>JAOQGH010000051.1:39162638-39272159 GCA_025769975.1 Gallinago jamesoni
CGCGGGGCGGGGCGGGGGGCGAGCCCGCCGCCGAACCGGAAGTGGCGCGCTGCCTCCGCCAGCTGGTTGTCATTTCGTGCGGCAGCTCGGTCCGGAGGAGACGGGGCTCGGCAGCGGCCGGGCGGGGAGGAGGAGGAAGGCACCGGCTGCGGCACCGAGGCAGGAAGCGGCGGCCGCTGGGGGGGTGGGGGGAGGGGAAGGAGACAGAAAAAAAAAGAAAAAAGAAAGAAAAGCCAAACAAGGCGGCGGCAGCAGCGGAGACTTCGTCGCGCCAGGCTCGCCGGCTACCGAAGCGCCTCCCGACTCCCCGGAGCCGGTGTCGCGGCAGCCCTACCCGCTCTCTCCCCGCTCCCGGCAGCAGCGTCCCCCGCGGCGACCCTCCCGGCGCCCGGCCGGTTTACATGAGGGGGAAGGAAGCCTGCCTGGAGCCCAGAAGACGCGCAGCAGGGGAAGGACTGCTCCGAGGAGCCACCGCCGGACCTCACGCCCCGGTTAGTCCGCCGGGCCCCCCCTCCGCGGCGTCCAGCGGCCGAGACCCCGTCCCGTAATCTCCGGGCGATTTGGGAGAACCGGTTAAACGCCTTCCATGGGGGAGAGAGGAGCCCGGCCCCCCGCCGCCTGCACCTTCCCCTCCCTGCTGGAGGCTGCTCCTCTCCTGAGGTAAAAAAAAAAATAATAAAAATATCTCCCTCCTGCCTTCCCCCGACAGCAGGACTCTTGTGAGGGAGGGGGGGACACCGCGGGGGGCACCCCAGAGAGAGTCGGGGCCTGGCGAGCCCAGCCCGCCCCGCTGGGTGCCGAGCCCCTGAGGAGGAATAAGGCGTACCCGCATATCCACCCGGCCCCGCAGCCAGGCTCCGCGGGGAACCCGCGTATCTCGGTGGAAGGAGGCGAGCCCCGCACCAGAAACCACCCTCCCAGCAGCCGTGAGAGCAAGGAGCGGAAAAAAAAAAAAAACAAAAAACAACCAACCTCCTTCCCCTTCCTCCTGCACAACTCCCCTCCCTTCCCTTTTCCCGAATGCTAAATGCTGATTTCTGAGATGAAAATCTTCCTCTCTGGACAGCCGGGACTTATATGAAGGACGCGCACATATTGGATCATAAATAAGAAGCGAGTCTGGCGAGCTCAGAAACCCAGCCCAAAAGGAGCAGCATCAAGAATCCACCCTTCTCCTGCACAACTCACTCTCCACCCAACACACAGAGAATACTAATTTCCTGAGATAAGATCTTACCCCTTTAAACAACCACACACACACACACAGAGCGTGTATTATTACTAAATATAATAGGTTAAACCCAGCAGCACGGGAAAAAGCCTCTTCTGTAACTCACTCCCCCTTTTCACCCTTCTGAATGCTGAGATCCTGAGGTAAATTTTTCCTTTACCCACAGCAAAGACTCTTTTTGAACAGGACACAAATATATATTAGATTATAGAGATGTATTAAATTATTCCAGATTTAAATCTATTTTTTGCTGCCAAGGGGTCAGGGGACCAGACGTCATTGTATATATATTTTTTTTTTCTTCCCTCTTAACTCATTTATGGGTGAGTCAAGGCTGCTGAGGAGGAAAAAAACAGGATAGTTAGAATCTCTTTATCCTTATTCCCCAGAAGCTTTTTCTCTCATTGCTGTGCATTTCCTTTAGAAAAAGGAAACCTCTTATTTTGTGAACCAAAGATTTATTTTTTTTCCCTTCCTCCTGGCCAAAGGAAGGAAACGGACACAGATTGACACATTTAAATAGCTGAAGAGATCTATCTTTTGCAAAAAACAAGCATCTTTATCCAAATCTGAACAAAAAGCGTGGAGGGAGAAACTGGAATATCTAGCTAAAAACAGGATTCTTACTAATCTTGCCTCAGAAGAGGACGAGGTAAACACTAAACAGCAACTTGTTCTTACAGGGAGGATTCAAACCCTAAATATAATAAATGGGGGATTACGGGTTTGGAGTGTTAGTGCAAAACAACACTGGAAATAAGTCAGCTTTTCCAGTCAGATTTCATCCACATCTGCAGCCTCCACACCATCATCAAAATGCAACCCCCAGCCCTGCTGCTTTTATAAATAATAACACAGCTGCCAACGGCAGTAGTGCTGGGTCAGCTTGGCTCTTTCCTGCTCCAGCTACCCATAATATTCAGGATGAGATTCTGGGGTCAGAAAAATCTAAAACTCAGCAACAGGAAAAGCAGGAGTCCCTAGAAAAACAGCAGCTTTCCCCGGGTCAAAGTCAGGAAGCAGGCATGCTCTCTGAACCTGAGAAAGCTAAAACTGAAGAAAACCAGGGTGATAATTCTTCAGAGAACGGCAATGGAAAGGAGAAAATAAGAATAGAATCGCCGGTGTTAACAGGATTTGATTATCAAGAGGCTTCGGGGCTAGGTACTTCGACGCAGCCCTTGACATCCACTGCATCTTCTCTGACTGGTTTTAGTAACTGGTCTGCAGCTATAGCTCCTTCTTCTTCTACAATAATCAATGAAGATGCAAGTTTTTTTCACCAGGGAGGGGTCCCTACTGCCTCAGCTAATAATGGTGCTCTGCTGTTTCAGAATTTTCCACATCATGTCAGCCCTGGCTTTGGTGGTAGCTTTTCCCCCCAAATTGGACCCCTCTCTCAACACCACCCTCATCACCCCCATTTTCAGCACCATCACAATCAGCATCAGCAACAGAGGAGGTCTCCTGCAAGTCCTCATCCACCTCCATTCACGCATAGAAATGCTGCTTTTAATCAATTGCCTCATTTGGCTAATAATCTTAACAAGCCACCTTCTCCATGGAGCAGCTACCAAAGTCCATCGCCTACGCCATCTTCATGGAGCCCTGGTGGCGGTGGATACGGTGGGTGGGGTGGGTCCCAAGGTCGAGACCACCGCAGGGGACTGAACGGAGGGATAACACCCCTGAACTCCATCTCGCCCTTAAAGAAGAATTTTGCAAGTAATCATATCCAGTTGCAGAAATACGCTCGACCCAGCTCAGCCTTTGCTCCAAAATCGTGGATGGAAGACAGTTTGAATAGAGCTGACAACGTTTTTCCTTTTCAGGTGAGCATACTCTGTTATAACCCTAAGAAAAATAACACGTAAGTGCATTAAAATGCCCTAGAAAGGCTCGGGGGTTTGAACGGTACTGTCTGATTGTATGACTTCTGTGCTTTTGCAACTAAAAAACAATAATATACGGCTAACTTAAAATGTCATAGAGTGAATTATGCTGTGAGCTGTGAATCATGGGGGTTTTTTGTAAATATGTGTTGCCCACCAGACACCTGTAGTAGCCAGTTTCCTTCAGCCTGATGCTTACAGACATTCAGAAATAGCCGATGAACAAATTTAGTTTTAAGTAGCAAGTAGATTACACAAAGGAGTAAGGGAAAAAAAAACGCTGCCTGACGAAGTATGAAAGATCTGAAGCCTTCTAAAGTATTTGAGCATGTACCACATCTGAGAAAAAGTATGAAGTGATTGTATTTTGTTTTACAGTATGGACTTGTCGTGCAACATAAATTTTGTAGCATTTTTTTTGGAAACTTTGGATGTTTTACGTGATGCTAACCAACACAATTTGCTTTCCTCAGTCATGGCAGAAAATTTTGGTTACAGGCCATCACCAAAAATAGACGTGGATGAGTTTCAGTTGATGTCTCCTATATTTTAATGTGGCCTTATCCTGGCTGGAGACAGGTTGTCTGGCAGTTCAACCTCTCCTTCTAGGCTGACTTTTTATGAATTTGAAAAGAACTGTATAATATTGAACTTAATTTGCAGTAAAAAAAAAAAAAACCAAACTAAAACAGAAGTACTCTTCATCTCACTGCTGGTTAAACTGAGCTTTTGTGTGTGTGTGTGCCTTTTGTAAAGTCCTTTAGGGTGAATACAAAAACCAAAGAGTTCTTTTACATTTATTGGGCTGCTTTTCAAGATCTTCAAATAAGTGCAAAAGCAAAAACTACAAAATGCTTGTAGTATTCCTAGCTATGCTGTAAGAACAAGGGCGACCTACTTTAAAATAATTTGAAAGATCGGTAGATAAAAACTGTGTAATATGTATCATGTTATAAACCACCCTAAAGAGGTGTAAATATATTTAATTATGACTTTGTGGGTTCGGACTTGAGAGCAGTTCTTCTTTGTCAACCATTGAGTTTGTTTGGTTTGCAGGGGCTGCCTGCGCAGCTTCTGAAAACGGAGCAGCTGCTGGCAATAACTTTCCATTAGAGACCTTTTTTCTACTGCAGAGCTCCTGGCTGGTTCAATATCAGGTAGAGAGCCCTTGTAAATTTAGAATGCGTAGTAATAATTGATTTTAATGTCAGGATTTGTAATTAATATAATGAACCTGTGTCCAGCATACCAAATTTATACACTGACACCATTAGAAAAAAGGACACAGCTGGAGTCGGTCTTTTTTCAGCCTCGCTGCAGTGAGACTTGGCTCGTGGTTTAATTCATTCTGTACCCTGACACGTAGCTGATGTTCAGAGTGACAGAATGAGATCAAGTGTGTCCTTGCTGCTGTGTATAAGGCCCAAACGTATAGGCAGCGATAGAAATGTGCTTGGTTTGGCATCGAGGAGATTTCAGGAAATTGGCAAAGTTAGCCTTGACTTCTGGGTTGTGTTCCAAACATAAAATATCAGACACACGTATTTAGATCAGGGTAAAGAAATAATTTTTGTGTAGCATGTTGTTATCTGTTTACATAAACACTAAGATGAAGCTGTACATGTCAAGACCAAGTCTGACACTTCTTCATGCCAAGAAAAGGAAAGTGTTGGAGTGAAGTACTTTCCAGTCTGTTACTATCACTTCTGCGAAGAAAAGGGCAGGGCAGCAAAACAGGACTTCAGCACTGCAGACCTAGAAAGATGCTGATTAATTTTGAAGCCATCTTGGACAACTGCTTTTTATAACTTTTTTTTTTTTTTGGGGGGGGGGGGTATAAAATCTTTAGCTGCTGTGGTCACTTAGTCATTTGTGTGTTGAAAGCATACTGAATTTTTGAATCGCTCGAAACAAATGATGTAAAATTTGACCTTTGATGTCTTTTTATTTCTTTTCTTGATTATGCTGACTGTACGCTTGACTCAAAGCAAAAGGAGTTTTGCCCATTGTATGTTTGTGTTTATATATATATATATGAAGTATCCTCGATGATGCAATCATGTACTGGACTAGGTTATTTTGTTACTGGAATCTTCTTAGATTCCTATTTAGGGAATAATTGAAAGTTGTCTTTGCTGCAGGAACATAATGGAGTAATTTGATACAACTATCCCTTTCATTTAATATTTATGTTTTGCTGCTTAAATCATTAACAAGTGTTGTTGCAATCTAGTGAAAATTACTTTCCTTAGAAGACAAGGTGTAAACCAGCAATTACAAATATTTGGGGATCACTTTTTTTTTTTTCCTCAAAGGTTGTCTCTAAGTCTTTGTGAAACACAGAAGTGTGTGTTTTGGTGGAAATCTTAGGGTAACCAAGTGTAAGTGCTTGTTTCCTCTTCGGAGAGGACAGCATTGCATAATGTCCCTATAAGCCACTAGTGTGAATTGCTGCCCACTTCAGATGTTTCTGCTCATGGCCCTTATGTGCTCACGATGAAGTGGGCATTCCAAACAGCTCAGATAAAAGGAAAATACTGTGGTGATCTGTATGATAACCCTACAATTTGATGATTGCTTGCTTGGTATTGAACTGCATGCAAAACATTATGCTTTTAGTTGTGTTTTTCATTTGGAATTCTGCCTCACAACATTGCAGAAGCAGCATGTCTGTAGGAACCTCTTGTTGCAGAGATGAAACTGGAAGCAAGGTCACAGAAGACTGTTACCAGATCTGTTAATGAAATTAAGTTTTGATATTGTGCTTTAGCTACTGGGCAGGCTTCCCCCTTCAAAGATCTTTTGAATAGAGAAAAGCCATTGTTCTTTGTGCGTTCATTTGAAAAGGAAATGGTCTCCAAACCAAAAAATGGTTCCTGAATAAAAAATAAAAAAATAAAAATATTTTTTTGGCTACAAGAGCCTTCCCTGAGAATTAATAAATGGAAATGCTTTGACTGTGACTATTGCATCTTACAAAGTTACTGGTTTTGTAAATAATTCCCTCTAGTTCTCTCCCAGCAGCACCGAGTGCTCAGTAATTGCATTTTACAGCAGCATCGCCCTCAAGATTGTTTTGGCTTTCCTTTTTGCTGTGTACTTGCACTTCCTCATGAGAGTGGAACATCCTGCCTGTTATGCAATGCATAAATCTTGCTTTGATAGGCATTTCCAGGTTTCCAGATCTCATCTTCAAATGTGCGACGATGTTTTTAAAATTGGTATTTGAAGGCACAAGCAAGTTAAGCAATAGTGTTCAGCTTTCTGTAAAAATGCTTAAAAACAATTTGTGCTTCTTCCTGCAATCAAGCTTGAAAATAACTGCCCATTTCAAAGAATTTTGTACATGAGAGCAGTTCATTATATCCACTTGTTCGAAATGTTTTTTCCTTTCTTCCACAGTGGCTAGTTTCCAGGTATATAACCCCTTCCAAATCCATTGAGGGTCTGTGCCAGAGAGACTTTTTCTTCCCCCAGGCAGATATGGAATGTTTGAGAAAACACATACATGATTACAGAATGCGTTTTAATTCTGAGCTATACGTCATGATTTGTTTGCCCATAGAAACGGGTTGATTTAGTAAGTGCATTAAACAAATTCACGGGGAACTGGAATTAAAAAATAACCTCATGAATGTAATTGCCAATCTTTCCTCTTGAAGGAATTTTACAAATAAGTTTCCTTACCATGCCTCTTTATTTAATATTTGCTCTTTGTTTTTGAGGAACCTTTTCATAAGTTGTGATGGCTGGTTGCATAAAATGAGGCTACTTGTTTTGCAGAATTTTATTTTTATTCTAGAAGCAGCAATTATTCCAAGAAATTTCAAGCTATCATTTTAAAATAGAATAAATGTGTGAAGTTGGATTTTTAAATGTCTGTTCACCCATTTTTCTGTAAGTACATCAGCTGTGTAGTAATTAGTGTTTCGTATGCTGTTCCCCACAGCTACTGATGTGTGGAATTAGAAGCACTCTAATGTGGTATGACATGCACAAGTTAAGTACTGTGGAAGTTAGCACTGTTCTTGTTTTATAAACTTACTACTGACGTTAATACTTTGGCTTTGGCCCTCCTGTGCGTTTTTGACCTCGGGGTTTCTTTTTAAAGAGAGCTTTTGTTAGAAGCTATTTGAATTATGTTTGTATTTTCCTAAGATTAAAAGGAGTACTCTTATTAAGCATTTTGCTTTGAAAATTGCATACTTAGCAGCCCAGCACAAAGACTGAGAACACAAGATATTGTGGAAAATAATTTCTAGAAGATACATAAAAAACTTAATATGTGGCTAAAATAGAATCAGACATGTTACTGGAAATTTTTATGAAGGTCTGTAATTTCTAACACTTCAAAAAAAAAAAAAAGTTCAAGTTTGACTAAACGAGAAGTGCTCCCTCCCAAAAAACCTTCTATGCTATGCGTCATTTAACTTTTCCAGCTTTTTCTTATTGTTCCCTGGTGAAGCTATAAAAGATGATCAGGGCAGCACACAGCAACATCCTTTCAGGAAAAACCTGTTTATTCAAAGCCTCTAATTCACTGGATGCTGGACTGGGAGCTGGAATACAGCATTTGCAGGGTGGTGGGAAGGAGGAGAAGCTTACCCAGAAGCATAGTCAAGTCCAAATTTGTTTTGCAATTAAAAGAAAAATGTGAAACTTGTGTTTAGTACCTACAGTGTTACCTCTCCCTACGCACTTTACTTTGCCTGAGACACAAAGCTTTTTAATTGTGGGAAATATGTACAGGTTTTCAGAATGTTTCAGGCTTCTTGTGCTATAAGGAGAGTAGCAAATGTAGTTGTTTTATAATTTTTGCAAGCATTCTAGTTTGACAAAGATTTAAATCTATAAAATAAGCCCAAGCTTTACAACTATACTTACTCTATAAATACTGCTTAATCACCTTCAATAAAATGCTTAACGCAAAGGCATAGTTTGCATTATTATTGATGTCTTGGTCTTTAGCGAAATTATGAGATTAGGCACAGCCTTAGCTATTAGCAAGTGCTTATACCTTGCCAGGCTTTACTTTTGGTAGAGTTTGGGATTTTAGCACTGGGAGGCCCATCGTGGGAAGCACTGGATCAAAACTCCCAGGTTCAGGAATCTTCATTGTTCGGGTGATGATAATGCTGTGGGTGCAGATTAAATATAATGAATCTGCACTTTAATAGTTAGATGTACATTTTTCTGATGCATGAGAGAATGTAGGTATGGAATTTTCAAGTGCAAAGTATGATCTTCCTTTGTGGAATGAAATGTCTGTGGACTTTCAAAAACAGAATTGGAGTTGGAATTGGAATTTAGTGATTTCCTATTTAGAAATGGCTTCATTTTTTTTACAAGCCCTCTAAACATAAAAAAAATCTTTCTGGGTGCTAGCGGGGAAGCCACTGTAGTCACGCTGGTGGAGTGGTTTGCCCGTACTGCATGAATCCAATGACAAAGTTGTGACATGAAGCCCTGAGTTCTACTCTGTACACTTTAACAATGAGATTGCATTATTATGAGCAATCTACATACTTATAAATGATTTCTAGACAGCAGGAGAATCAGAATAACTTTATTTTTCTGTAGACAGAGCTGGCCAGTGTGTAGCTCAAAACTGTTGTGATTGCTCTTGTAGAATATTTACAGTCTCAATAGCTCTCTCTTAGCCAGATCTGCTGCTGTCACCTCTTCTGTGTTATTGTGAAAACAATGCTGCTTATTCAAAACTATGTTTAATGAATGTCTTTTGAAATGTGGGCTGACTTTTTAAACATAGCTGTGTATTAAGACTGCAGTTTGATTACTTTCTTTTTGGTTGTTTTTTGGTTGGTTGGTTTTGTTGTGGTTGCTTTGTGTTCTACCTGGTGTCTTTCTGTTTCCCAGGGATAAATGTGTGTGCTCTCTGATAAATCAAAATTTTAGATGCCTTAAACAAACTTGTGTAAAGCTAAGTTCTTGTGATCAACTTGGGTAAATAATATCAGGCTGTAGTTAACTTATTTTGTTACTGAAGTGTACATATTCTGCTTTATTGCAGGGTAGTCATTACCCCTATATCATCTCTTTATAAATAAATAAAAAAGTATACAGTAAGTGATCCAGCTCTATGGAAAGCACTGTAACTTTGTGAATTTATCCATTAAAAACACCACCATATTGTTATTAATTCTCTCTACATGGAGTCTCTGCAAGAAAACATCAGTTTTTTCCTAGGTACAGCATGGCTTACATGCTTTATAACTCGTAACTAATGTGTATCTGAGAACAGCTCACATTTAGTTGCCAGTTAATCATCAGTATCTTGACAGTTAACAGCTTTTTTGATGTTATGGAATTAAATGTATAGTTTCACATTTCTTCAATAATATGGCCACTGCCACTAACCTGTCGTCAGTCTGTATTTTTATGTTAGTTTTATGATACGTATATATATTTCAGATATAATGTGTTTTTGATAAAATGCGCTACCCATCTTGGAAGTTAAGACTGGCAAGATTTGTGGTACTGTTTTAAAAGCAGTCTGAGAATAAAAGGCCTTTAAATTGTATAATAATTCTAAAAAAACCCTACCAATGTTGACTTTCTCTATTAGCGTGGGTCCTTTCAGTATCAGGACAAGTAGTCAACTAAATTAATGGAGTTCTTTTATAATAAGCACTGTGCAAACCTCTGATCCAGCTGAGCAGGGCAGTTTGGCTGGTCTTTATTTAGGCCATACGTGACTGACATCTTTCCACTGGATAGATGTATACTGCTTTACTTACATACCAAGTTCTTGAGTTACTCTGCATTTCCAGAGAGAGGGACTGCTGCATTCATTTCGGGAATATATCCAGATTCAACGTGACAATAGTAGCAGCTCTTAGTGTTGTGTTTAGCTTTGTTTGTTGTCTTCTAATTAATAAGCAGGGACACGTAAGAGCAAACTGTTTCCAACAATCCAGGAATAAGACTGATCTTCCCGAGGGTGTTGAGGCTGGGGCAGTTCAGCACGATGAATTGACAAGGATGATTAGATACGCTGTAAGCACAGAGACCTTTTGTTAGAAAGATAGGCAAGAAAAAAATAGCAACGTTTCAGCATTTTGAGGGTCTTCTCCATTGCTATGAAAAGTTACTGGAACCGCTGGAGAGGGTGAGTAGGAATGTGGGCCACTTTTTAGCCAGTCCTCCTGTTTATGTGTCTGCTATCAGCTGCAGGTAGGAATACGACCAGTTAAACTTTTGTATCGATGCGCAGGGTCATGTTTTAAAATGTTTGCAGTGTGATTACAAGCTTATGGACCTTACGCTGTAAAAGTGACAGCGAGATGGTTCACTCGGAAGGGGAAAACTACAAACTCCTTACCACAAAAAGCTTCCTCTGGAGAATGTGGTGTCCCTGTCAGCTAACCAGTTCAATTAATTTTTTTTTCCTCAAATATTTAAAGTCTCTGTTCTCAATATTAAAAACTTACCATTGCAGCAAAGCCCTCTGTTTGTTACTATAGCTCAACCCAACATAACACTGACATTTTAGACAAGAGGCTATCTTCAGGCTCACAGACTCCAGCACATACACAGCAGAATAAACTAGAAATTACTCAGCCTGAGTTTCTTTCTTTGTGTCTCTCGGACAACTGAAATGTTAATGCCACAAATTCAACAAAGACTCGGACCTACTGAGGTTCTGCACTTAGAGAAATAAGAATTTTATAGCTGTTCATGGGTTGGACTTAAGGCTGATTCTACACAGAGGAAACACAATATGCTATGAAACCCAGAATGGAAGAAGCAGTAGCTATTTAAGAATTAAAATGCTTGTGATAGTTTCTCTTAGGTGCCTCAATTACCTTGTAATATAAATGACCAAGGAAATAAATACTGTGGAGAGACAGGGCAGCACTATGCTTTTTATAGCAAATTTGATATTGGGCTAGACTAATAAAGCAAATGGTTCCAAACTCAGATCTTTCTAATGCTATTTGAAATGCAGCACATCCAGGTAGAAATACTTTGCCTGTTCTGTGTCAGTAATAAACTGTTCTGAAAAGAGGAAAAATATCAGAAAATTTCATTGAAAAATACTATTTTGTAGTGGTCAGAATGTAATTTAAGAACTTGGAAATGGATCAGGACTCTAGGAGCTCATGGATTCCTGCTATTAAAATAATATTAGGAGTTTAAAATCCAAGACGACTGATGATTGTCTGATACAAAGAATACCTTTTGCAGCTCGGCAATCAATACAGCTTTAGCACTTCGTCACTGGAAGTAAAGGATGTTACAACTTGATGCACAACAGTATTTGTGCAATACCATTTTTTACTTCACTGCTGGTTTTAAAAATGATCAAAGCTGCATCTGTGTGCTTTGGAGAAATTTCAGCTTCACAGCTAGAGTTAGGGACAAAAAATATATATTCTCTGCTGTAATAACAATAGTTGTAGAGAAGCATTTTAGAGCAAATGTCTGTCTTGAATTGCTCACATTTTGCTTTCTTATTTGAACAGATGCTTTCCATGCTTGATCTCAGTTCAGAGGTGACTCCCTTAGAACATGAATGAAATAAAATCTTTAGAACTGATGTTAGAGTTCTTTTTAGACACAGAAGAAATAAATTCAAGGAGGATTAATATAATTGTATAAAATTATATCCAGGTGTTTCTACAAATGTCCAATGTATAACACGTAGATAACGTGGATAGGTGAATAATTTTGGGAACCAGAGTGATCTTTTTGCCTCCATTAGTGACCTTTCATGATACTGTAAGGATTTCAAAATTTTCTATATCATTTCAGTTATTCTGAATTTACTAATTAAAATAATGCAGTACCAGGATCCATTATGTTGTCTTACACTAGTGTAGTGTCAGGTTTGTACGATGTGGAATTTATTGTTTTACCTGGGAAAGTCTGAACCCTACGTGCGTTAAACGATGGCTCTCCTAAATGAAGGAGAAATATTTGGTAAGTACACTTCAAATGGCTTGAGATAATGAAACAGTAAGGTACACGGGACACCTTGCCTCCCATTTGTTGAGTCCTCCTTCAATTCTAGTAATGCTTGGAATACCAAGCTTGTAAGGTCAGGGAATTAACACTCAGAGCAAAGTAGTCGCCCAGTAAACCAGACTATTTGGAACACTACTCCTTGTATGGAAAACTTTATAATTATGCAGAATTTGAAATGACTGTGCAGGATTAGATTACTAGTTGTTGTTGCAATAGTAGTTTAGGTGAAAGAAATTCAATGTGTTTCTGGAATTTAGATTGTCTTAATTTCGGGCTGAAATACCTATTTTGTGATTTCTCCTTGCAGTTCTGTCTCCCAGGATACGATCTTTACTTCCTGACTGTGAAATTATTTTTAACAAAGTTTAACTGTATAGCAAGGAATATAAACCAAATATTGAATTGGGGTTCTTAAATGATAAATTATGATAAATATAGATCAGATTCATATTTAGCAATATTCTGAATTTTAATATTCCTATATCAGACTGACTTTAGCGGTATATGTGTTTTTGCTTAATTCTGCTATAGTAATGTATAACAAACCTGAAGTTTTTATGTTTCAGATGGTCTTGTTTAACACTGTATGTTGCCTAAACTGGTTTTGTTTGTATTTGCTTGCAGGATCGCACAAGGACTTTTGACATGCATTCACTGGAGAACTCGCTAATTGACATAATGAGAGCTGAAAGTGATTCACTGAAAGGTAAATTTAGAAAGAGACTGTTTCCTGCAGTAATTAATTGGGAAGATGCGCTTTCTTAGAATAAGTAACTTCAGTTTTGGATAGGAAAAGCAGAGTTACACACTGTGCACCTAATGCATGTCAGTCAGCCTGGGTAGGCCTTCTTTCTGTTGGTTGTCTCTAGCTGAAGCCATTGCAACACACCAACACTTGAGTGTGTTTTGTCTTTATACAAAACAATGTGAAACACAAACATAAGCTGATCTTTTGTGTAAGTTGGCAGTGCTGGTTTTAATAGATACAATGTGTGCAGCCTGTAAAAATGATCAACTTGAGGAATCTTCTGCAGTTCAGTGAGCCGTAACTTTCTGCTAAATAGTATTTTTCTGTTGAAGTCACAGTTCTTTCTGTCTTGGGAAGAATGAGGTTTAACTATATCATTCTGAGAAGAACACTGAGTACTTTATCACAATTTTTTTTAGTTCTTCACCTGTCTTTTTGCTGCTGCCTTCAATTGCCGAATTTGTACCATTGGGAAAGAGGGTTGGACTGATTTGCAGTTAGGATTTGTCTCTTTTTTTTTTTTTTTTTTTTTTTTTGGCAAAGGTAATCTTTCTTTGAAAATACCTCAACTTACAAAATATTCAAAGCATTGTCTACATATTTTATCCAAACCTGAATAGAAACTCTTTATTGTATACGATTCAGAAGTCTAGTTTCTTGTTCCATATAGTGAGTAATCTGTTTCAGTTTGATGGTTACTTGTATAAGTAAAAGCAGTCACATTCTTACATTGGTTTATCTAAGCATCCAGTTTTGTTACCAGTCATGAGACCACTAAAAAAACCAAACCTACATTTGTGGTTTCTGAAAGTAAACTACTTTCAATACCAAGGCTTGTGGTGTTCATGAAATCTGACTTGTTTTAATATGGTTCTTGCTCAGAAGACCAACCTTTGATAAACTGACAGTAACTTGCATTTGTTGCAGTCACCATGGTCTGAAATGCAGCTCGCATTTCATGTCCCCAGTACTGTGGGAATTCAGGGTGATGAGAAACATCAAGAAATACACTTTCCTCTTGAAATGACAAGGAGAGCTTGATGTAGATAAAAGTAATGCAAAATTAATTAAAAAACTGAACTACATTCCCTCCTTATGTAGTGGAGACCAAGCTATTATTAATAACAAGTAATAATAGCTTCCATTTGTTTTATGTGCTCTGTGGCAACATCCTGTGCCCCCAGCATTGTCTACTGTGCTGAGAATCAGGTGCCCTTCCTTGACTGCAGCACCTTGGGTTTGCCGTGATACCTTCTATTCAACTGTCAGGCAGGTCCAGCTCAGGTCTTAGCTGCTGAAATCTGGCAAGATAACAGCCCAAAGTGACACGGCTGTAGAACAAATAAAATTTCCCCTTAAATTTGAATTTAACAGAGTCAGATTCATACGTATTTATATTCAACAACTAAACAACAAAGCGTCTTTTTAAAGCATTTAAACTAAAAATGGTACTACTGTGCAGTTTAAATGCTTTAAAAAGATGCTTTGCAATTGAAATAATTTTTTTAGTGCTTCCCATGTTTTAAGAATGACAGAATAAGTGTGTCAGCAAAGGATACGTATAGTTCTGATACAGGTTAATTCCTGCTTGAGCTTAATTGCTAATCCCCCCTGCAGAGTCATCTTGTGGTTTGTCTGAAGTTTTGCGTGCATTGTATCATATGGATTGAAACACAGTAATATCAATCAGTTATTGTTCTGGGAATTATTTCTTAAGTTCTTTAGATCTGCTTCATGATTAACAGTTACAACACTATAAAGAAAAATCCTCATAACTGAGATGAAAAATGTAAGTGATCCTACATAAAATACTTGTGAAGTCTCATTTTTCAAGGACTTTCTCAGCAAAATCATTAAGTTTGCTTGCAGTGAAATATGCAGTACAGTGAATTTGACTGCTGCTTATGTGGCATAGTGTACAGTCACTCAGTTGCTATAACATAATTAGGAATGGATCTTTACTCAAACTAGCATCTAATGTGTCATGGTAATGCTGCAGGGATCACCTGTAAGTAGGACGGGATTTGTAAGGAGAGGAGACACCTTTAGTTAAACTAACTGATACAGTGGGGAAAAAATTGTAACTTGCTGGTACAAAACATATTTTGAGTCAAGTCTGAAGAAGGGCTCGTGATCACAAGCATTTTGTGGTTTTTTTTTTTTCCATCTGTATCAGTTGTTGAATGATTATATCATAGATTCTGTCTCTCTCCTGTTTTCACTTTTCTTGCCTGATTTTTATTTAAACTGATTGAAATGAGTCTTTAAAAACTTTGGATCTAGAAATCTTAAAATATGACAAATTATGGTTGTCAGTTCAAATCTTGCTTGCCATTTCAAACACCTGCAGTTAAATACGCAGATCCATAATAAGTTTTTTGTTTTGCATTTTAAATGGATTAATCAGTACATAGAGTACTTTTAAACTGAAGTTGGATACTCTAAGAAAGGAAAAGCTTATGGGTTTGAGACTTTAAAAATAGCCTGGGCAAGACACTAATAAAACATACTGTAGAGAGCAATCTCAGAATGGCATGGAAATAATTTAGATGATCTAATAGGTCTCGCTACTATCCTGTGAGTCTTTGAGAGGCTTTATCATTGACTCAACAGGAGTTCAGTGTGTAACACTAACATCACCCTCTTTTGTACTGTAATGGACTTCAAGAGAAAGAGGTATTCTGTTAAAATATACCTTCAAAACAACTTCAAGAGTATGGACATGATAATGCATACCAGTCACTGTTTAGAACCCACTGTCTCTTGAAAATAATTTCTGTCTTTAAATGTTCAGAGCAGCAGGTTTTGAATACTGTAATAAAATGATAAGTGGGAATTCTTCAAAATTTAACATAATCTATTTACTTCTTGGCTGAGGTGGTTAGGCTGTGCTAGCCTTGGATTTGTTTAGGGCAGTAATAATTATGTTCTTGGGTTGTCTTGCAATATGAAATAAATACTATTTCCTGCTTGAGGTTTAAAGGTGAATCTTAAGGTGACTCAGGACATTCAATATTACCTTTTAATGCTTTTTGATCAGCATGTTACCATTTATTCCCCCCCCTCCCCTTTTTAAAGTATATTTTTATCCCTGCTCAAATCCTCTTCCTTTGCTGAGCAGCTGCCATTTCAATATGTTATTTTTATCCACACGAATGAGCGTGCTGTATGCTGCATAGTCAATGACAGCCTGCAGAAGCCTTTCCCTGGAGACTAATTGCATCTTCTTTACAACGTATTCGGCCTTCGTGAGCTGAGCCTGGGATCCAGAGACTGATTTTTGAATCTGGGTCTTCCAGATGGCAATTTGAGCATTACTGTAATAGTAGTAGATTGACTAAATATTTCCTTGTTAAGTGACACTGAAATGTCTTTAAATACGTTATAACCACAGACTGTTTTATTACTGAAATATCCTATGGTGCTGTTCAGAATATAAGGTTATTGCCTGGAAATTATGCAAGGTGAAATGGATTAAAGAAGCAGGCCAGTACATCTGCTTCTAGCACTGCAAAGTACTCCTGTAAAATTTGGGTGTGAATAGCTCAGTATCTGCATGAATGCTATGAGTCTCTAATGCTAATAGTGTCTAACAACTAAATATAGTGATGTACTAAAAGGAAGGTTTTAGAAGTAGTGTAAGGTCAGAGTATACATGCAGACACTGAGAGACAGAATCAAACAGGAACTCTACATTTTAGAGATGGAAAGACAGAATGGTAAGAACTGGCACCATTCAGGATTTCTCTGAGCAAGTGGATATACCTAACTGCATTATTAAAGCAATCATCAGCCCCTTAATAGTGATCTGAAAAACTATTAAAGATGTGAGTAAAGTAGGTAAACCTCATAAAGTGTTCTTTGATGAAAGGAATCAAAATAGTTTTGACAGCATTTTCTGAATATCTGATAAGAAACGAACCAGTTGTTTCTTTTCTAGCTGTGTGGATTATGCAACATGTTCATATTAATTGAGTAGAACGGGCCATTTGGTTTCCTATATGACCCAGAAAATTAATGAGAATCTGGTGAGAATCCCTTTTTTTTTTGCCAACGGCTAAGTAACAAAGGTTATGGGGTTTTTTTTTAGGGAAGTGGTCCTTTATATGTGCACAGGACAAAATCTAAGCTATTTTAAGATGTAAAATAATAGATTTTGAGGTTTTTCTAAATTTTAAAACCATAATTGTTTTCATAGCAATGAGGAATGCTTGAGCTTGGTGGCTAAGGTCAACCTTTCTTCCCTACTCTTGGTCTGTGCAAAGAATTCCATGATCTAGTTATTGAGTTCTGGAAGTTAAAGGCCTCTGGCAAATGTGTCCATCTGTCCTAGCGCTGCAGTCATCTTCATGCCTCCGCTGCCGCTTGACTGGAGCGAGCTCTCCCAGGGGAATGTGGTAGTCCTACCTCAGGCTTTGGAGAGCAGCACCAGCAGCCGATCTCGTTTGTGTGCCTTGTCTCAGAGCAATCTCATCTAAGGATTACTCATTTGCAACTTTTTAACGTATCCAATTTAGGATAAAATGCACAAAAGCTTTCACTTCAATTGCATCAGGCTGTAGACATTTTTTTTGTAGGCCACTAGGTTTGCCGTAATTGTCTTTGGGAACTGTTGATGGTTTATTGTGTTAAATGTTTCCTACTCGGGATCTTGGATTTCACCTCCGATGCAGTAACCAAGAAAGGCTAATAGGAGTTGCCGACTTGAGTGCATATTAATTAAGGGGAAAATCGGTCGTTTTACTGTCTCAAAATATTACTGTCTCAAAATACAGCAATAAACTACAACCCATGGTGATGGGGCTGTGATAGGGGAAACTGTGTATCAATTTTATTTTAAACGGGCAGCTCCCATCCCTGTTCCAATCCAGTTTCCAGTTGGGCTGGAGCAGAAGTGTTCTCACTGCTCTTAACAACAAAGGGCACCCTTTCCTTCCAAATGCAGCTAATATTTAAAATTTTGGGGCAATGCTCGGTATTTTAACTTTTCTGTCTTTTGGTATGCTTTTTTTCCTCAGTCCCTCACTTGGCACTGGAAGTGTTTGTTGATTTATCCCAACCTTTTCAATATTTGGGGTTTACCAGGGCCTTTGTTTAGAAACAGCCAACAGCCTGGTCGGAAAAATGGCATCACCTGGGCAACAGGAGCCAACAGAAGTCTTTAATTAATAAATCCTGAGATCAGACCATAGGCTGGATTCTAACCTTACATAGGAATAATCGCAACCATACATAATGTATGATTTTACATGCGTTTGCCATTATCTAATAGGCTCCCAGCTTTCTCATTCAAACTGACATTTGGTTTTGGGGCTTGAACTGAAAGCTTCCTTGTACAGAGATGCTTAATTTGATGAGGCTTAGAAAAGCAAAACTTGATTTGGGAGAAAAAAAAAATAATCACGCCTCAAACTTAGAAAAAATACGGAGCTGAACATAGTCGATATGCAGCGGGAAATTTAAATAAATCCTCCCCCCCGCCCCAACTCTTCTCGTGAGGAGAGGATTTTGGGCCTACCCTGAGCCCGTCTCCCCTGGCGCTACCAAATCCCCCACAGGGGGAGTAACCCTCCTTTTAATTTCACGCAGAGGTGAAAGGAAATTTATTTTTTTCAAGCGGCAGCCCACCGAAACATGAGTGAAATGACTCCAACTTAAAAGCCAGCCGCCTCTGCGCGGCTCATCTTTGGTTTAGAGGAAGCCTTGGGAAAGGGAGAGGGTGTGGAACCCCCCCTGCGGCCGTTGGCTCTGTGGGCTCTCCCGCATGGCGGCCTGTGGCCCGCCGTGGGGCTGCCGCTTGTGGAGCGCCCGTACCCGGGCGGCCTGAAGGCTTCACACCCCGAGGTATCTGTGCTCTCCTACTAGAGGCTCGGCTTCCTAACTGCAGCCGAACCTTCGCTGTGTTTTCAAGCTGCTGCAAGCTGACAGGGCTCCTAGTGCTGTTCCGAGGGGGAGAGGGGAATGTTGCCGGGTGTTAGCGTCAGTGGCAGGTTCCAGTAGCTTCCTTGGGAGCCTGCTCTTCTTTAAACACCGATTTAAAGGTCAGCGATTGTGTTGTGCTTCCTGGAGGCATGGAGGAGCCTGCGTGCCCTCCTCAGTTTGTGTAATACCGGTGTTCAGCAACAGTGGAGACTTCAGATGTGGCTGGATTCTTAAAGTCACAGGCAGGCCCTCTGTCTTTTTATTCCCCCTGCCATAATTCAGGGTTCTGGTTCCTCACCTGCAAACGCCACAGGCCCGTCAGCAGCGGGAGCGTGCCGGCTGTGGAGCGATTCTGTAGCAGGAGGAAGAACTTGGGTCTATCTGAGATATTTTGGACGCTTAAAGCCTTGAAACTAGACTGACTGCAAAGCTCATAGGATCACAGAATGGCTTAGGTTGGAAGGGACTGCAAAGATCACCTAGTTCCACACCCCCTGCCACGATTGCCTGGTTTTGTGGCACTGTATGCCATGAGAAAACAGGGTGAGTTTAAAAAAAGTTTTTGATTTATAGCAGTCTGGAATTGGCAGCATTTGGGTGATTGTAAATGAAATTAGAATTTGCCCGTTCTTTGGAAGACGTATGTGGACTGGAACACAGGTTGCCCTGAGGCAAAAGTAAAATGTCATTTAGGTTAAGACCTCTGAGATTATTTTTTTTCCTGATTATTCCTTGGCTTTGGCACATTAATTTTCTATTATCAACCGCAAAAAGCCAAGACCCATTTATACTATCTCAGAAAACATTGTGCATTACTTAATAAATAATTTAAACCATTTGTATCCACGTACACTGATGCATATTATTTAAGAAATAAAGCAGGAGTTAAGTTACTGCTGTTTGGTTTACTCTTTGCACAAATACTCTTACTACAATGAAAACTGCAAAAATCCCAGGACATGCAACATTTAGGACAGTATCATAAACACTTTTGCAGTCATCTGGAATGATTTGTGAAATAATAGCACAACCCAAATTATGTACTGAAATGTAACAGTTTAGTATTTGTTTCCAGTGATGAAAAACATCAGTTCTAAGAGGTGAATTACTGTTGACATTAAATTAATTGCTTTAGTTTTATTGATATTCTTAATTTTAAGTGTGTGGGAAGTAGTTTGTAGGTTATGGTGCTGCTCAGAGTTTGGGGAATTTTTCAAAATGTTGACATTTATTTGCCCTTGGATCTGCATTCAGAACTTGAGTTTGACTTATGTTAAAAATACATAATGCTAGATATAGTACTGGAAGAAAATAAGGAATCAGATACTGCTGGTTACCTATGCTAGTACTACTTTTACACAAGAATCACTGAGTAGTTTTAAACTTTGTGGTAATACCTGCATTTTTATAGAAATACAGTCTCTATAATGCAGGTGTCAAACAACTAGGTGTTTATACTTCACTACTGCAGGATTTAGAGGTAGGGTATTAGTTCAGCTGAGGAAGAGCAACACCGTGATTTATGCTTTCTGGCTAAAATGAAGCCATTGAGCAATAAACTATAGGGTATTAATGTAACTGCTCTTTGAGGCCCGGAAATTCCTTGCCCTGCTGCCGCAGAGCAGTACAAATATCCCAGGGTTTTCTGATCCTGGTCCAGCTTTGAAATCAGTGTAAGGATTCCTGTGAACTTCATGGGAGTATGAGACTTAGGGTTTTTTTTGTAGAATCTTGAAACGTTTCATATAGGGCCCTTACCATCCCATCTTCAGTGTCTGTATGGAAAATTAAATGCCTTTCATAGTTCTTAGACAAGATACTTCCTAGGAATGTGTGTGCTGCAGATGATGTGGCAGTTAGAGAATTCTAAACCACAACAAAACATTGAGATATTGATAAAACTTTTCATGTGTAAATCGGTGATTTGATCTTGAAAAGTGTTAGAGCTGACAAAAGTGTGCTGAATTCCATGCCAGCAGCCTTGCTAACCTTTCTAAGGTTTTCTTGTTTTCTTTTTTATATTTTTGTCTTTGTTAAATTAATTCTATCCCGTTTTCTATAAGTGTGTTTAATCTCCTGCCTTGGTCAAGATCACTGTCCACGAAGTGGTTTCTTTCTTCTTTTCTGAATTCTTGCTTTGATAATCTCTGACCATTCTGGATCATCTTCAAAGCAGCCTTTTATTTGGAGCTGTAATCCATGAGTAGTGCCTGTTCCTTGTTTTAGAAGAGGTAGAGCTAACTCGCCTCCCCTCCCAAACTGATGAAACTACATGTCTTTGGTCTTTTTCCTCACTTTGTTCACTTTTTTCCTTGATGTTGAATTGTTAGCTCTTTGAGTCGTTTGTTAGACACATTTTGCATACTCTCAACCATCATGTTTATCAGGCTGGAAATGGCATGAAAGGAGCAAAAAGAAAAGCCTGAAGTGCTTTTCTTAAATCTGGAGATAAAGAAGAATTGGGAAGTATAATGAGAATGGGGATGAGTTTTGAGAAAAGATAACAAGGTGACAGGTGAGGTGTAAGTGTAAACTGGAACAGCTCCTAGGAAAGTCATACAGAAACAGTTTTTAGTACTGGAGAGTCTTTGCATATACCCAAGAATGACTATGCAGTAGCCTGAAATGTGATTTTTACATCAGTTACTTCAGGTGTTTCGAAAAGAATTGTGATGTGTATACAATCTGTGTATTCACTATCTCATTATTTTAATTCAGCATTAGGCAGAATGATGTGAACTATTGATGAGGTGGATCTGAAAATACATTTTACGGGGGATCTATCTGTATTTGGCTTAATGTATTGGTTGTTGGAATGCAGATTGGTTAGCTGTTGTGGTAGTTTTTGGGGGGTTTCTTTTGGGATTATTTTTTTTTTCACTGTAATGTTGATAGCTGGACTATAATGTGGATAGTTGATGAGTGGAGCAGTCATGTGCCATTTCTAGATACGCAGATGTCAAGTGTCTTTTGAGGTACAGGAGGTAATATTCTTTCAGCTTTGCTTAGAAATCCCGTGTATGGGAAATTTTGTGTATGGAATGTGGGGATAATTGTGATAGATAAAATAAAATATGTAAACCAATATATAATACATTAATAAATTCCCAGTAATTTATAATAATGTTACATACAGATCTTCATATTGTCATTAGTATTAGTGCAAAATGATGAGGGAGATGGGGATAGCTTTCTGAAGGCATTCTAAAGAATGTCTGGGTTGTTCATGTGTCATTTTAAATTTTTATAATAAATAGTGTTGGTGTCTGGATCTGTAAACCATTTAGAATCTAGACACAGCAAATGAAGTGCTGATTCGTTTAAAATACAGTTTTCTGTTTCTCTTCCCATTTGGATTGGGTGTGGGGAAGTGTCCAGTTATTTCATATGTATTACTGGAAAAATTAGTGTCTTACCTATGCTGGTTACTGTAAAAATGAAAAATGGGGAAATGTGGCAGAGATTTTAGCATGCTTGGTGTTTACTTGCTTGTGTTCTGTTTCCTTATTGTTTGGGAGTGAAGTAAGAGGACGCTTAAAAAAGGAACAAAGCCCTCATGTTGCATTCCAGACTGTCTTGTGACCGTGCCTTCCACAGACAAAAATAAGTTGCTTTGAACCTATTATTGTACTTGGGGAACTCTGGTTTTAAATCTTGCAGCATGTAAGTATATGCCAATGTCAATCCAGCTCTTGCAGATCACATGCAGGAATTGCATCTCAGGTTATTCATTAAAGCATGGGTAGAATTCAGCCTGTTCATTTACATTAATTGTTAGGCTGATGGTACAGGCAGATACCAGCATCTCTTGGGGCAGAATCCAGGAAGACACGGCATGTGAACCGTGACTGGAAATGGAAGGTTTGTGAAGTTTTTGCACCTTTTCCTTATGTTTTCATAGGTTGTTCAATAAATTGTTCTTGTCACTTAAGAAAAAAAGTGATTTTTGATATATGACATCCTGTTCTTTCCTTTCCTCACGTCAGAAAATCCATCATTAGTGTGTAGTTTGAAGTTAGCACATTTGAAGTAGTTTTGTGAGTGAGAACCTGATTTGCTCTTTGCTGGCAAAGCTAATACTTTTCCTTCTCTCAGTTGCTAACTCTGCCTTTTATTTTCTATTTTAAAAGTGAATATAGTAGTAGTTTAAGTGTTCAAAAGATAAATGCTGCCAATTATTCCATATCATAAACTAGAAGATGTATTGAGGGAAAAGATTGGATATTTTTGTAACTACTTGACTATTTTCCAGAAGTCATACATGAATATAAAGAAGCTCAGTGCCACCAGCAGTAGGGTGCCTGTTTTTCTGAAATATACATATAATTCCAGCTAGCATCCAGTCTCCAGCAGAGGGTTGTGCTTCATGATTTGCTTTTGCTGCTTTTGGTTTCTTATGTTTGACCCCATGGGGGGTTCCTGGAGGAGAGGGAAGGGTTATATTCAGATACGTATAATATTTAAGGGTTCCACTTAAATTGATTTGCAGTAACCCAGCATAATATAATTGGAATTACGGAAAAAATACTGATACCTTGTAGACAAAGCTGTAGCCACAGGATTTGAAACAAGTTTGTTCAGGAGATTTCTCTGTGTTGTTCTGTTTGATAGCGAAGAAAACTTTAAAGTTAGCTTTAAAGCTTCTGTATTTTTGAGTGGAGTGAGACTGGATTTGGTTTGTCACCTTTCATGAGTGGTTAAGTGGTTGTTGAAATGTATGAAAGATGATATCTTGAGGTTCAGTCTGTGTGTTAGCCTGGCAGGGTACCTGAGAGCAGCAGCAGCAAAGGAATAACAGCAGTGGTGGTTTTAAAGCTCTCGCACAAGCTGAACTGCAGTGTTTTCACAGTTAACCTTTTTTGTTTGTTTCTTTCTTTTCTGAATTTCCCCTTCAGGCTTAAGCTTGAATAGCATGCTGGAAGCATGTCTAGGACTTTTTGTCCTGGTTGCCCAATCTGGGAGTTAGCTTGAACTTCTTGCAAAGGTGGATTTGAACAGATGCTGGGCTGGACTGGCTGAGCTGGAAGCACGTGTGCCTTTCTGCCCCAGGCAGTGTCTCTGGGTGGCACAACAGCTGGGTTTGCGCAGTGCATGGGAATGAGAGCTGTTAGTTGTTTTTTATTTCCCCAAACATTATTGTTTTCTGAATATAACTGTATGGGCACTTTGAGGCAGTTTTGCTTTAGGCAGATTAAAGCCCTAAAAACTTGAAGCTTGTGGCACAAGGCTTGGAAACAGTAGATTTCACTTTCCCTCTTTCTCACTTTCTCTCCCCCTCTGCCCTCCCCAGTTATTTGATGTATAAAGTTGTCAACAATCAAACTATTAGATGTTACTAGACTGATAACATGCTTCATGCTATACAATCGGGTTCTACCATTTTACCATGTGAACCCAATTAATTTGACATAGTCACAGGTAAAGAAGTGTCACCATCAGAAGAGCCAGTGCTAAAAGGCTTTATTAGGAAGATTCTCCTTAGGGTTTTAGAAGAAAAGAAACGCATTTGCTTTTTGATTGTTGGTCATGTTTTGTGACACTGACCTGGAATATAAAATGAAAGATTCTAGTCAGACCTGTAGTTGAATGCTATGGAATACCAGAAACTTAATTTTGTTAGTGTTCTTGACAGAAGGAATGAGTAAATACTTGTCTTCAGGCATCTGGCTTTACTTGAAATAAAGCATAATACTCGCATCTACAGTAATACTCTTGTTTTTCAGCATTTGTTTGGACATTTTGGACGTAAACTAGAGCTGTACTTCTCATCATGTGCTTTTTCATTTATTGTTTTATTTTTAAATAGTGTTTCTTTAAAAATAAATTAGGAGGAAAAAATGCAGGTTTTGGCATCTCTACTGCTTAATTTTGCAGAATCAGTACTTCCAAAGGTGTTAATCCTTGATTTTATTGTGCAGCCAAATGTAGTCTACTTTCCTGGTTTCATGCTGACTTTGACAGTGCTAAATGTGTGAGAAATGACATTCTCCAGATGTATATAGGGAGATGTTTAATTTTTGTAAGATTGTCTTAGATTAAGAAAATACTGTTTGCATGTTTTTCATTCTTTTAAGTTCAGTAGTGTATGAAATCCAAATAATAGGGAATCTGTAGTATCTCTTTTTAGTTACTTGGTTTTGACAATTTTTAAAACGGGGATCTCATTTGACAACATCACAAAGATGGCTATGACTATAAGATGAAGTTCTAACATGGAATAAGCTCACTGTCAGTGTAGATTTGTTAAATTTTTTGATTTATTGATAGAATTTGTCCTGGATCATGTGTCTGTGTCACTTTTTACCATGCATTGGCAGTCTGTTCCACAGTCAGCATACCATGTGCTGGGGATAATTTGACAAAAATGAGATTATGTGCTTGAACTGGGCGAAATTTTTGCACACATGCTGGCCTTACATTAATAACCATGAAACTGTGGCCTAATCATTTTGTCCTTAATATTTTAGAACCGAACCAAATGAATTAATAAAAAACAGTACTTTTTTGCCTGCCATGGAACACTTTCCGACACTGTCTGCTTTCCTATTGAAAATGTCTTCGAAAACTTAAGTTGTAAGGCTCTTTTAAATAGGAAGAAGTACCTTTGTGTATGGAGACGTATAGGCAGATACAATTTTTGTATTCTAATTTGAGAAAACATATACCTCTCTGAAAATAGCTACCTTGGTCTCTGAATTACTGCTTCATGTACAGAGATAATTTAACCAAAGGTATGTTAAATATAGATGTTCTTTATAATTTTCATTTTTCTGCTTTTGGTTTGGTTAAGGATATGATTAGATTCTTCACTAGTGAAATTGGGCTTGAGATGACCTTACAGAACTTCTTGTGAAATGTACCTGTGGTAGAAACATGTGGTCCATGTGTTACACATGAAATGTGTTGTGAGACATAGAGTGATGATAAAATCTAACTCTTGGGGTATAATCAACCCTACCTGCCCTCAGGGAGTAGTAAGGGAGAAAAGGTAATAAAATACTACAGTTCGTATTTTAATGGCCTCATGCACAGCATTGTTAATTTTGCTACAATTACAAATTACAGTTTAGTGTAGAATAATTTAGAAATAAGGCTTTGCTGTTGTAATGGCAAAACCGGATTGTACTTCAATTATTTTTCTATAATTTAAAAGTAAAACTCAAGAACGCATATATATTTTCTATAATAGATTCAAGGATGTCTAGCTCACATTTAGAAATAATCCTGTGAAACTTTGATTTTCTCTGAAAGTTAAGTCCCAAGTGAAACAGAAGACAGACCAGGGCCAAATTATCTCCCTGTCTTCTGTTTAGGGGAAGAAAATGACTAGCAGCATGTAAACATTTTCAGTGAAAGCTTGAAAGTCTGTGTTTGTGTATTGATCTATTTGCTTTCTAACATAAGAAACTGGACACCTGTGGCCATCCTAAATTAAAAAAAAAAAGAGTTAAAAAAAGTTAAGTTCAAAAACAATAAAAAATTTTTTAAAGTAACATGGAGGGGTTTCAAGGTAGTCTTAGAAAAAACCTTATTATTCCCCTTTTAAAAAATATCTGAACTTTTACACTACTCTCCATTTATATAATACTTAAATAGCTGCTGATCATATAGAGGCTTTGTTTTTCCTTCTACAGTTTGCTGCTGTCATCTGCCAGAGTTGTAGCCCTTTTCTCCTGTATTGGTTCCCTCGCTTGTACCACAGGTTCTTGTTTGTCACTTTTTGTCCCTAAAAATCAGCAGTTAAATTCATTACTTCATTCATGAAACTTATGAAATTGCGATCACTTCAGGAAAATCTTGTTCAGCTTGAATATTTCTCCTAGAGCCTGTATGATTGGTGTAAAACGTGAAAGAGTATATGCAAATGGACATAAGTTTCCTGGCTTTGCCGGAGCTGGGTGGTGGGAAGCTGTCCCAGCGGTAGAGCTAATGCTTGGTGGGAGGGTGTGATTGGGTCTGTCTTGTTCTCACAGTCAGGTTGTGTAAAAAATCAACACAAATATTTGTCCCTTTTAAATTTCAAAAATTTTTCTCGGGTAACTTCTGTGATTAATGTGCATAGAAACCTGAAATTCCTTGGAACTCACTAATGAAACTAGACTGGTTTGATGTTTTGAGAGTAAAGAAATAAGAGCATATTGCTGACTAAGGAAGAGATTACAGCGTGTTACTCTGTTGGCCTCTGTGCCAAGGTAAAGAGCAGGATCCTTGGCTTGAGGAGCTCTTGGACTAAAGTTATAAATTGGGTACAGAACTGGACAGGTATTACATCCTGGTGGATGTCACATGTCTTAAAACAAAGACAGCAAGGTAGTGAGAATCAAGGTACAACCACAATTTAACTTTGAGCATTCAGTTGTTCTGTCCATTCCAGGGGTTTATGATGTTTATCTTAACTGTGGATTTGTATAATTCTCCTAGTTGTAATGTGGCCTTAGAAAGTTGGGATGAGGTTCACAGGAGATATGGATCCTCTTGCTTGCTGGTCCCTTTGCTTTAAACTGTCTGCTCTTGAGCTGACCTTTTTATGTAAGTTTTCCACAGTTAATGGCTCAAAAAACACCTGAAATTACTACTATCCTGCAGACTGGAAGGCAGAAAGAACTATTAAAGAGCACCAGGTTCTTAGCCTGGGCATGCTTTTTGCAGGACAACCTTGTAGTAAGTTTGGGATTTCAGTGATTTAGGTCTCCTGCATATGTTTTTCATGCTTCCTTAGCAGGGTATCTTTGTCATTGGGAACTGTGTACTTTAGACAGAATTGCACATGTGATTCTACTCAATGTATTGACAGTCGTCTTGGAGATTCCTGTAGAGAGAAGAAAGCTCAGTACATTTGATTGGAGGTATGTTAGACACAAAAGATGTGATTTTAAAAAAAAAAAAGGAAAAGAGAGGGGGAGGTCACCAGGAGCCTGTTACATGTCTCAAATGAAGAGAAGACACAAAAATTTGAGTGGGTTGCTTATTCATTAAGTTCCTTAAAATGAAAGACAATAAAAGGAGCAGATTGTTGCAAAAGACCATTGGCTTTCTGTATGTCTTTATCTCTTATATTGAAAGGAGTGTTGCAGGCAGGGCTGAGGTGACAATATAACTGAAGTAGCTGCTAATAGCATTTTAAATTTCAGACTGATTTTATCAGAAAAATATCTCTGCATAGGTTATTAATAAACAACTGAACCGGTTACATAAATAATTTGCATTTTTTAGGTTTTGCAACAATTCTTGCTGAAATATCTTGTGAGACTAAGCCCTTTGTGCAATTATCTGAAATGCTGAAGAATTGGGAAAAGGAAAAATAGATTTGAGGAATCCAAACCAACATTGTAGTTACCTCATTTCTTAGCAGGGGATAGGCAGGCATCCTCATCTTCAGGATTAAATCTTCTTGTCTGGATGGTAACAGTTATTTTAAGGCTTTGTTTGTGTTGCAGTTTAGCTAGGGGAGTCCCATAGCCAAGATTTCTCTTAATTTGAAATTATGAAAGCCAGAGACAGAATTGGTAAATCACAGTTAACCGTCTTCCTGGTCTGCCAAGAGAGCATTCCTTAGTTTCAGTCTTGTGTATTACATTGTGTGAAATTAATGGCATGTGATGAGCTCTGAATTCACTGAGCAGAGAAAGTTTGTCTCTGGTCTGCACTGGGTAGTTTATAAACTGTGGCTCCTCAGAAATGTTTTGAAATGTCAAATGTTGATAGTTTGTGGGTTAGGTGAAGCAGATGCAGAAAATAAGAAGCAAATTAAGAAGAAAAAAATTAAATCTTAGTATTTGGTTATCAAAACCTCTTCAGTAGCATTGGCACTGGAAATACTTCTTAGCTGGTGGCTGGGCTTTTTTTTGGTGGTGTTGTTTTCCATATGGCAAAGGAGAAAAATCCTCTTACCTTGAGTGACACAGGTGGCAAAGCAGTGAGGAGTCTGCTGACCTAAATTGTGGTCACAGATCCACAGTGGGAATCCTATCTCTGCTGCACGCTTCGTTGCCAAGAATGGGTGTACCGAGTGAGGAGTTTGTGCGGTTTTGTTAGTAATTTAGAAACCACAAGCAAGATTTTTATGGCTTTATAGAGGGAGCTGTTCTTGAAAGTGCTTGATGTTTTCTAAAACGTGCAAAGGCTTCTGGGCTTTGTTAGAAATTCAGTAAGATTGCCGATTGCTTTCTGTGAAAGACTAGTTCCTTAAAACTTTCTACTTTGAGGACTATATGAGCATCTTGGATTTATAAATTCAAAATTACCATGGAAAATGATACTTTTAAAGGCCCTCAGCCTTTAAGATTCTCCCATAAAGCCAGTACCTGTGTGAACATTCAAGTTCTGCTCCAGTCTGAAGACTAGGGCTTTGGTATTTTGTATTCTTGGTATTCATAGTGAGTATCTCTATCAGCAAAAGATCAGAGAAGTAAAAGGATCTTACAGGTGTTAAATAATCATGAAGTAAATTGGATTGATATCATTTTTATTTTGAAAGAGGAAATGACTCCTGTTTTGTTGTGGTTTACAAATATTTAAATGCTTAAACTAATTGTCAGCCTCAGTTTTGAATGAGGAAGCAAAATAAAATGCGTGATGTGCTCAGAGATTCTCATAGTACTTGCCAGGAGAAACCAAGTTTTGAAAACACTTGGCCTGCTTTCAGACACAGACTTTAATGAGATTAAAAGAGAAAGAATGTGCAAGTTTGATTACAAAGTTTGGCCGTATTCTGACAATGGGTCCTGGAAGCCAGGGCAGAAAAAGGTTCTATTTTTTAGTGGTACAATTGATTTGTTTTGGAAAATGAAAAGTAGGAAGCAGTGGGTAGCTGTCAAATAATTGCAGCAAAGTGTACTAAGTTGGTAAGAGAGAATCTATCCTGTTGTACACAGGCTGCGGGAGGTCTGAAAGGAAGTTTTAGTGGCCCAGAGGTTTTCTCCTTGACTTTGAGATTTTCAGCTGGTTATTTGCCAGTAATAACTTAACCAAGGATTTTGTGGGTTGTGCAAAGCTTTAATAGCAACCTAATTTGGAAACAATTTAACACAATAGTCTTCCACTTCCCTTGCATTGGGTCTTTTCCTACAGTTCAGATGAAGATCAGAGGTAGAGTGTGCTTGAACTGGGCACGGTAGAGGACACGGTGCGTTGCAGAATGTGTCGGGAGACGTGGTGCATGAGAAAAGACCCATTTACTTACAGGCATACACCCAACAGAGGATTAAGGAATAGATTCAAAAATAAGTGTGCAAATTAAGAACTAAAATTGTGTTCTAAATCTCTTTGAGTATACATATAAACTTTGTCATCCTCATATCAACATGTTTTGTCAATTAATAATGGAGATGGTGCAAGGAAGGCCTGGTCTTGTGGGTGGTGGGGGAGGTTAGCTTGTGAACACCATTTAAAATGACTCGGAGTATGAAAAGGCTTGAGAATCACCGAGTTAGTATAAAGGCGCTAAAACAAGGTCTTTTGGTCCTTATAACAATGTTTGAAAGGCTGTTTTCTTTCTCATTTAACATGCAGCAAGGACATATGGGAGAAGGCGAGGTAACAATATTCCTATTTAATTTTCTAATGTTGACAATGTCTCATGGGAGAGAAAACATTAAGTTGTTACTAGAGGGCAAACTCCAAAATTTAAGATTATAAAGCTTCAGTTTCACATACGTTTACATAGTCTGCATGCCATAAATAAATATTTTAACTGAATTAGGCAGTACTCCACAGTAGAGCTATTGAGGCTGAAATGATCACTATCCTTACAGTGGACATCATCTATGTGATTTGTTACACTGGAGCCATGTTTCTGTGTTTGTGTGTATGTTATGAATGCCAATGCTGGAGAAGTTTATTTTGGTTGTTCTGGGTGCTGATGGTATTCTCGATACAGCGTACATGATAGCAAATATACGTCTTGGCCTGTGAGGGTAAAGAACCAGATCCTGCAAGCGTGAACGTTGAGTTATCTGTCAGCGGTGGTAATGCTGCTGAACCTGAAAAGGTTGTTTAGGCAGGGAGAATTGCTCCCTTCCAACAATACCTGCAGGATTGGGGTCTTATGAGATGAAACAAAAGATGTGCACTGAGGGAAAACAAAATAACATTTAAGTCTATATTACAATATTTTTATTATAGGAGGAGCCAGCTTTGACTAGCTACAGAAATAGGCCTGATTATAGCTGATTTTTATTTTAATTACAGGTGTACAAATATTTTTGAAATTTCAAATAAAGCAAGCTGACCGAGCCTTCCATTTTTTATTTTTATAAATTCTATGGACTCTAGATTTTATTGTTTTTGGTTTTTTTTTTTTTCCTTTTAACATGTTAGCTCTTTCATTTTTGCATGGAAAACATCTGGATACTGGAACTGATCAAATTTTCCATTTTCAAGATTTTTTTTTTTTTAAATAAATCTATTTCAAAGGAAGGAAGCAAGAACAGGATAAATTAACCTTACCGATACACTACTGTGGCAGATTTTAATGCATTCTAAAAAAAGCAGACATAGTATATCACATCATAGGCAAAGGAAATGTATCCTAAAACTTATAGCATAATTTATTTGCTTATTTTCCCTATTATTTCCTAAATTTCCCTATTTATTCCTAAAATGCTCCTTAAATGAGTAGACGTATATTCAGTTTGTTGCCTAGATATTGAATACTCTAACTAAAGGGTGAATTTATGGAAGACACCAGCTTGTGTACTCTTTTTATGATATTATACAGTCGCACTTATAAATCAAAGAATCTTATTTAAAAGTAATAAATATTACTAAGGAAATCTGTGATAAAGGATTATCACAGACAAACAGTGGGCTGTGAGAGGAAGGATGCTTACAGCATTTTCTCTTAAAGCGAGTAACATCTAAGTAAACTTGCTTCTAGGAATGACACAGTATTGCCTAGCTTTCAGTCTTCATTTACAGTAAATTATAGTGGGTCTTCCTGTTTTTATCAGGATATTTTTGTTATTTACAAATGGGTGGTTTATAATATGTTTTGATATCAGGTAATTTAAATGTGTAATACATTTAGCTGGTATAATTCTTGTTTGCCCATCTGCACCGTGAATTTGTATCTGCTCATTGTAAGAAGCTGTTCACTGGAAAATGATATATATAGCTCAAGTTTTAGTGATGTCTGCTCTTGGTAAAGTCCCAGAAAAAAAATCTGGCTAATATTCTATTCTGTTTTTACACTTTTTGGAAAGAAATCTAATTAGAAACAGGAAATAGAATGGAAAACGGTAAACTTGAGTGTCCACTAGAAATATTGGTTTGATTCAAATTTTCATTAGTTGTAGTGCAGTTATGAAGAAAGTAGCAACATTTTCTCTGAAATAATGCATTTGAGTTACTGAATTGTATTGAAAACTGTAAGGGTCATGTGAAATGGAGAACATAACTGCTCATTAAAAGGGAAGATTATAAACAGTTCTACTGTTAATGTAGCAACTAGTGCATTTAAAAAAAAATATTTAAACAGTGTGTGCTTTGTTCTGTTAGTATGTTTCTTTTCCTTCTTTTTTTTTTTTAACCCCCTCTTTAGGTCAGTCTTCACTGTTTCCAATGGAAGACGGGTTCTTGGATGATGGCCGTGGGGATCAGACTCTTCACAGTGGTTTAGGATCACCTCACTGCTTCTCCCATCAGAATGGAGAGAGAGTGGAACGCTATTCCCGCAAAGTCTTTGTTGGCGGATTGCCACCAGATATTGATGAAGGTACGCCCAGAAGATCTGATCCAGAGGAGCTCCTTCTGCCTTAATGACAGAACTGTGGTGTGAAACCTTTTGTCTGTTAACTAAAAGAATGATTGTTTTTCTGAACTCTAGGGAATAGCTTTGATATGTAAATGGCTCTTTGCATGTTGTCACTTTCAGTCCATGGCAAATGTGAGATAATTCAACTAGTTTAGGCCATAGCATTGTTCTGCCATTGTAGGACAAAATCGTAAGTTACCACACATTCAACTGACTTTTACAGTGTGAAAATGATAAAAAAGGGATAGTAGTGCAGAAATAAACAAATAAATACCACCTGCTGAAATTTATAAATATATTGTAAACATTTTATAGGCACCAGAAGCCAGTAGTAGGAGAAGCACTGTTAGTAGTTTTATAAAGTTTATATGGCATAGTAAGTCATAGCTCTTTATTTGCTGCTTATGTGTCATTCTCAGAGGTTGTTTTCAGCAACGATTATGTCCTGTTGTAGCTTCTGATGTGTGCATCGTGAGCACTCGGGCACAGGTGAATCTGTACGGAGGCAGTTACATACAGTGGGGAACCAGGAATTTGTGGTGGGTCCATCGTACAGACCCAGGTGACAGAACACTGCCATTGCTATTAAAAAGTCAAATTAAAAAATATGCACAAGTGTTGTGAAGCTTCATTTCACTAGAGTTCTGAGCCCTGTATTTTGTATGTATGAGCATGCTGGTATATTGGTTAAAAGGACTACAGCAACTCTAAAGCAGAATCTTTTTAATACCCAGTTTTTGTGTCAAGGCAAGTGATTGTAACGCACTGCAGTGTGTGCTGCTGTGACGTGATAACCTGACCTTCATGTCAAACATAAGAGCTACTTTATTATTAAAAGGTCAAATATGACATGGTGTTTACAAGAGGAAAAATGATCTTCTAGTCTCTTTTTCTTTGTTGTTGTTGGGCTTTTGTTTGTTTTTTAACTTCGTCACCTGTGTTGTTTTAAAAGCAGATGAGCACTTGAATAGTTTGGTCTCTGTGGACCTTAGTTATTGAAGAGTAGGACCTTTCCTAAACCTGCTCAGAGTTGCTTCTGTCAGTGCTCTTCCTGTTAAATGTCCAGGTGTGAATTAGAGGATATAAGGAATATACGATTTAAAATCTACATCACAGTGGAATTTTTGAGGTTTTTCTGATCCCATTTCTAGAAAGCATTTTATGTATGTGCTTTAACATTAAATTTATGTAAAGTGCTGTTCTGAATTGAGATCTATTTTAAGAATAGATATGTAGTAATTACCATTCTCCTTGTTTTTTATCTTCATCAGCATGTTACTGTGACACACTACCATAGCTATATATGTTCCCGATGGTCTGTAGCACACAGAGAAGCTGTCAGTACAGAGGATTTCAGTTGCTATTTCATTAGTAATATCACTGAAGAATGTAAACAAACTGAAAAAGACATAATTAGTAATACCTTTTCAGATTTCTAACTGAATTTGAGGATGGGGAAAATCCTCTAAATTGTGTATTAGGAACACCCGACAGCATGCTAGTATGGAAAGCCCTGTAACACCTTAACCAGAATGCATCTCAGCAGTGTGCCAGTTTAGATCGCACTCCAGCAATGTGAAGTTTGTTCTGTTTCCATTTTTAAATGAAAAATCCTTGTCCAGAGAACTTTAACTAGTGATGGTTCAAGTGTGTTTGTGGAGAGAGAAAAGGAAATAATCATTCAATTATTGGAAGAACAGGTTGCAACTAGACAACTAGTATATGCAAATTTATACCAGTAATTTGAGGTCAGAGGCAGAATTGAAATGGATGCCAGAACTGCTTCTTGAGAAAGTAATATGTTCTTTCTCCTATAAAATTACATAACTATGTCCCAAGTTTACTGTTAGTTTGGGGTCAAGCTCAGATAGTGTTAGCACGTGTGGCACTGGCATGTGATATGAACAGGCACGACTGGGTCTTGTGATAGTCCCTTCATTTTTTTCCAGTCTTTTTGCAATTAGAAGGCCTATTAGCAGAGCTGATTGTTTACTAGTGAGTCAGCAAATTGTCTCTAAACTCTTTGCGGGAGAAGGATTGAAGCTGGATTATTATGGCTGTATTGATGCAGTGACTCCATTTGTGCGAAGTAGAAGGTTGGGACCTTTTATTTATAATCATCAGTAGAAACAAAAGCTTGATCTTTGACCTGTCTTGTTGTCTAATGTGTGTTCTGACTTGTCATAAAGATTCCCTATCAGCTAGTGAGCATTGCTATGAGCTGCTGAACCTTTAGGGTTACAGAATGTTTATTATAGGATGAAGCTACCTGAAATCAGTATTCTTTCAATGTCTCCAATTCAATTTATTTTCATTTCAAATTGTGCCTTATCTCTTCGCTCTTTACAGATGAGATCACTGCTAGTTTTCGTCGCTTTGGACCTTTGATTGTAGACTGGCCACACAAGGCAGAGAGCAAATCTTACTTTCCTCCTAAAGGTAAATATCTGATAATCAGTAACATACGAGCATTTTAGAATAATTTTTCTTGACAAGAATCCATTTCAGACAAGATTTTTGTGACAATGACCCAGTGTTCAGGGGTAAAAAAAGTTGAATCATTTGGGTTGTTATAAACTGGTGGAGTGTAGAATGTGGCTTTGCAGTTATTCTACACTAAAAGAATTCTTTCTTAACTTCCTGGTTTTACTTTATTCTATTATCCTTTTTCTCCCCACCCCATTCTTCATTTTTGTAATAATAGTCAAGGCTTGTCCTCTTTAAAGGGACTAAATGTCCTCCACAGAATCCAGGAAGGGTTTGTGCCTTATGTTAACAGCCAGCCTGGCAGGTTTGCCTCTACAGCTGTGGCACTTGTTAGTTCATACTGCTGACTCGTCCTTTGCAAAGGAAATGGGGAGAGAGTGAGCTGATCAGAAAGCTCCCTGCTTTCCTTCCTATCTCTGCAAAGGACTTGCAGGAGGCTGGGCTGGAAATGTGTGAGAGCATCTTAAAATTTGTCCCTTACCGCATGGTAGTGTGATGACATGGAGCCAAGCGTAGTTCTGGGTTAAATTGTTATCCTCTAAGAATACAGACAAAAGAAGACATGTGTTTGGTTTCCCTTTTGTAGGATATGCATTTTTGCTGTTCCAAGATGAAAGCTCTGTACAGGCACTGATTGATGCGTGTATTGAAGAAGATGGAAAGCTCTATCTTTGTGTTTCCAGCCCCACTATCAAAGACAAACCGGTAGGTAGAATTGTCAGGGCCTGCACAATTCCTGTATGATAACGAGAAATTGTTCTCTTCAGATGTCTTTTTTCTCTGTGTTCAGAGTACTAATGTTTAAATTTGTTTAAAGTGTCAAATGAAATTGTCAAAAAGACTAACTACTTTTATTCTATGATTTTTACACTGGACATTATGAAGTTTGTTAGTCTAGTTACAATTCATATTTTAGTTAGAAAAAGGTTTGCTAAATTTCACCATTGCTGATGCAATAAATACATTTCCAGACCGGTATTTTATGCTTACTATTGAATAAAATGTAGAATTTGTATTATCTGAGTGTTGCATGTAAAAAAAACCATAAGGTGGCATTTAACTGTAAATTATTGGTACAAATGGTTTTGGGGCCGATGCAAGTCTGTGAGTAGTTGGAGAGACTCCTGCTACATTCCTGTATTTCTAATTTGGCCAGCTGTAAGCAAATACAAAGCAGCAAGTTTTGTATAGTAAATAAACACACAACTTTGTGCATTGGAGCCTGTTGCATTGAGATAAGGCTGGTCTAGTGCTTACACTTGGCTGGAAGAACACAAATAGGGTAGATACGTGTGCACCAATATTCAGACAGCGCAGTTCAGTCATGATTAAGTAAATGTTCAAGTAGAGGGCGAGTTTTTTCCCAGAAATTTGGGTAACAAGGAAGTGGTGAAATTTAGTGTGATCAAGTAGTCTGTCTTAACAGAGCTTATTACCATTTCATTTTGAAAATGATTGCTGAACGAGTAGAAAATGAGTTTAGAAAGTACAGCCATTAAGAGGTGTTTTTTTTTAATTTGTAGGATACTGCTTTAACTTATATTACTGAGATACTTTGAATTGTGAATGGTTAAAAAAAAAAGGCTTTTTGTCCATAGGTTCAGATCCGGCCTTGGAACCTTAGTGATAGTGATTTTGTTATGGATGGTTCACAGCCTCTTGACCCACGAAAAACCATTTTTGTTGGTGGTGTTCCTCGGCCTTTACGAGCAGGTACACTGCGTGTTCCGCAGCACTGGGCATGTTGAATATGCAGTCCAATTTGGGGAGCAACGGGGGAAACAAATTATTTCAGCAAGTGTAGCTTGCTTATAGTGGGGGACATGAATTCAAATGGACTGTCTCATTTGATGCTTTTAGAAAAAATTGCCAAGTTTACATCACTGTGTCGTTTTCCCTTCTGGTTTAGTGGAACTTGCAATGATAATGGACCGGCTGTATGGAGGGGTGTGCTATGCTGGAATTGACACAGACCCTGAGCTGAAGTACCCAAAAGGAGCTGGGCGGGTTGCATTTTCTAATCAACAGAGTTACATAGCTGCTATCAGTGCTCGCTTTGTTCAGCTGCAGCATGGAGAGATAGATAAACGGGTAAGGTCTTCAAGCGTATTCTATTTTTGTTCAGTGCTTTCTCTAGAAATGCTTTTCCATGTAAATGTGTGTCATTGTGAAGACTGTAAATGTTATATCAGATTAATTGCATATTTAGGGCTAGATTGTGCCACTTAGATACAACACAGAATAAAAATGGAGTGGTACAGAGCTGTTGCTTCTGGAACGTGGGAGGGAACTGTGAAGCAGACTTTCTCAAATTGCTTAGCATAATGGGAAGCATGTCAGCTGCCTTGCCCTTTTATAAGAATATTGCACTCGTCATATACTCCCACTGCAAGTATTTGCACTTGTAGTGTTTGTATAATGTCAGGGAGTGTGGTATCTGCCACGGATGGAGCAGTTCATACTCCTGTTCTGCATCTTTTGAGAGAGTGGGCAGAATCTGGCCCTGCTGCTACACGTTGTGTGCTGGGTGTTCCATAAGAACTTCATAGTAATGCATTGGAAACTCATTAGTGTGCATTACAGCCTCACAGTCACCCTCCACAACATACGTAAAGGCTGTGTCCAGTTATTTTATGCCTTTATTATTATAAATTAAAGTAATATGCCAAATGGATCTGCAGGTTGCTTGCCTCTGCCCTCTCATCTATAGAAAATGTTACACTGATCTTCTGGTCACAGTTTTGAGAAACTTGGATCCTTACATCTACCTTTCTCTCTAATTCATGCTTTGGGTTTTTCTTACATGACTGTCATTATTGATCGTAATTTTAGAATTACTACAAAGGAAAAATCCCAAACTTGGCTGCTTAACTGATTATCATTTCGCTATTGCTTTGGCTTTAAAGCTTGGGGAGAAAACTTGTAACAACAATTTGACTGTGTGCCTGTGAACTGGAATGTCTTTGTTCTAATCTTGGCTCTGAAATAAGTTCCGTACAGCTTTGAACAAATAATTTGGGCTGCCCTTGTGCAACTTCTGCTTGCATAAGCAGACACTTGGGTGAATAGTTCCATTGAAGCTGGTGGGACTACAAATTTAAGTAAGTACTTGTGAACTCTAGCAAAGATTTTGCAATCTATTTCCCCTTCCTTCTCTCCTTCCGCTCCCCCTTGTTTCCCCATTTGGTGCGTAGTTAAGAAGAAATGTGGCAAGATAAGTGTTGAGAGGATTCCTATAAGAGGGGTTGGGTGCATGAGATACAAAAGTGCAACAGTGGCATTACTACTTTTATTAAGAATGATTTCTAATAAAGTTTTTCTGTAAAAATAAAAACAAAATTAGTAACAAGAAGGGATTTCCTGTAAAATTAGGCAAGGAGGTACTGCTAAAGGGTGTGCCTTTCAGAGAGATAATGCAAATTAAATGCTCAGTGGGCTGCAGCACCCACCACTGCAGAGCTGATGAGTGTTGCTGCCCTAATCATCCCTGATGAAGTTGCTGTAATTTAGCTATTTCTCTACACCTGGCACGAGTAACAGTTGTGGCCCATCTTTGACACATGTACTCCAGCACACGCTCAATAAATATGCAGAGGATCTGTTATCTGTGGGTTGCAAACTTTCACAAAACCCAGTGCTGCAGTAACAGGCTAAAGCAGGCAGAGGTGTAGTTACCTGTGCTGTAGTTTGCCCTCTGAATATGGCTGGGGAGACATAATAGAGCAGCAGAATTGCAGCATTAGGGAGTCCTGCAGAGCATATTTGTAGGTTTATTCTTAGCAGTCATAGAGGGTGATGCCCATCAATGAATACCCAGCCTCAAACTAGATAGCAAACTAGGTGCTGAAGGGAGAATGGGGTGTGAGGTGTCTGCCTCTGCTCTTTCACAATTTCTTTCTTCTGAGTTGGCATGGAGGGGTGTTAGGGAAGCAGAACAGTAGCAGTGGAAGAAGAGAAAAACTGAGGCCAAAAAAAAAAAGCTGCTGTACCATCTCCAAGTAGTTTATGTAGACTGTAATCACAGATGGCATTAAGCTACTGCAATGCCTTGTCTGGACTGTGATAAAATTGGGTAAGTTTAAAAACAAAGGAACTTGCGAATGTCCTTATCAGAATGAGCTGGCATCCCTCTGAGGTTTGAGATACAGAAAAGAGCATCCCTAAGCCAGGTGCTGAGATAACAGGTAAACAGTAGTCACAATTTGCCTAAATTAAATTAAATGACTAATTAAATGAGCTTCAGAGAAGGCTCACAAACACTTCTAGAACGGGAACTTGTACCTGTGTGTTTTTAGTGTGAAGTTTTGTGTTGCACTTCTGATACGTCACATAGACCTTTCACAGTTCTGTGGAGGGAAGGAATGGGAGGGGAGGGGATGACTGGTTCTGAGGTGAAACTGAGCCTTTAGGGAATGGCAGTGCTGCAGTTGTGATTTAAACACTAGGCATGTCTAAATGAGCTGTGCTGTAGTCAGCTTGGGTACTGCAAGAGGCAAGCTTTGCCTGCTGTCGCAGAGAAGGCGCTCGGGAGTGCTGTGAGCAGGTTTGGTTTTGGTATCTGAATGCCTCGCTGAAAAGCTTGGAGCCTGCAGATGTTGCAGTGTAGCTGTATCCTTGGAGCACCAGCTGGTAAGTTCCCGTGAGTCATTATCAGTTAAGAACGTGAAGACATTTTTCTTCTCCTTTCTTGTCTGCCGTGATGAATTACTGCTCGTTATCTGGCCCTTAATGCCAACTGCGTTGGTGGCCGTCAGCCCCATTTTAAGCTTCTCATTTGATCCCAACGAGATTAGGTAGGTTTCTTTTTGCTCAGAGGACTAAGCCACAGAGAAAGAAAGCAGAAATGTGCTGTTTATTAAGGTAATAAATTATATTTTTTAAAGTTGGAAATTCAGACATTGACATTTGCAGACCATGTGCATATTTAATCTGTAGTCACAGTGTTGTGTAAACAGTTTACATTCTTACCTGAAAGCACAGGATCTTAATTGTGCATCACCATACTTAAAAATACTCCCCAGAATTCCCCAGGGTTTTGGTGTGAATCTGTGTATCAGTTGTGTAACAATAGCTTGATTAGTCCTGTCTGTAAATCAGTGCGAGACTGTGAGATACTGATGGTCAGCACTGGTGCTGGGGTTTTTGTAAGGATCCAGGAGGATCCAAGCTCGAGTGCCTGTAGTTTTGGATGCTTAATGATGATGATCATGTGTAATGAGGGGGGAAATCCTTGCGTGTGATGTTCCCTACTACAGAACTGTGATCACAATCCTGCTAGAACACATACAGTAAATAGCGTGGAATTGTCATTATCTACACTGTTGTTAAGAATTGTAAACTTTCTTCTCGTTTTCTGAATGCAGGTGGAAGTTAAGCCATATGTCTTGGATGATCAGCTTTGTGATGAATGTCAGGGGGCCCGTTGCGGTGGAAAATTTGCTCCATTTTTCTGTGCTAATGTTACCTGTCTGCAGTATTACTGTGAATATTGCTGGGCTGCTATCCATTCACGCGCTGGCAGGGAATTCCACAAGCCCCTGGTGAAGGAGGGAGGAGATCGCCCAAGACATATTTCATTCCGCTGGAACTAAATGATCACTGCAGTGCTCATATGCAGGCCTCGAATTAAGTGCACTCTTCTGTTCTCCTGATTGTCCCTACCCCACCCGGCCCTTTCTCTTATTCAAGATAGCATGTCCTTTTGTAGTAGTCTGTAATTTAACAATAGTATAATGAAAGAATGACCTATAATATGGGTATTTTGTAGAATCTTGTCATTGAAAACTGTATTGGGAACTCCTTTTCGTATTGATAACATGTTGCAAGTGAGTTACATTCTCTTGTCTTTATTACCGAGAGAACACTTAATTTCATGCAACATTTTCTTAGAGGAGAGAAAAATATTAAGAAAAGAGAATTGAAACAATAGAGTATTTTGGTTTTTTAATTAAATTATTGTTAATAAAGAACATAAGAATACTTTTATTAAAATAACCATGTAACAATAACACTATCAGTCTGTTCTGACACTTTTCCCCCAGGGAAGCCTGTTTTTGCCTCTCTTTTTGTTTCGACTTTGGATTTTTCCAGCAACAGATGAAGTTAGCATTTACCTACCAACAGGAAAGAGCATGTTTAAAGCAACAAAAATGCATGAGCAAAGTTGAAGCAGCATTAGAATAATGATCCTTTTTTTTTTTTTTTCACAATCTTTTAAGGGTTTTGAGGCTGAAATTTTAGCTTGGTATGTGCTCGGACCGTGCCTCTGACTACCACCCACATCCAAATTACTAATGAGATAGGCAGAGCTTACTATATTTTCATCAAAATGATTACATTTTAAGAATTCCTGAATGTAAAAGTTGAGTAAAGTTACTACTGAGGGGGGAGTGCACTTTTTTTTTTTCTTTAAGAGAACTCAATTGTCTTGTTACAGCCCTAGAAATCCTACCAAAGCTAGAGTAATGACAACTAGTTAACTGGCATTTCCTCTCCTGAAGGATAAATATATAGATTTTATTTTTGATGGCTATATATAACTCTATATCCTTATATACTAACATTCATCAGGGGCCAGCCTTTGCTCTCCATTTTGACGTGAAAAAGTAGAAAAACCTAAAGATACCTCAAGGATATCACAGATTTTTACTGAAGTTTTGATATTCCATTGTGTCACACAAACTAAAATTGGCTGCTTATCCGTTTCCCATCTTGGGTGTAAAGCTAGTTTTAAATACCCTCTAACTTAGTTGTAACAGAAGGCATGAACCTAAGTAGTTTCCAAATCTTGTTTTGCACTATTTTCTGAATTTGTGCGTGAAATGGTGCAAGTGTGCATATGCCTTTCTTACTCTTCCTGTAGAAAGAATCCCAACTTCAGAACTTAATATGGGGAAATCAAGAAACACAGGTATTTGAAGTGCCAACATTGCTAAGTTAATGCCTGCTTTATTACAAAGAAGTTCTACCTTGAGAAGCATTAACACAGTGCATGTTAATTGAATGATAAAGAGTGGGTGCAGGGGTTTAGTTTGAAATAGTTGAATGAAGGAGTAGTTCTGAAAATTATTTTTGTTACTTTTGAACTAATGCCCCGGGTAACTTCTCCAATGATCATTTAGCAGTGTGCAAACAAACCGACCGAGTGGCAATCTTCGTACCATCCTGGCTTCTCTCAAACCAAAGACTTGCCTCAGCACTGCTTGGGAAACACCTGCTCCGTTAAAAGCCTTTCTCGGCCCTTCTCAGCCCGTTCCCCCGGCCCAGATTATCTTTATGAGAAGCAGTTTTTATTTTCAATACAGGCTTTAATGAACTATACCTTATCAAATTCCAAAGGTCAAAATGGAGACATTTGCTGTCTACTAGTCAAGTATAGAAAGGGAGCTGCTTTTAATGAAATCCCTGAAAATATTGACAACAGTAATGCAAATGCAGAGTGCTCTTGTGTAGATTGTCAGGGACTTTTTTTTCTCTGAAGTACATAATTATAGTTGGAATGTTCCTTTAATTTTTTTAATGCTTGTAGGTGGCTTGGGGTGTGCTATTGTGCCGATCCTACCCAGTAAACAGGTGAGATGGGTTACCATTACAAGAAATAACACTGTTTGAGAACTAGCTTTGAATAATAATTTTCCCTTTGTACATGACCTGCTGAATTTCGGTACAGTGTTTTTGTAGCTAACTTATTTTGTCATGCACATAATGTATATTTGTTATGCACTACTTTTGTATATCTTGTTTTTCCAACAGTGAGCATTTTTAGGCACACTTTTCACTGACGGGATATCTCTTTATGCAATACCTCAATTTTTCATATTGCAAAGAGTAGCTTTTTGTACTTTTATTACTGAGAGATCTTCATATACTTCATTTTTTAATATAAATAATTTTAATAAATTTTATTTTCTTATATTCTGCTTTTTATACATTTCAGTGCTCTGCATACATTTTGAATTATGGATGTTGTGCACTGGCAATGCTATTTTAGAATCTGCAGAGAAAAGAAAGCATGTTGCTTAAACATCTTAGCCCAGCACCAGGTATTTGGTGTACATACAATTTAAGAAATAGTATATGTAAAGTTGAGAATTAAAGAAGAAAAGCATGAAAGTGACAAATGACACTGTCTTTAGACCCATGAAATTTAAATGCATAAATATAGTGTAGAAATTTAAAGAAACATCAAAATTGTCTACCGCTTCTTACTAAGTTTTTAAAAATTATACACAGATGCAGACGTTTTTTGGTGAATGTTTAGCCATTTTTAATATTAATAAAAAATTGATGTTAGGTGTTTGATGCAGAAATGTGTCTGCTCTTTTAAATTATATTTAAAGAATAAAAGAGAGCCTGCTAAGTGGCAGGCATGTAATGTTAGTATGCATGACTAATGTAAGAAATTGTTATTCTACTAATATTCACTTGTGATTGTGTGACAAGCGTGTTTACAGATTATTTGGTTACACTTCGATTTACAGGGCATAAACAATTATATACATTACTCTGTACTTAAATAGTGATTACATGTCCTTCTGATTACATGGGATTTGTAGTTGGGGTTACCATGTAGCTCCAAACATAATTAACATGTAATTAGGTTACCAGTTTTAGGGTATCACTTGGATTTGCAAAGGGGTTAATAAGCATGTAGTTTTATCACACTAGCATGGCACCGGCCATGTATTTACAATGTAGTTACAGAGTAATTACATGGTTATTTTTGCAATGTAAAATAAAGTGTTTCTGATTATTTTATATGTAAAGGAACCCCACTGCCCCGTGCTTTTTGGTATAGTATCTACTTCTCCATACACAGACCTCTGCAGAATGCAAATTTAAAACTTGCAGTGAATGAATTTAGTGTTTTATAAGGATGCTGTTGGAAAGACTTGATAATTCACCCCTTTTGTTTTTGAAGAGTTAAAACCTTCTGTTAAAAGGTGATTTAAAACTTGAATGTGATGAATTGTGGCAAGTTAACTTCAAGTTATGTGCAATACCTATTTCAGACTTCTGGAAGATCTTTGCAGTGTAATTCTTTGTTTTTAATTGCAGACATTTAAAAATGTCATTTTCTACTGTTCTAGTAAATCCTCTTTCTTGCTGGTGTTTCTAAAGAAAAGAATCAGAAATCAATCTTTCTACTAATGTAAATTTGAGATTATTTTTAAAAAAAATGGAATAAAAGGTTTTGGTCATTTGCTTTATTTTATTATCTTATTTTAAAGCTACTGTGATAGCATTGTAAGAATTGGGACAATATTGTATTCAACTGTTTTATTTTTTATATTTTTAAATTTTAAAGTATAATTAGTTTTTATAATTTTCATCAGATTTTTTTGTTATATTTTTTGGAAGTGAAACTTTTAGCAAGTGGGTGTCTAGTTTTTACTAATCCCTAATATGTTTTTCCCCCAATGTATTGCTCATATTATCAAAAGGAAAAGTTATTTAAGTATGTCAGTTAATTGTACTACTTGGCTGAATTTCCATATAGTTTTTACTGTGTATGGGGAGGTTGTAGTATTTATTATAGCATTTTAAATAAGGGTAATTCATTTTTTATTAAAGTCATTTTCACGTTTAAGTTCATATTTTTGTATGTTCTACTCTAAGTTATATAACACAGGTTACTTTTTTTAAAGAGTTCATTTGTTGAAGTGCTAGTGAAAATTAATGTTATTAAATAGTTTGCAAATGACTATTTATACCAGTATGCATATAATTTTTAAATATTTGTAATGTGAGATGTTGAATGAATAAAACTTTTAACTCAATGTTTCTTCTTAACCTTTTTATTTTAAGCTTCCTGTAGAAATGTGGTCCTTTGTGGCTGAAGCTGGTGGGGTTTGGGGAAGTGATTTTGATGAGGGGGACGGCAAATGTCTGGCTGGATGATGTGTAAAGTGCTTTAGGCTTCGTTCTCAGCCCTGTTGCACTCAAAACGTGGAGCGTGGTTTTGTGGGGAGGGTGTGAGGGAGGGTGTAACCACCTGAGAGATGGCGAGTACCCTGAACGCTGCGTTAGATTGGTGTGTGACGCTGCCGAAATGGAAGGAGCGATGCCTAGAGGAATGTGATTCGGACTGTAAGAACCCTTTTTACTGCTTGTGACCAGATGTTGTCTTCAGGGAACACTGAATGCTAGCTACTTAATTTTGTAGATTTGGTGCTTGTTGAGTGTTCGTTGTAAGTCATGTGTAGCTTTGGAACAGCCTTTCAGCAGTTTCAGCGCTGCTGTTTCTATTTTTTGCACAGCTTTAAGGATATCAACCTGGCCAAGGAATTGCAGTTTGATCACTTGTTTCTACTTAGTGCTCTCTGCAGCTCACTCACAGGGACAAAGATGAGAACCGACACAGAGCTGTGAAATCGAGGTAACTGGGCAGGTGACATGTTAAATGAGAAGCATGTCACTGAGGCACATGAAATCCATCGTGGAAGTCAGAAACCACTGTGCAGCTGGGACAAAAAGATAACCAGAGTAGGGTCAGAGTAGAGCCAAGCAAGGCGTGGACAGACAAGGATTCTTTTTTAATTGTCTCATGGTTGTGATCTGATACTAACAGAAGGAAAAAGTCTGGCGTTGTAAGGAACTTGCTAGTGTCGGCCTTTAATTTAAAATATCTAAACTTGAAATGTCTAAAAAAGTCTTTTGAAGTGTTACAACTTCATGTCTCTGCCCTTCAAGGAATATTCAACAGGAAATGTGCATAAAGGATACAAGTTTTGTATCCTCAGTAGCTAGGAATTCCCCAAATTTGGTTGGTTTGCTTTCTATGATACAACCAGCTAAGCTTCGATGAAGCATAATCCTGATTGATCTGGAAGTAGCCACTCAGCAGAGTGGAAGCGTGACTCGGAATACGTGCCTGCACCTTGTGAGAATAAACTGTTGCCCAGAATACAGCACTGCGGCAGGAATTGAACTGAGCCCACTGCCCCGACCAGCACTTCGCTGCTGGCATCTGAGCCGCTCATCTCGTGGCGTAAATAGATGTTTGAGTATCATTCTTTTCTGCAGATGCTTCAGGAAATGCAGATCTCACAGAATTGAGCAGTTCTGCAAGATGCTAATCGCTTTGATTACCAGCAGCTTCAGAGGATGCAAACTGAGAAGCTACTGCCTTTAGAAACTGGTTTTTAACAGGAATGAGAAATTTTGCTGGTAGCTCCCCAAGTATACTTCCAATCCCTTGAAATGGCTATTTAAAAATAAACAAAATGCTGGTACCCTTTGGATCAAAAATACCAGGGCCAGAGATGGGTTGTCTGCCCAGTGGATGGTGAATTCCTCAGGGCTGTGTTTTGTGCCAGCCCAACGGCTCCCGACAGCATTGACCACTGCTTAAGCGCGTGACTCGGCTGGTAACGGAAGCATTATCTCTCCCTTCTCTATGTTGGTTTTGTTAGGAAATAGTCCTAGTTCAGCCTCTCCCAATGCGATAACAAGTTCTTGACATTGTTTTCAAGTGCAAATGGTCTTTTAGAAAGCGTGTGCTTATCAGTGGTTTATCTGATAATGCTTTTTAACAAGTATGATAGACTTGAAATTTGGTCCTGGAATGTAAGGAGGTTGAAGCCTTTGATGCCATGGTGGTGGAGTTAGTGATGTCCTTCAGAAACAAGGCACTTCCTGACTGATTTCAACTCAAAATGCCTATAAACTTACAGGTGTTTATCAGGATACAGCATCTGATTTACAGCTGGAGGTGTGTGTATTCATTATAAAATTTTTATTTCCTGAAGACTGCGAAATACTTTGTTAAATGATTAATAAATGAAATTTTCTTACATAGGCAGAGTTCAATTCATATTCAGCTCAATAAGGTGAAATGCCAAAAGTTTGGAGCGTTCAAAACTAAAAATAATAATTCTTGGTAGGGATGGCCTCGGCTGATTCTGAATTGCTGAGAAGTAACTTTCTAGGAAAGATTGATACAACAAATCCCTTTTGGGTTGGTTTGCCCTGAAGCTGTAAATAAGGGCTAGAGGCAGACTCCAGAAGATGGAGGTGTGCCTGCTGGGTGGAATGTCAGAATTTCCACAGTACATGAATCTCAACTATTTTCTTTCAGCGCAAACTGCTTCTCCACCGCAGTCAGCCACCAGCTTTCTCCTGGGTGCTGCTTCCACTAAATGAGCTGCTACATTCCACGTCAGTGAAGAAACTGTGTTTGGATGGAGATGGATATACCCCATCTAGTACAGATTTACAGGCTAAGGTATATTTTAAAGAGAGTCCCGTAGCTGTCAAGTTGTTGTTGTTGGACAGTTTCTGCTGCCTGTCCCGATTCTCCAGCTGCTGTTTATTCAGTGCTGCGAGAGCCCGCTCAGCCACAGTCCAAAACGCACATCGCTTGCCTACAGGAAATCTAGGACAAATAATAGCCTCGGAAAGGATGGATGAGGAAAAAACACTGACATCTCTTCCTCTGTGTAAAATAAGCTGATTCAGTCTGCCAGTATGAAAAACAGCCTCTGGGATAAGAATATACTTGCAGCTGTCTTTGCAGTCATAGAAATTGAAGGGGGCAGAGGGGGAGTGAAACAGTGCTCTTTACATACATCACCTCCCCGTTTCACATGGGGAGGAAATCTTTCTGAAACTTGATGCTCTGATGAATGCTATCAGATACCACCTGTTTTCGTGACACATGAACTACAATTTGCTGACTTTTTGTAGGGCTTGTCAGAGAGACAATTTGAGACTAAATTGTTAATTTATTTGAATGTATCTATCACTAAGGGCAGCTCCCTCAGCCACCCTGTTTATGGAGCTTGGGAGACCATGATGTGGTGCTACTCTGTTAAGGTTCCTTCACAATATTTGCTAGTCAAAAGCTTTCAGTACTCCTTGTGTGTATAAAATATGGAAATAAATAGGGTCTGTGCTTGATTTTTTAATTTCTTTCTGAAAATTAATTATGGTGAGTCATAAAAGCTGCGATTAAAGCCTCTGAACACAATGCAGGTAACTGTGAGAACACATTTTCGGTTTTGCATTAACCTGAAAGTTTAAAATGGACTTAGTTTTATCGCTGTCAGATATGTGGCCTTTTTTATTCCAAAACTGTATAGCTGGGTGAGTTGCTTTGCTTTTCGTGTGAGTGAGGAACGTTAGTTTTACTTAAATGGCAAACAGTCAGTGCAGATGCAGCTGCCACACGCCGTGTGCCTTAGTAACTCTTAGCACAGTTTTGTAATCCGTGGAAGGGTGGCAATTCACATACATTCTTTTAAGAAAAAAAAAAAAAAGTCTCTGCCAACCTTCTCCAGCCCAAGGTTTGAGAAAATGTTTGCTCAATCTAAATCACCATCTCGCACTGCTGCTGACTCATGAGCCGGGATCAGTTTGCTTAGTGATTGTTTATGCCTTGCTATGCATGTGAAAGCATTAAGTTGTCAATTTAGCAAAGTGTCATTTTTCAAGACAGTGCTTGTCCCTTTAAGCACATGCCCAGATCTGGTTTGTGTAGGGAGTACATTCAATGCCAACTGTTTCTGAGTTTTCTTTCAGTGAGTTAAATGCAATGTTTCTTAGGTTTCTGAGGAACGTTCTCATTGTAAGCAGCAGGCAGTACCCCCCAGCTTTGCTTCGGCGGGCCAGCTGTTCACAGGCAGATGTTGCTCTGTACACACTGGCAGAATCAACTCAGCTCTTCAGTCAGTGGCAAGAAAATTTGCTCAAGGGTTGCTTTTAGAGGGGGATGTCTTTGGTGGAATGTGATGGCAGAACAAAGCAGTGACTGCTTCAATTTTCTCTGCAGAGCCAGCAATCCTTGGAGACAGAAGCCCTGCTCTCTTCCTTTCCTGGCAGCATCCTTATGTCTCTGGGGGTAGGGACGGAGTGAATGTTAAGGAGCTGGAACAGTTCTGCAAAGACCCCTGATTCCTTACAAAGTGGACTTACTGCTGAGGAATGAGTTTATATTGTAGTTAAACAGGACTGTCTCTCATATGCAGACAGATGTACTGGTGATTCCACCAGCACACTTTGGCCTGAGGTCATGTTAGATTTCAGAAGACAGGCTAAGAAAACATGAGCTTTCTGTACTTGGACAGATGGTCTTGGAAGACCTACATTACTGCTGAATCTGAGGATGATTTCGTGGGTTTTGCTTTTCATATCCTATACCGAACCGAACAGTATCCAGAGGTTTATCGCAGGTAGGACTAAGCTGCCCCATCTGTGTGTTCGTGTGGGGTCTAACTGCACATTCCCTAGAATGACAGTGGTAACATTTAATATCATAGTCCCCATAGCCTGAAATTTGAAAGAGCCATGGTAAAGTTCTGCTGTCTCTGATTTGGAAACAAAAGATGTCATCATTAAATACCAATAACTTGCATATTTGTGTGGAAAAATGAAATGGGAGAAACTGAAGTCCTTGCCTGCCTTTTGCTGTATCTACTTGACAAATCTTTCCCAGAAATAAGGCTGTTTAATTCTGGTGTTACTTTCAGCGATCATTTTTTCCTTTCTGAGTTCCCCCATTGTTTTATTTCAGATTGGCAATCTCTACTTAAATACTGTAACACAAAGTTCTTCTAAGCCAAGGGTTCCAGTCTCCTTGACTTTGATTTTGATTATAATGTCTATGGATCTTCTCAGTGATTTGAAAATCTCTCAGGGAGAGGCTCAGGCTTTTATGTAACAAACTTATTTTATAGTCTGCTAAATATTTTTATGCGCAGCATGGAGAAATGGGAAAATATGCCTCTCCTTATGACTGGTGTGGATGAAGTGATTCCCACATGTATGGTTTGTAAAGCAGTCTGAGATATGCAGGTTCATTAATACGAAATGCAGGTGTGTTAAAATGGCAGCTGGCCATTTTATCTCTGCTGTGCTGCGTTGGTGCTTGCATAATTAACTGTGAGATCCATTGTAAATTATGAAATTTTATAAGTAAGCAAAAACTGAAGGCATAATGCATTCCTTTGATCTACCAGAAGTGGTAAGTTTTGTTTTTTATAATGATTCCTAGTTATACTAATAAATGGTCCCTGGTGTATTCTGTGAAGTAACCACATTCTAATAAAATACCTCACTCCAGCGACTCTTATTAAATATTCTGTGAAAACAAAGGAGATACAGTAATTGTTTGTGCTACTGCTGAGGGTATAATTAGCAAGGTTTGACTGTGGCTGATGTCAGAATTAGCATACATAAAACCCTCTGTTAACAGTGTTAAGATTCGTATTTCAGATGCATTCACAATTTGCAGCTGATGAAGATAAAGTAATACTTAATAAACAATCAACAATCTGCCTTTCCTGAATTATGCTGAATCACGTGAGTACTTTGTTTAACCCCACAGAACCCTCCTAGAAAAACAAACCTCTAACAGCAGGAGGAGTTTCCTTTTTGCAGGGACCCACTAGAGAATCAGGGAATCGCTAGGTGTGCATGCAGCAACGTCCCATCAGCTCCTTCCTTCCTTCTCCTTGGCGTAAGCTGCAGACTTGCTGCCACCAAACCCTACCTTTGTTTAGAACAGTAGTCAAGGTTAACAGAAGATGTTGTGTACTTGGCCAAAGTAGAACTGAAACAATAGAATTCAGAAAAGAATACGAGTTCTGAGCTGGAGAAGCTGACGTGCACATATCAAACAAACAGCATGATGAGGTACAGCCTGAAAGCTAGAATCTGATCTGTTTTTAACTAGACAGTTGAAGATGTGGTGAAAAGCTGAGATGTTTGTTCAAAGTGACAAACACAGAGATGGTGGTTAGCTGGTAGTCAGTGCACACCCATGGAAAGGAGGTTGAAGGACAGTGGCAGCTAGATAACTGAATTTTCCAGCTCTGCAGATCACTCATAGATTTCAGTTGGCATTGATTTTTGTCGGTAGCAATAGATCCTAAAAGGGATCTGAGCTGAATTTGCTTTTGGAATCAAGGTCCTGGCAATGTGCTGTTGGGAAAAGTGGACCAAATGTGTCACACAAGGCATGTGTATTTGTATGAGTAGGGTGGAAGCATATTCCATAAATACAGATGTTGAGAAAACCACTGATTTGGCAGCCCCGGTGCCCTGACAGAGCCATAGGAAGGAAGCAGCTTGCCAGTTGGCAGAGGGAGCTGCTGGTCAGGAAGATACAGCAGCAAGTGTTTGTGCACGATGTGAGGACAGTCATGGAATGAAAACAGTGCTGTTTAGGTTTATGTTCCTGTGCTCCATGATTTTTGTTGACTGAGACTCATGTACTTCAGCAAAAGGACTGCTTTCTCTACAGGGCTTTGTAATTAATGGACATGATGAAGTTTGCACTCCAGGATCAGCTTTTAATGAAGCTGCTCAGTTGCCTCTCTCTGGACTTAATACCCCCACGTTGAACTTGCTGGCTGCTACCTCACTAGGTCAATTTGTTAGCTATGATCTCTGCAGAGGAGGAGGGAGTCTCTGGTGTTTGGGTTCTTTTTCTGAGATCACAGCTGATCTCAAGGCTACTGACCTGGTGATTGTATCGTATCTAACCGTCATTTCAGTCTTTATGCTTTGGAGCCTGGAGTAGATGCCCTTTTATCACTGGGAAATAACAAATGACTCTGGCAAGCCGTCGGGCTGGGCCTCGGGAAGTCGTTTTCCTCTTTTTCAGCGGCATACACAAAATGCCTTTTTTTTTTTTTTTTTCCCTAACAGTGTATAAAATAGCTGGAAATCCTGGGATACTTCTCAGAAGAGCGCTGTGGGTTGTTTCCCTGCCCTGGGCTCCCCGCCTGCACGGCAGGTCGCGGCAGGAGCAGGGACGCAGGCTTGTTCCGTTGGTAAGGCTGCCACCTCGTGGGGTCCGTCTGCACAGCACCCTGCCCTGCCCAGGGGACAAGGTGACACCAGCCCCGCAGAGCCTGAGGGCTCTTTCCTCCTCCTCCTCCTCCTCCTCCTCCTCCTCCTCCCGAAGGCTGGCTGGGGAAAGACTCCAGTTTGCCTTCCTCATCTTTTGGGATCCATTCGCAAGGGCGACAAATTGTCAGCACCATTCATATTGCTGGCACTGCTAAAACAATCAGGGAAAAAAAAAAACACAAACGGTCTTTCAGCAGGATTTAGGGCAACAAAGATGATTAAGGGATTGGAGCACCTCCTTTATGAGGAAAGGCTGAGAGAACTGGGACTCTCTAGCCTGGAGAAGTCTGAGGGGAGTCCTTATTAATGCTTATAAATATCTAAAGGGTGGTTTGAGGGAGGATGGAGCCGGACTCTTTTCAGTGGTTTTCAGCGATAGGATGAGGGGCAACAGGCTCAAGCTGGAACATGGGAAGTTCCACTCAAATATGAGGAAAAACCTCCTTATAGTGAGGGTGCCAGAGCCCTGGAACAGGCTGCCCAGGGAGGTCGTGGAGTCCCCTTCTCTGGAGATCTTCAAGACCTGCCTGGATGCAGTCCTGAGTGATGTGCTCTGGGCAACCCTGCTTTGGCAGGGGAGTTGGACTGGATGATCTCTAGAGGTCCCTTCCAACTCTGACAGTTGCGTGATTCTGTGAATTTATTCTTTCTATGTTGTAATACTTTCTCTCCTCTGAACAGCTAAGTGTGCTGAAACTCTGGGAAATGCTAGGGAGCAGTACTTCAGTGCCAAAGCAAAAATCAATGAGACTCGTGCTCTTAAGTGGTTTGAGAAATCCCACTTGTTGCTGGCCGTAACTCAAAAACCCGCTGCTGCAGTGGGGCTCGTCTCTGTGGAGCATCTCCAGGGGAAGGGCTCCCCACCACCATGGGCGTCCTCTGGGTACCACAAAGTGCGCCTGCTGCTGCTTGAGGGACAAAATGACAACAGGTATTTAAACTTAATGTTTCATCAATGCTGTTCAGCAGGTGGCTGGAGCTACCCCCATGTGCACTAGCAGGTAAGCTCTTCGGAGTACACTGGTGTGAAAACTCGTTAGATCAACGCAGGAACTGCATCAACAAGATGCTGCTTGTTCCTCATCTGCAAATTGCAGGAGAGACAGACAATACATGCGTCCCCTATATCACTTTATCAATAAATTGCATGAAATACATCAATATATGAGTTCAGGCAGCATACTTTGTGTTAAACCCTAGCTAATGCTGGCCAAAAGCAGCCGTGTGGAGCTGGTTACTACCGTGTGTGTCTGGCAGAGAGACACCAGCATGGTACGAGGCTCGCTCCCATTCTGCGCTCAGCCCCTTGTCCCTTCCTGCTTAGAAAACAGTCATTTCTCCCTTTTTCACAGCCCAGCCGGGACGCTGAAATGGGATGATGGCCATGAGAGAAGATGAGGCGGGAAGGGTGCTCTGCAGGCCCCCCCCTATGCCATGCTCGCCCAGAGGAAGGGGTGGCAGGGGGCCGTGCACCCCACACAGCACAGCATCCAGCCCCCCCCTCCCCGAGCCCCCATCTCCCCTCAGCGAGGCCTCACCGCTGTCATGCCCCGCCACAAGATGGAGCCCGGCCGCACCCAGGGCAGGCCACGCATGCAGCTCATTTACGTCAACAGCTTCGGCTCCCACCGCTGCGGCTCTGTCATCCGCTATGGCAGGGGGTCTCGGCAGGCTGAAGCGGGCCAGGCTGGTCCCCCGCTTTCCCAGCCGAGCGCCAGCAGGGGGGCCCAGGCGCTGAGGGCCCCCCCGGTGCCAGGGGACATGGCTGTCCCTGGGCCGCACACTGCCAGTGGCAGGGGGCAGGCGGTGGGGAGCTGTAGCATGGTGAGGCCTGTCAGCCACCACCGTGGTATGTGTAACTGAGCTGCAGGGACCTCTGTGAACCAGGCCTGAGCCCCCACCATGTTCTCCTCTTCTGGTGGGGACCTGCTTCCCTGTGGTGGGCTGTTGGTACTCTCCCACAAGGGCCTTCCCTTGCAATCGCACTGGGCACACTGAGGGGTGAACACAACTTTTTTGTTAATATGCCCAGTTCGGTATTTAGGCAGGAGGCAAAACATGGTGTCAAGTTTTCATGAGTGAAAAATTTAATTTTTTTGCCCCAAACTCTGACAGTGCTGACCTTCAGTGTCTCCATCTTGTAAGGTGAGATGGCTGCCTGCAGTGCAGCCTCCCCTGTCCCTTTCTGTGGTAGCAATAAGGCCAAAAATAAGCTGTATGACCAACAGGGCTGCTCTGGATCCTTTCTGCCTTTTCTCAGGAGATTCCTGCCTAACCAGGGAGCTGCTGTGTTGCTGGCTCCCTCCTCGCTGTGACAGCCCAAAGATATTTCTTCATTTTCTTTCTTTGTGGCTGGGACCAAAGAAAGTTGGGACGGGTGTGGGTGCCTTTTTTTCATAGAAGCAAACAAAAAAGATGAGGCAGTTTTCTACTGTTTGTGATCTGTTATGAAACATAGTTCTGCTGCACAAGATAAAATAGAGTGAAAATGGAGAACATGACCTGGCTTCTGGAGAAGCAGCTGGGGTGTGAGCTGGAAATGATGGGTGACACACATAGGGTGGTCCTGAATTTTACTAACTTGTTGCTCTTGAGATGTTTTAATTTTCTTGTATTTGTTTCCTCCTCTGAAAAGCCATTTTTCTAAAGATGACAAAGTGAAATGTTAACATTAGTCTGTAATTAAAAGCACCAGTTCTGCTGGATTATTATCTAAGTGATGCCAGCCTGTGGCTCAGAGGCAGCCTGTGACTACCAGTAATGAACCCTTGTTCCTGCAATGTGGATACCTTGAGTAGCTGGTTGTGGGGCTGTGGTGGCCCAAAGGATGCTGATTTACCTAAAGCCCTGCTGTGACAGGGGATGAGCCTGTGGTTGTGACCATGTTCAGCATCCCTACATGGGTCACCCTTTTGCTCCACTCATGCCATTCCCTGCCTCTCCAGTGGCTCCTTGGAAAGTCATTCTCACCCCACTAAGAACTCACCTGAGTCCTTCCTCCTTGCGGTTATGTGTGTCTTGAGTCCACAAGATCAACCTGCCCTTCTTGGTTCTGTTTTTTATTGCTAGCAGAAGTGATTTGTCTGGTTTTCTTGCCTCAGTCTACTCAACATTTCCTCTTTGAGCTCAGGTAAAATTTCAGTAGCTGCCACAGCAAGGGGAAAAAGAGGGAATTAAAAGCCAGTTTGTATTGCCCAGAAGCCTGTTGTCTTAGTTTTCGGATGTTGTGCATTTTCGAAATCTTTTTTGTGGCGTTTGAGAGGTGCCCACTTGCCCTATGGTTATAATGGAGAAAATAAGCAAGAGATAGCATGATGACTGGATATCCTGTAACCTGCTGGGACCAGAAATAAGTATCCCTCTGGAAAATCTACAGCTTCCTCAGAAATATATTGCATGCTTTCTAAACTCTCTTCCCAGGTGACCTTCGAGAGGCTAAGGCTGACACCTTTGACTTTCCTTTCCCTTCAAGAAATGTTGATAAAGCAATTAAACGAAAGAAGAAAAAGGTATAAAACGTGGGAACTGAATTAACTGCCTTTGCATTTGAGAAAAGTGCTTCCTGCTTGTTCTGTGTATGTCTACGTGAGAGCATGAGGGAGATTAAAAAATTGAATTGGTAGTCTGTTACTGAAAACCTTACTCACAGAAAAGAAAAATGGTATTATTTTCCCTCTCTGGAGACTTTAAAATTCTGGCTTTCATTCAATAAAGCACTTAAGTGTGCGCTTACCTTGAAAAATGAGAGTATGCTGTTGACTTAAAGCCTGTACTGAAATGCTTTGCTGGGTTGGGGCCAGGGTGCTGCACACCTTGCTGGGTGAAACCTGACAACGAAAAACTCCGCTGCTCCTCTTCCTCTTCTGTTTTAAGCAAAGAAATCCCAAAGGTTACAAATAAGCAAAGGCAAGAATCGGAGGTATTAACAGCACACCAGTAGCAATAGGAAATTACTTTCTATTTCACAAATGTGTGTCTGTTCCTGTTCAGTAGTTCAACAAATGCTTGAAATTTTAAAAGGCACATTTATTAAAACAGTAACTCATTATGAGATTTTGTAATGTGTGAAGTACAAGTAATCAGCTAGACTATAATACAGTAATGTCACAGATACTTGATTTAAAACCAGCAAAATACTACTGACTTCAGAGGAACAGCTAATAACATACTATAATATTGCTCTTCTAGTACATTAAAGAGTCTTCCAAAAGAATGAGGAATATATATTATGTTTTAGCAATAAATGTCCATGAGAAAGGAATTATCTTTAGATTTAAAATAGTTTTACGGATGGAGTCCAGCAAAAGTCAACATTAGCACATTAACAGCCATTTATATTTGTTAGGCCACCTCTCTGTCTGAATGCTTTTGTCAACAGTTCCAGTTTAATATTTTCAATGCACAAGTTTGAAATGTGCCCAGTATAGACAGACCTTTATGCCGCTAACATAAAGGTCATCAACTTCTATAAAACAGTTTTTAATATGGAATTGCTACGAAATAGGCAAGGCCATTGTTATTCTGGAATCTCAGCATGGCGTCTGATTTATGCTGCTGTTGAGGGATTACATGGGAAAGTTTTTGCTCCTGGAAAAATAAGCAATCTTACCCCCCCCCTCCCCATTTTGTATGACTTTGAAGAGAGTTTAATGACTCTACACACATTTTCATAAGCGCTTCTTATCTAGAAAGGCACTTCACAAGTCCTGGATAAACAAGAGTTTTAGGCAAGAAAGGAGGAGTATATCTCATGTGGAAAATCATGGAGCAATTTATGGCCTTTGACTATTAAATAGAGGTGATTCTTCCAGTACATCCCATATACATATCCTTCCTCCATATCTCCCCCTTCCCAATCCTCAACAAAAGAACAGCTGGACTTCATAGTAAAGCTGGAGAATTCCAAGTTCTGCCCTGTATAATTTTTTAATGCAAACTTTTTATATGCTCCACTGAGAAACTTCAATTTTATCTTTCAGTCCAAAGTCTGGCTTAAGGTTTGGAAAGTAATTTCAAAAATGCTTGAAGAAAATGAAAAGTTCAGAAGTCGACTCTCGACTTGCAGCCAGTTTAATGGAGAAGGTAAGCAACGAACTGATAATGTTTTATTTTACTAGAGAAAACAAATTATTAATGCAAGTGCTTTGACTTAAGATCCCTGGGTTTAAGGCCCATTCAGCGGTTTCTTTTGGTTTTACAGTGCAGAAATTATGGAATTCACTGCATACTTTAGACACTTCTAGCCATATTTGAAAAACTCTTGTGTTTCATTGAGGGTATTATATATATTAATTTGGAGGAAGGATAGCAGAAGTGTTTGCTGCAGTCTAACATCAAAGACATCAACATAAAATACCTGCAAGTTTTTCTGAACCCATGAAATATGTAAAGTATTAGTCACAAATCAGCCTAAGTAGCACTTGTATGAATAATAATTATTTTTTCATATAGGAAAATAGTGATTGGTTTCATACAGACAATAAATAAATAAATAAATAAATTAGATGCTACCCAAAGGTAGCTGTAGTACAATTTAACATAACCATCGAACATGTTCTCACACTGTGCCTTGAATACAGCTATTTCATTAATGGAAAATGACTTGGGAATTAAAACTTGTGCTCTGCATTGAGACAACTTCAATTAGAGACATTGTAGTTGTTGCACAATTTAAGATAATGCAGTGTATGCTTACAAATGTAATTGGAATTTCTGGTCTCACAGTCTAATGGGTTTTTAGGAAAAAGAATAAAATAATCCATGAAGAGTTAGCAGACAAGTTAAAAAATGGTATATTCAGCTGCAGCACTTCTGCTCAGCTTACATTTGTGCTGATGGAAGTTTTCTACATGTAGCCACATTAGGGCATATATCAAAATGTATGTCCATTGTTGCCAGTACCTTATTTTTTTAAAATGTTGTATTTTGCATATTGATTAGATTTCCACATACACAACAGGAAAATATTCCATCAAAATTTTTCCTCATGAGAACAAAAGAAGTGCCATTCTCATTCAAAACCGAAATCTATCTACCCCAATGGATGTCCCATGGAACCTACAGTGGGTGTTATTGGAATGGTACAAGAAATCCCATAAAATGCTGCAACACCATAGTCAACAATGACTCTGTAAATATTCTGCATTATGTGGAAAAATACTTCTGTTTGCTTTAAAACCAACTCCTGATTCTTTTTGCTATTATGAGATGCTGGGTATTAATTATGTGCTATTCATATTCTTTATGCCAACCATGACTCCATTGGCCCCTGTCATATTTCCATTTAGTTCTCTCTCTCTCAAGCTGAGAAATTCCAGTTTACCTGGAATTCCCAGTTTACCTGGAATTTCTGGTAACTCTGGAAATCTCTCCTCATATGGAAACTGGTTCCAGGCTCTGATAATCCTTATTCTCTTATCTTTGTCATCAATTAAAATGCTATCTCTATGGTGTATAGTTCATCCATATTATTGCTCATTTGTTGGTGGTAATTAGAGTAATTATTTGTAACTGTAACACTATATCTGACTCATGCCTGTGTAAGTGAGCACCTGTGAAATTGCACAGGGTTGGGTGTGGGTACCTTCCCGAGCTCATCCCTTCCCGTGAGCCAGGAGAGGCTTGGCAGAGGGAGTGCCTGTCTTTTGCAGGACTTTTCCCTCTTTTTAACACCTGTTGCAGAAGCCATTGTAACATCTGCTTCTCTGCCTAATCTAAAGGTTTTGATCTAGCAGCTTCCACCTACTTTCTCCTGCAGCTTAGATCATTGCAGAAGTTTCTGTGCACAGCTATTAATGTATATGTAGGACTTAGCAGTCACTGAAGAAAAAAATAAGTCTTCCAGGACTTTCATTTGCTTGCTTTTAAGAAAAAGGTAAACAAGAGACAAGGAAAAATATTTAATATATGATTGGTTCCAAAATTCAAGTTGTTGTAAAAAAGCCAAGACTTCTGCTGATACAAAAGATCTAAGTGGATTTACCATCTCAACAAAATGGCTGCTGATCTGCTTCTCTGTTTGTTATGGAATGCAACGTGCTGCTTTGTCAAGCTTGAGTTTATGGACAGGGCCCATTCCCTTTTCAGATACTAATTTCTTTTTGTCATCTGGAGGGACAACATTATCTTTAAATATAATCTCCAGTGATTTAAAAAAAAAAAAAACCCAACAAACACAACCAACCAAATAAACCTCTAACCCTGCCAAAACTTACTCTATCCTTAATTGTAATTGTCCCTCATCGTTCAGGAGCTTTAATTGAGAATCTACTATTACACTCTATTTTGGTGAAACCCATCAATTCTAATACCTTCTTTCTAATTAGCAGATTTTGCACAACATCAAATCAAGGCGATAAGTCCCCTATTCATCTGAATTTTTCATTAAACAAGAAGCAAATGGAATAATTCTAGCAGACATTTAGATATGGATCAACAAATCTGAATAAACTGGGTTCATTTTTATCTTTTTTTTTTTTACTAGATTAATAAAGCTAAAAAATTAATGCTGCCTTTTACTGCCTCTATAAATAGTTTTCTTGAGAGAACAAAAATCAACTTGAATTCTAATGCTACCTATTTAAGCCGTGGAATGCTGCAATTAAGATTAGATTTGGTGTGGCTAAAAATGACAATGTGCCTTCCCATAATTATTTTCCTACAGGCAATGATATGACCCAAAGTTCACAGAACGAGGCATCCTACCTGGACAGGGTATGTATGTAGTCCATTAATTGTCAAGCAAGTTTAAATGCTAAAACAAAGTAATCATGTTAAAAAGATGCACAGATATTTTTAAATCTTATTAATAAGTACTGGTGTATACTTCAGTATGTTGCTGACATGAGGCTCAAATGTTTTTCAATATTTCAGTCATGTTTGGGAAGTAGAAGAGCTCTGTCCTCAGCAAGAAGTGCTGTGTCCATTGCCAAGTCTAGGAGGTGGATTTTGCTTTTCATTGAGTTAAATCTTTCTGTGATGGTATAAAGTAAAACCTGAAGAATCTGAATAGAATCTGTGCCACAATTTGTAGCTGAGATTTTTATTTTAAAGGACTGCATCACTTCACTATTTTGTCATCTTTTTATTTTCTCTAGGAGGAGTCCATCTTCGGCTGGGTATAACAAGGAAATGAAGATTCAATCAAAAAAATATTATAAAAGTAGTGAATGTTTTTATTTTGCTCTAGTTGTTACCGAAGTTGGTGGAAAGACTGCAAGAGATTTCAGTGAACACAGGTTCTTTGTTTGGCATATGTGACTCTACTGTTTAAGAGGTTTGTTTTTACAGTGGCTTAAATAGCTCTGTTGCGAGATATTTATTTCAAGTCATTAAGTCTAGTGTTTCACTTAGCTATTAGTTTTCAAAAGCTTTTTAATGATCATAATATTGTGACAGTTTGCTTGCAAAAGAATAGAGATTCACATTTAGTGTTGACTCTGTATTTATATCTATTTTTGTAGCTTGTCAGAATCATAAACAAACACAAATTCAATAAGGCAGAACTCCACACAGATATAAAGAAACACTTTTTTCCTTACTGATTTGAATAAATTTGACTTTATCATATTAAAATAATACACAATTGCCCTTCTGTTCATTCATCCATTTATACATGAATCTCAGCAAGTGTTTTGAATATGAAACCAGGTGAATGTTTTCTGTCTTATTGTTCATCGTGAAGCACATAATGATATCATCATAATCAGAAGCTATTGTTTATCTACCTGACTTCAATAACATGATATAATTTTCTTCTGTTGTGGAGTTTCATACTTGAACTCTTGATTGACTGTTAAACCCTTTTAAACCAGCAAATAGAACATGAAGCCTGCACAAAAATAGTATGTATATGGATTTCATCTCTGTAGTTAAAACATTCACCTGTCATGATTAGACATCCTTGGTTTTAATAAAAGGATTGTTTTCTCATTGCATAATGTCTTAGTGTTTGCAGATATAATGACTGGTATGTCAGACTGTTGAGCTTTAATAACATGCTAGTGATTGTGTCATTAAGCAGCAAAGCATTTGGAAGGGTTTAATCTGTTTTCTTAATAGTAAAACTGCAAGTATATAACTGGAATGTGCCTTTTTGATGACAGTGCTGGCATCAAGGTTCTTTTCTGATTTGTGGTTGAGTAATATTCCAATTTTACTTAAAATAGTTGACATTTCATCTTGGAAAAGGAAGTGAGAAAGCAAAGTATTCAATCAAGATGTGATCATTTTTCTGGCAGAGCAAAAATGTCATAGTTCTTTGGTATTTTCAAAATATATGTTTGGAGTCACACTTTTTTTGGTGGGTTGTTGGTTATTTTTGGTAGTAAGGGAGATGATCTCCCCCTTCCCACAGTTCTACCAGTGAAATGTTTGTATGGAGAGTATTTAGTTTATAATCCTGGATTGGAAATTGTAGAGTTGTTGCTGTAATGTTTCTTTTCTTGTAAACTACAGCTGCAGCTGGTACCTTTACTGACACAGACTTAAGGGGCCCTGGAAACAAAGCTTTTCTTCCAGGTCCATAATTGCTACTTTTACAGGATAGATGAGATACATTAGCCTAAATCTCTGAATGAAATTCAGCCAACTCATTAAGATTCTTTGGATAAATATAGACCTTTTTCTGTGGGACTATGCTAAATCATTTTAAAAGGAAGAAATTATAAAAGATAAATATGGCCCTAGATCATTCCTATCCATGTACCTCTTACAATTTGAAAAGTCTCTATGGGTTGGTTGTCATTAGCTGCCAGGGCTACCTAATAGTGTTTTGCCTGTGTGCTGCAGCCACTTCATATATATAAATGCCCAGGAGGTGTAAGGGATGACTCAGACCAAACAGATTTGAGCTTTTGTTGGTACATGTGGGGAACGGGGGGTGGGGTGGGAGGTCCCCCTTTGTGTGTTCAGGCACCAGAGAAGTGTGACAGTTTACCCCAGCACTGCCCAGTTTCAGTGGCTTTGATTTTATGGGGACACTGAGTAGCCTGGGCCTACGTGCCATGCTGCTCTGTTTTCATTCAGCTGTGATTTGCGGGGAGGGTCTATGCAGCATGGACTTTGCCGTACGGCTTTATACTTGCTAACATCCTGCGATAATCAAGAGAAAGGAGAAAGAAATCACTACTGCCTGGTTTAGTAATCTCATTAAGTCTGTTGTCTTCCCTACTTGCCTTAGCCCTTGTCCAACATGCCTCTGTCCTGCATTTGCTTCACTTCCAGCTCACTCCAGAAGGAAGTTCGTTTCCTGAGTGGAGGCTGGTGAGCAGCAGAGCTTTCTCAGGCCGCAGCATGTGTGAAACCACACTGAGCCATCAGCCCCTTCCCCAGAAACCCGGTGGTGCTGATGATATAATTAATTGGTTGGGAACCTCTAATAGAAAAGAGTTTTCAGTTGGCAGTACTTTGAAAGGGATCTTACATTTCAAATCACTTTGGGCCAGAACAGCTAATGCAGTGTGGCAAAAAGATACACGCTGGTTTATGTTAAATTTCTAACTCTTTGGGTGATGAAGTCTCACTTATTAATGTAGGGACCTGATTTCAAATGTACTGTTGTGAACAAGGGTAGTCAGAGCAGTTAAGCTGCTGAAAAAAGAGTCTGGAGAAAAACCTAGTTCAAGACATACAAACTAGACCAGCTGACATACACCATCACCTTCCGCTCAGATCCCTGTAGTAATATATTCTTTTTTTCTTTTCTTCATATGGCCACTTAAGTCTAAAATGCAGAAAAGGAAGTAATTGCTGTGTTGCATTAAAATATGCTTATATAATCCAAGTAACTAAAATCTTCAACAAGAAAAAAAAGTGTTGGTTTATACACAAAAAACTTTATTTAAATGCTCTTTGTTAAAAGGAGTTAGAAATAAATAAGGGAATCTCAGGGCACTAGATCATATACTTGAGATTCAGAAAACAACTAACTCTCCTCTGAAGTCCTTAATCATCACCACAGAACCAAACGCAAGTGTCATATTGTCCTGCTGTGGTTCCCGGGAAGCCGTGTTGTTCTTTCACATTCTTCAAAATGCATATCAGTTACCTGAAGTTTTTAATAACAAATCTCACTTGGAGTGTGAACCAAAGCAGATGTGCAAATATAGAGGTCAGGCTTTGTCTTTGCTTTGCCTTATTCTCAGGACATGATTTACCTTTCTACAGAAAACAAAAACTCTAGCTTATTCTAAAAGTTCAAAAATTTTTCATTTCGACCCTGAGAACAGTTGCCAAGAGATCTGAGGAGGTACCTTGTGGTATAGAGGTGGGATGGAGCAGCGGGGGGGAAAAATCCTGAAGGCATTGCTGCTGAATTCTTATTATCTGCAAATAATAGTGTCAGCCACTTGTCTCAAGATCTTAGAGTTGGTCTGAGTAAGTGTTCTTTTGTACCGTGTTTTCATGTTTTCATAAATACAAATGACTCTACATGAAGGTAAGCAACAGAGAGTAAGGCTTTTGGTTTTTCTGTTGCTACTCCGTGCTAGTTAGAGATTTATTGGTAAAACAAAGTTTAGATGGAAATAGCACATCTGCTGGGCCTGAAACTTTTTGATTGAAGTTATCCCAATCGGTGAGTTCTTGTCACGTTGACCTCCCCTGGTTCCTGGAGCACTTCTTGGCAGGTCAGCCCAGAAAATGTAGCCTGTGGTGTCTGGTGGGACCAAGGACTGTCCAGGGCTTAGGGGCTTGAAACTCCAGCCACTGGCCCTGGGCTACCCCTTCCAACCTGTTGTAAAGCTTAAAAGCAAGAAAATCCTGGGAGCTTCAACTCCACTTTGATTTCCATGTCTGGAAGCACTAAGAGGCTTGGCTGAGGCGGGACTGTTGGAGCTCCTGCACTCCCTGAGGTGGAGCTATGACTTTGGGAAGGCTTCCCATGGCAGCCCTCAGCATCAAGGCTACACTGGAGCCAGAGGGTCTTGGGCACTCACACAGCTACCGTGCGGAGCTGGCGTTCGCAGATGTTGCTGCTACTGCCAGGGACTATGTCACTGATCAGCCACAGGCTTGGGAAGTTGGGAATTGTGTTTTGCAAGTGTTTTGATGTTTCTGAGGTGACCTTTCTTGGAATTTCCAGTTTGTGGGTATTTTCAAAAGAGTTTATTTCCTGCTTGATTTGGACCAAAGCCACTGATTCAGATAAAATACCATTTCCTGCAAACTGGAGGCTTGGCCTGCCAGGCAGCTCTTCTGCTCCTTCCCCATCTGCTCTGGTCTTGTGATGAATCAGATTCCTCTGTCCTAACAGCAGAAGTTCTGCAGTCCCATGGCCTTCGAGGTTATCATCCTAACTTGGCCATTACAACGTAATCAATCACCAGAGTTAATAATATTTTATTGCTGATTCCTTCCATTCAAAGATTTCAGCTCTTAAGCAAAACTTGAGAACAGGATATGGAGTTTCTAACGTGGTCAGATTTGGGGAAAGAATAAGGTGACCTTTGTCTTCACTGAACATTTACATTCAGTAAATGTCTTTGTCTTTAGGGCCCTCTCTGGTAGTCAATGTTCATGTTTAACTTCAAAGCTTCTAATACAATTTTGCATGGACTCTGACTAAAGAATAGCCTTCAGCAGGCAGTTCAATTCTGGGTTGTTTGGGGTTTTTTTGGAAGTGACTGAAAGCAAATTTTGGGCATATGTGACATTTTATGTGTGCAGTAGGCCCTTAAATATAAATAAAACAAGATGCAACTTTGATTTATAGCTCTTGTAAATAATTCTCAGTGACACAGGCAGGTTTGTGTATTATGTATATTTTTCATTGCATAAGCACTTATATAACTATGATGATAGGAATTTGCATAAAAAGCAAAGCAGCCATACTTTGATGAGTTTAACATTATAGGCTTTTCAGCATATTGAAGTAGCAGGGGAACCTATCATTTTAGTGGAAACTTACTTTATGAGGAAAAGAGCAAAATTTATTGAAACATATTAATGCCACCATGAATTTTTAATAAATAGTCACAGGAAGATGCTCACTCGTTAGTGACAGCATCGCGGCCATCCGATCTGATGCAGAAAAACTCATGTTGGAAAGCTTCTGCCTGCCTTGTAGGGAGTGGAAAAATCAATGTGTGTAGCTGCAGTTTCAATTTTGTAAGAAACAAGATGTTTTGTTGATCCAGAGAGAGACTGAACAGAATAGCTCCTGGAAGATGCTGAGTACTTTCACCTCCTGTTGACTGTGGCTCCTCTTAGAATAGGCTAGATTGCGTCTTCTGTGCTGTCTGTATGGGGCACATTAATGAGAGGCTCTCTTCTTCTGCCTCTAAATTGTGAACCCATGTGTGTCTCATCCAAGTGGTTCAGCTGAAGTGATGATGATGCCGGGCTGCTTGTGAACACGTCTGATTTGTGTCGTCTCCCGGTGATCACGACAAGGATACGTTCATGCTGTGAATGTGGGAAATTTATTGCACACCCGGCATTCCTGTGTAGACAAGGAACGGAGGCAGATTAAAAGAGCTGCGCAGGAAGGTTCACTAAGGCACTAACAAATGCTCCTTCTCTTCCAGAATCTTTGTGATCTCTTGTAGAAATGAATAATTAATTTACATGGTTTTTTTCCTGTTCTGCTGTATGCTTGTTTTCTTGTTCCTAATGTGTGTGTGACGGGAAGTCGGTGGTGCTGATGTAATTCTAAGTAATGGATAAACTCCTCCATAGCAATGGCTATGAGTAGTTCACCCCAACTTAAAATGCACATCATCACTTTTAACCCCCATTGGCATTTTAAACTCCTTTAGCTACGTAGAGGGTAAAAATTCCTGACTATGGTGTGAATTTGGTTGTGGAGTGATCTCCCAAGCAAAAGAACAGAAGTGCCCTCATCACTTGACTCTGTTGTCCTAGACTGAGCAAAAGAGGGGGGATGAGCTGTAAGGAGCAGTTTGGAGCATGGAAAGGGAACAGAGACTTTTGCTTTTATAACCTCGACAGGTCTGCAGTTCACTCAGGCAAGCATTTTAGTGGTAATAGCCCCATAGTTTGGGTATAGGTTGAAGTTGTGGTGAGGTTTCTTCTCATGTTAATGTGTTCTGTCTAAATGTTACTTTCCATCTGCACCATGGTTTTCCCCCAGAAAACACAGATCTGAATTCTGACTGCATGTATTTGTTAAGTCTCAGGGCTGGGTTTGGCTTAAACTGTCTCCTGAACTTCTGTACTAGTTTTCATTGCTGTATTAGACTGATTTTGAAAGGAGTTAGTGTGAATGTTTGAGAAACAAACCCAATCTTTTGGTAGCAGAATCTGCAGTGGCTGATGTTCCTCCTAGGAATGCCCTCCCTCAGCTTCCTTGCCTGGTCTGACTTCCTGGGACTTTGTCCTCACTTTGTGCCTTTGAGTTTTGTAGTTTCTCTTCTTAGTAATTTCTACTGCCTGTTCACATGTTTTCAAATACTTTCATTGAAAGCCTAATCCCAGATTTTCAATATATGAAAACAGATGAAAATAATATTACTTATAATAATGAGCAAGAATACTATAAGGAAAAAATGCATGGAGTGCAGGAAATATGCTTTTGTGAAGAGAGACAATGAACATAAGAATGTCATAGATTAAGAAGCAAGTAAGTAAAATAATATTGATTAACATTGCAGAGAAGTTGATTTATATGTTCCAGTTTAAAGTGGGTAGATGTTGAACTACTCTGTGACTGACATATTTTTTTACAAGCTGCAGAATTTACAATCCAGTGAAATTTATGCCTGAGCCCTGTTACAAATATTATGTCTCTTAATGACAGCCAATAATATTCAGTGTAAACTGATACTGAAAACAGTAATTTTGTTCTGATTTGTTTAACTGGAAATAGAAAATAATATATTGTGGGAGTCTTATTAAAAGAATAAAAAGAGGCATATATTTTTGTTGACAGAAGAAATAGATTGTTTATTTCTCTGGAGTCTCATGTTGCTCATATTGCTGCTCCGTCTTATTGCAAGTCACTGATCTGCGTGGGTGGAAATGTCAGATGTTGTATTTGTGCCATAAGAAAATCTGTACATTATTCTTTGATTTGTCATATTCTGTTGGGTTTGCTTTAATGCTCTCCCTAGAGAACGCTCTCTTTTAGGATATTGCTGGCAACTTTAGGCATCCTTGCAGCCTGCTATATAAATTTACTCCTGGTAGTTTGTCTGTTTGTGAAAGAGGCATTTTGCAAAGAGGTATTTTCAAACTGGAATGGGGCATACTGATCTTGGGGAAGGGACTCTTTATCAGGGAGGGTAGTGATAGGAAGAGGGGTAATGGCTTCAAACTGGAAGAAGGGAGATTTAGATTAGATATTAGGAATAAATTTTTCACTGTGAGGGTGGTGAGGCACTGGAACAGGTTGCTCAGAGAAGTTGTGGGTGCTTTGTCACTTGGAAGCATTTAAGACCAGGCTGGATGAGGCTTTGAGCAACCTGGTTTAGTGGGAGGTGTCGTGCCCATGGCAGGGGGGTTGGAACTCAATAATCTTCAAGGTCCCTTCAGTTCATTCAGTCTCATGGAGGAAATGGAAGTTACTGGATGTAAAGCCAAGGAGAGCATTGAGAGATTCAACATCTCTCTGCACATCTCCCTCCACCACACTGCCAAAATTCTCAGATGGTGTCACTGAAAGATGTTGCACAAAATGTGTTCCTACCCGGAAAAGTCATAAGGTAAAAGATGCATCTGCTCACTTATCGCAGGTTCTTGCTCCTAGTACTCACAACTAAAAGTCTGCTAGTGAAAAAGTGGCTCTGACTGCCAGTGCTGGCAATGTTGAACTGTGTTCTCTGGGTTATACAGAGTATCTTCAGCAGAGTTTAGTTCTGTTTAGTCATCAGTAGATTTGTAGCTACATGAAAGGTATTTTACAATGGTAGTAATGCACAAGAAGGAACGGGTTTCACCTCATTGCCCCGTAGCTATGTTACTCTGAAGAGTATTCAAGTATCACCAACAAAAGTTAATATATTAAACTCTGTGAGCATATCAGTGTGCTCAAGTGAGCAGACATGCTGAGCAAGCAGATAACTTTATTTGCAACCTTATTTTTCACTGTGTAACCACTCTTTCCTTGGGTTTGCACAAGTGATTCTGGAGATTTTAACATCAGTGTGCTTGTGAGGTGTTGCTTAAGACATTCTCTTAAGTCAGAGGATCTGCCTAGGTGTTGCTAAGGTAGTATTTTGGCAGGATATTCATTCCTAATGTTGATGTGGTTTTAAGATCACAGAATGCATTTGCAAGCTATGAAAGACATCACTTTGCTTTTCAACCAAGAGCTCTCACGTCCCTTGGTAATTACCACATGAAGGTGGAAAACCACAATACTATTTCTGTGAAGTTACAATGCAATGTTTCCTTTGCACTTTTTAATACTATTTCCTAGTCCCTCTGTTGAAAATAGCCATTTTGCTGACAGAGGAGCCAGAGTAGTTCAAATGTATGCATTCGGTGGAAGATAACTATAGAGTCTGTGAATATCTTTGGATGGTCAAATTATTTCAGATGATATAATCTGTAATATATTGAAAGTTGGGGAAAGAGTTGCTGCAATTGCACTTTCTTTCTTGGAGCATCTCCCATATGGGGAGAGGCTGACAAAGGCTGACAGAGCTGGGATTGCTCAGCCTGGAGAAGGTCCAGGGCTCTCAGAGCCAGACTCTTCTCAGTTGTGCCCAGTGACAGGATAAGGGACAATGGACCTAAAATGAAACAGAGGAAATGTCATTTAAACACGAGAAAAACTATTTTACTATGAGGGTGGCTTAACACTGGAACGGGTTTCCCAGAGCAGTTGTGATGTTTCCATCCCTGGAGTTATTAAAAACCTGACTGGACATGGCCCTGAGCAACCTGCTCTTCCTGTCCTTGCTTTAAACAGGAGGGGTGGACTGGATGGTCTCCACAGGTTCCTGCAACCTCAGTGGTGCTGGACATGAAAAAAAAGAAATACTGGCCTGGTCCAGTGCCCCCTAGGACCAGAAGACTTCTGCTCAGGATCTGGAGAGCGGGCAATGCTGGGGAAAACCGGACATCTGTCATCATTTGCAACGTATGTGCTTTTGGATTTACTTAAAACCTCCACATTTTGAAGGCCTTAATTCTCATCCTGAGCTGAACTATCACAGTGATGTTCATCTCTGTGCAGAGCATGAGCAAAGGACTTTGCAGGGTTTATAACTTGCTGCACATTTGCACAGATCCCAGAGGGACATGGACAGTTGATTTCTGGTATTACTACAATATTTAATCATTACATCGTAGTAATTTAATCAATAATCTTTAGTGAGTGGTTTTATGTGCTTCTCAGACCTATAGAGCTTAAGTCCTACATTATTTCTTATCTGTGGGATGCAACCTGTCAGCTTGCTCTGTAGTTAGCTATTCCTGGTCCAGACAGCAGCAACTTGGAGTTGTAGTTACAGTGAAAAATCTTGAGTCTTGAGCTGAGCATGCCTCTGACGGATGGCATCTGAGGGGAATTCTGCTACTGAGCTTAAGAAATCTTTCATGAATTTCCTGAATATGAACTCCCAAAACCTTATGATGTGATCAGTTTTTTTTTTGCAGATGATTCTGAGAACATACAAAAAAGCTATCTATCTGCTGAAAAATTTTAATATTCTGAGTAAAAGTTACTCAGAGTTAACTTTGGTATGTGGCAGAACCTTAATCTTAGAACCAGAAAAACTGTCTTGGATGAAATTTTCCATAGAAGTCTGGCCATATGCAGAAATGTGATACAGAAATTTCCAACCCAAGCATTAAAAACTGGCAAAGCTGCCGGAAACAAGCTCTTTAATGGATCATGTAGTGATGTTAGGAGAAGTCAGTTTTAGCTGCCCCATCTCTACTGACCACCTCTCAGCACCTTCACGCTCTAGATGTTGTCCTGCCACACGGTGAGCAAGCTCATACCAAGTGCTTTCACTTGCCCTACCAAAGTATGGCTTTAAATGAATTTTCACAAGTGAGCTCTAAAAGCCTTTATTATGGAAACAGTTCACGCCTCTTAGGAGTATATTTAGGTCTTGCAAAAGATGCCAAGTTGCAAGCTCAGGAGGCAAATTCTATATTTATAAACAAATCACGCTAAAGTCATCCCAAAGCATTCTCTGTCTCCAAGCAAAAGCACTTCAGCCTCACCCTGCAGAGCTGGTGGTTTGGGGGCTGCTGGCGGGTGGGGGTATGTTTGCTGGGAGCCCAGCCTGGCCCTGTGTGGCAGCACCTCCTGCTGTGGTGATGACCTGTCACCAGGCTGGTGGTGGTGACACGGCTTCTGGGAACAGGAGGAGAGTCCCGTGCAAAGCCCAGCGGGGCCAGCGGCTTGTTCCTGTCCTGCTGTTCCAGTGTGTGCGTGGGCACCAAGGGGCAGTGACTGACCACGTGCAATGTGGTGGTGAGGGACACAGTGGTCAATGGCAATGTGGGCCCAAGTACGGGCAATGGGGTGGCTGCTTGGCCCACCAGCAGCACCAGTCAAAGAATGATAGAATCATAGAATGTTTTGGGTTGGAAGGGATCTTAAAGATCATCATCTTCCAACCTCCCTGACATGGGTAGGGATACCTTCCACTAGACCAGGTTGCTCAAAGCCTCATCCATCCTGGTCTTGAATTCTTCCAGGGATGGGACAGCTTCTCTGGGCAACATGGGCCAGCGTCTCACTATCCTTAGTGAAAAATTTCTTCCTGACAGCTAATCTAAATCTCCCTTCTTCCAGTTTGAAGCCATTGCCCCTTGTCCTATCACCACATGCTCTTGTAAGAAGTCCCTCTCCAGCTTTCCTGTAGTCCCTTTAGGTACTGGAAGGGGCTTTAAGGTCTCTCTGGAGCCTCCTCCAGGTTGAACAACCCCAGTTCTCTCAGCCTGTCCTCACAGCTGAGGTGCTCCAGCCCTCGGCTCATCTTCATGGCCCTCCTCTGGACCCGCTCCAACAGGTCCGCGTCCTTCCTGCGCTGAGACCCCCAGAGCTGGGTGCTGCAGTCGGGGTCTCACCAGTCCTATCTCCTTGCAGCACCGCAGCCTCCCGGGGACCCCCGCCAACACCCCGGCCCTCTCTGTGACACCGTTGTGCCCCTCGCTGACCCTTATTCCCGCAAGACACGTTCCCGCTGCCTTCCTCTCCCGCCCCCCCCCCGCTGCCGCCGCGCTGGGCCTGCAGGGGGCGCCCTCGCCCGCCGTGCTCGCCGGGGACGCCAGGGGGTGCCCGAGGCCGCGCGCGGCAGCGTGCGTCCGTGCGTGCGCGCGGAGCGGGGGGGAGAGGAGGGAGGGAAGGGGGGGGCGAGTGTGTGTGTGTGTGTGGCGGCAGCGGGAGGAGGGGGGGGGGAGCTGCCGCCCGCGCCCGCCCTCAGTCGCGCTTGCGGAGCCGCAGCCGAGCGCAGGGCGCAGCGCTGTCCCTTCAGCACCGCCGCGGACCGGTAACCGGCACCTCTCACCGCGCCCCACCCCGCCCCTCCGCCGCCTTCCCCCCCCCCCCCAGCTCCCGCCGCAGCGCCCGGGCCCAGCCGCCGCCAGTGACCGCCTGGTTTACAGTAAGTAGGGGCTCGGGGGCGGCGGGAGGGTGACCGCAACCTGCCCCCCCCCCCCACTTTAAGTATGCCCCCTCATTCCTGTGGTGCGACACTCCCCCCCCCCCCGCGCACCTGGGAGGAGGCGACCCCCAAGTCCCCCAGGGTGTGGGGTTGGCAAGGGAGGGGGCTCTCTACCCAAAAAAAATTGGGGGGGTGGGGGGTGGCAGGCAAAAGCATCCTTGGGGCCAGTGGGAGATGTGCCCCATCCCTGTGAGTGTGGGGGGGTTGTTTTGCTGGTGGGGAGGGGGATTTGGGGGATCGGTGTGGGGGGAGCTACTCCGTTTGGGGTAACGGTGGAGATTTTTGAGGGGTCTTTGTGGGGTGTCGGCGTAAGGCAGGGTGAAACGCCCGTGTGATGTCCAGTCGAGGTGCAGAACGTGGCGTGTCTAGAAAGCCAGGGATGAAAGCCCAATAAAGGGTCCAACACAGCAGGGGAAGGCAGGGATCCTCCCCGCTACCCGCATGACATTGACCATCTCGCTGGTTTTAGGTCTGGAAAGCAAGGTCCAAGAATGGTGAAGCTGGGGAGTAATTTGAACGACAAGAACAGCAAACCACCATCCAACGAAGATGGTTTTCAGACAGTTCCTTTGATCACACCCTTGGAAGTAAATCACCTGCAGTTCCCGGCTCCGGAAAAGGTAAAACAAAATCGAATGGCGCTCCTGCATGATTCCACACACATACATGCCCCTTGGTTTTCAGTGCCTTGGTGACTTAATGGTCTCTGATGATACAAACTGTGGCATAGTGTTGTTTATAGTGATAAATTAAAAGGGGTTATCTGTCATAGTGTGTTTATCTGTTTTAAGATGGCAGTAAACACGCAACTGTCCCCCAACTCGTTTCCTCCTCAACAAAGCCCCAAATATTCCTTCATAAATACAACTGGAAAAGGCTCAGTGTGTTTCTCTTGCAAGTGCTGGAGAAACTGAGGAGTGGTTTACAATGCGTCGTTGTTATTATCAGTAAGATTAATTGCCTGCAGTGAGAGTGATGTGATAGCTCTTCCGAAATACGCAGCTATTTTAATTATATCGGTCAAGGTTTGTTTTGTGGTCCATGGCTTTGCAGAGCTTATTTGGGCATTGAGGATGCTGATTTCTCTGAAGAGAGCAGCTGAGTTCCCCCGTGCTCTGGGTGGTCATGGAGCAATCCAGGGGTTCGTTTCCCCCATTGGCTCCAGCCAGGGGACAGCTTTGTCCCCTGCCCACTCAACACTCTCACAACTGAATGCAGCACTAAAATGTCCAGAAACGTGCATCAGCAATTAGCTGCAGTTTGGTGGTTGGGGTTTTTAGATGCAGTATGTATGAGGAAATCTTTTGTCTGTATTGATGCAGTGATGATGCATATCAATATAACCCGGTGAGGACACGATGAGACCGTGAAAATCCATATGCCCCAACAGTCCTTACAAAAACAAAGCCTGTCTGCAATGTAGTTCCCAGATACCACAGAGATGGAGCCAACTCACCCGAAAGTACAGGCAGAATGATTAGATCCCACAGGATAATGGAATAATAGTAAAATTAACACTGGCAAATATTGAACATATATCCTGTTTTTACTGTAGTACAAAATGAATTTTCTCTAAATACATTAGGAGAACATGATGATGGATGTGATAAAACTGTCTAGATAGACAAACTATGTTTATTTTATGATAGACCTGAGTCAACTTGGGAACAAGAGCTGTACCAGACAAAGGAGCTAGTTTCATTCTCCAGGTGCCTCAATGGCATTCAGGAGCAACTTCTCCGCATTCAGGAGAGTTACACTTCCATGAATTGTTGTGAATGAGAGGCTGAACTAACCCTTATCTATTACTCCAATAAATAAGATTAAGAAGATAATTCAGGCAAAGCAATATGATTTATCATAAACATCTGAAAAGCTCAGAGGAAACTATGGATATATACAAGTAGCTCATTTGATGCTAGTATAAATGGCTTATTGATATCACTAAGTGTCACACAACGTGAAATCTAAATGACTCGTGTCAGGTGAGACATGGATAACCTAACAAAAATCCTTTCAAGCTAATAAAGTGGCAATGAGTGTTCTCACGACCACTACGTTCCAATTGCCTGTTGGTGAACAAACACTGGAGTGTATTGGTCTGGTGTGATTCCTTGCTGTTTTTTCTGTTTAAACATGCCTACATCAATAATTCACATGTTGTTAGGTTACATTACCGTCATTATCATACATTACTGTCAATGCATCTACTGACATCCATATTTTTCTTTGCTGGAAGAGTGGGATGTACCTCCAGGAGTGCTGTGCATGATTCAGAACTCATTAGAGTCAGTGGCATTGATTTCTGCAGGCTCCAGTTTAGCTCCTATGGGCCATAGGCCTGGAGTTAACAGTGGCTGGAGATCGCTTCACAAGAAGGAGAGGTTGTTTATGATAAAAGCAAAATAATTCACAATCTGTTTCCTTTGCTCTTTGTAGCGCAGATGCTGTTGATGTGAGTTCACCCGGGGGCAGAGGGTCTGTTTAAAGACCTGCTAATAAGGAGTTGAGCCTCAGGTGAAACGCTGGGGCAAAGGTTAAGTGATTGGGGGAGGTTTCAGCTTTGTACTTAGGAAAGCAAAGCTGCTACTGGATTCGGTCAGGCTGTGAGCCTGAGGAAGAGGAGACATGGATTTCAAGTCTTTCAGAGTGTATTCTTGTTTGGACTTGCCTTGCAGTCAGGAGGCAGGGTTAAAAAAAGAACCCTAAAATCGATTTGACGTTTTAACTATGTATTGCTAAAACCTGCCTGCAGTTGTTTTTTAGCTTGGGAAAGTGAGAACATAAGCCAAGGCACTTTCTGTGCTTCTTGCGTGCGGTGCTGCAAAAATGACCGGCGTCAAACCAGGTTTTGTGTTGGGGTCAGCGTGCAACATCTCAGAAGGGCTTTGCTCCCTCGTTTCCCTCAACGCGAGCCCACCGCTGCTCCCTTGTAACCACAAGGAGGCAATGCCCTGCTCCCTGCCTGCCCCAGCTGCTGCCAGTCTCACCGCCTTTGCCTTTGCCTCTGCAACAACGAGCTGGTGGCATTTCCTTGTAAGTGGAACCTAGAAAAGAAAGGGGGGAAAAATGACTCTGCTAAATACTCCCTTTTCTGAGCTTCTCTTCACTATTAGAGGGTATCTTCATTTAAGATGATGTGAGCTCTCAACCTGGATGAAACCTTGGGTCTGGGGTAATCCAGGGTGCATCTTGCTTCAGTCTGTCTAGTAAAGAAGTAGTAAAGGAGCAGTCCAGGCTTTGGCCAAGAGTATACTGGGTCTGTGCAGGGCAGCCCAACTGTTGTTACTACCAGTGTGCAATAATGCCTTCACCTGGTGTACGTATGTTGCATGGCAAAGGTTTGCAAGCTCTCTTAATATATGGGCTTTTCCCAGGTGAGTCTTAGCCACCTGCATGCAAGTTGAAGAAAACCAAACCTGTTGTTTGTCAGTATACTCACCTTTGCAGATCCTTAAAAGCCTATGGAATCTACAGACTGAAAACAGTGTTTTAAGGGCTCTAAATACCTGATTTTTCTGCATTTGAAAGATACTTTTATAACCGGATCACACTTGAGGGCAACTCTCAGCATTAACCTTTGTAGGTGTTTTACCCCAGCTTCATCTCTTTCAGAGTGTTTTCTGTGTCTGGCTCCCCTTTCAGAGAAAGGGTACGGAGAAAGAATATGAGGCTTTTGCTCATGTGCTGTAATCCCTGAAACCCATCTCTTTTCAGATAGTTCCTTGATTATGAGAAATCATTGTGAGGGGGGTAATAGGGCAAAACACTTTCTTAAAGGTATGCTTAAATTTATTGGCTGTCCTTCTGGGGCTGCTTTCCTAACAGCTTCCTAAGTCATCTCCCTCTGACTTCCACCTCGATGCTGTTGGAAAAATCCAGACAGGAATTCAGGAGGCTTGAATTTGGCAGCCTTTTAAAAAAATTATTAGCCACTGGACTGACTGTTTCTTTTTCCACCAAACGAGGATGTCCCCTCCCATGGTTCGTGCTATTCTTCTGCAGCATCAGCATTCTTGTCGGTCTGTCAGCAGTTGTGTGGCTGCAAGGCGAGAAATGTACCCGGGACACTAATTTCTCCCTTAGGGTGCAAAGCCTGCTGTGTATTTATATTTATTGACTATCTTCAAGCATTTCCCTTGCCCCCTGTTCTCTTGCTGGGGCAGCATTTGCAGAAGGCAGAGACAGATGCTCTTAAATCATTTTTGCGTGGCCTTTTTGCTGAAATCCGTCTATGTAAGAGGAATAATAGCCATCACTGGTGACAAGCTCCTGACCTGGCTTTTTATGTCTCTGAATTTAATTTCTTCTGCATTCAGAAAGCAGAAAAAGAAGCCTTTTTTCTTTTAGGACCAAAGGGGAAAAGGCTAGCTGTTCACTTGTTTTCCTAGTGTAGACAAAGTGCTTTGGCTGTAATTGTTACGTGTCTCTGTGATGATAATGCTAAAAGATATGCAGCTTTTTGGGGACCATACTGTTTCACTGAAATTTTAAATGAGACCAACAGCCAGGGACCCCTTGGTCTCATAGGCTCGCTTCAGTATAATCCAGCAGGAAATGCCTCTGTTCTGGCAGTAAAAATCCTAATTTTACATAATACAAAAGTGCATGAAAGCTATTGTCAGGGCTGAAAAAAACATCCGGCATCTCTTTTGTGGGGAAAGCTGCAGAAGGCTTATCATGTGGTCCATTGTTCTTTATTTTGAATGCATCTGGAGCCTTGAGAAATAATTTCTCTGGTGACAAATTCATGCCATCCAACCCAAGAAAGAAAAAAAAATAAATAGATGCAACTGCTCTCTTCAAATGCTTTTTCCATGCCCTGCTCCTGCCTCTCGCCCTCCCTGACCGCACCCCTCTCCGAGTGGCCGAGGCCACGCGTTTACACAGACTAATCAAGAGTTCCTGAAAACCCGCAGGGTCCCTTGTGTTCACAGCCTGTCCCTATTGGTTTAACAGAAAATAATGTTTTGTCCTGGCCAGCTGAGCCGGCATAATTAATAGTAGGCTGGATGAGTGCTTTTGTACCTAGGGGACCCCTCGCAGCTCTGACCTGAAATACTGATGTCAGTCTGCCCTCTGAAGTGCACGGCGGCTGAAGGCACATGCCGTCAGGGTGTCAGGGAGATGGTTTTCTCCTGGTGGGGCCAGAGGCAGTTCGTTCAGCCTTCCCTGCCACCGGCTGGGGGGGCTCCTGATGGGGGCAGCCAGTGGTGCAGCTGCCCACACTGCTGGTGAGTTTGGTGGGATGGAGCAGATGGCAAAAGGAGAGATGAGGCAGGGCTATTAATTGTGGCTGTTGAAGGGAGGAAAAGTAAAAGGGAGGAGGAGGATGCAAAGGGAAGAAAATGTGAATAAAAAAGAAGGGAATAAGAAGATAGGATTGCACATAGGAAGGAACGGGCAGGCTCTCTCGCCTTTCGCCATCCTTTGCTTTCTCATTTGGGATACTGTGTTGAATCCCCACAAGTACCAAAGTCTGTGCCTTCCTCTCCTGTGACATTTGTCCTCCATCTGCACTGTGCAAATCCATTTGTCCTCTAAATGTGTATTTGAATATAAACACCGCCTCTGCTCATTAAGCTGTAGTAAGTATTTGCAGCAACGCTCACTCTGGCTGTGCGGCATTTCTGGGGTAACCTTTTTGATTCTGTTTGCGTGCCTTGGACATGAAAAGCTTGATGTTGAGGTTCTTGGCGGTTCATGCTCCTTTTCTCTGGATACAGCTGCTGTCGGGCTATGCTTCCCCTGCAGCACCCCGAGCCCCTCTGTGCATGGCCGGTCACCGGTGATGGAGCCCTGATGCCATCCCAGCTGGGGCTCACAGCCTTCGCAGGCACCCAGGGACCATTCAGCCACCTCACTCCATACCGATAACGCGCTGCTGCTGCAGCTCTGGAGCATGGAAAGTCTTGGGATTTATGTAGCCTGTGCAGAAATTTCTCTCCTTAACTGCACCCCTATCGATGTCTGAATTAGGTTGGTTAAAGCTAGCTCATGTCTGGTTTTGTGAGCTCCACTGCCTCTTTTAAACCCAGTTATGCCTGCACTGCAATTTCGAGAGCTGCCTTCTGCAGAAGCAGCAGAAATGGACACAGGGAAGGTGTGTTAGGGGATGGATGTTTGCCTACGGTGTTGCAATCTGTTCTTTATTCTAACGTGAAAGCCCATGGCTGCAGGTAAAAGTTATTTCAGCGAGACTGTGACATGAACCCCGCATACCAGTTACTTACTGGTCTGGAGTGTAAGACTGGGCAAGATTCTTGTCTAGTGTAAATCAGTGTAGTTTAGATGAAATCAATGGAGCTCTGCTAATTTACCCTGGCCAATTTACCATTGCTACGGCTGAGTGATTGATTCTTTTGTCTGCTTTGCTATACCCTCTCCTGGCTGAACCTACTGAAATCAATTTTGTCACCGCTTCACAGCCTCCTGTGGGTTCCTGATGGTTGTGGTCGCCTGGGGATTTGTAGGGAGACTTAGCTGAATAATTTCCAAGCTCCCTTTGTGCTTGTGAGCTATGCCTTTCCCTTCTCAGCAGCTTTCAGCTCCCAGTGCAGCCTATGCATTTTGTACTGCCTTCATCGGTGATGCCAGGGCTGATTACATTTGCTGTCTTTGTCCTTTTGTGATGTTCCTTATGCCTGGAATATCCTCCTGGCACTGATTCAGGAGACCACTTTTTTCTACCACCCTCTGTGAAACTGATTTGCAGCACAACACCCATTAGATGAGCTGATACAGGAAAAAAAAAAAAAAAGCAGTGATTCTACTGACAGTGGCTTTCTCCATTGACTATGGATTTGATCCCCAGGCATCTTTTTTTTTTTTTTTTTGTTACCTTCTTTTTACTGCTTGATGTTTCAGGCATTCCATGTATTCAAATAGTGACTAGGATGCCATGGGGACTACCATTACACACATCCCAAGTGCCAATTCCAATATTAATCTCTGAGAACTCTGCCTGTGAGAAGTGTTCATCCTCTTGATTTGGAAGCATAGCTTCCGCTCCCATGGGATGGGACACAGTCATAATTATTTGGGAAAGTTTTTCAAGACTTAATTATCTAAAAATCTGGGAAATTGCAGCCTGGTGACTGCCAGGTAGTCTCAGATTCTGTCCATCCAGTTGAACATGTCATGTTTCTAGCAGTAGCTAGTGCAAGGGTCAAAAGGAGATCCAGGAGATGCTGCAGTAGGCATGGAGCAGCTCATATGTATGAATGTTTCATCCTAAGCCTGCAGAGAAAGAGATTGTTTTAAGCCCTGAAACATGATTTTTCCATCTCTTTTCCTATACATTTTAACTGCTAAGTCTTTTAACTTCAGCTACTGTTGGCAATGTGCACATCTCCTTTGCTCTTTGAAGCTGGTTGTGTGTGAGGATTAGAGCGCATAGGTCACTGGAGAATTTTGCGCGTGAGCAGGTGGTGGATTTTAGCCATCTCTTGGCTTGCAGCACTTACGCATAGAAACCATCTCAGGCACAGCAGATTTATTGCCAAGCCAGGGTGTCACCATTGTGCTGTCACCAGTAACCTGGACAGCACGCTACAGCTGGGACTTGGTCTAAGGTCTGTCTCAGCTACTGATGCTCAGTTGGGTAATGAAGGCAAAGGAAACCACCATGTCAGTGCCAGTGATGAGCTTATATTTCCGGTCCCCCTCTGCAAGGAATGAAGGTAGGCATCTCTTTGGAAGCCAGGAGTCTCATTTTCATTTAAAAGTGAGCACGTTAATCCACATGGCAACTGATGGGTGTGTTACAACCATTTTGTGGGACTACAAAGTCCAGCTTTGAACCTAGAGGAAACCTTTCTCCTTGGTAGGAGAAACACATTTTGTTTATCTTTTCTGTCAATCTGAAAGCCACTCTGTGTGAGAGACTCTTCATTATTAATAATCCTGGGAAGTAGTATTTTAAATTTTTATGGTTTGCACTTTGCAACACCTGAACCACAATATATTACATGCACCATGGCAGTGAAGTGGGAATTACAGCAGGGCTGCATGTCCTTTTCCAAATGAATAATTTAAAGTTTTCACAATGCCAGTTATGTTAAATATTATTACTCATTTCTTCTGGGAAAACCATAGAGCTCAAACGCAAATATAAAGTGGCAATAAATGATGTTACATTTAGCCAGTCTGAGACAAGGCTCAGAATTCATATCAGTTCATTTTCTAAAACACTTACTTCATCCCATTGCAGGAAAATCCTTTTTAAGGTTCCATGCTTAATGTGATATTTTTCCATTTGTCACATTTCATGTCTACTCTGCTCCGTCCTCCTGAAAACAAATGATTTTAATACAGTCCACTTGGTTAGAAGCTTGCTTTCTTTTTCTTTCAGCATCCAAAATCTCTAGATTTCCCAACACTCTCTTACTGTTTACTTTCTCAAGGTTGTTGATGATGGATTTCCTGCTGGTGTATGCAGACTCTCATCTGTTGTTTCTCACCTCAGCACACCTATAATTTTCCAAAGCATCACTACAGAGAAGAAGCCTGGTCCTGCATTCATTAAGGCTGAGGAAAGGTTTCCTATTGATTCCAGTGGTGTCACTAGCATTAAGCCTAGAATAATAAGTCCATTTAGGTTTCAGGACTCAATAAATGAATTAGCAAACAGCGTCATTAGAAAAAATCTTGCTTGTGTGGAGCAGCATGCTAGATGTGGCTTGTTGTCCTGTTGTGTTTGGGTTTTCATAACTTTTACAGATAATTCTCTGTAGACTGCTACTGAGCTCTTGCAGAAAAGCATTTGAAGGCTTGGAATAAGAAATCAGAAGATGCAAGAAAGAGAACAGAAAGGAGAACCCTTTCAAGACATGGCAAGTGTTATTACATCTGCTAACCTGGGATGATTGAGGACAACAATTCTGCAGACAGCTGCCATTTTCCATAGGGCATCTGACTTCCTACCCACTCCAGCCATATCTCTTGCTAGCCCTAACCCCAAAACCATTATATTTATGTGGAGGATGTGCTGAAGCTCCTCTTATCACTCAGTTAATGAAAATCTGATGAAACAAGGTGCACTGGAAATAGCAGCAAGCCATGGTCTGTTTTCCTGGCTCAACAGCCAATTGCTGGTGTGACTCGGCACATTACTAAGCTGCTTTTTTCCTCTTTTCTCCTACTCCTTCACCAGTAATGTGGGGATACTGGGGTCATGCTGCTATGTAAAGCACTTTGAACGGTCTTGCTGAAGGATGCCACTGGAGCCCTGAGCATCGCTCTTATAGCCGGCTGTGGGAAGGTGATTGAAACCAGCTTAAGCTCTGATCTGGCTGAAGCTCTTAAATGCACACTTAACTTTAAATATCTGACTAATCCTGCTGTTGTTAATAGAACTACCTGCATGCTTAAGTGCTTTGCGGAATTGGAAGTTAATGAGTTCAAATGCTAGATAAACTCAGTTTTGGAGGAGGCTGCTTGGACTGACAGAGTGGATTTCCATAATTAGACATGTCTTTTTGTTGCTTTGTGGAAGGCCTTTTCTCTTTTCATTTATTCTTACAATCAGCCTGCAAACTTCAGCTGGGAAGCAACTTTCAAAGAAGAGTTTTATTTTGACTGTAAAATGAAGAAAGTCCCAGGTAATTTATTTGTGTCTCTATTGCATGTCATTAACAGCACAGTGTCTCTGCAGTTTAAAGGTGGATGGTCTCTGGGAAATAGTATGAAAACTTTAGGAATAGCAGCAACACAATTTGCGGGGAGATCCCCTAAGTGAGTATTCTTCTAGCCTCCATCCACAGTACCACTTTAAAGTGCTATAGAAAGGCTGGACTCGGCAGGGAGGCTGCTCTCTTTGGTGCACAATCACAACACACAAAGGGATAACACACACATAAGCTGATGCTGAATCAGGGCCTCGATAATGAAACATAAAGGCTGACAAGCGTCCATAAAAGTTCAAAGTGTATTTATCCAGCAATTGCAAAGGCTCAAACAATCCAAAAAAGCTGATGGGACTGTACTTGCTTTTTAATATTCATCCGCAGGTGTGACGGTTGCTTCATGAGAGGAGGAATTATGATAATAATACAAGAATTCTCTGCCCCAGTAAGCTCATGGTTGGTTAGGGATGCCAACCTAAACCAGCCAGACCCTTCTCCCCATGAGGAGTGTGAGCTAAGGCAAGCCCTAGGGAGCATTCAGGAGGAGGTGAGAGCCAAGGAGGCAAGTCCAGAGACTGGGCAGAATGGTGCTGCAGTGGGGGCAGAGAGGGGGCTGATTGTCTTTTTTTGGGAGTTTTCAAGCGACTACTTGTCCATTTAAGCACCGGTTTGATTGTTTGTGTTTATTGTCTGTCCTGATGAGAGCAGAGCAGAGCCAAGCAGTGCTGCCAGCTCTGGAGGTTACCCCCTTACAGCAGTTCATCGCCACCGTAACAGCATTGCAGGGAAGGGAATGAGGCGCTGGGCACTCCTTTCAGTTTGCTTTGAATTGCAACCTTGATGTTATTCTCCCTTTCACTGGTTTCAATCAAGAATAACTCTACTGAAGTCAGCAAAGCTGCAAAACGGAGAAGAAGAGGGAACAGGGATGGTTCTGTTTGCTGTGGTTTGTAATAAACGCCAGTCGCTCTCCCAGGAAACCTGTCATGGTGTGAGATGAATGTACCTTGTTTGCATTGAAACAGTGGGATTCTGGGCTCTGATGGAACTGCTCTGGGGCAGCCGGTGATAAATGAACGCTGATCATTGCACTGACTGTGGAGTCAGTGGGGTTTTTATTACTGTACATCCAGCAGCAATTTGGTTAGAACTTCTGGAAGACTTTACTGCCAGGAATTTTTTTCTCAGTGACAAAATGGAAAGAAAAGGTGAAAAAGGAGTGATGGCAGGGAACAGGGGGAAGGCAAATCTTCCTTCCCACCCAAACCAAATCAGAAACTGGAAAATGAAAACAGAACATCCAACCAAAATAGCAAAAGCCCAACAATGCTGAAAATACAGAAAAGTTTCTTTATAAGATTAATTATTCCTTTTCTAAATTTGCGCTGAGATTAATACTTTGTGTTTTAGAAAAGTTCTTTTGGGTTTTTCCCCCTTCCAAACTTGTTTCAGAGGCACTCACAACTGACACATGCATGGGAGGCTGTCAGGGTAGCAAATGCTCCGCTAAGAACTGTGTGGGTGTGTGTGTATCCGTGTGTTACCATCTGACAGCGTTCGCTCCTGTCTCTGGATGCTGCTAAGGTAGCCCTGACTGGGGTGGTCTCACTTGTGCAGGAGGCTCAAGGGGTGTGATGGAAACACCTCGATTTCCAGAAGCCTTTGCGTGGGCATCCTGATGGCAGCTTGTTGGATGGAGAGGGGGTGAACGTTGCTGCAAGAGTGGGATCCACGCTCAGGCTTATTTATTTAGACTGTAGGGGACTGAACAAGAGGTCGCACTTTTCTTCTAAATGTGCACCCCGTGCCCTCAGCAAAATTGCATTTTTATTGTTATTGCCACAATATTGAATGCTACCCACACGCTATAGGTTTTTGGCTTTCTGTTTGCCCTTTGTCATTTTATTTCTGTGCTCTCCTTTAAAGAGGAGACCTTACTGACCGCCCTGTCTTTCTTCTGCTGAGTAATTCCACCAGGTGTCTGACAAAGATACTTCTGGAGAGCAGGTATTTAGCTTTTGCAGTGCCAAAAGGCATTTAGCAAAGGTAGTTCTTACCTCCTCTACTAAAGCTTTTTGATACTTCTGCAAATTTCCCTGCAAAACACTGACCAGCAGGATGACTATGGCTCTGCACACACTGGCACAGTCAGCAAATTGTGTTTCAAGTAGCTTCTAATCTGGCTGGGGACTGAGCTTACGTATTTATTCACAGATGTGATGGACATTGCTACTGGACTTGAATCTGATGCCTTGTGAAGGGCTGTGTGGGCTTATTTTCAGTCTCGTGCTGTATCCCTGTAGACAGCATAATCCAAACCTTCCTGCTTATAGGATATTGGTAGAATGTAACAGCAGTTAAAAAATACTCGTTAGAAAACTGGTATTAATTACAAAGAATGGAATAAATTTAAATTATATCTAGAAACAAGTAAGGCTTTTATTCTTTTTTTTTTTCCTATATTCTGGCTTCATTAAGACCTAATGTTAGACATAGTGGAAAAGCCCTCATGTATGTTTAAAAATTTTGCCTGCAACTAAGATTTGTATCAAGCAGGAAGCACGAGTTTTGGAGAACTGGATATTGTGACTGGTAGGTCTGAAAACAGAATGAATGCAATTTCTGAACCCTGGTGGGCAGGTGTGGATGGCTGACAATCTGTAATTTACTGTACTGGGTTTACAAAAGGCCAGTGAGAAGACTGGAAAGGTTGAGACCAGCTGCATGGAGTTCTGAGTGCACTTGGCTCCTTTTGAGTGAGAAAATGAGGTTACTGCTTGTTCGTAACAGAGCTAACTTGGGCTGGTTTGTCTTGGCTGGAGGGGGAGCTTTACTTTATTACTTGGTCCATAGTGTGCTAGACTGGAGCACAGTGGGGTTTGATTCAGTAGTGGGTTCAGAGGAGGGTTGGGGTTCATCCCAAACCTGCCAAATCAAGCTTGTCCCCATGTCTTGTTTCCCATCATCTAAGTTGGATCATTGGAAATCCTGAATTACAAAATGCTAATATAAACACATTTGGGTGGCTTTTTGTTCCTTCTTCTTCCCAAGTCTTAATGTTGCAAATGCTACTGTAATAAACATTATTGCGAGGGATATGCTGAAGGATGTAAATATTCATCAGTCTTTAATGATTTGCATTTGAATCCAGAAAATCCAAATTGGCTTATGACTCCTCACTGATTTTTTCTCTCTCTGATTTTCACACAGCATTAAGTGCAGGAGGATTAAATACCTGGGGTTTTCTCTGGTCCAAACCAGACTTTGTTATCTTCATTTGGAAATAAGTTCTTCATTAGCTGGTAGTTCAACCTTGTGCATCACTTAATCTTTTTCAATCCTTCAAGACTTTTTGTTTCTGAAAAAGGATTGCTCTCGTCATTCTCATATGAACCAGCCATCACTCCTGGAGTATTTAATTTTCTCCTTGGCAAGGCTGATGGCTGCATAGTCCTACAATGCAGAAGGGGAGGTCAGAAAAAGGAGGTGTTGGCCCTGGGATCAAGAACGTCAATGTTCTTTCTGTCCTTTTGTGTCTAACCTGTCCAAACCTTGCAAAAAGCTTTGTGGACCTTGTCCCTGGGTTGGGAGTCCTGTGCAGAAGCACCACACTAGTTTGTGCTCATAACAACAGGCTCCCCTCTCTAGGGATGAGCCCCAGCTCTTGGCCAGTGCTGATGATGGGGCCGTTTTGTCTTCTTGTGCATTTTCCAGCTAGAGTAAGATAGTGTGGCTCTGCTGGAATGCTCTCACCATGCTGTTTAGCTCATAGGCTCATGGATGGGTAGTCTTTTAAGATTCTCGTGTATAATGGGATGGATACGCTCACTCCTCTGAAGGGCTGTTAGTTTCTGAGCACAGCCCTGATGCTCATCTCCTCTGGGAGCAGCTGGCATTAAAGTGTTACCTTTTCTGTTTCTGCAGTGGGTGCATTTTACCCAAAATATTTAGGATCATTCTAGATTACAAATAAATTCAATGTAGATTGACAATGCAATTTTGGCAATTTGACTGTATCCTTTTAAAAGCCACTTACAGCTTCTCCATTGGCGTAAGACACCTCATTTTTATAAGATTAGTAGGACCTGGATTAGTCAGTAAATGATACTGAGATCTTCTGGGGGGAAACCCAAGGTGATAGTATAAGATTAATATTGATAATCTGGAGCCTGAATAGATGAGACACCAAATGGCCGAAATTTAAATTGGCTTCAGTGGAACTTATTAGGATGAGGCTTTTAATAAGTGAGGCTCTTATTTAGGATGGGCTGTTATTCTGCATGTTCTGCCTTTTGAATATGATATAAAAATTACATGCCTAGTACTAAGGAAAAGTGAGTGTCAAACATTTTGCTGTCTGCTATTTTAAGACTCAATGAGATAAGCTCACTCTCTTAGGTCTGTGTATTTACCTGACTATTTATCTGTCTCTCATTGTTCCTGAGGGTATGATGAGTTTGTGTTAATTTATGTTTCTAAGGTACTTGTGTAGGTCCAGGGGATGGTTTATATAGAAAAGGTTCGGTAACAAAAAAAAAAAAAAAAAAAAAAGTATGCTGTGTGCAGAAACCTTAAAAATGTTGATATTTTCCAGGTAATTGTGAAAACAAGAACAGAGTACCAGCCTGACCAGAAGAACAAAGGAAAGCTCAGAGTGCCCAAAATTGCTGAATTCACAGTCAGTTTCACTGATGGTGTAACAGAAAGACTAAAGGTAAGAAATGGTTATTCTGCTGCCTTCTGATGCAAATGCCATTCATTTGAAAATAACTGAATCAAAGTGACAGTAAAGACATAACAAATTTAACACTCCACTCATCACTAGGGTCAAAGAGAGGTTTATCTGCATGAGTATAAAGCTTTTTTTTTTTTCCACAGGCATGAAAAGACTTTCATAACTGATCTATGTTTTAGTTTTCTAAAACTGTGTTTTAGTTTTCCCAGGAAAAGTTATGAAAATATTTTCCATCCCAAATTGAAAATTAAGCAAGTTTGAACCTTTTTCTTCTCAAACATTTGTGTTTAAAAAGAATTTTAAAAACCACAGTGAAGCTTGACAGAAACAGGATTTTGCCTTTTAAAAAGTCTTTTGTCTTGTAGTCAAACATCCTTTTCATATTTGCATGTTTTATTATTATATAGTTATTGTAGATTAAAAGCCATTTCAAGCTGGATAAAAAAAGATATTAGACAAGTATCAAAGCATATCCTGTCCTGTAAGCAGTTTTGATTCAAAGTAATCGGAATTTTCTGATGAAAAATATTTTCTTGAGAAATTTTCAACAGGCTCTACTCAAATGTGGAAAGAAACTCATGAATTACTGACTGCCCTTAGTTCCTGTTGACTACAGCATATTAGAATGGCTCAGTTCCTCCTAAAATTAGATTCCAAGTGTGTAGCTGCTAACATTTTCTCCCTTTTAATGAGAAGATATGATGCTTCTAAATCATAAAGCATGGGAGTGATAAAAATGTGAGATCTGATTTCACATTTCCAAAGTCAGAGGAAATATCAGTGATTTGAGTAAAAAGCAGAGCGAGTAGGCAGTGCCTAGCTATAGTCCTGCTCCTTGAAAAGCTAGGATTGGGCTTGTAAATTTTTGTGAAAGGGTATCATCCTTGAGAATTAACAGCAATTGACTCAAGGAACTGAATAGTCTTTCATTAGCCCAGTTTTCTTATTTTTTGCAAGGAATGAAGTTTATTATAACTATTTTCTAGTAATTTAGAAGAAAACTATCACTTTTAAAATTGGCATGTGATTCAGAAAAAAACTGTTACCATTCATCCTTGATAAACTTCAAGATGAGGCTTATTCAACTTACTGAAAGGAGGAATGCTTCTCTTCTGAAGCACTGCAAAATGGCACCGTGTCTTTTTTTCCAGAAATTCACTAACATACATTTCACAAGGACAATTCTGTTCCTTTCATCAGGGATATTTAAAGCTGTAATTTATTCTTAAGAGGTCTGTGAATATATGTTTATAGCTTCTTAGGGTTTTTTATCAGTGGACATCACATATTGTGATCTAAATTACTTACCAGGGGGTTACACACAGTTGATTTTGACTGAATTCTTCACTGATCTTATTGTGTGTGTAGTACCTATTTACCAGCAATAGTGACTCTCCATTGGTACCACCAGTAAAGTAAACAGTGAATTAGCCACAGTAAAATCCCCAGTCTTGGAAACCACAGCAGACATTTTCCAGTGTGAGCAACGTGCAAATCGGAACCAGACACAATGTGCCTGAGAAAGACCAGTAAATGTAGAGTCTCCTGGAAGTGATATGCTGGCTTGTGACCCACAATAAATGGCATTGTTGGTATTGTAAGTAATGGTGTATGAGTATTTAAACCTTAATCCTGCAGCCCCAAACAGTGTTAAGGTCAGTGTAAAACCAAATTTTAATCCCATCAAAATGTCTGGCCTTGTTATTTAAAAAAGCAATCAAGAACATCTCATCCATACACACTGTGCATGCTGGAGGTCCATAAGTTAGATGTATAGCTCATACACTGCCATGGATAAATCTCATTTCATCTACTCCTTCTACAGAACATCTTATTTTTCCCGCTCTTCAAACGGCCAGCTTGCTGCTGCATTCAAACCCCTCCTCGCAATGCATTTTTTCCTCTGCCCTTCCTATTTTCGGTGCTGTTCTCCCGTTGCTCTCGAGGCCGGCACAGCAGCAGTGGGGGGGAGCTGGGGGCTCCAGCTGCGCGCACAGCACTGACAGAGGTCTCAGCTGCCTTCCCCTTTGCTGCGCGGTGGGGATGGCCGTGGAAGCTGTGCCTCTTCCTATGCAGCCTGGCAGCATGACAGTTTCATTTTTAAGCTATTTCCTTTCCCTGAAGTCCATATGATTTCCATTCTCTGCTCTTCAACGTCAACTTATTAATCACTCAGCCTCTCGTCTAATACTGGATAAGACTATAAGCCTCTCCCTGACTGCTTTTCATAAGGCTTCCGTGTATCGTATTAAGTTTGTAGTATTATTTCCCGACAAAAATGAGCTGAGATAATAGGTAATATTTCATTACCTTCTGTACTTTTTTTTTTATTGCACCGCATTTTTATACCAGTGCATATTTTTAGTGCAGTTATTAAAAATACTGCCCTCTGGTTATAAGCAGCCCTATTATCTGGTACTGATGAAATCATTTTACATTCGTTTTTTGTAGGAGGAAATAATAGTAAATACTTAACTTTTATTGTTTCAGTTTGGCTATACTTTTAAAAGCTTAAAAAAAGATAATATAAATGAGATCATCATGTTTTCTTTTGCTGGCTGGTTGCTGTGTATAACCGTCTAGTATGTGGTGTGTTAGAAATATCATCCACATCTTCTTGCAAACACATTGGTTAAAATTAATGTATTCATCTATACTTGAGCCAGGATGTTGGTAGCTGGCAAAAGGAAGTAAATCTTCCCACCAATTGCTGCTGGAGAAATGATGGAGGGAAAGGCAAAAAGTCCACCCAAGTGTAGATGGTCCATTGGCTTAGTGCACTCCAAGCATGTGGGATCTGTATGGGAAACACATGTACAACTAGTGTGAGTGCACAACAATGCCTGAACTCAAGGGTATTCATAGGGAGCAATTTTGGCTCTACCAATCTGTGTATGAGGAGTAATATGTCTGAGTATGTGGTACCCGTACGCTGGGGAAAGAGGCAGGATAGTAAGAGGGTGCAAAGAAATAGCCAAGAGGCCCTCTCCTGTCTTCTATTACACTACGTTGGTATCCTGGAGAATACAAAAGGAGATGTCTTGTATTTTATTTTTCACCCAACGAGTAGAATTATCATCAATTCAAACAGTGAATCTCTATCATTACTAGTTATTTGTGGAAAAATGCTGCTGGGACTCCATATTTATGACTGTGCTCTCCACCCTCTTATAATCTCTAGGAGGGGTTTTTAACATTCCTGTTACAATTAATGCAGTGCTTTTCTTTCTTGTACTTCTGGTCACTCGGTATGGGAATGTTCTTGGGGAAGAAGGAAACTATTCCCAAGTTCTTGGTTTGTTTGCACTTGCTTTTTTCTGAGTCATATAGCTGCATTATACAGAAGAGAAGGATCTCTGGGGGAAATTTTGGGACCGTATGAACATGGCAGTCGAATCTACAGATGCCCTTTATTCAGCCTTTTGGGTATCTTTTATTGAAGAGGCTAATGAATTATTAGACAACTTTCTCGCATGAGCAAGCCAAAGCCAGAATCTAAGCTTATGCATGCATATTTTTCATCCATCCAGAATAGCACAGATCTGAGCTCTTTAATTAATCGTAAAGAAGAGACTGTCCCTAGGCAACGGTTCTTATTTCACACTACCTCTTCCAGGAATTTTAGATAGCTTCTGCAACTTGTCACATCTCCTAATAGATGAGATTATGATTCTCTATAGCTCAGCACACGGTGTCCTGGAAGTTTGACCAATTAGGCTTATTCTTCAGCTGGATGAGTCACTCCATACATACTTTATAACAAATGTTTAAATAGTTGTGTGTAGATGGGTTACAAGAAAATGATGTTAAAATAGTGTTATGGTTGAGCCATCCATACGTAAAAGAAATTTCTTTTATTGCTTTACTCCTCCACAGAGAAGCAATGACAACATTTTTTTCTAAGCTGACTGGCAGTGATTTATAGACCTTGCCTCCTCCAGACTCTTTATGCCTTTTGAGTGTGTCCCTCTCGGAAGTTTTAGAACTGCAAAGATCTTATTTTCCAGTAATGTGTATACCAAGGTTTCTCAGTCTGAGGGGAAATAGGGTCTGGTGTTTGCCTTCCATTTTGCGTGTTTTGAAGGTAGTGCATATTACCATGCTTTGCCATGCAGTGATGACACTAGAAAAGGTCTGCAAATGTGATGACTTTCTAGCATAGAATTGTGTTACTTTGTGGGACAACAGATCTAACCCTTTGCTTTTGAGGTGGGGCTTACTGCTTCTTTTTGCCAGTGATATCTTTCCAGCTTTTAAGAGCAATCTCTCATATTCAAGTGTCTTCATTCTCTTGAGTTTCTGCCCGTATTTCTGTCAATACTGAAATGAGATCAAATGCTCTTTTGCTTTTCAAGCAGATTATCCATTGAATGAAAAGTCTTATTAGTTCTGGACAGCAGGTTTTCCAGTGATTCCTTTTGTCTTCCAATCAGTCCAGATAACACAGAAATCCACCAGAAGAATTTTTATAAGGTGAAGAGTGGGTTTCTTGTCTGTCACTTTGATGGAGCTTGTGTTCAGCATCCTGCTTAAGAAACAAGCTGGAGAATAGTTGCTGATGGATTTTGTGCTTGATCCAGTCAGACCCAGCGGGTATAGGCAGACCTGTCTGGACTTTGTCCAGATTATTTTGTCTCTGAGTAGCACCAGGAAAGGCACTGGAGCAGCCTTTCAGCATAGGCTTACAACACGGAGCAATGGGTTGTCACATGAAACTGTCTGTCAGTTACTGGTTTTGTGCAAGTTGCTCTCTTTATTACACAAGTAAGTTCATGTGCAACCAGTTTGACCTCTGCTATCACTAAATGCCATAGAGCTATTCATTACTGCTTTTTCAGGGAGACATGATTTAATAACTGTTAGCTGGGTGATAGTACGTACCATAGTTATCTGACTTCTCAAGTCTTCCACAGTTCTCCTTTCATAGATCATTTTCTTAAGAAAGCTGAAGTTATCAGTCTTTCAGAGTTGGAATAATTAAACTACGTACTTGTGTTTAAAAGAATGAGTTGAAAGTGGGTGTACCGGGGGAAATTAAGATATTTAAGATATTTCTGTGTGAGCAATTTACCTACCTGAAAAAATCATCTGCTAGTATTGATCATTATGTCACTGAAGAAGACTGGAAACTTCACTCTTTGCTGCAAGTTGGCAAGATCTAATTTCAGAGTCACTGGCTGCATAATCTCTTCCTGTTGAGTATGCAATGACAATATACTTCTTATCATTAGATCAATTCTCTCCTCCCTCCACCCTGAAACTGTTCTGATACATGCAGATCCAGTGGATGTAGTTATTCACCACACTTTTCATCAGGTTCTTAAAATATAGTGGAACCCATTCAAATGTTTGTGTTACTGAAATGCTCATACAGAAATAATTATTTTCCTCTGACCTAATGTGAAAGAATAAAATCAGTTTGTCTCCAGCCACACCCTACAAAGCAGCCATTGATGCAATAGTTTTTCATTATCAAAACCAAGCCAGTATCTGAAATACTTGACTCCTAATTAAGAAAGATTTTTCTGGGCCAGGGCCAGAGCTTGATTTGCTGTTGGTAACAGCTTTGCTGAAATGGAAGAAGCTTTCTCTGCTTGCACCCCTAGAATCCTACCCATCAAATCCTCAGGATATTCAGCTGGATATTGTAGTGGAAGGATCCTCATGTCACAGGCATTGCAGTTCAGAGGAAAGGAAGTTCTGGGTTTGTATGCTCGTGGAGGAAGGTGGGGAGCAGGTCTTGGTCACCTTATTTTTGTGGGTGAGGTCCACTGAGACGTGAGCACAAGGTGTCTCATACAGCGTGGTGTGGAGAACTGCTGTGTGCCTCTGGACTGCCAAATGAGCATAGCTTTGTGAAACGCCTCATTTCCCTGAATGCTCACAGTTATCTGTCTGCCCACCCTGCCCTTGTTTTCAAAGGGCACATCACCCTTGCAGCTGTCTAGGTGGCAACTCTGCACATACACCCAGCCTCAAATGTGGCATTCCTCTCTTTTTGCTCCCCCCACTCCCCCTTCCCAAATGCTCCTTCCATGCCATGGCTCCTGCAAACTTCTCCGCAGGATGTTCTGCTTTCACCTGTAGGCTGTTGCTTTATGCTGATAGTTCTTCCTCTAGCCTGCAAAGGAATGAATCCTGTAAAAATGGCATGGGGCTTTCCATTGTGCCCATTCAATAGCTAAATAAATTTAAAGATTCCTTTAATTGTTAAGTTACTGTAGGGCAGGAGTAACTCATAGAGAAAGGACTCCTCTGAGTGTGAGCAGGGCAATTTTCCTTACAGCTTTTTAATACTAACAATAACAATGTTTCCATGGTGACTGCCACATCACATTGGTTATCTGGAAGATGCAGAGTGGCTGCTGAAAGATCCCATTACACTGACTAATGTGAGTGGTGCTCGAGGGAGGGAACAAGCTCTAATACACAGAGATTTTTCTCACTTTGGTGGTAATTGCTAACGTGGCTGAGATGTTGTTTCCAGGCTGCACAGCACTCGGATGGGCTGTGTGATCCAGGAGAACAAGGGACAAAGTGGAGGAAAATCAGAAAGGTGGCAGGCACAGGGGAGCAGTGGCAACAGCATCTTGTTGTGCTGGCACCAGTGTCGGGGGTGGTATAGTGCTGTCCTCTTGAGCCGTGCATTCAAAGAGGGACTTGGAGAGGTGTCAGTATGAAGGGGCTGATTTCAGTATCCAGGGTATGATTTGGAGGCTTATTCCTTTGGGAATTCTCAACTATCATCAGGCAGTCTCCTTCACGGTGGGCATGTTCTTTTTGCAGGAGTGTCAGGCAGCCCTCACTTCACCTAAGTCTTCTCCAGGCAGTGATGGAGTGAGTTGTCTCTGGATCCACACTTTGCCTTGTCTTTGGAGGTGGAATATTTCGCACTGCAATGCAGAGGGTCACAATTTCTCCTTTCTCCCAAATCCACCACCCAGCCCTACCTGGCCTTACGTCCACTTACATCTGATGCAAACTCTGATGTGTGTGTCTGAAAGGAAGTGAGAAATGTTGCTCATCATCTCTCTGCCTGATCTCAGAAATCATTCTTCTCTTCCTCTGGCCGTAATGGGCAGAGAGGAGGATAGGTCATACCTGTCCTAGTTGGTCTCACAGCTTGCATAGAGGTAGATTGATGGAGCCATTTGTGATCATTAGTGACAATTTGGAGCTGTGAGGATGAACCGAATGTGGATTTGTGGCTCAACTGCCAGAAAGCAGATATTTCTGATCACATCCCCAGGTATGGCACTAAAAACCCTGCAAGCTTTCTCCTGTCTGGGTAAAAGTCGGTGGGGTTTGAGAGAGTTCCCAGCTAATACCTGGCTTTCTGCTACAGGCTAGATCCCAAGAAGTAAAGCCAGGAAGAGTTTTCATGTCAAAAACACATACAAGAAAACTATATTTTGATTTAACTCAAGTGCTCTATACGACTGGGGTAGGGACCACCTGGCAAAGCAAAGGGAAAAAAAAAAGACATGGCTTTTATATGAAATGGATCATTCCTTAAAGTTTATTTTTCTTTTATATTCTTTTTTACAGAAACATATTCTTTTGCAAAGTCAGATAAAACACCTCAAATATATTTTATTTTTGCCATCTGCGAGCACTGACAGAGTAATCAGCTGACGAGATTTGTTCGGGGTTATTTTTTTCCTTTAATTGATTTTTGGAGAGAAGAAGAAAGTTAATTGCTATGCAGAAAATGTCTAAATATGGAAGTCACAGAGAATATTCACATAACTACGGGTTTGTGGGGTAGACCTGCTGAATCTAAATTCTCCAGACCGTGATATGTTGGAGGAATAAAAGAGTAACAGAGCAGAAACCTCAACTGACCCTTTGCTTTGGAATAAAATGCCTGAAAGAGATTTTCATAAGAGACTGCATGGAGATACCCATTCTGTTAATTACAAAATGTAATTGCGGTTTCCATTTAGTTTGAATGATTTCTTACACTGTATCCTGGTCTTCAACAATACACCACCATGTTCTGTTCTGGTACCTCTGTCACCCCACAGTAAACCCTATTTGTTGGGTAATTTTCTTGTCAGCATTTGAGGTGGAATGAAATATGCTTAGTGCTAGTTTGGCTAATGTAGCAAAAGGGACAGAATGGGTTGGGGGAGGAAAGAGTTTTCAGCTGGCTGAAGCCGAGGCGAAGTTTATTGACTGTTGTGAAGTGCATGTTGAGTCTTGTAGCCAAACCACAGAGTTCTAAAAAAAATAATAATAATCAGGGAAGTGAAATGCTTCACTCATACATTTTTTTCCATGTAATGTTTCATTCTCTCTATTTATAAAGCAGCACAGGCTGCTGATTGAATGTTAAACAGACCTGAGCTCCCTCTTGTTAGTACTTGCAGATGTATTAAGCCTGTTGGGTCAGATCCACAGCTAATGGAACTGGCCTCATGCCTTTGAAGGCATCATAATCAGCTATATTACTCATTTTTGTTGTTTGTTTTTAAAAGAGTAGCTTTTGTAAGTCATTTGCAGCAATAAAGCCTCACATTTCTAATTTAAAATGGAAAGGCTTTTAATTCGTAACTTACCCAGGGGAGACTTTGCTGGCCAAGTTCTCACTTTGTCCTTGTATGAAGCACCCACATAATAAGAGTAAGTTTTTTAAAAGAAATGGGTGTACTGGACCGTGAATACTGTCATATTACCGGCTTTATTTCCTGACCTCTGATGGTAGACAGATGCTGAGATGCATGTGAATATGTTGACCTTCTTGAAGGAGTGAGCTTCCAATTGATTATTACTTTTTTTTTTAGCCACAAGAGTGCACTGAACCTTTGGTTTGACAAGAGTGCTTTGACCTTTGATTTCATTTTATCTAAGAAGTCCATAGGACTTGGGAGTGGTGGGGGAAACTTATCTTCTGCCTTGGCATATAAAGCGCTTAAACTGTTCTGGGCATTTTTAAATCCAGTCTTCTGTTGCTGATGGCTGATGAGGAAAATGGTAGTGTCACATGTAAAATTAAAATGTAAGAAAGTGATGCAAGAGGCAAATACACAAGAGAACTTGCCTGGAGGGATACCATTTTTTGCCTTACACAGTACATTGATACTCAAGTCTGAAAGGTTTGCTTTGAAAATTGCCCTGCCTGTGGAAGAAGGTAATTTCATAGAGCAGACAGACCTCAGCTTTTCCCTAGAACCAGCTTGATCCTTGGCCATGGGATGGTGTGTTGGTGCTTGGGTAGTTTCGCACACACAGGACCAAGCTTTTGGTGACATATATGCTTGCAACTTTAGGTGGATCTTGCTGGGTTGTCTGTGAGTACCAATGAGGGACAAGGTGTGGAGCTGGACCTGAGAGTTTGTCGAGTGTCAAAGAAAGCCAGTAACAGAGCAGGGAACACAGACTGCATTTCCCAGGTCTGTTGCTGTGTGCTAATCCCTGAACCCGTTCTTACTCAGGGCTCCTGATGTTTTCCCTGCAACAAATCCGATCTGAGAAAAGCAGGGAGATTTTGCATGTATGAGACTTCAGAGGTTGAGCCTTGGCAGGCAAAGGGTAGGCAAGGAGACATTTTATTGATTACTTGATTTATCTTGTATTCCTGTTAATGCGTTTAAAAAGGGCCCTTGATGAGCTGAGGCATCCGTTGTCATGTCCCATGTGAAGTGGCCGGAGGAAATGTCACAGCCAAGGCTTTGCACAATACAATGGGAAATTGCAGCATGTCGCTGATGAAGGGTTAGCTGTTGAGATGATGTATCTGTCTGCTGCAATCCCACTAATTGAAAAACCATCTCAAATTAGTGATCTGGAAAGAAGCCTCTTCCAGCACTGCTTGGCTCATGAAATGGTATGTCAGGTGTTATTAGGACCATGGACTTGGGAAGAAAAGCACCTTTATAAGCAGTGTTCCTGAGTCACCCCACTTGTTTGATTTGGGGATTTTGATTAATTTTTTTGCTTCTTTTCTTTTGAAGGTAGCAGAGTCATAGAAATAAGGAGGAAATGACAGTTGAAAAAGGAAGAAAATGTTCTTGTAGGAGGAGGGGGAAAAGACCTTTAAATACCTGTACGGTCTGCCAAAAAGGCGATGTATTTAGTGTTCCTAGAAACAATATTGTAGCATCTCAATATACCAGCCTATTCTGATGAAGGATATTTTTTTAAGGCATAAAATTGCAGAAAAGAAAATGCAAATCAAACAGAGCTTTTTATTTACCAAAGTGGAAATTCGCTAATATTCAAAGGTGGAAGCATCCTTATTGAAATGGCATTTCAGAACTTCCATCCATAAGGAGCGGGGGTTGGAAACCGAGCCATGAATTTTCCATTCAAGGGATTTGACTTGGCACAGAAAGACGTCATGCAGACCGCAGCTGGCACCAGACACAGTTAAAAAGATCTGAGGCTATTAGTGCCTAAACAGCCACTAGAAATTATATTACATGATGGAGACTGGCTAATATAATTGAGCCAGCTAGTTATTGTGTGCATAATTTAATTATTTGACAAATTGCTTAGAAACATGGTGTTCTTGTTCCACACTCGTTCTGCACTCGCAGTATTACAAGGCGCAGAGCAGAGGAATTGCTGGTGGGTGTGTAGTTATCTCAAAAGGTAGATGTTTCTTTTTAAGATTTGCAAACTTGGAGGGGTTCTCTGGTGTAGACATGGTGGGTGGTGTGTGCAGAGATGGGCAGAGCCAATGGGGACATGACTGGGGTAGCAAACGGGCTCAGAGACAGCTAGAGCTGGTTCAAGGGGATACCTTTGAGGCTTTAGGGTAGTCTCTGTGAGGCTTTTGGACTTTGATTGCAGGGCTGTGTGGGCTGAAAGGAACCCATGAAATAGTGGAGTAGATGTGAGATGGTTTTGGACCCCCAGATTATACCATCCCCATGGATGGTGTTCAGTGTGCTTAGAATAATTCAGGCCAAGTTGGTTTATGGTTATGAATTCTAAGATAAAGGACAAAAAACCCCAACCCTTAAGCTTCATGTAAGAAGCCATGCAGCACTAAGTAATATTTTCCTGTAACTCTGAAGATTTAGATACATGACTGAGGACATTTCCCTCTTACAAGGCATCTCCTAAGATATGCTACTTAAGAATCTGGACACTGTCTGGAATAAAGCTTTGCTGTAATAATAAAAGACAAATCCTACATCATCTTGAACAATGCCAAGCAAATATGAAGACCCAATTATGTCACTTTTTTTTTCAGTTAGCCTTTCAAAATTCCTGAGGCTAAGCTGTTGCCATAAAATCAGCAAAATCAGCAACTTGCCACAAAAAGACTTTTAAAAATTGGGAGTGAAATGCCATTTTTGAAGAAGTGCAGCCAAATAATTTTTACCAGCAGAATGGATCAGGCTGTATAACAGGGTGCTGGGAGCAGCTCTTCTTGGGGTAGTTCAGACTCCTCATCCCCCTGGTGGATCCAGACGAGTGTCCTGTCAGCCTGTGTCTCCCTCCCTGCCTACATGGCTGAATTTTCTTACAATAGTAATCTGGATTCAAATGATGGTGTGGTTCACACTTGGATTTCATCCTGCCATACAGGTGGGAGGCAGCCAGGATAGACAGCTGGATCCGGGAGCTGGGAAGTGCTCCTGAGTCTTTCACTTTAGTTGTAGTTTTCATGTTGAGATCAAATGTTGTCAATTTTATATATAATTATCAGCTGTAAGAAGTTATGGGATGAAGGGAAAAAACAGGATTTCTGCCAATTTTGTTTGTGACAAATTTTACCTCATTCAGGGTCTTTCTTCTTCTACAAAGAGAAAAGTAAAACCAAGAGAATGTCTTCAACTGAATTGCCTATTAAAGGTCACAAATGTTCCCAATACCCAGCAACATTGAAGGTACCTTTGAGAACCAGACGTGACACTGGCATTGACATCCTTTCCTGACAAACGTGAGCATGAAGAGGGTGAGACTGCAGTGCAGAACGGACAGAGGCACCTGGCTTCTGAGGTCCCTTAGTCACATTGCAGCTGCTAAGACTAGGCAGACTGTGCAGAATTTTTTAGGTATTTTTCCATGGTAAATGATCTTTACCTGGGAATTAAACTGATCACAGTGACACATAATTCTACACTGTGAGAGCATTAACTGTTCTCTGGGTGCTGGTTGTTTGGCTGCTTTTCCTGGTTGTGGCATCTTCTTGGCTGTACTCTTATTTTGAGCGTGTACAAGTATATATATCACATGCTCTCAGCAATGGGAAAGGTGTCCAGAGTTAAACATTTATTTTCCAGGTTTAGAAAAAAAATCATGCTTGCTATTTAAGAAGTGGCCACCCACGCTGATGAACCCCCCTGCTTGCCAACCTCTCACAAGAGTTGCATGAGCACGGAAGAGAGATTCTGCGCTGTTTTCTTCGGCCGGATTGATAGAGATCACATCATCTGTTTGCATCCTGAGAGTTGCTACACTTAGGTGGCAAATGAAGGGTGGTTTCAAATGAACCTGAGGCTTATGCTTGATCCGCAAACAGCAGGGGGTACTTGCTGAGTTCCTCCAAAGCTGGACTGAATGCAGCCGTTTTCCTCCCAAAGAAGGGGCAGCACAGTGATTTTCCAAATGAATTTTAGACAGCAGGCGGCTGCCTGAATATGAACAGTGATGGGTTTGAGCTTTAGTAGTGGAGCACAAGGATTGCAGTGCTGCACCAGACTGTCTGACCAGCTCATTTAGAAAACCATTTTAGTGATCCAAAGGCAGATGTGTCAGAGAAATGTGTGAAAATCCAAAATGGGCAATTTCTTACCACTCTAAAGACACCTGAGGCTACAGAACGTGCCTTACTGAGTCTAGTGTCCTGTAGGAAACTGAAGGATATTTAGTCACCGCACTGGCTTTATGGATCTGGGTCTAAATGACTGGTTCATGCCTTCAAATACAAGAACTCAGAGAAGGAAGAGAGGACTGTGCCTTTTGTTTTATTAAGCCCTACTTCAAGCCACGTGGAGGCTCTCCATATGAATGTCTCATCTTTTTTGAATCTTACTGAGCTCCTTCTGCTGACCATATTGTGCAGAATAAATGTTAGAGTAATTGTGATTAATTTCATAGATTAATTGTGGTTTGGGTTAGAAAAAAATGACCCTTTTCTTCTTCCAAAGGTGTTGCTTCACAGTTTTGTAGGATGCTGCCTTCTCTGTTTCAGTGGGAGGTGGCTTACATTTGAATGCCCATGTTATTTTCTCTCCCTATCCAATTTTATTGGTTTTTACTGTTTTTGTGCTGAGTCCTTGCAGTGTGTGACACCATCAGTAGAACCTGTGAACAAAACATAAAGGTGGAATGACAAGCCCTGATGCCAGGGCCATGATTATAAGTTATGTTCCTCCAGCTGCTAATGCAAGTAATATGTGGCTTAAGGGAACAAAACCACACCCCCCACAACTCACCAGCACAGGCTGGATGCTGAATACTAATAGAGAGCCGTCTGCATCCAGTCCCCACGGAGAAAAATAATATTTGTCAACTCAGTTCAAACAGTGCATAAATTTGGGGGAACTGCCATCTGTTGACAGACCCTTCCCCCACCTACACTGCCTGAAAATCCTTCCTTATGAATGTCTCTGTGCAGTACTATTCCCATCAACCTCTGTTCAGCATCCACCTTTCTCCGCTTCCTTTTTCTCCCAGCTCTTTCCAGAGTTCAGGTTTCCCAGGGCTCTAAGGCACTGAAATACCTCACTGGTTTGTGTGACAACTGGTACCAGCCCAACGCTGGTGCGTAGCTACCTGCAGGCTCTGTAGCTCAGCAGGTTATCAGTATTGCTGTCAGAGCCCCTAAGGCTTCATTTTTGGAGGGACCAGCAGCTCCCTGCTCTTGTTGACTTCCATGGGGAGTGAAGGGTGCACACCCTCTCTGAAAGCTAAGGGCATAAACCAGAAAATTTTTGCCAAGGTATTCAATAAAGAATAAAATGTAGAAACCTTGCAATGGAAAAAGCTAATAAGAGAATGCCCTGTTTGGATGTGGCATTGTCCTCTGGTTTGTTTTTAAATAAAGCTTTTAATTGTAGTTAGAGAGGGAGAAAGGGAATTTTTGATGAAAAAAAAAATCATGGGCCACAGCTGAAATCAGAGAGTAAGATGGATACTTTGATAGACAGCATGAAAGCCAGGCTGACTGGAACACCATTGCAATTAGATGTCGTCTCGCTGGAGCAAAACCTAGTGACAACTTATGTCCTGCTGCCTGATGAGGATGTATGTTTTTCTTTATCTGTGCTGTTGTGAAAAGGCAACATGTGCTTCCTTGGATGGGAAAGGTGGGGAGGAACCAAGCCAAGAGCACTGCTGTTGATGGGAAGTTGACATCATCTTTCAAGGATGTTAAAGGCCTCTTTCTGTGTTTTATGGAGGATGGGGATTTTTCTGGTATAGTAACGATGTTCTCTCTTCTCCATTCCAGCAGACACTCCCCTCTTAAGGGAACCTTTGGGAATCATGTAAGACTCTTGGGAAAGGGTGGGCAAATCCCCCTCTTCCTTCTTTTACCCACTCGAGCAGTCACACGTGACAGATTCATGCCTGCAGCACTTCTAGGTTTTATCTGCTCACTAAATTTTATTTTCCCTCTGTGAGTGTTTATATTGCTTAGAGACTGCCAAGGTTCATGTTAATCATAAAAAAAAAGTGGAGGTTTATTAGGTATTGCAGTTCTGTGATTCTTTGGTGTCTGAACGTTAATGAAGCTTTGTATGCTCCGGAATAGCTCGTGAGGTGGATCTTAGCTCTGGCATGGCAAAACATCCCAGGGTGGATTTTTCTTCCCTTTCCTCTCGGTTTTAACATCTTACATGACATTTTATCCCAGAGCAATTTTACACTATGTATCATCATGTGTAATATTGTGTCACGCTGTAATTTTGCAAGTGCATGAAACGACAGGAGAGAGGTGAGAATGGGCTCAATTACACCCCGGAGGGAGGGGAGAGCTCAGCGGAGGGACCTGCTCCTGGGAGGTAATGAATTGGGTGTCAGCACTTTGCTGGAGCAGAGGGGAATTTATTATTTTTAGGGGCTCAGTGGGCAGACAAGAGGAAAGGAAGCAGTCAAAGCACGTTACTAATGGTTGTTTCCATAGGCTGTGCATGTACGTGGGATTTAACGAAAGAAGGGACATTCATTCTCGCTCCAGACAGCTCAGTTCTTTCATTTTCTGAAGGCTAAAGGAAGAACTTGGCCCTTTTAACTGTTTCAGAGCGAGAAGCCTTCAAATCAACTTTGGTGGCAACTCTTGGGGAAGGCAGACACAGAGTCATTCCAGGGGAGAGAGACATCCCACCATCCAGGGATATTCCCCGTTCACAGCCTCTTCTCTGAGTGTAGTCAGCTCTAATGGATCTTCCTGGGATGGAGAAAACGAGGATGCAGAGGGGGAGAAAGGAACCAGGTAGACATTAAGGCAGGAGGAATTATAGCACAGGGTGTATGCATCCTGCTGGTGTGCAGCTCTTGCAAGCCTTGATGATGAGGGTTGTATTTACTAAAGGAAGATAGAGGATGAAAAGCTTCTGAATGCTCAGTAACAAGAGGTGCTGTCTCACTGAGAAATGCTCTATGCATTCCCAGATGGCATTCGGTGTAATTTCATTGCCCTTCGTCTCTTCCTTTGCCTTGAGCACAACTTTGTTCCTTCATCTTAACCCAAGCAAGATTTCTTTTTTCATTGTACATTGTATTCAGAGCAGAGCAACCAAACTGCAGACCTGAGCATTTCTAATTCTTTGAATTTCTAGCCAGGACTGTCCTCTAAGTATTGGCTTTGGTAGAGCAAGGTGTATGTCTTGTCTACAAACTAGCCTCAGAGGGAACTTGTGTCATTGTCATCTTTGTATTACTACATAAATTGTTATTGGAGGAAGTACCAGGCCTAATGTGCTCCCCTTTAAATAGGGAAGAGTTGATGAACATCTGTTCTACAGGAGGAAATGCTCTTCTACCTTGGTCTGCCAGAGCTGCGTTGTGATGGGTTTTTTTGGAGGGGTCTTTTTTCCCAGGTTTCCTGTTGGAAAAAGTAGAGACTATTAGCATACTTAATACAGGAAGTCTCTCATTTTAATTATACTTTTTCAAAGTGACTTATTTTCATTTTTTCAGGTGTAACATGATTTCTTTTTGGGGCAGAAATCATGGCAAATTTCATTTCCATCTCCCTTGCATCCAGCTGAGACTTTTTCTTCTTCAGCACTATGAGAAGGGACAGGCTTCCTGAGGTTGGGAGCCCATGGGCTTCCATAAAGCTGGTCTGAAATATTTCTATTCAAGCTTGCAGGCAAGTGTGCTTTGATGGAGAGGAGGTGGAGCCCATGTTTTCTTGGCCAGACTAGTGCAATTCATACAACAGTACTTTTCTACCAGCTACCTTTTCAGCACATGAGGATTCTCTTACATATGTTCTCTGATGAGATTCAGCAGTAAGTGCTTCTCCCTCTGCAGCTGCCTTTTGCTTAATTGGCCCCTTGTGCAGCAGATTGGCACCAAGGAGGAGGTTAATATGAGCAGTTATTCTAAAAGGCGGGTCAGGGCTTCAATGAACTGTTCATCACTGGAACAGCCTGTTAGCCCCAATCTTGCTACATTTTTACACTTTATTCTAAAATATTCTAACTTAACAATGAATTTATAAATCTCTCCTGCTAGCTAGAGCCTCCACAGCTCTCTCTTTGCTGAGTTTTGAACTGGAAGTGTTGGGTCAGATTTAACACCACACATGCAGATTTACCTTCACTTTTTGTCTTAAAACAGCCACCAGAATTGTAGCTCGGGATCTTCCAGCATTGCAGCCAGGGCTGTTTTAGCTTCTGTGAGTAATAGTTCCAATGTGCTGTGTGCGATGTAGAAATACATCTCACCAGGCAGTGCATCTTTCTGCAGGATTGATGAGGGTGAGAAGCTTTTTCCTGCACTGCAAGCAATTACAGTGGCCCCTTTGAACCTCTGCAGGAATTGCATATCATACACGTTCTCAGAATTACAGCTGCTGCAATGAGCAAAGGAGAGAAATAGGGCAAACTTTAGTGTGAACCAATATTAAGCAATTAGTATATCTTCAATGATATAAAATTACTAATATTACCTAATATTCTTATTATATTAATAATATTCTATTGATGAATTATGACGTGTGGCCAGCTTGCTCTTCTATTGCTACTAATATGAACTAATATTGCTGTTCCTGACAAGCCTGTCCACTATACTGTAGGAATTATCTCTGTATTTCACCACTGTCTACCATCGCCAGACTCCTAAACTGTAGTTAAGGAAAACTTCAACCTGTACCTACTCTTCAGTTTCCTTGAACACCCATCCAAGAAAATAGAGAGGATTGTGACATAACTGTAACGAAAGGGTGGATGAACCCTGAATGACTAGCTAGAGCCGAAAAATTTGTGGCTCTTCAGTACAGGTAGGTGCAGCCCTGATATTGGGATGGGGCATGTTTTGGAGGACGAGCATGTGCATCGTATGGTGGTAGCATATCTGCAGCTGGGGGCATTAGCCAGGGCCTGCACAGTCCCTGCCGTGTCCTACCTTCTCTCAGTGGATGGGTTTTGATGTGACCAGGGAAAATTTGCAGCCTCAGGCACAGCTTCTCGTGCCATGATGGGAAAGTGGGATTCAGAAGCAAACAGATTGAGGTTCTGGGTAGGAAAAAGCCTCACTGATTGCTGTAAACCCATGCCTGACCTCTAACTTTTGCTGTAGGAACTTCCTCAGCATGAGCTCTTACGGGCTCACAAGAACATTGCAGCCCCTTTCCCATACTGGTGCCCAGTCCCAGTGAGCCAGAGCAAGCTGGGGAGCTGCCACTCCCATGCCCATGCTCCCTGCCCATGCTGCTGGCCACGAAACAGCTTTGAATGTTTCTCCTACCACTCTGCCCACCCCCATCATCTCCGTAAGTGAGTTCATTTGGTTAGGAACTCTAGTTTGCATGGTAACGCTGGAGCCCCAGGGATTGTGATATTTTTTCATGCCAATCCAGAACAGTATGTGAGAGCAGCCTTGACAGGATGGGTTGCTGTAATTTAGGAGTTCATAGCCTTTTATGCTGCATTTGCTGAATTACCAGCTAGGACCAAGAAACCTTTGGGGAAGGGGAGAACAAGAGTGCCTTTGGGATCTTTGCCCTGTCCTTATGGAGGGGACAGCTAAAGTAAAATCAAGGATCAGGGGCTCAGTCCAGACATCGGAATGGGGCCAGGAAACTTGCTGTTGAACAATTTCTGAGGGACCTGGAAGGGCTGGAGAGAAGGGAGCTACAGTGAAGAAACAGAATGGTGCAGCAAAGTAAGCTGCTTGGGAACGAGGAGAGGGGCAGTAATTCGGTCCAAAAGAGGGTATTGTGTCTGGTATCTCCAGTACCACCTTCTGCTCTTGGATGCGCTGCAGGCTTTATGTGCCGGCCTTTGGTGGTGGTTGGGGTATTCTCCTTCTACAGCTTCAGTAAATAGAGAAGGATTCCCTTTCTCCTGCCCTCCCTTCTGCAAGGCACAGCTTAGCCTTGTCACATCACCCAGAAGGCACAAAGGGATGTTTGCTACAAAGGCTTCATTCTTCCTACCTGCTCACCCGCCTCTGCTGTCAGAAAAGCGGGATCTCACCATGACTATAAGGCAGTTTATCTGCACAGATTAGACCCCGAATGTGGACCGTGGCTGCTGGTGGATCCTGCTGGGCCAGCAGATGATGCTGCTGGTTGAACAGCTGAGAGCATGGGAACACAAAGCCACTGAGAACACCACATGCCTCAGCAAAATCCATACATTTGCAGGGGTTAAACACAGGAATGTGCACTCCTGAAGGTCTGTGGGGGGATGGAAATGATGTGAGAATTCAGGGCTATTGGATCTAGCATTCATTCAATTACCATGCTTAGTTAAGTACTGCACAGCGGAGTGAAGACTGCAGTCTGTTAGCATGGCTGTTACTATAAGTCATTTAATTATGAGGTTGCTCATATGCCATTTTAACATATGTAGAGTAACATTATCCCTCTTTTGTAGGTCACTATTCTCATAAGTCTGGCTCTTGCATTCCTTGCCTGCATAGTGTTTCTTGTGGTATACAAAGCCTTTACTTACGACCACAGTTGCCCAGATGGATTTGTTTATAAGGTAAGAAACTTCAGACGGATGAATTGCCTGAGATAATGATAGACTCTAATTGACTACACGGTTACAGTCTGGTCTGCTTTTTTGACCAGGCCAAACAGAACATTTGGCAAGAATGTGTTGAAATGGGAAAAGCGTTATGGGAAATGTGGACTTGCATCTGCCTCCATCAGCTACTGTTACTCTGTAATTGTGGGATTAGCATTTGGTGAACACTACAGACAGATGTTCAGGAACAATCTGTCATATTTGTGAATGGATTTATTGCAGCTGGAATCCTGCAGTTGCTTCCCACACGTTCAAGTGACTGAGGTTTACTGGCATACATTTTAGTGTAAAGCAAACTCCCAGAGTGCTGGCACACGTGTCCTTTGTGAAAGAAATCCGAATTTGCCCATCTAGTTAATGTTTAGGTGCTTTTGACCCTCTATCAAAAACAAAACCATGTAACTTAATTGCTAAAACTCTGTCCCGTGATTTTGTATTGAATGTTCACAGACCACTATTTGCCTGGTTTGTTGAGCTCTAAAAAAAAAGTTTGTGAAATAGTTCCTTGACTTCTTACTTACTGTGAATAATCTCATAAACTCACAGGAGTATTGACCACACTGCGGATAGTCTGTGGGCTGGAAAATAAAGTAAGGATGTTGGTGTATTAGTCATTGTGAATTATTCTCTTAGGTTATATAAAAATGAAGTTAGGATGGAGTCATGAATTTCAGAATCAGATCCAGAGCTGCATGTCTGAAAAGATTAAAGGTTTTGGACTCAGATTTCAGCTAGTCACATTAAACTAGGAGTTGGAGTATCTCATAATTTAATAATTATACCTGGGGGCCCTTGTGTCCTTCATCAGTGGTACTCCAACGAATACCAACCAGTTCGACATTTGTTACTATTTGATTGCTCTTTTACAGCTGTTGCAAAGCAACTTGTTTTATCTGTGCAGTTCTTAGCACACAAGTATCTGCCCTGACACAGCAGGGATGCCTGGGCAGTGTCTGCATGGACAAGGAGCTCTGACAAGGGCTTGGGCTACCCTTCCTTCCATCCCCGACCAAGGTGGTCGTCCTAGAGGTCAGAGATAACACGCTGTAACAGGCAGCCCGTAAGCAGCTTACTGTGCCTCTGCCTGTCCTCTGCTTGTCTGAGGATTAATTCTGGACTTTGCTCTACAGAGCTTTCAGTCCAGCACGTTTCCAGGAGCTGCTCAGCCAGCCCTGCCAGGACTCCACCAAGGGGCCTGGTCTCTGTGCACACCAGTAACGTACCAAACCAGTCAGACCTTGATTTTACAGTCCCCATTTCCCATCCACAGATGAAATCAGCCTGCAACCAGGGTTGCCAATAGCAACAGGTTTTGAAGGCTGCTGCCCGACTCTAAACTTTGTGCATTCCCACGGCGCTGAAAGGCAGTCAGGGCTGCGCAGCAGATGCTCTCACTGCAGCAAGACTCAGTCAAACGTCATCCATGCAAACAGCTAACCCTGAGATTTTTAAAGCGAGAGCCTGAGGGTGATGGGACCACTCTTCACCTCTCTTGCTTTCTTCCCCTTTCCAGCACAAGCGGTGCATCCCGGCCTCGCTGGATGCGTACTACTCCGCACAAGATTCCAACTCCCGGGGCAGGTTCTACACCGTCATCAGCCACTACAGCATGGCCAAGCAGACCAGCTCCCGGGCTGTATCACCCTGGATGTCTTCAGGATCGGTAAATCATGAAGCCAAGGCTGCCAAGACAGAAGGTCATTAAAGTGAAGAAGTGGTGATGGGCAAAGTAGGAGGGTGGGGGGACAACACCATGTCGATACTGCATTGCTCTAGCTGAGGGTGCTGTGCTAACAGCACAACAGGAATAAATAAAACCCAAGTGCAGGAGTCATCTTAATGGATATTTCTTTTCGTGCATTGTTCTTGTTGATTTGTAACCGAGTCAAGCTCTTGTACAAAGGCATGTTTGATGTTGACTGTATCTTACGATGTAAAAATATTTTTAAATCATTGCTTAACTATTTGTTAGAAAAAGAAATTAAAAAACAAAAAAAGCAAATTAGATAAACAGCCAGAGAGGGTAAAAGCAGCAAAGAGAATCCCACAAAGTTTTATCATTGGTGGAAACCTGTGACAGAGACTTAACATGCAGTGAAGGAATAAGCTGAAATCCTTTTGAAAGAGGAGGTAGAAAGAACCTGGCACAAAGACATTGTGATGTTGTTCAGCGTGCCAAAGGGGGGATATTTTGCTGTCAAATTGAATCTAACATCAGTGTTCATTTGCTGATAAATACAAGATCGCCTCCTCCCTCAAGCATACGCACGTGCAAACACACATGCACACACACCCCTGTGCAGTGGTCTGAGTAGATCCAGAAAGATCTAGGCATTTGTAATGAGCTGCCACTGTGCTGGTGATCTTGGCTGGGCTTGGAGACTGAAATCCTGGTTGTGATTTGGATATGGAGCAGGATGGAAGCAGGCAGCAGCTGCTGCAGCGAACTCATGGCTGTACTTCTGAGCACAGGACTAGGAGTAGGGATTTCAGGGCTTTATTTCTGCTTCTGGCAAAGATTTCCTGCATGACCTTTGGCAATTTACATGAGGCTTCATCCTTTGGGGACCTCTTTCCTGAAGGTCACCAAGAGTCAAAGAAATGCTGTTATGAGTTGAGAAGCCTCTCAAGAGTGGTCATAGTATAGAGCAGTATTGAACTTCTAACTTTTCAGACCCTAATTTTCCCTCACCCATGAAATGGGATGCTCCTGCTTCCCTCCTTCAGCTTCAGATACTTAAGTATTTAATGTCATTCTAGGTAATTAGAGAGGGATGGCCATAGCATGTTCTCAGAGTATAAGGGTACCATCAAATCTCTGCTTGCAAACACAGACCAGACCACAAACTTAATCCAGTCCTGGCCAATGTAAAATATCGTCTCCCCACAAATGGTATGTGCAATTAGTGCAGGCTGGTGGGATTTAAAATTAAAAAAAAAAAAAAAGGATTCTCTTTTTTTCAGAGCTGCAAGCCCTTGCTGCAAAGCAGCTCTGCTCCTCGTAGCGCGGGCAGGGTGAGACTGAGCAGCAGGAGCAGAGTGCACAGGGAGCGCAAGGTTCACATCCGACTGAGGCTGCTTTTTCACATTTGTGGCTAGACTGGGATGGAAATTAGGAACTGGCCCCTTCTTCCCCCGCATCGGGCAGTTTTGTCCTCCATTTTGCATACATAGACACTAGAGGGTGTAAATGAGGGCAGAACTCCTCAGTCTTAACAGGCATCATGATAAATAACTGTATAGTGTAGCTAAAAATGTAGTGCCAAATGCCATTGTCTGATTTCCTATCCTTCCTTCCCCTTCCACCTGTAAATTCATTTCTCACTCAAAATGTACAAACTGTCCCCTCCACCAACAATCAAAACTCCAGCAGACCACTGAACAGTTTATAATTTTGTGGTGTATTTTTTGTCAGTAGGTAGCAGAGACTGAAGTATTTTTTGGTGTAATTCTTGAACTTTTCTGACGGGATTAAAATAAAGCTAGATGTGACTGAGCGTCACTGTGGCTCCGGGAGGTTGTTTTTTTTGGCGACTGGTGCTGTGGGCTGGGAGGTGGTGGATGGTGATGTGTGTGTGCCTGGTGCTGTCGAGTGTGGCTGCACCTTTGCGTGGGTGCTGAGATGACTGGCTTTCAGGAGGCATTTTCAGAGGTTGCTATTTTCCCCTTTAATTTAATTTAAAGGGTTTGTTCCCTATGTTCCTGCTCATTTTTCAATTGCAAATAGAAACACAGTAATTAAAGCCAAGCTGAAATTCTGTTGGTGATTCTTGACTTTACGGAGGGACCTCCCCTCTCTTCCCATTTTCAGGCCAACAAATGATGGAAACTGGCTGGCAGCAGTGTCTTCTTTGCCATCCACTGCCACTGCAGGCGTTCAGCTATGCTGGAGCAGGCTTCTTCAGAAGGGCTGGTACAAAAAGAGTGCTGCAGGGAAATACAGCTGACAAACCAAGAGCCACAGCTGAACTTTGAAAAAGTTGAGCTCTGTATTCAAACTCTGCAGCTCGGTTTCTAATGAAACCACAACTATATTCATCTCACATTGTTCGGAAAACAGATTGTGTTTCCTCAAGTCCTTCAATTCTTTGAAATGGAATGATACCCTGGCATTAAATTGGCTCATTCCCAAAGGCTAAAGAACATTTTATAAAAACCTTTGGCTGGCTTTCCTTAAAAAAAAAAAAAAAAGTGTATTCAGAGTTGTGAAATTGAGCTACCGTAGGAGAGAAACCACTCTAGTGTTAGAGGTCACCACCGAGTACTTGTGAAATGTATTAAAAGGGATTCAGCGTGCTTTGCAGAATTGAGTCACAGGATAATTTGACCATGGTATTTCTCTTGCCACTCTCCCAGTAATACTCTAACTGTATGTTTACTTTAATCTAAAAACCCCAGGAATTAAATAATTTGAATTAAAAGGTTCTACCTATTATTAGATAAGTGAGTCAGTGGGGATAACCATTCCTGTTTAATAAAGGAAAGATCAAAATCTGTATGGAGCAGAATGGGGGGGGGGGGGGGGGGGGGGGA
>JAOQGH010000051.1:39272169-39414974 GCA_025769975.1 Gallinago jamesoni
CCCCCCCCCCCCCCCCCCCCCCCCCCCCCCCCCAACACCCAAGGAACACTGATGGGAGAGCAAAAGAAACCAAACAACCCAAGTCCAGCTGCAAGTTCCATTACTGTGAATGTTATTATTACGGTTTTTGTACAAGCTCCAGTAGAGCTTCCAAGATGAACCACATATTTTAATCACAGTAACAGAGAGAGAGAGTAAATTGAAAGTGTAGTACATCTTCTTATTTCAGTCTTTAAAAGCCTCCTTCAAGGTTGATCACATGTTTCCAATGCTGATTAAAGTAGCGTATTGGTGCTTGTAGAAGCTCATCCTGGCTGTCATCTCTCTGTGATGTCTAAAGCTCCCGACCGGCTCTGCAGAGCAGTGTTTTTGGTCAGTCTTGGCTCTTAATGGTACTGATGAACAAGAGCCTTCCCTGTGCTTCTCCCAACATTTATGTGATGGCCAAGTCAAGTCACCTTCTTATCTGAATGTGACCTTGCTAAGGCATGAGTCCTTTTGGGTGATCTTCTCCATTATACTAGATTACTGCAGTGGGCCCACCTTTTGAATTCTCTCCCAAAATATGCTTGTGGACCACTGGGACTGGAAGAGTTGATTTCTCTTCTGAGACATCATGCAGGAGGTGGGTGCCTGGATTGTTTGTTCGTCCTATTTGGAGTGGTCAGAAGGGATGAAGTGGACGAGTGACCTTATCTTGCAAAGACAAGGGCATCCTGAACAGGCAGCAATCCCATGGAACGACTTTCAGAACATGTAGGAATGAAACTGCATTACTAAAGGTGTGGTGATGCTGTGATGAGAACTTGGCTGCCACTAGCCTCGGCTCAGGAAAGGAAGGAAGAAATTGTGGCTGTTGGAGCCTGGGAAAGATTGAAAGCAAGAGAAAAAGAGATTGCTTCCAGCCAAGCATTGCTTTTCTGTGCTAACCCAATGACCCTAAAGCACTATAACCTGCTTTACTAATACAGACTGCCTTCTTGTGGAAAAGCTGCCCATTGTTGCTACAAACATCTGCTGACTGCAGTGAGCCCCGAGGAAGGAGTCTCTCTGCCGCTAATTCAGATCCTCTTGGACTCCCTGCAAAAACAGCGTGAGAAATGGAGGTGCTGATGGCAGGACCTCGTGGCTGGTGGGGCAGCACCGTTGGCAAAATCAGAGGTGTCTGTCAGGATCTTGGAGGTCCTGACAGCACTTCGTGCTTTGACTCCACGTTAGAATGACAGCTCGAGGTGCTGGCAGTGCCTCTGTTACGAGATCAGAAAACGAACATTCCATGTCCTTTTGCATGTGATTTTTTTTTCCTTTATCCTCCTCTGTGCTTGCCAGCTGTTTCTGGTTTGTAATATTACCTCAAGTGATAAGTGTAAGGGTCGTGCACTGAACTGTCTACAATCACATTTTATACGATTAGTCAGGGTTTTTTTAAAGCACCCTAATTATTACAGTCAAACCGGATTAAGCTATTCCTCTAATAGATTTTCAGTTCCTGTAAAATAGGCCAGAGAAAATGACTTACGGGAGAGGACGGGGGGAGGGAAGGCTCTTTCCTTCTGTCTCTTTGGCCTTTGCTTTTTTTAAATGCTGGCAGTGGCAGGGGTGTTACAGGGATCCCACTGAGAGCCATGGATGAGTGCCCAGCAAAGACAGGGGTCTCTGGTACTCCGCTTCCCTTCTCACTTGGGCTGGTGCCCTTTGAGGGACAAAAAAGGTAAAATCCTTTTGATTGAGGCTATTGCTTTACTCGGGAGGGTGGCTGACAAGTCATTTGATGAGTTGTGGGTTGCTCCATCGTGGAAAATTATCCGTGGCAAGTTGGAGTGCAGGAAGGTGATAAACGCGGTGGCATTCTGCCGGAGCCGCCCGTCGCTGGGCAGGATTAGTGCTGGAGAGGCTTTTGTCAGGCAGACTGTGAATGGCAAAAGCTGAGCAAGAGGAAATGGAAAAGCCTCTTACCGGCAGGTTACAGAGTTCATCCCGGCACGGCCAGTGCCCTGCCCTGCTCTGACATGACGGGGTGGCCTGATCCTGAGCCCGCTGCCGTGGCCAGACCCGTCTGCTGGGGATGAGCATCTTTCTCTCTGCCAAGGGCTCCTGCCTGCACAGAGGGGCCACTGGAGCTGCCAGCACCCCCATTAGCGCAGGGGCAGGGGAGGGATCCAAAACAAGGTGCCCTGTGGTTTCCCTTGCTGATAGTACAAAGTGTGAGCGCTACTGGTGTGAGCAATAATGAAACGCTGCAAACTGAGGCAGCCATCAATAAAATATTTACACCACTCGAGCAGTGGTGCTTTAGACAAATGGCTGGCCAAGGCTTCCCTGTGGCAATCGGTGATTGATGGCGACATTATTACTTACCGCTCCCCTGCCCTCCTCCATCCTTATTGAAGGCCAGCGCTGGCTAGCTGGAAATGGCCAAGGAGAGACTCTCCCTTCACAGTCCCAGGGGTTAAAAAGAGAGAAGCTCACGCTATGTGGGGCTGCAAAGCCACAGCTCTCCTTCAGAGTCAGTAGGTCCGTGCCTGCAGGTCGCTTTAAGCAGCAGCACAGTGTGAAGCCAAGGAAGGTACTGTCTGCTGGGGGAAAAGGGGTGATTGCCCACCAGCAGTGCCAGCAGCTTTCCAACCACTGCTTGAGCACTATGGTGGCACCAGGTCTCCGCAGAGGCAGACGCTGGGGGCCCCACCAGAACCATCTCCCTGCTGGATGACTGCACAGCTACCGATGGCCTTTGGACAACCCGAAAACCCAAGCTCCCGAGCCCTCACAGTCACAAAAACGCCTTCTCTGCAAGCTCCTTTGCAGGCCTACGGGTGAACCCTGCTCGCCTGGCCAACAGCCAGCGCAGGTAATTAGCTCGCCCTGTCACTCAAACGAGAGCAGCACCGCAGCCCTGCACAGGCTTCTGCTCAACAGTCCCTTATTCTCAACCCCTCCAGTCGTGGCTACATTTCAGTGGTGGGTAAATTGATTTCTGTGTATATTTTGTATGCCAGGTTATTACAATTACTCTTCAAGATCCTTTGGGATGAAAGGCTATTATAGAGATGAAAGCTCATTAACAATAAATATAAAGGGTCAAAACTCCCCATAAAAATGTATTAGAAACAGATTCTAGTTTGGAAATGTAAATATAGCATTTGGCAGAAGTCCGGACTGGCTAGTCTGGTGTGCAAGACAGCTTAATCCACTGGGAAGATGTGGCTATTTTTATAGCAGCAAGTAGAATTACTGTGTGAATTATGGGGTTTTGGCCCGCTGGAAAAACACTCAGCCCTGCCATCAAGAAAAAAAGTAATTGTTGAGGATGAATAGTGGAATAAGATAATTTCTTCTGCTAAAAATAGAATTTTTGTAGTAGAGCTGGAGCATCTTTGGGAATTTGCAAGTATAAATGTTAAAGAAAAAAACAAAAATAAAGGTGAAAGGAATTTCAAAATTATAGTGGTAGCAATTAAAGTACCTAAACAGTGAAAAAAAACCCCACCATTTTTTTCAGATATGTTTTCACAAATTCATTAATGGAGGAGAAGCTGAACCTGTCTTTTTCCAGAACCATTTGATCCACCAAGATGTACCTTGAGCAAACTCCCGCTGCCTCACACGTGCAGGGGTGTGAACGACCCAGCATCAACCCAGTTTATGGGTTGTAGTCCCCCCAACACACTGCACCTGGAGGTGCCACTTTGTTTTGCAGGGTCTCAGCTGTGGAGGAGGTGTGGTTGTTTCTGTGCCCTCATGACAAGAGAGGGTCCTTGGGGACTCTCTGAGAGGATGCAAACACACATGGCACTTGCAATGGTATGGAGATGATACATGTGAGCAGGATGAGCATTCTGTCGGGTGCTACCAGCCAAGAGCAGGTTACAGGTTGCACAAGCTCGTTCCAGTAGAGTTTTGGGTTGATGCTGCAAGTAATGGGTACTTCAGAGGAACCATCTTTCTCAATCTGATCCTCAGGCTGAAGGTCTAGAGGAGAATAACAGAGAGAAGTAGGTTTATGATTTTTGCTGAGGAAGAGGCAATGTCAGCAGAAGTGGGCTCCCGTGGGGCTCCGGCATCGCCGCTCAGTCTAAGTTCTCTCACGCTCCAGTTCAGGGAGGTGTCGCAGTCACTTAACCTTTAAAGATGTAACATTCCCTCCTTGCTCCATGTTACCCCCTGAGAAGGCATTTTTCTGATGGTTTTGATCAATCGGCATAATCACTGAGACCTTAAGATGTGTAATTAAGACGTTAAAGTGTCTGGCTCATACAGATGACAGCAGCCTGTGTATGCTCCACGTCCGTGCTGTCACCCCAGCTTGCCACGTACCCCTTTATCTGCTTATGTCTGTGTCTTGACCTTCCTTAAGAAAATGACAATGACACTTTTTTAAAAAAACAAAACCAAGACATTCCACTTTAACCTTCTCAAAGTAAATAAACAAAGAAGGGGAGAGGAATCTGTTCTGTTCTTTATTCAGCACCAGGGTTTTGCTGCTGTTCCCCGCTGCATTCAATCTGTGCGGCACCGTGGTGACTGTCCATAAAAAAGAGATGACTTGCCGTCCCTTCAGCCTTTTTATTTCCAGTAATATTTTACCATGTACCTGATGAAGAAGCTGTTGATTTTCGCACAGACACATATTAACCTGCTTGATGGAGGGAGTGTGAGAAAAGGCAGGAGACTATGAAGGGGAGCAGGAAATAAAACATTCGGGTCCCTACAAGAGCTGATATTTTGTAGGTATTGGTGGTTGCTTCTGTGAAAAGTTATTACGAGGCCCATTAAAACCACAGCAGGACAGTGAGGGTCTGTGTGCACCCTCTGAGCTGGGGGGACAGAAATGATGGCTGAGCAGCTGACTGGCGGGGGGAGAAAGGCATGGCTGGGCTCTGACCAGCACCTCTGCTACCACGTGTGTGTGTCTGTCTGTCTGTGTCTGTGTGTGTGTCTGTGTGTGTATGTGCCTCGCTCCCCACAAACACCCATGTACAAGCAAGAAGAGGCAGCTCTGGTAATCTGTAAGTATGTTTTCAAGAAAACACCTCCTCCCATTACTGTTACTATGACTTTAAGGGACATACAGCCATAACCCAGCTGCTAGAACCGATTCTGATTCAATGGGGATTTACTGCTATTAAAGAAATTGGCCTTATACTGCTTTTGTGGGCCCCATATATGCTTTATTGCTGCATAGAGGAAACCTGAAAGTCCTGAGTGAACTCGGGGTTTCCCTGTGCTTACAGTCTCTGAGAAGGTGCTGCAAAAACACAGGGCCTTGGAAAAATGGGATTGCAGAAAGAGGACGGGCAGCCAAAGGCGGCAGGAGCGGAACCTGCACGGAGGTGAAGGAACTCGCCCGAGGGCTGAGCGATCCCCTAATACCGTGGGGCTGGAAGAAAACAGAGAGGAGTCCTGTTGGAGGTGAACTGGTTTAAAAGCGATTGATTAGCTCGGAGGATTTGTGGCTGCAGGAAGGACCCCAGGGGAGGTGTGCGGTGAGAGGCACCACACACCCGCGCTTCCCGGGTTATCCGGGGAGTCTCAGCAAGGGATTCGTTATTGCAGTCCTTTTCTCCAGCAAATGGCAGTCCCTAATACAGTCAAATACTACAAGGAGAAAATAAACTCTGCAGGAACACTCAGCCTCGTGTAACCGAGCTCATGTTGTGTCTCTGGACAGGCAGTGAATTGAAATGTCAGTTCAGAAAGAAAAGGGTATCCAGGACTATTTTCCGTGGTCATCACCCCTCCAGCATGGCTAACACTGCACCTGATTAAAATGCACAGAACGCATTCTATAACAATTTAATCTTGTATATTAAAATTAATAAACGAATGGCAACGAATGAGACAGAGCCACCCACTAATTGCTTTGGAATTGCAGTGAATTTTTGTAGCAGGCTACAGCCTGACAATGTATTTTAAGCATCAAGGGTACAGGGTAATTCAGCCCACAGCCCATCCCCAATGTGATGAGATCCATGCAACGTAAGTAAGTTAAAAAAGAGCTGGGTTTTAAAAACATAAGTTGGAAAAACAAGCAACATTTCTTCATCCTCCTGCCGTGTTTAAGAATGAGATAGAGGGAGATGCTAAATGCAGCAATGAAGAATGTACTTATCCCTCAGCTTTTATTATTTTTTTTTTTCCCTTTAAGGAAAAGTGATGGGATCATGCTTCTGACCCAGGCTGCCCACCCGCCGTGTGGTCTGGGCTGTGGTGGGGACAGTCCCGCAGCACGGCAGCATGCACAGGCCTGCCTCAGTTTCCCCACCCAAGGGATGCTGGTGAACCACATTGGGCTGCAGAAGGGGGATTAGTTCCTGGTAGTAAACAGTATGTAGAGGATGAAACACCAGCAGACACTGTTGTGGGCCTTGTGTCATGTCAGTGAATGCCCGTGTGATGTAACAGGGGACTAAGGAAGTTTTTCAGAAGCACCACGTAACTGACAGAGAAACAGCAAAGCCCTCCAGAAGCTAAGATCAAACACCTTTTTTCTAAGTCTTTGCACAAGCGTAGAGTAGAATAGATAATATATTTCCCTAAAACTGGCTTCTTTTGCATAGTAAATGTGTTCATCATGAAGTTTTCACTTTCAAGTAGGTTCACCCACCTCCAAATTGCTTCATCCCTGCATCAGAGCGTGGGCTTTTTTCAGCAGAGCATGGGCTGGGCAGAGACAAGGCCGAGGGGGCAACAACCCGAGGGGAGCCTGGGGCACTCGGAGGTGTTCGCAGGGATTACCGGGAGGAAGGACGGGTTGTGGGGTGTGGGCAGCCAAACCCCCTGCACTGCTAGCCACCCCAAAAAGCATCAGCGTGAGGAGCCAAGCCCCATCCATCACACTCTGCCTGTGCAGGGAACAGGACTTCAAATAGTGTCAGATGCTCCCAGAGGGGAACGGCAGCTTTTCATCTCCCAACTGGAAGTCAGGAGGTACCCGGCAACTCCTCTGCACCGCCGGTACCTACTGCCTTCCCATGTGGTCCTTGGGTTCTTTCATCCTTCCTGTCCAAGAGCAGGTGAAAAAGACAGTATGAGAGATGGGTTGCCACCAGCGACGGCGCAGCGCACGCAGCATTTGCAGAGTTTTGCTGCTGGTTTCCCTGCTGCAGAGGGGGCCTGGGGGCAACAAGGATGGTATTTAAGCTCTACATTTCAGTAGTATATACATTGGTCAGTACAGTCTCAGCAATGATCACAGATCAGAGCATGCACAGCCCTGCACCCAGATGAAGTCTAGAAGTGGTTGCTGTGATCAGGGCCCCATGCACAGAGCTGCATTGCTCTGAGAGGGGGAGGATCAGGCAATCCCTGGTCAGGAAGAAATCTAATAATTATTAAAGTCAAAAAACAGAAAAGAAATATCCTACCCAACTGCTTGCCTTTATCTGGGTGCTCTGTGGGCTCTAATTTCCATGTCCTCTTAGGCTCAAATGTGAAGTCCAAGAACTTAAACTGGGAGGCTCAGCTGGATGGTGGGAACCTCAAGATGCAATGCAACAAGCTCCCTGTAGCACGGCCCCTGCAAACCCCTCTGCAGTTTTACTCAGCAAAGAGCCTCAAACAGCTCCGAGTCCCTGTGGCGCCAGGAGCCCACATGCCCAGTGGCACAGCCAAGCTGGCCATCAGCAGGTGACATCCTTGGACTCCAAGCACCACATGGACCCTGTCACCCATTCAGATCCATCGTGTATGCATTTGATGGCAGGTCTGGACTCAGCCCTCTCTCCCCCTTGCCTGGATTCTGCCTCTGCATTAAGCTGGCATGAGTTCCTAAGTCCCAAGATATGTATCAGAGATGGGGAAAAAATAAAAGTCAATTTGTGCCATTTATGAGCAGGAGAGCGGACGCCTGGGCATCACCATGAATGCTGGTCATCCAACAGCCTTTGGCTATATGGCTCTTTAAGTCAGATTTGCTGGCTCCCATGAGAATACAGACATTTAAATGGCAGTGTGTCATTTTCTGGTGTGGGTTTGTTGTTTTTTTTTTTGTTTTTTTTTTTTTTTTAATTACTGAATGGCAGTTGTCCTCTTCTGCTTCCTGAAAGCTGCCGAGAGAGAGAGGTGTCCTGCAGTGTGGACAGTGCAATGCATTGAAGCAACATCAGCCTAAGCTTTGGTGCGTATTTAAAATCAAACAGCACAAATAAGCCCTTGAAGTGCACTAAGGCCTTAGAGAGGGTGCTTTTATCTGGGATGTATCTGCTGTGAGTAATTCCACCACTCACAGGAGCGAGAATCTCTCTGTAATCACTTGTGCAGGGACTAAACAAGACAACCTAATTACTTTCAGGGAGAGCATTTTACAGCATGTAATTGGGTAGAAAGATGAGAGAAAGTTAGTTGGTGTGGTTAGGCTGCTGGTCTGGGATCCCTGATTACCTCTGCCTGTGATGCATTTTGTGTGAGAAATAAAAACCATCACAGTTATTTTAGGGAAACAGCCTGATGCCACGTTCCTCCTTGACGGATGGAGAAACAACACCTGGAGGGTAACAGGAAAGGCAGAGGCTCACGATGCCACAAGGATTTGTTGCTTCTCACACCCAGGGGCTGGGACACCCCTTTGGAAGGATGGGGTGAGCCGCAGGGCTGGGAGCAGGAGCAGGAGCGGGGCCTCAGGCTCAGCCCTCTCCAGCCGCCGCGCTGGGCTCCACAGGGTGCGAGCCAGGGACGTTAAATTTCAATTTGAATTCTGTTTCTCTGGACTGTTTGAAGACCACTCGATTCAGCTTCCACTGGAAAGAAGAGCATTGTAATTGAGATGAAAAGCTCCTTATGGTTTTTCTCTTTTTTTTCTTTTTTTCAATTTATTTTCCTCCCTAGCTACAGCACGGCTTCTTTTGCTTCAGTAGAAATCCCTTCTGTGCTGCTCTCCCCTTGTTTCTAAAGTCTGTTCTTTATTTCCTTTCCCTGTACCAGGACTTTATAATGGCACAAGGAACGCAGGGCAAATAGCATCTTTCAGACCTAAACAGAAGGGTCAGAAGTCACTGATTCCTTCAGACACGTGGAAACGAGAAAACACAAACTCATGATCTGTGGCTGATACAAAACCTCTTTCCCACAGGGCAACTGGCCTGGAGAGGGGCTGGATGCCCTGATCAGGAGTTTTCCCAAAACCAGGCACAGGCACAGCATTTTTTCCCCGGTGAAGATCAGGCATACCCTGCTGACGGATCACACCCGAGGCTGGGTTTTCTTCATTTTAAGGACTTAATTTTTTAATATTTGTGAGGCATGAAATAAGTCTGCGAGGCTGCAGTTTGAGACCCACATAGATTGCCATTTATAGCCCGTGTTGCCTGTGTAGGCAGGATGCCTGATGCATCGCTTGTGTTCAGAGTTGGCAAGGGCTGGAGCTGCAACCCTCCCTGCTTTGAGCAAGAAGCCAAAGGAGCAGGATCTCCCACTTACCTATCGGCCCGTGATCCCATCCACCTGGCCTGGGAAAGCCACCGCCAGCCGCAAGAACAAGGCTTGGCTCCACAGCTGACAAATCGCATTTTAAAAAACCCAGCTGGGTATAACCTCCCGATGACTGTAAAGTCTGGCTGGAAGGAGAGCGAGTGAAGTTTAGGGAAGCTTTCATCCTTGCTATAAGACAATGAGTGGTGAGGTGTGTTAATGGCCCACCGTTCAGGCAACATGTTCCTTGGAGATAACAGCAGACATATAGGCATTATCAGATTAATTATCAATGTAATGAGTCCTGTACTATAAAAAGGACCAGATACTATATAACCCAGAATGACTGTGAGCACCTGCTGACAAATGGCTCTATGGAGAAATAAGAGGATGTTACTGTCTGATCCCCCTGAACACAGAACGTGCCAAGGCTATCAGACATATCCCAAACTAATCCTACCTCCAAATCATTATGATGGCAATCGGGTGGGTGGTGACTGCCGAGGCATGTAGAAAGGAGCAGAGTGTTGGTGCCCAGGGATTTTCGGTGATGGTCCTTACACACTCCATCAGCTGGCTCGGTGCTGCTTTCTCATTTGAATTCAGTCTGGCGGCTCCTGGGGGGTTTCCTTTACTACGTTTGAAGGTGAAGCCCGCCAAGAGCAGCAGCTCACTGCCGTGTGCTTTGTGGGGAAACAGCGATCCGTCCCACCCCTCTGGGTTCCTGTGGCTAGACAGGGAAGGTGTGCATGCCCACTTCTGCAGATGGCATAATTTGGGGTGGTTTTGCTGAAACAGTAACTTGGTTGGGGAAAAATCAGCCCTTCACCAGGAACACAGTGAATTTTCTTCGAGAAACTTCACTATGTTTCCAGGCAGTTATCCCACAGCCATTCTCGGTTCTCAAGTGGGTGTCCAGATTTTCAAAAAACCTGAACAACCACAATTAGGCCTGATGGCACATGGGAACTGAACTCTTTGGAAAGAGCATCTCTGCAGCTTCATCCCAGAGGGAAGGGAAAAGTCTCAGCTTCCCAAGGAACTACCATTCACCTCCCACCATGTCAGGTGCCCACAGTGGGGAATGTTACCTTCGGGCAGGTTCTTGGATGTGTTGAGATAGCAGCAAATCTTCCATTGACTGAGCCCCCCTAGATTTCCACTTAAGTAACTTTCAGATACAGAATGACTGTTTTAAGATAATTCCAGGTGTTACAAATGCTCTTCTCTGAATTCTGAATGGTGCCAAGAAACCTTGCTTTAGGGTTCAGTAGCACATAGCACTAAGGATATATTTTTAGCCTTCCAAAACATTTTTCAAACTGTTTTTGGTAATACGTTTACCACACACAATATATATGGCAGAGCAAAGTAGCTTAAGGGAATTTTCAGCTTGCTCTTGTGATAGTCAGAATGATTTACTCCCAGCTTCACCACTAACAAGTACTACACTTATCCCAAATTATAATAAGACAGTTTTTTGTCTCATCCTTTTATTGCCCTTCAAAATTGTCTTGTTAAACTCACTTGTAGTTCTCTATGTATCCTAGAAATGCTAAGGACCAAGCCAGTTCATATTAATGGAGGATCTGGCCCTCTGTTTTTTGATAATTCACACCATTGATTTTTTTTTACCCTGTGTTCCTGCAATCACCTGCAGGTTTTGCAAATTACATTGTAAACCCAAACTGTTGCTTTTCACTGGGCTGCACTAAGATCTATTTTTCTAATACAGTCTTATAATTTCTCTCCTTGAAGGTCCGTTTATGCCAGCTATAACTCTCTTTAATAGTCTTGTCCATTTTCAGCAATTTTCCTACTCAGGAACTAAGAAAACTGAAAGGAAATTATTTAATTTAGGGACATGTAAAATGAAGAGCAACTATTTCTCCTGTTCATTAAAGTATTTTATTCTCTGTGCTCAGCACCTCTATTTTGTCAAAGTATCAACACAAGGTTCCAGAGTAAACACTTTTATCCCATACTAATTGCACCAATGTTCAAGGTTAAATCTCTGGCATTCCAGAGAGAATTTAAAGGATTGCTGATGAGGCCTGAAGCATGACACATTTCCTATGACTTGGTCTGTTTGCTGTGACCATGGGAGTCTTGGACTGAGCTTCATCGGTTTTGTTTCCCCGAGGACAATTCCCAGCCTGCAGAGCCTTCTCTTCCCAAACCCTGCTGCTGGGGCAAAGCAGGGTGTGCAGACCCAGCCTTTGTGCGTGGTACCATAATACTGGGGGAGAAACCCCCATTACTTCTTTTTGAAGAACAGCTTGTTTTTCAGTCTGAAAGTTCGTAAAGATTATACTGAAGAGCGTGTGAGCAGGGAGGAGGCGGTGGTGGGGAGTACAAAGTCGGAGGAGGAGTTGGAGATGGAGGATATTTCTTTGACACTCTCCTTTTCATATCATCATTTCCCTCTTTCCAAGTACCAGAAACTTTAGCACTTCCACCCACCCCTGGCGGGGGGGGTTAGGAATAAGAGAAAGATTTTTTTGTTGATGCCTCTGTTCCAGCTCATTCTGCCACACAGAGACTGTATCAGCATTAATGTCCCCCAGCTGTTAATCAGAATGATATACACGATATTTAAAAGCATTTGTGCTGCTCTTAACTATGGAAGCCTCCAAATACCCTCAGAGTGCTGTCTCTCCCAATTAGACTCCGTGGCAGCTCTGGGAGCACACCAGTTCCAGTGCAGCCCATCAATGGAGTGGGGTGGATGGGACACAGCCTGGGTTCTGACCAGGGTGTATGAGAGAACTGGAGGAGGCAGCTGTGTGGTATGAACCCTCTCGGTTACCTTGATGGCTTGCCAAAGGCATTGAGAAGCTCCCTGTCCTACTTTGCCTATTGCTTTGAGGCTGGACGTGACCTTGTCTGTGGAGGTTGTGTTGCAGCCATTGATATGTGGTGGAATCATCCCCAGAAAAGCCAACAGGGGTGGGGGGGGGTGGGGGGGTGGGTTGCATACGGGGCTACAGTGATCTGGGAGGAAGGAAAGGGAACTGTGCCATAACTTGCCTTTAATCCTTCAAACTGTGAGTCCATTGCAGAAGTTTGGTTGTTGGGGACTAAGTCCCTCAGAATCACAGAATCACCTAGGTTGGAAGAGACCTTTTTAAGATCCAACCAATGAAAAAAAACCCAAAACAACGAAAAACCAAACCAACAAACAAAAAACCCCAAAAAACCCAAACAAAAAAACCCCAAACAAAACAAAAAAAATCCACACAAACCACACACCACACTCAAAACAACACCAACCCAACACTACTCCATATCCCCGAGCACCATGTCAACTCGTCTCTTGAATACCTCCAGGGATGGTGCCCCAAGCAGCTCCCTGGGCAGCCCATTCCAATGCCTGACAACCTTTTCAGTAAAGAAATATTTCCTAATATCTAACCTGAACCTCCCCTGGCACAACTTGAAGCCATTACCCTTTGTCCTATCATCCGTGACCTGGGAGAAGAGACTGACCCCTGCCTCTCTACCCCCCTCCATCACACATGGTTGCAGAAACATCAGGAAGGCAGAAAAAACAAACAATAACCACAATCAGCATTTGCAACGCAGCTGCTGGACCTGCACACAGAGAGGCTGGAGGGTGGGAGGACCCTTGCCCACCTGAGAGACAGGAGCGCAGGAGGCTTGGCAAAGCTAAACAGCCTGGACATGGCTATGAACAAAACCAATCTATGGGAGAGAGGGGAGAGAATAAAAATGGCAGGACTGTGATTGCAAACCCCGCGGACCCAAAACTGAACAGAAAGTCCACGAGCCAGCTCCATCCCCAGGAAGAATCAAGCCCAAACTGACCCCTGTGGTCCTGGCTTTGGCCTCGGTGACTCCACGTGACAAGGCGACTTACCCTTTAGAGTGAATGGGGCAGCTGTACAATATGCCATTTCATTAACCCAGCTTGCAGCAAACGCCTGCCATTTCTATACAAGCACATATATAATTTAACAGAGTCCCTTTCAAAGAGGACGCCCAGTGGGAAGCCTTGACCCCCAAAGCACTTGGCTGATGGTTATAATCCAAACAAAGGATACACAGTCGCTGCGCTTTTGTTTACAAATCAGACGTTTGTGCACCTTGCATAGGCTACTAAATGTGGCTTCGAGGATAAGGCTGTGGTAAATTCTGCCAGCCAGCAAAATGTGAATTGCTGAGCATAGTGTTTCAAGATGTTGAAGCAGCGAGTCTAATTGCTAGGCGAGGGGAAAATGGAATGGCTATAAATGTGTGGCGTGGAAACACGACTAGGGGAGTGAGATCCTCCAGTGGTGCTATTCCTGGCTTTCCCTGTTTCCGGTTTGTGTCACTCCTGGGACATAACAATAAGGAGACAGTCATCATCAGTCACCGGCTGTTATGGGGGGCACAAGCATGGGGCTGGGGGAACCAAGGCTTCGAAAGCTTTCCTCCAGGTTTTAGAGTCTGCCCTCAGTACAGCTGCCAGAAGGGCTCGGTGGATCCAGTTTCTCAGTCGTGCGGTGCGGTACCTCCTTTGTGAGATCCCAGGCATGTGCAAATAAGTGGTAGAATTTTACATTTCTCATCTTTTTTTACAACTCTTACCAGGTTGCATGGTACCTTACAGCTGCAGATGTATTCATATTTTTTTCTGTTTTCCAACACAATACACTAACCGAGTGGTAAAGCCCACGGTAAAGCACCGTCATACCTTGTTTTATGCTAACCTTGCCAGGACCTTTAGGAAATATTTTAAGAAAAGCAATGCATGAGAAATTCCATTATTCTTATCTTCTTATGTCCCTATCATTTTGTCAGGTTTATAGTGTAATAAGTAGCTCGTACTGGCAGAATGTCCAGTGCTCAGTCTTGCCCCATTTATCATATTGTGCTTCATACCCACCTCTGGCTAACTCTGTACATCCTCCTGTAATACAACTAATGCACCCTGGAGCATGTCTGCATAGTCGGGATTACATCTTTCTACCTTTTATCTTGTCATTTGCATATTGGTACAGAGATGACTATACTTGTAGTTTCTTCTTTTAATCCAGCTTTGACAAGACTCTCATTTGCCACATTATTTTTTAACATGGTCTTTTCAAAGAAAACCATCTCCACCTTGGGTTTCCCCCCCCCTCCCCATTCTTTAATTGTGTGTTACTTGTCACTGCCTAATGACTGTGTCTCGTTTACAACATAAAGTTTTGGTACTAGAGAACCAGTTAGACTATTGTCTGTCTCTAATAAAGTTTACTATCATTATGTGCTCCGATTCTGCAGCACCCACACATTCTTTCCTCTGACCTTCCTGTCAGCACAAAACTTATCTTCATATAATTTCACAACTGTGATATTATTCATTGTGAGTTTCTTCCTAATCCTTCTGTTCACCCTGTCCACTTTACTCTTGCATCTGAATATCATATATATGCTTCTTCCCTCGTCTATACTGTGCATATTAAATTTGTGAGTTTAGCTAATTAATAGTTTTTTCCTTCTGAGGAGCTTCTAAATTATTATAGACGTAATTTCTCTCAGTGTCTCCTAATATCCTATTAAATGGTCCTCCACCACATTTGTGAAGGGCTTATTAGTGCCCACACTTGCTTGACCTCTATATTCTTCCTATATATTTCAGAAGGGACAAAAAAAAAAAAAAGAAAATGTCTGCCATTTTAGCCATAAAACTCTAACAGCTCTGTAATTCCAGATTCACTACTGAAAAAAATGCCCTTGGCCTCTTTTTTTTAGAAATTAAATAGTCCTTCTTTGTATGCATGAGCACTGAATCCAGTATTTAACTTTGCACAAATACTGTTATTATGAATGCTGCTGCAGTTGTTATTTCCCTCAAGGAAAGTCAAGAAAAATCCTACCCATTTCTATTCCTGGTATAATTTACCTCCTGTTTGGCAAAATCCCATCACTATGGTAGTGGCACCAGGCGCGATGCGCTGCGGCAAGGAACCAACACGGAGAGGAAAACGTATGGTCACTGCACCAGCATAGCGGCTCCAAGACAGGGTGGGGTGTCAGGAGGTTGGGGTCCCCATCCTGTTTCTCCCCTGGAGCTGCAACGTAATCATTTCCCCCACCAACGTGGTTGTTTCTGACCAAGAAGGTGTGAAAGGAGCAGCCCCGTCGGAGCAGGTCGGTTCAACCCAACCGCTGACCGACGGCAGCCACCTTGGGAAAAGCAGTAAGAAGCAAAGTGGGCACCTCGTTTCCCTATCTGCAGGCAACGACAACAAATTTGCACAGCTTTAAGAAGCTGATCTCTTTAGTTGGATGTCTCTCTGGAAACCGAGTTAGCCTAATAACTGTGATTGGTAATGACTGCTGCTCACCGGGGACAGTAATTAGCAGGTTCTGCTGATCAAGGGCACATTTAGGTACTGCCACACTGTTCAGAGTGGGGCTTGCTTAGCAGGCCAGAAAACTGGCCCTGCTCCTTCTGTGTCTTTGTAATTTCCCTATCCTACCACTTCCAGACATTGTACCAGAAACCCAAAAAAAGAAGAAAATGTGAAAATGCAGCCAAAATGAGCTGCCCAGCCCAGGCAGTTGGCCAGGGAGATATGAGGGATGGGTTTTTGAAGGAATAAGACATATGAAGAAACGACAGCTTAGTTTGATTCCTATTTATAATCCCCTTTTTTCTCTGATTTGTAGGCTCTTTTTTTTTTTTGCCTGTGGCCTAAATACGGTGACTTTTAAAAAGCATCCTTTTTCAGGCTCAGCAAAACCCCACAGAGCAATTTACCCCTGTGCCTTAACCGAACAATCTGGTGCTGAATTGGATTCCTAATGCAGATGAGGAGATGGGGCTGGTGGAGCTGCTGGCTGGGCTGGAGGGGGCAGCTGGATGGGGCAACTGAAGTTCCTCCTCATCCTCTAGAAAATCTGGCCTCATGTAGTGTCTGATGGATGGACCCACAGGTTTACCCCCCTCAGCAGTGATCCTTTGGGGACCCAGTCCCTGTGGATCATAAATGGCTCTGAAATCCTCGGAGGAGAGATGTATCAGTCACACAAAACAGTGTTATGACCTAGAGGTGCGGGGACTGTTTCCCAGTTACAGGAGAGCAGAGGAGCAGGGTAAGCACAGGCCACCACAACAGCTACCCTGGGGAGCACGGGTGGCTGCCCTGTGGCAAGCTGGGCAGGACCAGAGGAGAGCCACTGCATGGCTCTGGGGACTGGGAAGAAAGATGCTCAGGGTGGAGGACACAGTGACAACCTGCCCAAGGAGCAGTCCTCAGGAGGAGAGGCTTTATGTATTTCCCCTGTGCAGAACAAGGGAACGGCCAGAAAAGAAAGCTGAAACAATGCTGCAGTGATGTTATTAACAGAGACTCTGCTGTTACTGGGCTAAGGACACGAGGAGCACCTAGGAGACCTTGCTGCCATGGGGACCATGAACCTGGGGATCTTTGCTACTTGCAGGAGTAGAAATTTACCATTTTAGAAGGTAATGGGCAATAGTCTTGGCTGAAGAAAAGCAAGCTGGAGCATGGGGTTTAGAGGATGGGCAAGTGAGTGCCTCTAATCAACTGATATTTCTGCCAGGCATGGATGAAAGATATTGTATAAATGGGGAAAACTCAAATCTCTCTGAACTGTTTGTTGCAATGCCTTTTCACCTGTTCACCTATTCCCCTATTTCGCCTTGAATGGGGCCAACCGTTACAGAAATGCCATTCATTCGAAACCTCCCTTTGTTTATGACAATTCCTCTGGGTTAGGAAGAAACAGGAGGATGTTTTACTGCCTCAGTTCAGCTGTTACCTGCTGCTCAGCCCTTCAGAGCCAAGCACCAGAACTGTCCTCGCTGAGAGAAGGAATGTCAAAATTAATCGCGGTGCTTGGAATACAAAATGAAAAATGTAAACCATTCTCCTGCAACTTTTGGGATGGTTAAAGATGAGAGCATAGATTTATTTATCTAATGGGCCACTTTGATCATTTACTTCACACACTGTCTCATCCTTGCAAAGGGCTGAATGCATCCTGCGATGAGCGGAGGATCTTACATTCCCTGTGCGGAGCTGAGGACACTCGACATCACACAGAAAGGGGTCCCCAGAACTAATTTGATCCTGACATAGAATTATTGTAGAGAAATAGCCCTATAGAGCTTTGCATGCAATAAGGTAATTAACAGATCATAGGACCACTTGGGACATTAAAGACTTAGCGTACCCAATAGACCACAAGGGCTGTAAATTCTGCCAAGGCTAATTCAACTGTGATGCATTAAAATAAGAAGTGAGAGAACAGAAATAAATAGGTTCAGAGTTTCTCACACAGCAGCTCTGAGCTATTGCTTTTTTCTTCCATCTGAAATCTTATTAACCTGCAAGTGGGGTGGGTTTTTTTATTTTTTTTTACCCCCTCTTGTTTGATTGCTTGGTTTGTACTACATCCAAACGACTCTGGGGTGTATGAATTCCAAGAAAGCTTTTGAAGTAGTTTGCAAATGCAGTAGAAAATAGTTGTAAACAGTAATTGAAAAAGGTAAGAAGAAAGCACAGTCTGCCCTTTTTAAAAGCATTGTTCACTGGGAAGATCAAACGTATATTGAGCTCATTTTGCATGAAAGAATTTGGGGGAGGAAAATCGTCTTGATCATTGTTCTGCCTGTCCAGGTGAGATGGCCCACGATGCAGGCTCTGCTTCTTGTTATGGGTATGGAGAGAGTTGAACAAAATGGAGTTCTCATCGACCTTCTTGGTCTAATTAGTAGAAATTCAGTTAAATAAGTGGAAAAGTGCCTAGCTGGTATCTCAGCCTACAGAAGAACCACTGCAGAATGGAAAGTAGTGGTCTGCCTGAGGCATTGGAGGAATATTGAGGTGCCCATGGCAGCTGGTGACCAGGGTAATGTCCTCTGATGCACGGGCACCAGCAGCAGCACGGCAGCCTGCTGCCAGGAGCAAGGGCACTCATCTGTCCCTGACAAGGGACCATTTGCTACCCAGTTCTCCAGTTCTCACTAAGTCTGGAATTCAAGTCTTTCCAAAACCTCTGCCTCCTGCCCGCCTCCATCTTCTCCATCGGCTCCCCTGCCCCAGTTTGTGCCTCCTGCTGTTGCTATTTCCCCCTCCCCTCTTTTCTATGGTGGGGCTGTAGGAAATGCAAAATCATCCAGAGCATTTGCTGCTTTGCAGGCCACTGATGCACAAAAACAGCATTTAGGTCACCAAGAAGCCATGAACTGCCAGTAGCTGTTAAGAAGATATTTCGCAGTGACGTATTACAGAAATGTCAAGCTAAAAGAAGCTTTAAAATCAATGTTTTAAAGGGGTTAAAGGACATTTTCAAAGGAGATCTCCAGCAGCTATAGACCCAAGTTGTGAAGTGGCAAACCTGCTCAAGACCCAGATTTCAATTTTCTTTAGTTCTCATTTAACCCTTTTTTAGAGACCAATGGCTCTGCTTATTTTCCAGCACAAACCTTTGCTCAGTGCCTGCACTGAGTTGCAGTCGATTGCACTGCAACTGACTCTAGGTTGACCGTAGAGTCACAGAAAGTCACAGAAGACTTAGAAGGAAACATATGGAGCTGTCTTCTTGCTATGTTACAGCAGCACTGAAAAGATCCAGATTTTTTTGTTGCTAGGTACTTCATGCACGTGTAATATGATAAAACAGAGCAGGGACGGAGAAAAGGCATTTTGGCTATTTCCCACCAATAAAGCTGGAGAACTTGCATCTAAAAAGATGCTGTGTCTTCAAAGGTCAGAGTGGGAGAGAGAGAAGTTGTGAAGAGAGAAGAATTGAAGCCAGATCTCCTGGGTCCCTGCTCAGGGATTTCAGTCTGTCATCCTGAATACACGCTTGAGAGGTGGGGGTGAGGAGGTCACAGAGAAGTTCTTCTCTCATGGGGTCTCCCCTGTGTTTCCAAGGAAATTAAGGGGAAATGCTCTCAAACTGGTAGCTCTCTGCAGGTAAAGCAAGAAGTCATTAACCAGGACTGCACTGCAAGCAACCATCTGACTCTGGTGGCTAAATTTGGCAAAGCTTCCCTAGACTGCTGTCACTAGTATTTCCACTTGAGCGAGGAAAAAGAGTCCTTATCTCTTATCATTCACTCAGGCTGATATATTGCTATTTTTGTCACAAAAATATTTTCCAGCTCTTCTTCATACGCTTCCTCCTCGCAACCCCAGAGCTGCTGCTGCTGCTGCCTGAGTGGCTGTCAGATGTTCACCCTTAAGTCTGGAGGCGTGAGGAATAGCCGCAAGGGCAAACGGATCATGGAGGAAATTGTTTTCCTTTCCTGACATCTCTATTTTCTCGTAAGAGGCTCAGGCAACTTGGTGCATTGGCTGAGGACATCTGTTTGTTTGAAATACTACAGCACACACCTGTCTCCTGGCACGCGTGGGTGCGCAGGTGTCGTGTGGCATTAGATTTGCTCAGCCATCAGAGATGCAGTTTGTCATCCCCCTGGGGACAAGCTATAACTTTCTTCATGTTGGAACATACTGGAGACTTGAGGCAATATTTTATACTTTTTTTTTTTTCTGATGCTGATCAAAACTGTTTTTACTTTGTCAGTGGAGTGGTTTTCTTTGGTAACATGTCAGCATCTGATACTACATATCTTCCAAAAATGGGACATGGAGGAAGGGCCAATTGGCAGGAGAACAACCATGTTATCTTAAAAATAAAAACTGAAGCAGAAATTTTGGCTCTTTCCTTGTTAGTGGCTTTCCAGTGATTCTATTGTACATTGGGCTCGCATGCTACAATATGGAACAGACAGTGCATTTTTAATCTGATAAATAATCTGATGTCCCAATTTCCTCCTGCAGAATGAAAATGATTGAGACTCTTAGGATCATTTCTAAATGAACATCTCTCTAGCTTTTCTAAACCTCCTATCACTATACTGTCTGGATGCCAACATAAATAATCCTTTCTCCAGAGCATCTTCATAAGACTTCAAACATTTATGGAAATAAAGGAAATAAACCTAGTTATTGTCTGAATAATCACTCGTTTATTGATGGAGACAAGTATGCTCATTTTTCTTGCTCTCTGGTGATTAGATTATGATAAACTGTGACATTTAGTGATAAACTTGATATGGTTGGTTACATACAGCTTAAAAAAGTGGCTATCCAATTATTCTTTCATGTGCTGATAGAATGCATTAACCACCTGTGAAGGATATTGCAACGGTTATGAGGCAAACAGCACCCTCTTCTCTAAGCGGCTGTGACAGATGTAAAGGTCACATATGTTCCCTGGGCCACAAATATAATTTTTGTTTCCCTTTGCTTTCTCATGTTCCAGCAAAACCTGAAGTCCATGTCAGAATGGTAATGAAGACTGTGCATTGTAGGGGATGAATTAGAGACAGCCAGTACCAAACTGGGAGTTCAAGAGAAACCCAGTTTCATGGTGCACTAGACTCCATGTCTGAGGCTGAGAACTAAGCATCAACCCAAACCATGGATCAGAAGGAGCTCACTAATGAATCTCAAAGAAAAATTCACCAAGTTGCTCCTTTCTTTAGTAAAATCTGAAGTTTCTATTTACTAACTCAAAATGAGGACAAATTTGCTACTTTTTTTTTTTTTAATTTGTAGTCATGCAGAGTTTGAGATGAGGACTGCTGGCCATAAATTGGCCATAAATTGATCAAAGCCAAAGCAATGCCTGTGTGAGGAATAAGAGCCTCTGAGCCCCACTGGATTACCCGCATTCAAACAAACAGCAGCAAAGCAGCTGGACTCCAACCTCCTTCCTTTGGGGAGAGCCCCACGTGCTATGAGAAACCATCAAAGATCTCCCAGGTCTGCTCTCACGTCAAAGATTACTGTGCATCTTTACCCGTATCCCTGACACTACACACACACACCCTTGTGCCGTAATCAGCAGATTGTCACTGTTGGCAGATGCTCACAAGGTGCTGGTTCCTAGCAGCTGTGGAAGGATGACTCCAAAGCCCCAGAAATGGAAGGGAGGCACCCCTTGACGTGACTTTCTGTTTTACCTAGAGATCTTCATCTTCACAGCATTGGTCCTCTGAGAAAACAGATATCCAGTGACAGGCAATCCTCTAGCTTTGCAAGCCTTCTGACACTTCTCTTTCCTGGTGGTAGGTCCTCCTTATTTCCCAGTTGCTCTTGTTCATTGAGCAAAATCATCTGTATCACGGGGAGTCTTCTGTCATGAAACAGGAATTTTAGAATGAAACAGTATCTTGGCAGAAGCAATAAGGCATCTGGGCCAGCCAAGGAGTTAAACCATCCAAACAAGGTGACTGGGATTAGTTTCAATGAGTAAAGAAATCAGTAAGCCCCCGAGGGAGCGAGGTATGGGACAGACTTGAAAGACGGCATGTAATTAAATTCTTGGCCGTGCATGTGCAGGGTTTAGAGGAACATTTTTCTTTGTACTTCTCTGCTCCTTCCCCTGGGCAAAGAGTTTGTCTGCCTTGACTGGTGGTGCTCTGAGATGGGAGAGTAGGGACTGCTCTGGGAAGATCTAGGGCTTTTGGGGGAAACCTCCATTATTCCATGTATTTTCTGCTTTCCCAATTATGTTTTGGTGTTTAGACTATGCGTGCCATCAGAAGGTGAAGGTTCCTGCAGAAACAGAGGTCCTTGGCTCTGTCCTCCCCTGGTCTCCTCACTGTGTCCCTGCTCCCCTCCGTCCTCCCTTCTGCAGGCAGCTCTCTGCCCGCGGCACTGCAGCCTGCCGAGCGGCAGGGGTCCCTGACTAATAACTGAATATACTCAGCTCCCTTGCTGTTCCACCACCTGTATTCCCCAGCCTTCAGCCGAGCAACTGGAGGATCATACATAACCCTCTGTCTACAGGGAGCTCACGTCCGTGCCTCCCCTAACTTGGGGCTTGCTCAGTTTCTGAGCTCCCAAAATGAGCTCTGCTTTCCGCCGCCCGGAGCCTGCACATTCCCTCGCCATGTTCAGCTTGTCCCCAGCAGGTCACGCAGCCTGTTTTGCTTTTACCTGCAGCTTGTGGAAACTGCCTTCTCCTCCGGGGTGAGAGGGGAGATGTGCTAACCGGGCTGGGCTGAACCCCTGCAACTAAAGCTGCTGCCTTTTGAGTTTTCGTGTTGGTCCGAGGAGACAAACCCCGGTGCGAAGCCAGCCCAGGAAGCCCAAATGTACTGAGGAAAATCAGCAGGGCAGGGAACTGCAAAAGATTTGGAAATTTCCTTTCCTTCTAACTTCAACACAACTTCTTTCTGGCATCACAGACTCATGGTAAAAAGCATCAATAGCAGGTGCGCTTGCTGTGGATGAGGATTTGAGTCCTAAAGCTCAGCAGCTCCCTGCAGCGAAGGATTGCTGAGCAGCAAGGTGTGTGATGGAGCAGAATACATTTAAGACTTTAATAAGGCACTTTGTTGTCCTAGGATAAATGCCTCCTTCCCCTCCCGCCCCCCGCCTCTGCAAGCAGCAGGGGCAAAGGCAACTCTTCTCTCTGTACTCTAGAGTGCATCACCAGAAGCACATCCTGCTGAGACAAGACACCGCTGCTAAGGCAATTTGGGGTCCCACTAAGAGCAAGGAGCTACTGTCCCTCACAGTTGATGGGTGTCTGCTTCTCTGCTCCTCCCTTGCTACAGCCTTGATCATCCCATCCACGCAACTTCCACAGCATGTTCTACCCTGGAAATGTCTTTGAACACAAGGCAGAAGAACCCTGTTACTGTATTTACTGTTCATGCACTTTGGGTTTGCGCACACGACGCGTGCTGCTGCTCTGCAGCGCGGCATAAGCTCGAGCAGGGAGCAGAGCAGCACGTTGCAGCACATCCTCCTCGCAGAGGGGATTCTTAACATCCATCTTGAGGCGGCCGGGCAGGAGCAGGGGAGAGGCTGAGAGGCTGCTCAGCGCTCACTCCCTGCCGCACGGGAAAGGCGCCGAGGCAGCGGCACCTCACCTGCCACCGCCACGGACACCCGGGGTCACTCACATCTCACCATGCCGCGGGTGCGACTGCCCTGCTCGGAGCACCGATCTCATTCACATCCATCTCGCAGAAGCAGAGGATGGAGGAGAAATGGAAAGAATGGAGCTGGCGTGTCAGTACTCCTCGAGAAGCCAACTACTCTTTGTAAAAATAATAATAATACTAAAATAACCATTCTAGTTGTGTATCAGGAAAACATGAAGTGAGCTATAGAGTACAAATAATTTATTCTGTCTCACTAGAATATTAACTTAGGCCTAAGATAGGGGCATATTGTCTTTGATTTTTAATACCAAACTTGGGGTGGTGTGGTGGGTTTTTTTGGCCTGTGCTGCTCTTACTTTCCTTCAACTTTGTTTGAATTCTCCCTTCCCCTTCACAATTTAATACCTAACTCTTTATTCTTCCTTGAAGCTTTGTATTTCTTCTGTGTGTCTTCATTTTTTTGCTTTCTCTTTTATTTTTTTGGACTCCTCAATGCTGTTTTCATTCCTCCCACCTCCTTTCCCCCCTCAGCTAGAAAATCCAGCAAACCATTTAAGCTTGTTTAGAGTTAAGCTTGTGATTAACGCTTCCCTTAAGAATAACAGATTCAAATATCCATTTCCTGAAGGAGACTCCCAGTGTGAAAGAGCCACAAGTTGGACCCTCTTCAGCCATTTTCCTGGGAATGATGCTTTTCTCTCTTGCTGCTTTCTCAACTGCTTTGGTTTTAAGGCAGCTGGGGCATAAATAATCAATATCCCCATAGATGTGGCTGAAGAGCAGAGCCGTAACAGCCTCCTGCCAGGTCCAGCAGCCGAGCGAGGCACAGCATGGGTAATTCAGAGCTTATAGCACACCCAGAAGTGGGCAACAGCTTTACTGAATGCCAACACCAACACTTTCCAGGGATCTTTATTTGGCTGCCAGAGCATGGGAAATAGCTGATAAACAGCTGTGTACAGTTTCCAGGCCATTGTCCCAGTAACTATACAGTAAACTGCTGGAAACAATGATTTATCCCATTGGGTTTGTTAATTATGAGATGAATGGGCAACCAGAAACGTATTAGCGAGAAAAAAAAAGAAAAACCCAATGTGCACTGACCATGTGTTCCTTAAATTTATTCTGAATATTCTTAAGCTATTCAGAGCAATACATCTTTGATTTTTTGAATGTTTACGGATGTTTTTCCAGTGTTGAGCACAACCCTAACATTGAACTCAAGAGGAGTTTCACTGACATCCTCTGGGTTTCTCATGCATATGCACCAAAGACCGTAGAGTCTCATTGACCTGCCAACTGCTGTAATGCGGGCAATTCCTTGGCAAGTAAGCACCAGATATAACCAGATTATAGGATTATGTTCTCTGCTCTGTCTGTGTATGTGCACAGCTGTGAAGCCTCCCCTCAAAGCCACCTGGGGCTACACAGATGTGAGACCCAGAGACTTGCAGTTCCATGGACTCCCACCAGCAATCAAAGCACCTTTTTTCCCCATCGAGGCTTTTGCATTGAAAACATCTACTTGCAATTAGTGGTTTATTTTGGTGATGGCTCACAGCATCCCCTCTGGTAGTACATAAAAACGGCAGTGGAAGAGCAAGATACGTTTGTTTGGGGATGTATTTATGTTAGAGATTTAGGAAGGAGTTAAGATGTCAAAGAGAAAATACCAATAACTACAATGGATTGGCCACTCTTAGTAATGCTCTGCAGAACTAAGAACTCAAAACCCAGCGACACCTGGAAGTCTAGGCGGAAGGCTTAGTGCATGTATTTAGCTCTTTAGAGCATGGCAGCAATCACTGGGAACGCAGAGAAGCTTAATAATTGAGACATTGACACGAGTATTTTCCATCTGTTCAGAGCTGTCACACAGATACTATTTCTGATCCTACCCATGGCTGAAGCAGGAGCATGTATGTGCAGGGATTCGCAGGGAAGCAGCTTCTCAGAGAACGTGTTCGAACCAGACATACACGTGTAAGAGGGGGTGCGACTCCGCATACAGACTGACGCTGGGGCTTCTGACGCGTTGCCAAAATGACTGACAAAGGCAGTGGAAGAAACGGCGAAGCAAAGTTGACGTCCAAGCTTTAGTGTGCCATTGCTCATTTTCTGTGTTTCTCGTTTGTTTTCACGGGTGGTGCTTCTCAGCAGCGCTGGTGAGTGCACAAGGCAGCTCTGGAGGGACACCCCCGATTTCTTGGTTGAAACATCTCTCGTGTTGCACCAGGGTCAGATTATAGTTTTTAAAGTTTAAAATTTAAAAGAAAAAATAATTAAAATTTAAAAGTCCTCTAACAGAAGAGCAGTAGCTATATTCATGCATGGTGAGCTCCGAGCCCTCCGGCTGGGCTGGGGACTTTCCTGTAGCATTGATTCTTGCAAGTGCTTTAAGCAGCACAATGCGGGACTGATTATCAGTGGAACAGGTGAGCAGGCTGCTGGGTAGACACCCCTATTTCTAAGGTGTCAATAAAATGTCTGACAAGTTTTATATGGTTTTGGAAACCGTAGTATGCTGAGCTTTGTTAGCTGTCTTGGGAATAGAAGCTCTCTTGCTGCACCGGGAGGGACAGCTGTTTACATACCCTTAGATCACATTGTGCATTTAACCTAGGATTACACCGAGGCAGGAACATCTTGCGTTTGATGGTTTGGTGTTGCTCGCAGTGTGAACAGAAGAAAGAGAGACTTTTTGCAAAGATCTCACAGGGGAAAAGAAGAAAAAGCACCTCCTAGTCCTTGACTCTGTACGAGGAAATGGAACATAAAATACTAGGCTTTAGCTCCCATCACATCAGGAAGCTCAGAATTACACAGTAGTTCCAGCTCTATTCCTGGCCCCTGCCTTTGCTGGAGATTGCTGACCTCTCCCTGACAGCACAGCCAGGGGAACGGTCCCTGCCCCAGGAATCCCAGGTGGGGACATGCTGAGGGGGATGGGGTGAGTGGCCGGGGGAGACAGGCAGTGTGGGAACCTCTCCAGCGGATTCCTCCCCGGAATTTCGGAGGAGCTCTCACCCAAGGGAAGATGCTCCATCCATCCTGCCTGCTGGGCCACCAGCAGCATCGGCTGGGGCGAGCAGAGGGAGTGCCTGGCAGGGAGCTCGCCTGCTGCCGGGGAAGAGAAATAGCAATCTCTTAAAAGAGCCATAAAGAGGGAAAAGCAATTATAATTTGTGAAAGTGATAATAGATAACCAGTTACCATTTAATAACTCTACCAAGATATCTTGGAGGATATCTCCTATCTACATATCTCAGAAATTATTCCATTTCTTTCATTATTCAGATTCATTCTGAATTCAGTGCCAAGAGCACCTTGGCACCATGGAGGACTTTTAATATTTTGATTTGTCGTATCATCAACCTGCCTTGGAAATGAGCTTCAACTAAGTAGGCAGAAGACAGATTCCTTGCTACATATTTTGTTTTTACTTAGTAGAGGCCAGAATTAAAAAAAAGAGGAGGAAGGAACTGGGACACTTCGCTTGTTACTATGGCTTTAAAACTCTTTGGAAAATCAGTTATCAAGAGGTGGCCCTTTTTGGGAGATTCAACTGATATTATGATGTTCAATTAAGCTTATTGGAAGAAGATTAAGAGACAATTTAATCACAGTTTGTGAGTACCTACATAGGAAGAACATTTGATACAAGAGGGTTTTTTATTGGGCCAAAGACATTAAATTGCTGGAAGTTGAATTCAGCAAAGACTAAATTAGAAATAAAATACTGAAAATTTATTTTTTTAACAGCAAGGGCACTTCACCAAGTGATCAAGAGGGTCTGGAAATCCTGGCTTTAAATCAAGATGAGATGAACTGATATAGTCTATGCCATAGTTGCGTATGTTTAGGGTTAGGGAGTGTCACTGTGGGTGCTGTGTGTGCCTTCTGACTGTAGGTCCTTGGGGGTGTCTCCTTTTTGCTGGAGAGACTCCCCCTGCAACAGGGTCCCTTGGAAAGAGTCTGAGTCCAGGCTCAGATTGCTGGGATGCACCTGGGGTGACCCTCAGTAATGAGGGGCCCTATCCTGCCTGCGGCACAGATCAGCCTCCTGGCAGAGGTTGGCAGGTGTATCTCACAGAAATAGAATTATTCCAGGTCTGCCAGAAAGATGACACTTCCTGCCACTGCAGTCAAGAACGATGCTGACCAAAAACACTGAATGTAAGGAAATGGAAAAGAAAGTGCAAGGCTACTTTAGTTGAGGTCTAAAATCCTAAATGGATTCCCATCCTGAGCTGTAAAAATGTAAGATTCCTTTCCCAAGCAGTACAAGCCACCTCACACCACAAAACCACTGGGAGCCACAAATCTAGAAGAGAACTTCTTTTTCTCCTAATTTTCATGTTAGCTGCAGTCCACTGTCTTCCCATTACCAGTTTTGCCATCTAGGTGTACTAGTGATGTAAACATCAATATTTTAACATCAAAGAAGAATACAAAATGAACTTGAATTCCAGAAAATATAAAAGAAACACAACAATGGCTTTCCTATTGAATCGTCTGCAGATTCCAGATAATGGATTATTCATAGACCTTCAGCTCGTAATAAGATGCCCTTTATTCCTGGAATTTGAGGCATTTCTCTCTTAAACTGTGATTATTTTCTGATTCGGTTCCCAAGTTCAGTTTTGACACAGTGGTACAATTTCCTTATCTTTCTCTTAAAAGTCACTGCATTAGGCTGTGTAAATGAAAACAGGGACATTTTCCATGTGCCCTTTTTTTCCATATGTGAGATGTTTATTACAAAAACTAATCTGAGTGATACTTCATAGCACAGCAAAATGGTGTGCAATGGGCAATATGGCTGTACCTTGCAGGTGCTTCTAGCTGATATATAAACAACGCTGCTTGGCCACACACAGCAATAGCTTTGACCAAAGAGCAGAAGAGTCTGTAACTCCAACAACAGCTACCTATCTGAAATGACAGCAGAGATGAAAAATATCTGTAATTGGTGCAAACTGGTAATTGATGCTGGTTCAGCTGGGAACACCATCTCTTGCCTGGCTCCAGCACGTACCTGACCATTCACCCAAAGTCAAGTGTGGACACCTCACTGATTTGGGCTTATTGGGGGTGAAAAACATCAGCTCTGGAGGTTTTGGTCTTTGCTTGTTTGTTTACTTTGTTCAATACAAGGATCTCTATTTCAGTTTGGCTGTTCCTTGGGAAATTCAGCTGTGAAAACACTGTGCAATTCAGAAGTCCACTGTTAGCTGTTGAAATCTGTACGGCTATACAGAATGTAGAATTCATCTTTCACAGATCAAGAAGTTCCCTAATTGCTCTACTCAACACAGTTCCCCACGTCAATATAGATGTTTTTATTTCTATGGCATTTTTTTTGATATAAAACAAGGGTACAGACTGATTTCCCAGTTAGCACCATACAAAAATCACTCTTTTTAAAAAAGTTATTTTTTTTAAATGGGATTTAAAAACCTCTACTGCATACAGTTCAGCTTATTCTTTAAAAATAATCCTGCATTGAAAGAAGAGTTCTCACGGGCTTTTCCCCTCGCTAGCTTTTATGATCCTTTGCCACGGATGTTCAGACTGGCTTTAGACAAACCGAATTTTCAGGGCACCGTCTTTATTTTTGAAATGCATACTGATTCGATAATGTATTAGATGACTTAATTAATATTGCAAAACTTTGATAAGTTCAGATGCTAGGCCCTCCAAAAGAACTGCCTGTAAAGCAGATAAAACCATAGTCGACCAGCAACTATCCCTTTTTAATGAATTTCAAACCCTGATCACAGGCATGCAATGAGATTTGGCTGCCGTACTGTGCCCAACACTGCAATCCTCTGTGATGCCGATGACCTATTAGTGTTACTTTGAGCAAAAAGCACAACTAAAGCAACTTTAGCATTGAATAACCGCCTGTTTAATAATACAGTTTACCAGAAGCAGCTCACTTTGCAGGAGAACTGTAGCACAAGATAATTGACCTTAATACACTTATGCGCCTTTGCCTTCGATTTGGGCCACACAACTAAATTTGTGGTCAATTACAGAGCCTGCGAGAGTGAGCATGAAGGCATAATTAAAGGTTAGGAAGAGGTGGACACAAAAGGAATGGCTCTGAAATTAAAGTCCACTAATTCACTCTGGTTACAGGACATAAACAAGCTCTCAGCTCTCCAGAGTTCAAAGGCCACGTGTACAGGTAGCCCCAGCTTTCCTCTGCCAGAGATCTCCAGGGCAGCAGAGACATAACATACTCATTTCACTAAAAGGGTGAAAGAAACATTTTTTATATAACTAAGTTTGTTTTACATTAGAAATTACACTTTCAAATAAAGAAAACTCATTTCTGAGTTTCTAGACATTGAGTAGTCAAGATGTAGAACTCTGACGAAGCTCAACACAGAGCTGATCCTCAGAAAAAAGCCCCAGTGGTGGTACATCAATGTACAGCCCTCTGGATAAGAAGGATGCATCATTCAGAGTCTAAATTATTGAAGTGAGATTTCGGAGTTCAGAGTTATATTTGATTTCATGTTATCCTATTCTCTCTAACATAGCTCCAGCACAATCTTAGATATGTCAACTTTCCTCCTCATTACCTAAATTCCCTACCCCAAAAGTGGGAATGATAATATTTGTGCATTTCCAAGGAGTGTCACAAACCTCATTTGGTAATGTACACTTTGAGATCTTCATATGGAAGTTATTACAGTAATTAAAAAGTGTCGTAAGAAGTCTTTCAAAAAAAGTTGGTTTTCAGGATTTTGTGATCAAATATAACCTAATAAAAAGCAACTCTGAAAGAACCCTGGGGTAAGCTCTGGGTGCAACACTGAATGTTTTTGAAATGGTCACAGTCCATAAGGATAAATCGAGGCACACTGAGAATTCAGGAGTCCACACCTGCCTGGAATGTGCAGGAGTACTAAATTCAGGAGAGAAATATACCTGTTCCGGGATGATTGCTTGTTGTGATGAGAATACAGAGAAAGTAATATACAACCCAAATGATTAAAGGCAAGAGGGAAAAGTCCACTGTAAAAGCAGCAGCCCAGAATGTGTGTCAAAAGTGAATTATGAAAATAGCCTCGTACATCCACAGCAATTTCACAGAGCCATTCTGATAACAATGAACACGACAGTGTGCAATAGGAATAACAATGCCTAGAATTATTTCAACCAATATATTTTTTAAGGACAGTCACTTTAGTTCTCTCTTTGCATCTGTAAATGGTAGCTGAATTAATGATAAATATGACTCCAGCAATAAAAGATTCTGCATTACATTCTATTATCTGCCCCCTCTTCCTGCCTGGAAGTGGTATGAAGATATTCCTTACAACTGAACTGCAGATAATCTTGTACCTAGTGAACCGTAGTTTGTACAGAGAAGCTCAGAGGCTGGGGAAGAACAAAAAGCCTCGTAGGTCACTTGGTGATTGGATCTATGTAGTTTAATATTTCGCTGTAATGCAATTTCCCTGCTGGGATCTCAAAGCACTTCACAAACATCAACGCTAAGATTCACACATGGTTACTACTTTGCATGGGTGACTTCCAGGGTTGAGTTTTTCTGCTGTTCTCAAGGCAGAGCAGGACCAGAGTGCTACTGAGGAACCTTGTGTGTAAAGGCACCGCTCTGTATGAGCAAGGGTAGACATGATGAGGCCTCGGTGGTCTGAGGTGTGCAGCTGTACTAAAGGAGAGACTGACACCGAGCAACTTCCATGGAAAGGAAGAAAAAAATGCTTCTATGTTATGAGCTATGTCACCTTCAGTGGACCAACTACTATGGACCGACCACACTGGCAGTGAAAAGCAACAGCGTGAAAAGAAGTATTTTGGACACAGAGGATTATTATTTTCTGAATGCAGCTGGGAGGTGGGTGAAGGGCAGTGGGGGCTGCCCAGGCTCCCCTAACACTTAACTGGCATGTGAATGGTATCCCATCACCTCATCCACTTAGTAACCCTGTCTTGTACAGAAACACAACGCTCTGCATGAGGCAGTCAGACACTGAGTGCCTCTAGCTTTTCTGAGGCACTCCTGTATTCTCCTTCTCCCACTGGCTTCATTACAGAAGTCGGTGCATGTCAAGTGATGTCACCTTGACAGTGCTTTCCCACTGGACTGTTTCCTAAAGGCATTTAGAGCTTGAGATTCCCAAAGTGCCTCTGCTCATTTTGGCTTTGGCAAGAGGCAAAGTCACACACAGCCACTGCAGATGCTTTCCCCCTTTTCTAAGGTTCTCATAAGTTCATGTATCTATTTAAAAAAAAAGCCAACTGACCATAAACCCAAACAAAGTCCTAACTGGGCAACAAAACAGGCCAAACCCCAGCTCGTGTCTAGGCAGACAGCCTTGCTATAAGCATCATTCCAAATGCCAACTGTAGATATTATTTGCCGCCTACGTAGGCTTCGCCCCTCTACCTGTATATTTTGATTGGATTAGGATCCCTCCCTCCAGAACAGAGCAATTTGTTACTTTTCTTCCAGCAATTCAATTTTGCCCAATGATGTAGGGGAACAGCCTGCATTCAGAGAGTGAGTAAGGGCATTACTTTACTTTTACCAGTCTGCTTTAAACAAATATTAGAGAGCAGTGCTCCCATGGGTACCATTACAGCAAACAGCAATTTTCAAGCAAGCTCCAGAGTAGATTGCTCCTGAGATGCTTCTGTACTTGTAGGATGTGTATTATGCACTTATGGCACTTGTGAGGGTGATGGTGGTGGGGAAAATGTTACTGACATTATACAGAAACTGCAGTGTACCAAGCTGATAAACCCTACAGTTTTCTTGGGGTTTTCACCTGTTTAATACTATTTTTCATTTCCTTTCTGAGTGCAGAACTAGCACTTATGATATGGACCCTCCACCCAAAGAAGGAAGTGTGGTGGTGGGACACAAGGTGTTTTCTGTCCCTTCCTGTGACATATCCGTCCCCTGAGCCCTCTGTCCCCATGGGAAACAGCCAGCCTGCAGTGCAGCAGTGACGATTCAATCCAAGCAGTGTTTCCCATCCTTCTGCAGACCAAAGTGCATGCAGAGTCAGGAAAGCTTACATGCAATGGGAGTGAGCCAAACCAAGAAGGGGTTTGACTGCGTTCCTGCAGCCTGGAAGCGCTGTGCATCGTTTGCCTCCCCTTCCCCCAAATTGTCTTCTATTTCACTCCCCACCTGCCTATTTTTGCTCATCGCCCCTGTTCCATCTCTTGCCATGGAAATTGTGATGATTTCCATCCAGCTCATCCTTTTCCACACACCTCTTCCTCCTCATGCCCCCCAGGGCCTGCTGGGGTGGCCTGGATCTGTCTACTCTGTTCAACTGGGTCCCTCTGGGACAGACTCCCTGGAGCACCCGTAACAGAGGGGCACTTCTTCCCACTCAAAACTCAATACATACAAGAAAAAGACAGTGATTACAGACCTGTTCCTCCCATCATTAAGCAACAGGTATGTATTTATTAAGACTTCAAAATCTGTAGCTCACTTCTCTGATGTCAAGGGTCTCCCCAGCAGAACTCAAAGACAAATGGGTAAACAAATGCCTCTGTAAGGAGACCCACACACAAGTTAAACATGCTCTTTTTTAATAAGCCTCTAAGCTGTGCAAAAAACTGTTATGTGCCTGTCTTCATGTCTTTTCAGTCATGACAGGGAGAGAACTGCAAGCATTTCTGTTTTATCTTTCCAGAATGAGAACCCACAGAGTGACCAGATGTTCCCCCATCCATTAGCTAAGGAGGTTTGGTAATTTTGGGCTGCAACTTGGAGCTGGGTGCTCTGCACGCAGAGCTTTCCCCACGCTACACGGTCCAGCTCTTCCCTCGCTGCTGGGATGCACTGTCAGGAAGCAACGATTTTCCTTAGAAGTTTGGTCTGTAGGGGTACTGGCGTGCCGGGAGCGATGAGTGCGTGTCTGTGTGCACAGTGAGGGGAACACGTATCGGCAGGGACTGCGCACTGCCTAATACTGGATCAGACCAGCTAGCAAAAAGAGAGTTGCTGTCTCAGATGTACTTCATTGGTATTCTGAAGGCAGCTGGACTAGAGACTGCACAAAATTATTTTCAAACAAGAATTACAATTGGAAAGGCAAAAAGAGAGAGAGACGGAGAGAATTTTGGGGGCATTTGTCAGTTGAGAGCCTCAAGGTTGTATTCAAGCTGCCTTGCTGATGACAGAATAAACACAAGAAAACCTGAAATAAATGGTGCTTCGTGGATCAAAACGACTTGATTCTGCCACAGATACTTAGCGTTAAAAGGCTTTTCATTGTGGAAAGAGGGAGTGAACCCAATCTGAATCCACGATGAATGGAAAAACAAGATTTTCTTCTGCTAAACACAGGCTGGCAAGGGAGCGCTGGTCGGGGTAAACCCTGCACGTCCTTCTAAAGCCCGATTTATGCAAGAAAGCAGCAATGCCTTACATTCTGAAGCACCATTCCCCTTCATATCTGCTATTGAGCTGATAGACACAATGCTTAATTCTGCCAAATTTGTCAGTCTTGACCTGTGAGTCTGATCTTTGGGAAATTCTATTCATTGCTGAATAAATAATGCATGGGCAGTCATGCATTTTTCATGCTAAGACTTTTAAAGGCCACTGTAGTGATGCATGTAAATTCAATTTTTCCCCCCTCTCTCTCTCTCTGCACACTCAACTGCTAAATAATTATTAACATCTGACTCGCGGCATAGTGAGCGGCTGCACCATCCCGAGAATCCACTGTTGCTTTGACACTGCTGCCTCCTCTCCACCCCCGATAAAGTTGAGGAGAGATAATGCCAGGCAATAGCAAAGCAATCTGTCTCTTTTCCTCCCCCTCTCCCTCCAAACCCTGCATTTATATTTTTTTTTAATTTCTTTTTTATACGGCTCTACAAAAACACATGTGTATGAAGTGGAGCAGAACAAAGGGACTGGCTTGTGGATTTGATATTCTTCTGGAAGCACACTAATCCCTTGCAGAAAAGCAAAGCTGGGGCCTTTATTTGTAGCTGTTGGTTAATCTGTGTGTCAGAGAATGGAGTGGACGATGGGGCTCGGGGCAGCTTTATCAGGCGAGTGACTGAAGGGCTGGGAGTGAAGGGGGGAGAAGCAACGCTGCTGAACAGGGGCTTAGAAAACCCCTAAGAGAGAGCAAATCTTGCACGACGGAGGTCGGGAGCGGGGATGTTAAAACCCTCCAGGTTAACTCTCTGCACATTAGCATTGGTTGTGGGTGAAATCAGGACAAGAGCAGGGTCCTCTGTGGTGCTTGGGGACGCAGTAGGTGAGGCGGCGTTGAAACACAGTGCAGCTCTTCATCCAAGGGGCTGTGATGAAGAAACCAGTGGGGTTTCTCCCAGCTGCAGGTGACACTGCTGATGTAGAAAGGATCAGGAAAATCCCCGCCCTGTGCCATCCAGTCTGCTGGATGAGATTCTTCAGGCAACTCCTGTCCCCTTTCAGGAAGAGGGATGAGGCAGAGAGCCTCCAGACCTTTGCTAACTTAACCAAACTGCAACGCCAGCCTGGCAGAGACTGACCACGCAGAGCACGGAAGCAATACATATGGAAAAGGCAAACTACTGAAATGCACTTCAGTCTCCATCCCGTGGGAATGAAACTGCAGTTTTACTTAAGACTTCAGGATCTGCTGCAGCAGAATCGAATGGTCAGTAAGAACAAGGGATGTGTAGAAGACATCACTTTGGGCATCAGTGTGTTAATGGCAATGTAAAGAGTAAAGCACCTGGATTTCTGAGCAACTTTCAGACCCGTTGGCAGGAGCAAAGCGCTCATACAGTTGCTGCAATTATGTCTATACTTGAATTATTTCCCCAATAAAGGCTTAAAGGTTATGATTTATGCATGTATTTTCCTGATTTGTTTATACACTAACATTTCAGGCTACTAACTCTCTGGTCTGGCAAAGAACACGATCATGTTTCCCATCAAAACTGTATTTCTGTACACAGTCAGAGAGATTACCCATATGCTTATAGTGCGTGCTTAAGTGCTTTGCTGCCTTGGGACCTGGTTTTATCATTATATGCTTAACTTGATGACATTTCAGACCTAAGATCTGATGTTAAATCAGGGTGAAACAGACTGCAGAGTTGCCTGCCTCAGTGCTTTTTGGGCTCTTGTTATGAAATATGTGAAGCCATTCCACAGGTCAGAAGAGGTGAGTTTGCTTTTTCAGAAAGTCAGGGCTGCTCTCAAGAGAAGAGCACAGGACTTGCCATTTGCATGGAGAACTGCATCCATTTTATTCAACAGTAGCAGAGAGGAGGAGTAAGGGAGGAAGAGGAGAAGAGAGATGTGAAGAGAAGTGCTGAGATCTTTATGGGAATCAAAGGACAACATGTCACTCAGCGGTAGCGGTATTCCCTTTCTTATCTTGGGGAATGTCATGTGTCCATGACAACCTGGTCTTCTGTATTAGTACTAAAGTGAAGAAAAGAATTTATCCTGATGTAATTTAATTCTTACCTTTAAAATAGCAGCCTGCATTGAAAGATTTTGGCTAAAGCCACTCACAAAATACACGCGCAGACATATAAGCCTTTTACAAATTCTCCTGTCTGGGCTGAAAAGCAGTTTGGAATACGGATGAGAGCTGACTGCAAACACATCTAGAGAACTCAGAGAGAAACCTATCCGAGACAAATTATGGAAATGAAATGCCCATCTTTACAGATCAATGCAAGGGAGTCCCTGGTGAGAAGTATATAGATCATTTAAAAGACCTCTCATCCTGTTCACTAGGATCCAGCTCCAAAGTACACTGGCTGATGTGGGGCATTATTAAGAGTGGTGGCATTAGGGAATCAGTCACCTGTACACTGTCCATGGAATTCTGTTGCTCCTTTTATTCGAGACTTTCACTGAGGGGCTGGTAACATATTTGCATTTAGATGAGAGTAAAACTGGTCACAGTAAGGATGGAAAGGGAAGAAGGCCTCTTATTGATCCTGACAGTGAAGTCTTCCCCACGGCAGGTTACTTTAATTGACAGCGAAAATGATAAATTGCCTGATCTGCCTAGAAATGGACCCCTCTCCTTGGTTTGAAATCCTGTGCCATGTCATGGTTTGTCCTGCTCTCATGCTGATGCTCTGTCCCCTTCCCTCTCTCCCTTCTGCAGAAGATCTGGGTTGTGGTTTGTGCTAGATTGTGCCGTGCAGTCGCCAGTGATGAGCTGTGCCAGTCGGGCCGATAATTCTAGTCCCTGCTCCCTTCCGTGCAGAATCATACCCGGGGATGAAGGTGCCTTGTTTGAATGGGGGGGGCATCCCTTTGCTAATGTCCTGAACTGCCTTTCCTGCTGCCTCGGAGCCAGCTGCCGTGCTCCCTGCGACGGGGAGCTCAGGCTTGTTTCAGGAAACCCACATGTTGTCTGCCGCTGCATTCGGCACAGTTGTCAATCTTGGTAATGAAGGGGCTGAGGACTGGGGTGGAAAAGCTGTTAAATAAATCATGGTCATGCTTTGCATTTTTATAGGTGTTGTTTCATGTCTAGCTCGCTGAATGCCTCATGAGGTAAATATCATTGTTCCTCCTTCACAAACGGCAAAACTGAAACCCGGTGAGATCAAACAGCTGACTCAAGGTCACCTACCAGCCAGGGTCTGAGGAAAGACTTCAGCCTTCATCTGCTGCCCAGGCTGAGGTGGTGGGTAATGCTACCTCTGCTGCAGGCTTGAAGAGCCGGTCGTTTGAAGGAAGGGGCAGGTATGATTTAAGGGGCACTGAATAGTTGCCCTGCAGTCAGTTTGAAAGGGCAGCCCTGTCAGGATGCGATGCAAGGGCCTGACGAAGCACCACTGAAGCTTCCAGCAAAATCCCCATGGGCTGTGAGGATGCAGCCTGAAACCATAAATTGCAGAAGATTCCCTCTAGTCATCATGCGTATCTTTGCTCTGTGTGTGTGAGGGATGTGATTAGAGACAAACTCTCCTGATGACACAGAGCATAGAGGGACCATTATGGGATGCTCTGACAATATGGGCATTTTTCTTTAGGTGTAACTCTCTCCTTCCCAGTCCTAACTCCTTTCAGGTCTTGCATTCCACCCCACTAATTTCACTGAATTTCACTGAATTTTTAGAGTTGGAAGGGACCATAGAGATCATCTAGTCCGACAAATGCAAGTGGGACATCAGCACCCTGACATTCATGCAGATAAACTGCAAGTCCTGCTGTCCCATAGAACAACCATCAGCAGAATAGAGGCACAGATGCAACCACAGCCCTGGGTACAGCCTGCTTTTTGGGCATGGAGAGAGAACTTGCCCCCATCCTGCTGCTGCCCTCATCCCAAGGAAAATCGGTCCTCCTCCGCTTTTTGTCTGGACCAGCCTCAAATAGCTGCACCCTGTTGCTAGGCTACCTGGCTGCCTTCTGCATATCCCCATAGCTGCTGGAAACCTCGATTGAAATTGCAGCTCACATGTTGGTCTATTTTTACCTTTTTGGGGGAGACGGGGAATGAATGAACGGCGGGGCGGAAGGAAGGAAGATATTCTTATTCAAGTGCTAGAATCCTCTGGTCATTTGGTTATTTGGTATGTGTCTGAAAAAGCTTGTGAATATGAACATGTGTGTTTCTGCATCCTTAAATAGCGAGAAAATATGTGGGATTATAATGAAATATCTGGCTGACTGATGAATATCAAGTGACACCTCTCGTGCTATTTTGAATCCTTGATAATTTGCCTTGTGTTCTGCAACAGCCAGGAAAGAGCTGCAAACAGCTTTACAAAATGCACTGATGCACCAGAAAACCTGTGAAGGGCTGGTAAGTGTGGAATAAAAAGCTCTTGGCATTTACACAGCCACAAGATCCTTACACAATGCTTGGTATCAGATGTTCTCATCATGAAGAACACAAGAACATGGGGTAGAAAAGTGAAAAATGGTTGCAGAGAAATGATCCCCATCCTCTCCAAGAACAAAGGGACTGTATTCCCTCATCCTAAGCTGCCTGTGTTACCCAGTCCTGAGCAACGCTGGGTAGTTCCCAGGCTGCTGCACACCACAGACTCTGGGGGCTACGCTCTGCAGTGGAGGACCCAGCAGATGTCATAGGAAATCTGTGAGCATGCAGGATCTTATGCAGCACATCACAAGTTAAAAGCACCTTACCTGTACTGCTGCTAGTTCACAGCGTTGTGTATTCTTCTCTGCTTTTTTTGTTTCAGAGATGGGGAAACTGAGGCTTGCAGAACCTGACTGACAGCTGGCCATTAAGGCTAAGGAACTGTGGCTGGATCCCATAACTCACATCATGGTCCATTGCCCACTGAACTAAAAAAAGACCTACATAATGTATCATCTCATTTCTTCTCTGTTGTTTCTAGGGTTGAGGGCCTTCTGCACAGACCAAGGATAGACTGCAAAAAAACTGAAGTTGATTTAGGGTCTTCTCTACCGCTTTTCTGCCCCCCAAATGTGCTGCAGTCATATGAAGTAAAGACTCCACTGCAGCCCTGATCACCCTTGCTGATATATGCTGCGTTAAGGGAAAGGCTTTTTGAATCTGCTTTTAGGTCTTTGGAAAGCAGAGGAAGAAAAAGGCTTAAAAAGTGGCATTTTTAAACCTCTCTTTTCTCCTTATTTGCATTAACTGAGGTCCTCAGTTTGAAGGTGGATGCAAAACACCTCACTGTATCTGCAGATGAGCTGTCTACTTGGGACCAAAGCCTCCCAGGGCAAGAGGGACACAGAGGGACTGAGAAATAGCCACTGGGAAATAGCCATCTCCCAGGCAGCAAAATGATACCCACAGTTATTGCAGCTGTGAGATGCTGCTGAAAGAGGAAAAATGAGGGGAAAGTCCCCACAGTCCAGGATCCACTTAAACCTCCCCCTCTAAGAAACCATTCCCGGCACTATTAGGAGAGACGGTTCTTTGCTTTCAGTCAAAGACGGATTCCCCCTTAAATCACAGCTACCAATTATACATGAAATAAATGCAAGCCATAAAACTCAGCCCAAATCGGTTTTCCTGCCCTCATACCCTCTGTTCTCCTGCACATCAAACAGCCACCCGGGGCTGAGACCTGGCACCTCCCCACGGCGCCGGCAGGAGACGTATTGTTGGCAGTCGCAATCACGGGCTCAATCAGCGACAAGGAGATTATTTCTATTTTCTCAGCAGCTGTTTGAAGGGAAATAATCCTGGAAGAGCCTAATGAATTAGCGTTAAGAGAGTTATCTGAACTAATGAGAAGGAGTGGAAATGGGCTGAGGAAAAGGGGATGCTTTTCAAAGAAATGCAGTGCCTTTATTGGCTCTCGTCTGCTTTGGATGTTCAAAGACCCTTTATGGGTTTTTTTCTACAGCAATTTATTTCCTGAGTGATTGAAGAACAAAAACAATTACAAACTGTACCAATTTCTTTTTTCCTCTTAGCTTTCTCATTTTCACTTAGCGAGATTCTCAAACTTACAACGTTTCCATCCTCCCTCTCCCTTCCCTCTTCTGCAAGACCAGAATAATTAGAGACTAGCTCAAAACAAAACCAATCCAGAATAGCTCAGAGTAGTCTTCTGAGTGACACGGGGTTAGGTATTGTGCCACAGCATGCTAGTGAAATTAAAATAAAAAAGGAAAAGGAAAAGGGAAGTGCTTCCAAGATCAAAGGAGCAACCCTTGAAATTTGATGGTTGGGAACTTCTGAGAAAGGAGGCTGTTAAACCGGTCCTGACTTCTGTGTCTGTTTTATCAGCAGTGAGACAGTGACATTGTTTGAACTAGATACTGACTTCTCCGCACAGAGGGTGTGAGATGATTTCTGAGTGTGTTCCCCAAGGCTAAGGGTTTGCTGTGGGAGTTTCAGGAGCAGGGGCTACACTTGCACTTAAAACACGTGCCTTCACAAGCACAGCTGAGGACCTGGGTGCTTCCTGCATTGCCCGTGTCCAGCGGCCTTTGCACGAGCAACCAGACATAGCTGTGAACCTCACACATAAGTTAGTGGTTGGCTCTGCACAATTATCACACCTTTTTCTTTGGACCTTGGGAAGAGGCTGGTGCTCAGAGCTGAACGCAGCAGCAGCTTTTGCATCACCCAGCCACGCTGTTGTGCACAGTTGGTTGTAGCACCAGGATCAAGGTCCAAAGAGGTGTGTGCGCACGCAGAGCCGCTACTTCATTAACTCCAGGCTGATGGTTGCTGGCGCCCTGCCTGGCACACCCCATTTGGCTTCATGGCTCCTTCTCCAGGGGTCACAACACAGACTTTTCCTCCCTGAAAAATATGGCCCCTCCTCCTTCTCAGGGTTTTCCTCTCTTCAACACACAAATTATTTCAGAGCAAGATGTTTGCTGTTTGTTTCTCTGCATAATAATGCTGAGAAAGCAGATGGGTTGACCCATCAAGGTATTAAGGGAAGGTTCTGAATAAATGCAGCCCTGGATCTGAAGCACCTGAGTGGGTGGGACTAATGCTGTGGACACAGGTCTTCTTCTACCACCAACTGTGAAGGCTGGAAAAGAAAGTGTCCCCACCATCTGCCAGTTGGTCCTCTCTGCCCTTTGGCTGTGGCTGAGCTTCTGGTGTGGTCACTCCTTAATGACCTTCAATCAAAATGAATTAAGCTAGTGGTGATCTACTATTTAAAGTAGCTCGGCTCCCTTCCCTGAAATAAGCTGAAGAGCAACCAACCAGATGAGCGCTTGGCAGGCAGAGGTGAGAGGTTGGTTGGGATCTGCTGGTGTGGTAGCATTTCTATGGCATAGTTGCAGCCAGACGGTTACGGACCTGATCCTAATGCATCCGTCATCCCTGGCTATCTCATCGTTTGCACCACATAATGATTACTTGTTCCTTTCCCATTGTTACTTTAGGCACACAGCTTCTGCCCCACATGCTCCTCATGTCACTCACGTGTAACTCTCTGCACGCTCAGGCTGAATTTTCCCCGTTTCAGCTGCTGGGGTGCATGCCCATGCTCCAGCCCAGCTCCGTTTGTTGGACGAGATGATCTTAAAAGGTCCCTTCCAACCTAGGTGATTCTGGCACTGCGCCCAGGGCAGCGGGAACACAGGAGCAAATATGCCTGTGGGACTCAGCCCACCCTTAGCTTTGTTCCAGGTACAGAGGGAAGCAAATGGACTGTGGGACACAGAGGCATCCCTGCCTCCCCACGCCTCTGTAATTTGGGGAGGGAGCTGCAAAGGGAAAAAGGGGTCAGTGGAACAAAAGCTTTCTCACTGCTCATAAAGCACCGTGCCCTGGTTTGTCCCTGTGCTGCGTCCTGGGATGGCACTGTCTCCCTGGTGTCCTGCCTCTTTTGCCCACAAGACCTGGAAAGCATCCAGAGCTGGTTCAGTGAGAATTTTTCTGGCATGGCAGAGACTGGCAGGTGGTGCAGAACTAATATGTTCACCGCTATCCACTTAACTCTGGAGCAGAGAGGTGTGTTGGGATGGGGAGAGACATGACCTCAGGGTGCTCTGAGTGCACAGGGCCGGTGAATGATCCAATAGGGGTCATGGCCAAACGGGGTAAATCACAGCATCCCCAGGTAGCTGTAAAGCACACAAGAGCTTTCTGGGGTCCAGCTCCTCTCTGAGGCACAGAAATCCCTAAAGAGTATCCCATCTGCCTCCTTCACCTCACCCAATGATTAATAAAGTATTTCTCCCTTGTCTGGGTAAATGTAAATTCTAGGAAGTAAAAAAAATAGCCGCCACCATACATATGGAAAAGGATTTGGCAAGGCCTCCTTTGAATATTTGTTCACTGCTTCTGCTTTACTTTACTGACGAATGAAAGTCTCATACTCCAGAAACGTAAAAATAATACACGAAAAGCAGAAAGTAGCTTAAATAGTTAGAAACAGGAGTGAAACTGACTGATGGAAGTTCATCTCTCGAAATGTGTAAAGAAAACGTGAAGCGAAAGAAATGGAGAAAAGTTGAAATGTAAATTCAAGGTTTAAAATTCTTCCCTCATTTACAAATCTATAGTAGAGAATTTGTTTAGAAATAGATTAATTTTATGTTCTCTGTCTCTCTAAAATTACAGTTTTAAAATTACATGAAATATTCATGGAGGATGGGGAGGGAACTAACATCACCTTTGCTTTGCTGTTCAAATGAAACAAACTAAAGTGAAAAAGACAGTAAGTGACTGAAGAGCTTTTCATTCGGGGAGAGTATGAAAAAAGAAAATTTTACTTTCCTGTATTCAACGATTACAGTGATAATAGCTACATAAGAACCTAGACAGAGAAATTTCCAGCCTCTCTAAAATTCTCTGCAGCTTGCAATTACACATAGTCAAATTTATCACGGTTGCCAGATGGCACAGCCAGCATATTGGCAGGGATTTTTGAAATAAAAGAAAAATAGCTGGCCTGTTCTGTGCCTAGCTTGCCTTCCTTTCTCCCTCCCACCCCCAATAACCTTCTCCTACTTTCTTTCCGGATGTCAATTCTCCCCCTTCTGTATAAACCAGCAATTTGGGGAAAGAAACAATCCAACACATTTGGGGTTAGGCCTTCATCTAAGATATCTGTAGGTTCCCTGAATTGTAAGGGGGTGAAATCACTTAGTTCAAGGGCTTTTCCTGCAATTAGCCCTATTGTTTTCACTGCGATGAAGCTGAAAAATGAGAGTAGAGGGTGATCTTGCAAGACCCTTACACTGTGATTGGAAAGTAGGCTGGTGACCAGACAGACAAACAGAGAGGCAGACATGGAGGCGTTGATGTCAAAAACTTGGTGCAGCAAAGGTATTTCTCTGCGTTAACAACTAGGTTTGCAAAAAAAACCCAAATCAAAAGATGATGTTGATTGTATGCACTTCCAAATGCCTGATGCAGGTTTTTGTATGGTCCTAGAATCATATTTCTAAGTGCTCAACAACCAGCTGCTTCTCTTGTGTCACACGTGGCCAGATTTTCAAACCATCTCAATACCCTCCAGGAGCACTGTGACATGCAATCTGCTCCCTGTCTCACAGGAGACAAAATTCCTTTGAAAATCTGGCCCAGATGGTCAATGCCAATCAATTTTGGAAAAGCCTATAATGCCCAGCAAGTACCGAAATACTCATCTCAGAATGATGAACGAAACGATGGCTCTGGCAGGGACCCGGACCTTATTGTTTTTAACAGGGCAAGGAATTCATGTCAAATCTCACTATAGTTCTTTACGTTGATATAAACTTAGATCCTCCAAGGTATTAATTTGAATTACTCCTTTTGGTTTCTTTGAGAGTTAATTGCTTAACTGCATCTGGAGATACAGACCCTTGTTTATCTATTTATCTGTGTGTCTGTACCTCCATCCATCTGCTGTATTTTACTTGATTATTCATATCCCATCATTTAAGGGTTTTTTTCACAGCTCATGACTGTGTTGTCAGGTGTAGCATTTCCGTATCATTTTTTTCTGAGCGGTGTATATAATTCTATCAGGATGCTATAGGTTAAAAGCTTTTGTCTTCCTGTGTGCGCACACTTTCTCTGTATGTTTAAATGAACATCTAGAGGTAAAAAGAAGGCAGGAAGTGCATGATGCAATTAGTCTAACTGTCTTTTAATCTCAGCCCTTGTATGTAGCACTGTTCAAAGAGAAAAGATTAACCCTGCAGCTACAGACCTGTCGCACTGCTTCAGATTTTTTTGATTTACATTCCCTGCCCTGCGTGGGTGGGTGTGCACGTACCAGGAGGAGGAAAGAGACTGCACAGGCAAGAAATGGCTGCTGCCTGCTTTCAGCAGCCTGTCTGCATTCAGTCTACGGGAGCGCTCGTTCTGCAGCGTGTCCTGAGGTACGTGTTCACTTTCCCTTTTGGCCAAGTCTCGCTGATGCACAGCACTCAAGGGTCTCTGGAAGGTGGGTTCACATCAGTCCTGCCCCTCTTGCACCCCGCAAGCCTTTTGCCCCTCAGAGGTCCACGTGCAGGTTTCAGCTCTTAATAATATAACAGAACGATTGACATGGCTAAGAGAGGTTATCCCTCTACGGAGTTAGGGTCACATCGCTAGCACTCCCCCAAAAATCTAATTTCTCCTGAACACTTTTGTTAGAGACCAAATGAGAGACTGCTACACTCAGGCTGGTCTCCCCTGGTGTGCTAATTTGCAGATCAGTGTTTGCTAGTTGCTGTGAGTGTGTCTCTGTAGGTATGAACCACCCCTCCAGCCAGTGAGAAATCACTAGTGGTTATGAAATAGTCTCCAGAGCACCATTTGATGGCAAATAAAGAAAAACTAAAGGAACAATTACCAAAATCAGAAAAAAGAAATAGCTAGAGGTAGAATGAGTCAGTTGTGGCTGTAGTGTGATTATGCATGCGCGCTTCTTAGGGCGTAAGTATAATCCAATCAAGATGATGTGTTCATCCCACATTTAAAACAAGAGAAAAATAATACCTCCTATCAAAAGTCTGTCTGCCCATTTCTCAATTACTCATGAAATCATGCTTCATTTCAATCTCAAAACTTACTCTGCAAAGCCAGGTGTGATTACCTAGATTGTTTCTTTTAGGGCCAGGTCCTGATGGCTCTATTCAGCTCCAACAATGGCCTCTTAAGCACCTACCAGGTGCTTCAGCTTCTTCGGAGCTGAAGAATGGAAATTAAGAAAAATAGTGTTTGTTCCTGGGTAAAGCTCTTATTCTGTCCAATTATACAGTAGCCAGTGCACCTCAGGTTAGTGCCAACAGCATAATTTAGGACTGGGTGGTAGAGATTTGCTTTTAACTGTACCAGTGCCTATAAAGGGAGCTTTAGGGAAGTCTTTTTCTCCTCCTAGATGGAAAAAACAGAATCTGGCCTTTACTTGATAATCGTGAATAGTCTGAGAGATGCAATAAATGCCATTTATGTGGCATCCTCTTAACGCCTTCTCTGACGTCCTGTGCTCCTTGTCATGAAGGTCTTGGTGACTGCCAGTAGCCTACTCCCTGCTATGGAACCAAAGACCACCTTTACTGTGGTCTAGAAAACTCTGCTTCATGGAAAAAATAATGAGAAGACTGAAGTACAAAGGATGGCATCTCCATAAAGACTCCCACAACAGTTTTTGGGGGGAAGTTTCCACCAATACCCAAAAGGACACTACCAGAGCTGGCCATAACAGATCTCTCCTGAGCTTTGAAGAGGCTGGCGTGTCCCAGCTCATGCAGATTTCTAGATCATTTCCCTAGGAATGATGGACCTTAAAAGCAACCCCCTCAGGAGGAACAGAACTGCTGTGGGGACTGGCAGAGGCAGAATGTGTGTGAAACCTAGTGGTGTGAGAGTCCTTCTATCCACCTCCTGAGCCTGCGTGCTAAAGCCTTGGTACAGCCAAGACCCAGCTGGTCAGAACTGGCACGGTGATGATAGACAACAAGACACATCTCTTAACCTCCTTTGAAATGTAGGAGGAGACAGCTATGGCTGCCTCTGCCTGCAATAGCTTTCTGGGACTGAGAGGGAGTATCTGGCCCTTTTTTTGGCATTAAAAGTTCTGGATTTGCAAATTTTCACAAAGAGCTTGCATAGAGAATACTGAACAGGAGGACTTTCCTAATCAGTGCGAAGATCCTCCAGGAGCAGCAAATGGAAGCTGAATTAGAAGCTGAATTAACAGCTCTGAGTGTGCAAGGTCTCCATGGGAGGCACTGACTGCTGACACAGCCCCAGCTCAGGCATTTGCCAGTGGGGCAAGGAAGTCTGCTGCTTCTCAGAAGTATTTAAAGCCAGCCTCAGAGCAATCCCTTCAGAAAAGGTCCATTTTGCTCTCTTTGTTGCTCACCTTTTGGTACTAAATACATCACCTCTAGTGCTGTCTTCTCAGCACCCTGCACTGGGTGTCGGGACCAGAAAACTCCATGGATGCACAATGCACTTTGCTGTAACACGGGGCAAGATAATGACAGATGGGCCTGCTTTGAAACTTTGAACCCTGTCTGATCTTCTTTTGCTTTGGTTTGAATCAAAGCATTACTGAGCAGTGGGGAGGCCCTCCTCTTCTCCCCGTGTTTGGGGTGGTTGTTATTTAATAGTGCAACACTCTATTTATTAACTCCTGCCACTGTAATTGCGTTGGAAATGAGGAGTTTCCATGTGTGTGGGAGAACCCTTTGAGAAAAGGAAAGAAAGCGAGGGAAAAAAAGTAATAATGCCACAAATAATTGTCTTGGCATTCTAGAGAAGAAAGGCAGAGGTTTATGCCTGGAAAACAGCTAGTCATTTGTCTTTAATAAGGAACGATTGCGAACAGATTTCCTACAGACACTGGCCACATATTGAACTGATTAAAAATCGTGCGCTTATTGATCGTTGCATTCTTTTCCCTGGCTGCCACACTCCATCCCCTCTCAGGAGGTTCAGACACAGCATCCCCACGCTCCCAGGGCATTACTGAGGGCAATGCTTCGTGCCAGCACTCAGCCACAGACGGCAACCGGGGAACACCTCCCAGGCTGCACGGCTGCCTCAGGAGGAAAATGAGGGGACCCAGGTTCCCAGCTTTCTACTGGCGTGGCTGGTGGGGTGCAAATCATGGAATCATAGAGGCACTTAGCCACATAGAATCAATGAGGCACTTGGTTCCTCCATGCTCAGTTGCCTTCTCTGTTCAAACAGTCTTGGTAGATTTTTCCCTTCTATCAAAGGCTGTGAGATCGTTTAGGCTGAACGAAATACATGCATCTGATCCTGCATGTTTGTTTTTGCTTCTAAAGAAATACTGATACGGTTAACCCTGGGTTAACAGGGCTGAAATATACCTCACCCACCGCAGGGTAATAGGGCTGCTGGGAGCCCCAGCCTTGAAGGAGATGAGTTAGAGCTGACAAGTCCCAAGAGAGGGGTTAGAGCCCCCCCTACCATCCAGCTAAATCTGTGCCTGTCTTAATACATGAACAAATGTACAAACAAATCCGTAAATTAAACCACAGTGTCCTAGGCCATATTTTAACATTCACGCTCTGCTCTCTCCTGCAGCCCTCAGAAACGAGTGTTGTGCACCAGCGGTGAGTCGTCTCCTGTGTCTGGCCTTTTCTTTCCACCCTCTTGTGTTTTCACTGTCCTACAGCTGGATCAATATCCCAGGACAGCATGAAGCACCTGCCCAGGCTCCATCCACTGGGGGGTCAGTCACTCTTCAGGGCTGAGGGACAACCAGAAAATCATAGTGGACGTTGCAGGTCAGGATGGGACTCGGGCTCACTGGGTACAGAGAAGGTAGCTGAGGTCCCTGCCTGGTCGTGGAGCCATCCTGAATTTCTGGCCCTACAAAAAGCCTCAAGTGACCGTGCTCCTGATGGCACTGCCACAGCTCTTATTTAACTTGAGACTGGCTGAATGGAAGATGTGGCATGGAAGATACTTGAAACATGCTTCTGTGTCAAAGTTTCAATAAATCATTTCACTTTGAAGCCAAGGGTCTCACCAGAAATTGGAGCCAACTTCTGAAGTACTTGAAAAAGTCCTGATTGCTAAAAAAACCCACTTGAGCAACCTCCTTCTAAAACCTGGACTCTGCCAAGCTCACCTGCAGGAGCTAAGGGACTCCAAATCACTAGTCATAGCTGAAAACTGCACTCTCAGTTCAGTCCAGGGTATTTTAATGGGAGAAAATGGGAGCTCCTCAAACAGAATTCTGAACCTCAACAACAACTGACTGTGTCACTTTATAGAGACAATATCTGAGGAAAGGGTTAATTCTGTTTTCATGCTTTTTAAAAATAATTATTTGTTGTCACCGTGAAGAGTGACTGATAATAATAATTACAGCTCAAGTATACTGTTCAGTTGCTTTCCGTCAAAGGGGCTAAGTGCAAATCAGCTAGTCCAGGTTTTTTTGAGAGTGCTCATAATTAGGTTCCTACCATCATATTCCCTCTTTTCTTACAGAAAGCGGGCAAACTGCTTTCTGAAGTATCAGAGAGAGTTTTGCCTAATAATAGAAGCTTGCTCTTGAGTGGCATTTGAAATCCATGGGGGAGGGGAGAGAATGAAGCAAACAAGGGCAATATTTATCCAGCAGCATCTATGCATTGTCATCTCTTTCTCTATTTCTTTTTCCTAGTTGCCTTATAATGTTTTAAGGAGAGCTATAAAATAGTTCTTAGCGTAATAGTGTTCAGCTGTTCAGAGCTCAGCTAAATCTCTTCTCTGATCATGTCACCTTTTCATTCAGCGACTCCATTTCTCATCTGTGAAGTGGGGATGATATAACCTTTCCCTCAATCTCCATCTGTCTGGTCTACAGAGTCTTTGAGACATATAGTATTTCTCACCATTATACCATGCTTAGTATATGGAGACTGTTCTTAACTGGGTCTCAAATATATAATTACAACAAAAAACAGGCTGCAGAGATGTTGATAAGTGATGCTGATCCCTGCAAACACACACAGCCAAGTGAAGTGAACATAAGAAATAGAAAAAGGTCACGAGCAGATGTCTGTGGACAAGGAAGAAGATAAGATATTTTGGTTAGAGAGCTACATGGTGAAATAGTAGCAGTGTGGGAGAAATTGTCATGTTATAACTCAGTTTTCATGGAAAAAGCCTATGAAACAATCTCTCTACTGATATTTTTTAAACTGTTTTGTAAAAGAAAACACCAAAGCATGTGAAATTACCTGCTTTGGGTTTGGGTTTTTTTTGTCCACTTGAAGTCTCTGGCTACTGCCATATAAAGGTTTTCGAACACGGTCGTGAATGTGAGCATCAAACCCTTTAAGAATGCATGGAAATCCTACAGCACGAGCTTCCCCCCAGAAAGCTGGTGCAAGAGCGGGTGGTTTTATGGTAATCACATGAATGCAAGACTGGTCTTGAGAAGAGAATTTTGCAAAATGCCTGGTGGACATGCAGACAATAGGGGAGTGTCTGCAATGACAATGGAAAGCACTTTCCCTAATGGGAAACATCCTCATTATTCATACCATGTCCTTGTGCTGTGTGGTTTTTTGGGTGGTGAAATGTAGGGTGGATCCAAGACCCTGAGTGCAGCTGATCTAAGTTATCTGGCTGCTAATATTTTTCTCCTTGGTGGGCACGGGAAACTTGTGTGATGAAAAGCAACATTAAAATAGCACAAGGATTCTGTCTTATGGCACCAAGAGAAAAGAGGCACTAGTCTCCCTGCATTAAGGATGCCAGCCGCTCCAGCTCCCCGGCCAGCTCTCTTTGAACATTTTGTACAGTATCTGCAACAATACTAATGAATGCAATTAGGATGAATCACGTAACAAGGATGAATCAAGGGTACAAAGGGGATCTGCCTGCTCAATAAAAATCTGAAACTTAAGCCACCCGCTGCATCCCTTTCAGAGCTGGAATGGTTTGACCAGAATACATTGCAATATAGTATTTTTCTGTTGTGTGTCCTAACGCTCTAGCTATGGCCATGGAAACCTTTCTTATTTTTAATAAGAGCCATGCATAAGTTGTCTTAGAAGCGTTAATCAAACAGCACACTCTGAGCATCTGAATGGTGTCACCGATTTTTCACCAGCAACTTCTGTTTGAGGCAAATGGCAATGCATATCCTTGTCGATAAACAAGAGGATGTTCTCAGTTTAGTATGTTAGAGTTTGGCTGGACAAGTAAGGTGCTTATTCCCTTATGGGAGATTTGTCTGAGAACCTAAAGCCCACCTTTAGGCTTGCATCTATCGGGGTCCACTTTGCAGACCAGACTCTAGTGATGATGATAAACCATCATGTCTATGCTAAGAGACCCGCATAGCTTGAGTTTTGGAGCTCTACAGACAGGAACGTGCAGTAGTGCCCAATGAAATCATACTTCAGCATGACATCCAGCACTCATTTGTTTGGCAGATGATCAGGACAGATCACCAGTCTGAGCACATATGCTGAAGCTGCCTTTGCACCATATTCATGCGACACAGGCAATGCTGAGGCCAGGCTGACAGCCAGAAATATGGAAAGACAACGTGCTCAACCCCACTGCTTTATCCCCCCGTTCCCTGGTAGCAAATACATGTAAACAGGAGCTTCCACTGCTGAGTGCCTTCCTGCAGACTCCTCAGAAGAGGAGAAAAGGAATGCGGGAACTTATGACAAAAACTGGAAGCCAGACAAAGCTACCTGGATTTTGTTGTGGACAAGAGAAAACATAAATCGTCCAGAAGGACAGCTAAGAGACAAACGAAAAAGAAAATGTTAATGCATTTCCCCAGAACTCATCTCTGTACTGGTGGGCAAATTCTGAGCAAAGAATTGGTTTATCTCCGTCACTTTGCATTCTTCACTGATACAGTTGCATAAATACTGTTGTTCCCTTTTTGGAATATGCATTAGTTGATTTTTAAGTATCAGGCCAGTAGCCCCAAGGGTGTGCTGGAAAGAACCAACCAACCAATTTCACAGCAAATAATTTATTCCACAAATATTGCTTCCCTTTCCAGCTCCTGAATTGGTTCTGGATGCTTCACAAAAATCTCAGATTTATTTGTTATTCAGAATTGCTTATAAATTTCTTCCATGAATAATGAAATTGGGCTGGAGATTGTTCACTAACAGCCTTTTCTGAATAGTCATAATTCACTATACAAAATTCATGTTGTGATTTGATATGTTAGCTATGTTTTGTGATACTGTCTCTGACTGGATGAATTATATAGCTCACCAGGGAGTGTGGAATGAATTGTGATTGTAAAAGTCTTGATTGGCCATTTCTAGGCAAAGTGGGGAAGATAATCTAAGCGTGGATGTTTGTTAGTGGCAGGTATGTTTCTCCATCCACTGACACTGACATAATTGGGAGATTGCTTCACTGATGTCAGCAGAAACGCTCACTGTAAAACTGAGGTGAAAAAGGCATTACAGTCAGTATTTCTGCAATAATACAGCCTCTGGGGGCTTCCTAGCTGGCATCTGGTGGCAGATAAAAATGACATAAGAAGCAGAACACTCTTTTAACCATTGTTTCGTATAATTTATATGGGATTTTTCCCAGTGAATCTGGTCTACTTGTGTATTCGTGAGTCAACAGAGAGGATTCATAAAAGGCTTCTTTGGCTGCTATTTGCTTTATAGGGCTATAGGCTGTAACAGAGAATTTTGTTCCAATTGCAGTGCTAACTCCAGGTGAACGGGATGAAGAAACGTTGGATTAAAACACATCCTCCCTGCCCCAAAAATCCTTCCTCAAGTTCACAGCCTGGCTTCCTTTGCCTGTGCCCTCTCTGCTTCCCCCAGCCTGTCGGTTCCCATCCCCGTCCCCTCCAGCAGGCCTGGGCTGCTGCCTCTGCAGACACGGGACCAGGGACCAACAGAAATAACATCTTTCCTACGCTGCACACAGGGCTGTGGGCTCTCTGCCTCTCCCTGCACTGTGGCACCAGAGTGTCCAGGGCAAAAGCTGAGACTGATGCTTGCTGTATTAAAGGTAACACTTTTTAACCTCTGAAGTGGGGCCAAAGACAAATTCCCCAAATTGAGGAGTGCAACAGCTCTGCAGTCCCTCCTCTTATTGCCTCTCACCGGTAATAAAACCACTCAGAGCTGAAGGCTGTGGACAATATAAGCACCAACCTACTGCACACAGCAGAGGCTGTGCATCGTTTTCTCCGTCTTTGTGTGTGCACGTGGCTTTTTTTTTTTTCCTAAAACAATTTAATTCAATTGACTTGTTAAATTGCATTTATTTTATTTGTCACAAGGGCATAGGGCAGCCCAAGGTGAGAGGTGGAGAAAACACAGCCATGCTTTCTAAATCCAAGCTCAATTCCTATGTCAGGAATATCGAACACTGAGGCTCTGTAAGCAGAAGTCGCACGTACACAAATGGATAAAGCTCCATTATAACTTCCCAAATGTCACCTGGTCCTTCCACAGTGTTTATATATGACCAGGCACCTCCACTGTAATCACTCCAATAGGTCTCTCATTCCCAGCTTTCTCTCCCGTTTCCCAATGTCAGGAAAGGAGCTGGAGCTGAGCCCTGTGTGATTATATGCAAAGGGGCTCATCTGAATGCTGAATGCGCTGCAACAGCCACGGTGGCTCCTCCAGTGCATCTCCAGTCTGCATGTTTATGATCCCTCCCTCTCCGATTCAGATGTACATTTGCTGGTTTGTTAGGGGTGGGGTTTTTTTTTGTCTAAGACAATGATATGAATTTTAAAAAATACCTTTACAAATTAGAAAAAATCCATCAGACTTTTCCTAAAAAACAAGGTGGGGGAGTGAGATGCTGCTCTTAATTTGACAAATCTTTTTTGATTTAGGGTGTGATTTTTTTTTTTTGTTTCATTTCCCTCTCTTGCTAATGAAATTCCTAAAGATGAGATGGGTTGTTGTTGCCATAGAAACTTAGCACTGGCAGAAACTAAGACTGCAGATTTATTCATGCGGCTTGTTAGTCAAACTTGATGCAATAACAAAGAATTAATATTTCGGTCTCATCGAGATCTTGCAGCTTTTGCCTTTCTGCAGAACATGTGAGCAGTAGGAAATGCTAAACTCTGCACTGCTGAGCTAAATTCCTTGGTCCTCTCTGGGCACTGCACCAAGGGCAGCCCTGCTTTGTGCAGAGGGAGAGCCAAATCCCCTTGCTGCTGGCTGCAACAGGGGTGCTATCGCTGCTAGACATGGCAGGAGCAGGCCTGAATGGTGACTGCAGGAAATCAGTCCTGGTTTTCTTTTCAAAGCTTCTAGGAAGAGTCTGGCAGAGAACTGATTCTTTCACTCAAAGGCGTCTTAACAAACAAAGGGTCTTAGCGCTCTGGTACAATATATTTTGTCTTTTCAGTAACGTGTATTTTGCAACTACTGATGGATGCATCCTTGCCCTGTTGGATAAATAAGCATTTATCCTCCTGGTGACAAAAAGAGAAGCTGAGGTAGGGAGGACAGATGAATGTGCTATGATCATGGCAACTCCAAATCCATCCCAGGAGAGTAGAATTGAGGTGGAATTTAAGATCATTCCTCAACTCTGAGTCCTTGTGCATGTTACCGCTGTCTGCATTTGTCCTCCTTGAGCTTGATGGGAACTGGCTCCGATCACAAGACGTGAAAATTGTGGTTCCATTAATTTTCCTTCAAATATCATGTTTACTGTTATGTAGCTCTTCCAAACTAAGATGTGACACCACAAATAGGGTTATAACTGTGGAACGGGAAATGGGCAGCAGCGGCAAAATCCTATGGGGTTAGGAAGCGGAAATGTTTGGGTCGTGAAGTCTCCTGTTACAGCTTAGGCTACTTATGGTTCTTGGGTAGAAAGTCCAAGACACACTTTGAGTCTCAAATGACATCTTTTCTGCCTCCCAGACATTAATGAACCAGTTGGCATACATCTGCAACCAGAACAGCTCAACTGTCTGAAATTCTGCACCACTATGAGTCAACACAGAGACTTGCCTGGCCAAACCGTGAAGCAGTTGAGCCGTTGGAGGATGAAGGCTTTTCTACTGATGCATCCCACAGCCTGCATGAAAGGAATCACAATATTTTGAAACATTCTCCCTGTTTCAAGCCTGATAACCTCAAATTCATTTTTTATTTGATGAAATAGGAGCATTTTTTTAGATTGACTCCCCCACTCCTGCCCCTCTGTGCACTTTCCAGAAAACACACCAGGCAGCTAAACGACACACAGACACACAAAACAAGGGAAAGGAGGGAGCAAAGCAATGCCATCTATCCGGTACACTGATTCAGCTTATGGTTTTCACTCAGAATAAAAACTAGCCAAAGTCACTACTCCTGTACCAAGTCCATCCAGACACACCTTTACTGCAGATATCTCAACTACTCAGTGAGTTCTGGAAGAAACTAGAAACGGTAAGGGTCATACCAAGGACATGGAGAAAAGGCACCCTCTAATGTTGTCAGCAGCACCCAAATATGCATATATTTGCATTTATTTGCTTACACAGACACCTATTTGTTGTACCTAGATAGATTATTTTGCCCTTTCACAAAAGGAAAACTGTAGCTAAAGTGTCTGATGTATCCCTAGAACAAGGAGGGAAAAGAGCACACTAAAGGGACTAGGCTGAACTGGCTTTGAATTCTAAAAGGTGGAGAATATTAATGCTCAGCTGGGATTTTAATTGTGGAAGATTACGCTGATATAACTGGACCTGTATTTTAATAAAAAACATACTTATTTCTGGCACAGGATTAACAGTTTAAGCCCCTCACCTCCTCTCCTCATTATCATTGTTCTCAAGGAAGCTAAGTTTTTCCTCTCTGAGATGAGTGGGTACTCTGATTTAAAGGTGCAGAATGAACTGGGGGGGGTATTTTTTTTCATGGAGAACTCAAAGCAAGTAGGTGCGAGCTGTCCCCATCTTCAAGGGCCATCGGCACCATTCTTAGAGGGGCTCAGCACCAACCATCCCTCTCCCAGAAACATTTCAGCAACAAGCAGATATACCTACTCCACAGCAATTGATAGAAGTTAGTGAATTCAAATCTGAAATCAATAAACCTCTGAAAGGAGAGTCGTCTTATTTATAGGTGCTTGGCCCTCAAATTACTCAGGATACTTCAGGATTAGGCATACTGGGCAAGATTTTCTGCTTCTTTATGTCACTGGAGTTCCTAGAGGTGCAAATCTGTGCAGCATCTGCCCTATAATCATTAGTAAAGTAAATTAGAATGCTTGAAGGAGCAGCCTGATTAGGAAGTGAAGTGATCACTAGCAACTATTGTCGATGTTGTGTGCTTTGTTCCACTTACAAGGCTAATTACTGTAACAAAGTGGATCATTTTAAATGGAAATTCTGGATGACTCTCAATGCAAATGTTCGTGATTTTTTCCTGGATGTATCACAACTGCATACGGGAAACAAAGGACAATAGAAATAATCAAAACACAACTAAATTGAACAAACTATTCAATAGACTTTTCTTAGAGCTCATTAAAAATGTGCATTTGTCCTCATTCTTTAAGAGTTCTTTGTCTGAGGTCCCCTATCAAACCCTACCATCTCTACATCTCTTTGCAAAACAGCATTGTCCACCCAATGAGCCTATTACACTTTTCAAGGAACCCAGTCCACCTCCCAGGGGAATCGTTGGCTGAATTCCTGTTAATCTCAGTGTCATGGGATTGAGCACAAATTCTTCACCCAGTCACGTTCTTAACTTGTAACACATCTCTACTCTTACTCAGCAGTGTTCTTTGGTGCTGAAGTTGGATTTAAGCTGTGAGTTAATCATGTTTGACTGTTTGGCAGACTGAGGCTAAAGCCTGTATTGCCTGATGGTTGGGCAATGTCCTTCTCCCATTCGTGTCACCTGAGCTAGTTGCTCAGTGATGTGACATCTAGGTATGTGGAGAGTCTGCAGGACTGAGCCAGACGTTGCCTTGTTTTCTTGACCCGTAGATGATTTTTGAGGCAGGAAAGAATTCATTATAGGAAGGATTAAGGAGGAATACAGTTTTCAAGAGAAGACATTCTGAACATACATTAAACTTCTTGAATGGTCTTCAGTACGCTGTGGTCCTCAGCATACTGTGGTCCTCACCTATTTGCTACAAAACCCAAGGCTGCTTATAACAGTGTGTATGTTTTGAGAAAACTCTTTTTCATTTGAATATATAGTTCCTAGCCCACTCATTCATTTCTAGAAGGGAAATGGGAGAGAAAACTTGTCTGTACATTTAGACAATGTATGAGAAAGCTGCAAAATCATTCCCTGCCAAGGCAAAATCAGATTCTGACATTCCCTTTTTCCTCCCCTGTGTTTACTCCTGATTTGAGATGTAATGTTTACTCATGGGAAAAGCACCTTGGAATAACTGCAGAAGTATTACCCTGCACAGGAAATTTTGGCAAGCTTGGACTGACAGCTCTTTATTCTTTCAGTGAATACCACATGTCTGGAGAGAGTACTGAGTTGCAACAACTGCAGCAAAGCAACAACCTAGAACCAGTCCTCTTCTAAGCGGGGTTCGAAGCACGTAGACCAGACATGCATCCATATTCCCACAGTTAATTTCTCTGGATTTTAAAATAACACTGTAGGTTTCCTTTCATAACCTCTCTGAATTGATAGATTTTTTTTTTGTGAGAACCAAGGGCATCCAAGAGGCTTGCAATTAGTCTCACCACTCTGCCTCTGACAAAAGTCTTCCTTTGTGCAACAGACACATCCCTTGCTATTGCTGTCAGAGCTATGAAAGCAGCATCCAACAGGCCTGATGGGAAACCAAATAGCAGCAAAAATACATACATATTTCTTCTAGAGGGTGCATGCGGACATCCCAACTCCACTGCTTTAGATGGTCCACTACTGCTTTTAGAATTAATCTGCACATATACCCAGGGTTCAACCCATCCTCAGTACATCATACGTGCTGCAAACGCTTAGAGCGATCGTGCCTCACAGCAAGTCTGCTTGAAACCTATTGGTCCTACCCCTTTTTAGAACATGCCAACTTGGTTTGTCCACATATAATTGGATAGAACTGAAAAAAATAGCTGACTTGGACTATTTCATCCCAGGCAGTTCTTTCTTTATAAGGGGAAAAAAATGGAGGAGAACACATTAAACTTTATGTACAATGTCAAACACTTTTCAGGCCACCAGTGTAGTGGTTTCAGTGGTATTTTACTGGTCTGAGTATCATGTCAAGCCAGTAAATGAGGAACAGTTATTGTGATCACTGTCATTATGTACTGTAAAACCAGTGTAAGTGGGATGAGAGTCAGTCTGGCTCTGCTGGCAGGAAAGAAAACAAATGTTTATAATAAAGTCCAGCTTCAACTGATGTGGGTTTCAGTGATGGTACAAAATGAATGTAACTTATACACCACGGGCAGAAGCGTGTAGCAAACAAAGCAAGGGCATGAAGGGCAATCACTACAATGTGGGATTTCATAGTTTTTCATAGTTTTTTGACACGTGTGCAAATCCACTGACTTGAATAGTGTTACCTAAGGCAACTGAGAATGGAAGGAGATAATATTTTTATGACTTGAGAACCAGGAAATAAAAATTATTAGAATAAAGAACTAAACAGATTAATCCAAGAGAAGTCAAACTCCTAGTCTTTCATAGAGGAGCTCATGGTTTTAATTGTGTCTCCCCTATATACCACCAGACTCGTTAGTAGTATGTGGTCTCACTGGGGTGAATTAATTTCTGATTTTTCCTAATGAGTTGCTTCTAAAGAGACTGAGGGCAAAAAACTATAGGGAGTGTTGAACCTAGAAAAAAAGATAAATATGCCTTTGTCCTAAGCCAAAAATTTGCTATTCTCAATAAAATATTAGTCTGCCACCAGAAGGTGATCTGTTTGTCCTGGTTAAAACTGTAGTAGTCACTGTGACACCAGCTGCCAGCAAAATGCTTTTTTTTTTTTCCCATTTGTAGGAGCATGCTGAACTGAGAGCTTGCCCTGCTGGGCTCTCCCTATTGCGCCAAGGGAGACAAGCTCTAGCCCAAATCAATCAATAAAAATATGGATTTGGAACCTATTGGTCTAGTTTTGGCCCAGAAGGTTTTATGAATAATCTGAGATCTTGACTTCCAGTCAAATCAGTTATACAAGCGGGGTATTCATGAAAGTTTCACCAGCATAGCAGAGACATCACTTTCCATTTCGAACTGAGTGCAGCTCTATTAAGTTGACAAAACTGCATGGCTGCATGCCTGTGGCAGTGTTGGACTCAGAAGTACATTCTTGATGAGCCTAGTTGGGAAATCTAGCAGCCCAGACAAGCAGATACAGACCAAGGACTGTCTTTGTAAATGTATGGGGAAAGAGTGCTAATTAAGACCACGTACTGTAATTGGACACCCCTGCAATGTTGAGCAGCTACTGTTTAGGCATTTTCCGGTTGACAAACCAGTTGACTACTGTCCTATCACAACAAATATGTCCCTCTTGAGAAAGCCTCAGCCCAGTGAAGGTTAGAGCTTCAAGTTCATATCTGCTTGGACCTGACCATTGATCAAGTGTCTCTATTTACAGTGATTTTAGTGGCTGGGGTTTTGCCACACCTTTTGTCAGATTAATCCACTAGCATTTCTTCAAGTAGAACATCACAGAAAGCAATGCAATGCCTGAGTCATCTTTAGTCTGTTTTTGGATGACCCTTTTTCCCTGGTCATCATTTCAGCTTGGTACAGTGATCCTACCAATATGGCACAGAGACTTCCCTCCTATTTTCTGGTCTTCTAGAATTGCTAGCTAAAAGGCACCTAAGGCCTACACACTACATGGAGAGCTAGTACATACATCTTGATGCTTTTTTTTAGAGAGAGAAAGAGTTCATTTGCTGCTGCTCTTTGGCCATATTGTTCATAGTCCTCTAGACTTCACAGTAGGAAACTCAGGAGACTAAACTACGCAGAGCTCAGGCTAGCCTCCTCCCAGGCTATCCACAAGCAACCACGCTCCTGGATTCCACCAGTGAGCAGAAGAAATCTCTGCCAGACACAAAAAAGACATTTTGGACCCATGACCGTTGCAGTGGATAACTCAAAGTCGCCGTCACCTCAGACAGATCCCTGTGGGATCCATGCCCATATCGTTGCTGCGGGTAATTAGCTCACATATTTTAGCAGCATTCCAAATAGCATTTCCTGCCCCTGGTGCTGACTTAGTAGCTCAGGGAAGCTTGTTTTGTTACAGGCTGTTCTGCCTTGACCTGCAAGGATGCTCATTACACGGAAATGGAAAGGTCACAGATTTTCCCCTTACATCACCAAGGAGACATGAAAAGCAAGTGCTATTATTTAACGGAGCAAAGTGGGGTGGGCAGCACTGCACACGTGAGAACATTATCAGCAGGGCTGAGGAAGGAAATGGGTGGACAGGTGAGCCCTGGGGTGGGAACCTGCCTTCTCCTTACTTAATCTTCATGTCCCTTTTAGTCAACACGCAGCAGACAGGGGCTCAGCCATTTCAGAAAGCTAATTATTCTGGAAGGCACCTCTCTAATCATTTGACAAAAAGCCTGTGATGTATGTTGAGGATAATTATCACTTGCTCTGTGTCCTTAAATGTCTCTCACAAATGTCAGCCCCATCAGATGAAGAAGAGGCATTGAGAATCCCAGTTTCAAAGTGCACGGGGAAAGCAGCCGCCATTTCCACGTCTGTTAGAATAGCGCATATTAATGCATTTCATTTGTGCGGGGGTATTTTTAGGTTTCTGAATTATGTAAATTGTTCTCCAAATTACACACAGCCCTGAGATAGCAGCTAGTAGCTGTTGCAGCTGTCAGTGTCATATGGTGTTCAGCACCCAGCAAGTTGCAAGAGCGAGCATGGGAACGGTTCTGGGCATCGCTGCAGCCCCAGATACCTGCTCTGCTAATAGATAGGCAAATCACAGACAGTGATACAGCACATATAGTGCTGATGGGCCTGATTTAAGAAGAGAGACAGCACTGAAAACAGGCCTCTCCACTAATGTCTTTCTACAGAACTTCTCACTGGTGGTGTTACTAGACTTGCCACTTCCCTGTGACTCAGGGGGTATTGGATGCCATTACCAATACAGAATAGAGTGGACAGTTTTATTATCAAGGTCAACAGTGCCATTAAAATACTTCCAGGCAGCAATCTTCCACTCCTAATGGAAAGCAACACAAAATAAATTAGCTGACCACTTAACCAGCTAGTAGAGAGGAAAGAGGAGGGCTGGACGGAATGGCAGGTTTATTTCCTCTGTTTGTTTTTTGGTTTTGGTTTTTTTTTTTTTTAGGAGGCAAATCTTTGGAGGGAACCCTACATGCTAAAGGAACTGTTGCAGAATTTTTCTGAGAGCTTGTCTGAAATGGCTTTTTCACGGACTTGATGGGGACTGCACTCTTGGTGGTGGCCTTCAAAGCTGATATCCTTGTACATAGCTGTAGCGCTGTCCCATTAATGGGACTCTGCCTTCCTCCATTTCCTGGAGCTGGAAACTGAGGCACATGGTGATGGTCCCTCATTATTGACTTGCTCAGTAAGTTTGTGGCTGAACTCAGCCAAAAACTCAGGCTTCCCAAGTGCCAATCTAGTGTTTAAGAACTGATGATAAAGGGGGAAGTTGCTTCCAATTAGCCACACTTCCCCAGCTTACAAAAATAGAGCTCCTATTTTACCCTGGTGGTAATCGCTGTATTTTCTATCTATAATATCTCCTATACAGCTGACCCCTATTGCAGAAAACTACAATGAAAGAAAAAGCAGATGCAAATCAGTGATAGAAGATTAGCATTAGAAGTGGTTCTTGGTGGAGGTTTAATTCCACACTCACATTTATGATTCCTTATAAGCTGCTTTTTTTATCCTCTTTTTTTTTTTTTTAAGAAAAAAGAGTTTTCTTATTAAAACAGCTTGATTGTGCAGTAGGTTCATGTAAAACCCTTAAAATCTTTCACTTTGAGAGACCTGAGGTCAGCCTGACTTTTGTAAGAATGCTCTTCAGACTTACCCATGCTCTTCTCCTTGAATAGCAGCCTAATAATCACTAGACTTCACAGGACTCCTGGGCTCCAAATCCCGTTAAGCAGGCAGTGAGCTCTGGCCAGGGCTAAGCCATGCTCACCGTGCAGGGAAGCAGGAGCTGGAGCACTGAAGGTCAGGAGAAGCAGTAGGAGAGCACGGGAATGACACCCCATGAGCTCGGCAGGGCTGTTGGCTGAAGAACACATCCCTTATTCATGGTTTTGTGTGATCATGACCATTTATTAAGGGCCACACATTTTTATCCAGTTCTTAGTCATGAGCAATGAAAAATCAGTTACCATTTTTTTTTTTTCCTTTCTCTTTACAAAAAGAAAAACAGAAAATCCAGCAGCCAAAACCAGACAATGAAAGAGAAATGGATGTAAATCAACAGGAAAATATTTTAAGGCTGCAGAGAGAGTACTATAACTGGGTAAATATGGGCTGGAGGGTCAGCAGCAGCAGATGTTAGGAATGAATGGGATAGAAATAAAATGGTTCAGGAGGGATAGGCAGGTTGTCATGATAAGTCTTGTGGATCGTTTACTAAATTCTGTTTAGAGTGCAAACATTTTGTTCAAGGGCTGCTAAAAAGATTTAAGAGCACCATGTAAAAATGTTCTCTGCTCTATAAAATGCTACTGCTTTGCCTTTCTTGTCAGGATAGCAGAATAAATGAGAGCTACAAAAATACTGTTGCAACTAACACCGCACATCATTTTTCAATTGCTGAAACAACCGATCTGTATATTTATCTTCTTTGTGATGGAGAGAAATTAAAGGGGGTGGAGACATTAACACTTTGGAGGGTCCTGAAGTGCTCTGACAAAGGGTGGCACTTGGGATCTGCTCGCCTAGTTCTGTGGTTTAATTGTATGAAGATTTCTAAGTGCATCATGTGGTTGCAAAGCTCATTAGCAAAATTAATTCACTGTGTTTTATTCATTTTTTACAATACAGCCATGGAGCATTTCGCATCTGGAGCTATTTGAAAACAAAGTCACTCTTGAAACATCTTTTCTGGTTGATTTTAGTAGAATATAAATCGGATGTTTATGGAAACCACAGATTTTTTCAGTATGGGATCTCCAACAAAACACCCTTCATACTGAACAGATGAGAATGAAGATGACAGAGTCAAAACGGAAGCTTTATGAACTTAAACTTTAGTTCAAAGAAATAAATGACTTTGCTATGATAACTGATGTGCACAGAGACATTAGATCATCCACTGGCTAGGAGGTGAACAGCAGTGTGAAGCCCTCGCTTCCCGTAATCATTTGTTTTGTAACCAGAAAAAAAGCACACTTGCTTGTGCTCTGCTGAAACAGAAGACACGGTGCCTAGCTGGAAGGAAGTTGCCTGAAAATCACAGATGGATCTGGGCTTCCTTTTCTCAACACCAAAACACATACCTCTGAGGTGGCAAATCCACAGGGCTATCATATCTTCTGGGACTCGAAAGATTCACCTAATCAACACGTGCAAACAAGGAGAAACTCCTCCGCCAAGAGTTGGGCATAACTACAAAGTTTTGTTATTGGTGTGAGAGATAAGAATAAGGGTGGAGATTAATAAAACATCCCCCGCCGCGCTAAGCAGAAATACAGTCACAGCAATTCAGAAGATATCTAACCTCAAAGTGGCTCTTTTTTTGTTTGCAACCGAAGATTTGGGTCAGTGTTTCACTGCCAGAGATTACGTTTTAGATTGGAAGCTCAAATTCATCCAATCAAGTCTGCCATAAAAGTAGGCACTGAGCACTCATGCACGGTGCTTCAGAGACATACTGCTTCAGGACGGACTATTCTAAACTGTTAATTGGTTGAGATCTCACCCTGTGAAATTCAACAGGGCATTTACTCCAAAACCATTAATGTGCTCTTATGCAAGACACTCCTCCTGCACTTAATTAGCTATTTGTGTGGGCATTTATTTATCTAGCCACGTGAAGCCATGGCCAGACCCTCAGATGATGTAAATGAATCCAACTCTCTTTTTACCAGCAAAAGACCAAGCCCAGAAGTCAAACATGCAGAAATCAAACTCCCAACTCGTGGGTGGTTCCCAGCCCTTTGCTGTCATTTTCCTGCTTGATACAGTTTTGTGATCTAATTGCTTTTTCAGGCATTTGTGTTTTAGGGATATTTCTTTTTTCCTTCTAACAACCCAAATTGCTCCGGGAAGAGTCAGTTGTCATGACTCCCTGCTTTTAAGGCTGCTGCTGCCACTGTTGCCTGACAATAAGAGGAATGGAGGACCAAAGGAGACAGGGGAAAAAAAACCCTAATTATAGCCCAGACTGCCTTTCTCTCTCTCTAAGGTGGAAGGGAATGTAAATTATCATTCCTGGATACAAAATCAAATAGAATTACTTATCTCTTGAAATCCCCACTGATCTGGCCACCGCGCAGTTAAGCGACATGCTGCCTCATTATTCCAATGACATACTGCTGCAGGAGAAGAAACTCCCAGGCAGTGCAATAAACCTGCAACAATATAGGAGAGGGCTACAATTTTCCTATACTCTTTTTTCCAGGTAGGTTTCCATATTTCTCTTTCGAATTAGAACGTATCTACAGTACCTTTTCTGTGGATCCCAAACAAGTCTGTATTTGGGAGAAATATTAGCAAATGACCCTTGGAACAGCAAACAATGGAGAAAGGAGAACATGGTCAGACTGCAGCTGGGAAAACCTGCAACAAGATCACCAATTCCTTGGTTGGGTTATTTTCTAGAGAGATCTGGAGCCTCCCAGTTCTCTTGCTGTCTTTTAGACGCAGAAATCTCTCTAATTTTGGTGGAGTCTGTTTTGCAATGTGGAGAAGGAGGGGCAGTATTGCATGTTCACACAATGGAATAAATCCACTGCTAATCCAAGTCTTTCACTGCATTATCAATTTATAAATTTTGAAAGGTTATTCATAAAGGTATTTGCATAGACAAAGGAACAGGCAAGTACCTATGGGGATGTGGAAAACTACCACATTCTCCTTATTTCTCTTTAAGCCAGTAGGGATTAGGAACAACTGAAAGGACTAGAACACTCCAGCATGGAAAGGGCAATTGAGGGGTGATGCAACGTGCTTATGAGGGGTCTGGAGAGACTGAACAGGGAACACACATTAACAAAAAACCATGCCTTTTGCCCTTGCTGATGCGTGCTGCTGGGAGCGCAAGCGTTGGTGGGACCCAAGGCAAAAGCTGACGTTAGGGCAGCTTGGTGTGAGGGAGACAAACCCACAGCCACGTATGACAGAGAGACAGCACTCTCTGGGGAGCTGTGATTTAGACCTTATTGAAAACATTAGCAACTGGTTGGAAAAATCAGAAGGCGGCACACACTGCAATGGATTTCGTGACATTTCTATTGCAGGGTTGAGAACAAGGCACCAAAGGATTCAGCGTATCATAAACTGTAAACATGAAATACAGCAGGGGAGCTGCAGCCTCAAAACACAAAACAACCCTCCCTGTGAGTATTCAGTCACACTTTCAAACCCACAGAAATCTCCTCCTCAGCCACGGCTTACAAATTCAAGGAGAGATCAGGGAGCGCGCAGCCGGGTTATTCTCAGCCTCTCTGGTGGCAGTAGGTTACCGCACGCTTGCAGGCTGACATTTCCACTCTGCAGCCCTGCCTGCCTCCTCCCGCAACAACAGCCCGTGCAGAATGCTTAATAAAACACCCGCTGCAGCGCCTGCACAGCCCACACTGACACCCAGGCTCTGAGGACACCTCCCCCTGGTCCCGCGATGCACACCCCTCCAGACACTCTTTACTCGTTAACAGCGATGGAAATGATTTGCATGACTTGAGCATCCACCTTACAGATCTCCATGCTCTTAGAGCTGCAGCTCTTTCCACGGAAGCAGGTGCAGGGATTTAGGAGTAAACAAGCCTTCTCCTTTCACCCTTTACAGGATGTAATTTGGAGCCTTTGTTCAAGGCAATGGGAAGACAAGACCTTGAGAAAAAAGTTCATCAGAGTAGATGGCAATGGCAGGTTTCCCTCCCCCAGATTGCAAAGAATTGTTTTCATACTGCTCCTGAGGCACCTCTGGTCATCCAAAAAAAAAAAAAAAGTATTTGCTGCCCTTACTTGTGCTGGGAAGATGCTCTGAATATTGTGATTGTTTCTGGCTTGTGGGACATATGGTCACATCTGTGAGGGAGTTAAACAAACACACACCTCCCCTTGGCAACCAGTCTGCAGCTCTACCAACCGCAAGCTTTTAAGTACGGAATGATTAAACATACAGCACACACGGATAGAGACACGTACACATGGTCACACAAATACACATGCACTTAAGCAAAACAAAATTACTGGAGAAATAACAGTAATAAATACCTAGCCATGTGGCACCTGTATTTCTCCCTGACTTCTTACCTCCTTTATTGCATAATACAGACTTTCACAGTAGCATTAACTGTTCCTCAGACGTCACCTCTGCATTTTAAATGTGACGTGGTTCTAATATATTCTGCAAAGAGGCTGTTCTCCTTCAGAGCAGACTCACAGAGAAAGATCTGATAGAACCTAACATCCTATTTTTTGCCCTTCTATCAGTCTCAGTCTTTTTACTTCCAGTTGGCATCTCAAAGAAAACTCAAGAATGAAATTAATTAGGTTCTGGTAATGGGGATTATCACTTTATCTGTGAAACAGAATTCTATCCATACAAATTAGATGCTGCTCCAAAACTTCTTGGCCATAGCTTGGATAGTTGCAGCAGAGCTTGAAGGGCAAAAAGGACCACTGGTGCTCTGCCCATCAAAGGAACAGAGACACTGAATGTACTCCTTGGGACAGCCTCGCCGTGTAAGCCATCCATTCAGCTTGAGGCATCAGGAAGTACACAGCATCCTCAAATTCCCTCACAAAAGATCAGAATGAAGGAAGGTGGTCTAACAAATTGATGCTGTGGAACACCAAATGTTTCCATGGAGACTTTCCAGCCACTGGCAAAGGAAGACAGAAATGCTGTTTCTTTCCTGCTACTAAGCAAACTGTATACGGAGTTTGTGGGGGCTGACACCTCCGTGTTATCTCAGAGGTGGAGCAGCCATGGTAACGCAGTGTTTGTAAGGGAAACAATGACACGCAACGCCACATCTCTCCCCTCAAAGGAAAACAGGAAAACCACTCATGTTAATGCAAAGCAGACACAAGACAAAGGATTTCAGGGATGTGGCAGGGAGAAGACCAGCTTCTGGGCTAATTCACTTGCATCACACAACAAATACTGGCCAGGTAAAGTTTGACCAGGAACTCATCTCCTTTTGCACGTTGCACGATCTTCCTTCACTAGGAGCAAAACTCTACAGTTTGATGCATCTGTGGTGGTGTGTGGATATAAAGCTCCTAAATGGCTTGAAATACTCCTTCACAGCTCTCAAAGCAAAGCAGTTGAGCAACTGGAGCACTGCTGCTACAATCACAACATGCTGCAGAAGGTCTTCCTGCATATAGTGTGGTCACTGGGCACATGTCATTACATGGCTTCTTACTCCCTCTGGCAGTTTGATTGAGACAATACTGAGCAATATGTATTTGTGTGTGGACTGTGTATGGGTGAGGGCCTGTAAACATGTGTCACCATTAAACATTAAAAAAGGGGAGGTCAGAAAGAAAGAGAAGGACAAAACCATCCGGAGAAAAGGTCTGTTTACCCTAAGGCCTCCTTTTGAAAGGCTGGAGTCAGTCCCACCCAGTGCATTACAATACAACCTAACATGCAGAAGCTCATAAATCTCCAGGAACCTCCAGATGGTGCAGAAGAAGAGAGAGCAAGGAGGGATCTGCTCAACCCAGGCAGAGATGTGGGAGTCTTCTGTGAACAGAGGCTAGAAACCTAGAAGGGCAGAGGACAGACTTCAGTGCAAAGGGCTCCTCGAGCCCTTTGGGAAAGGATGCTCACATGCACATGTAGTTGACAGGGCAGGGAGAACATCTCTGACTCATGAAGAGTAAAAGACCTTTCAAGTCCCTGGCAAAAGTTCACACATTCCTATACCTCACTGCCACCTTTCCAGTACAGACAAGAGCTTGGCTTTCAAAGGCAAGTTTGAGCTTGCCCAGCTCCATACAATTACATGCATTAAGACACAGGTAACCCTGCTGGATATCAAACTCCAAGTTTTAAAGAGCCACAAATAAAACTAAATACATCAAATATATCAGAAAAAAAACTTTCCTACTACAGAACCTCCTGTGAATAACATATCTTCAGTCCTGAAGTTCAGCGCATTATTATATTTTGTCTTGGCAATAGAAATAAGTCCACCTACTCAGCCAATTTCTTACTTATTCCATGCTGCTAGAACACTTCATCTTAAAGACAATTGTAGTTTCTCTATGTGTCATTATACATTTATGTACATTAACCTTGTGCTAAATTCCAAAGGCTAAGAGTAACCACCTAAATCATGCTAATTAAGACAAATTACTGGAATGCTTTGAAGAACACTGGGAAATGCATTTCTCTGCATACCACAATAATGAAAACAAAGCTCAATTCCATAGCATGCACTAGCTTTCTTATTGCAGCCCTTTATTTTCTCTGGTCTTTTCTTGTTTCCAAAATCCAAAAGGATACAATTTAAATTCATAATTTAAATACAATACAATTGTATTTAATTGTAAATACAATGCAATTGCCTCAGCAAGACCTGAAAGTAAATACATCCTCACTAGGATCTGACAATTCAGGAAAAGTTAATGGACCAAGTTCATCCCCAGGTATAATACCCAAGTTCTACAGAGCTACATCATGATGAATACAGACCAGGTTTGAGATGTATGCTCCTTAATTTTCTGTACTTCACTGGCATCACAAGTAGACTACAAAGAGGCAGCACCCAGCCCACTGAGATGAACACCATCCCCAACTATCAGATTAGTTTCAGCTGGATTCTTCATACGTCTTTATGAGGGAATTTGGTGGTGGGAAGAAGGCAAAAAATACAGGAATGGTGCAATACCAGAACAAACAAGGAGCTTAAATGATGCACAATTCATTTCCTTGACCTCCAGACGATGCTTCGTGACCACACAAGTCCATTACCTCTGCTTCAGGGATGTATAAAAAATTGAGTTAACTCTGAATTTGCATGTGCAAATGTCCTCAGTAACAAGGCTATAACAACAGGACCTTAGAAACATACATGGAGATGGGACACACATCAATTCCATCTCTTCACCTTATTAAGAAAAAGGAAACTACCTCCCTCCCCCAGCCTGCCTAAGCAGCCCAACACTCCAAAAACCTTAAATGAGGAGAAAGAAGCAGCATGAAGGGGAGGCAACACCTTTCTGTGCTTTACAGAGAGATTTAGAAACAGTACAGACTGAAGGAAATAAAGAGATTCTGCAAGGAATCGGTATGGGACTACCCATACCATGCTGAGCATGTAGCCGAAATTAATTTTCTCCTGGCTTAGACCTGTACGTTCCTTGTTCTCTTTACCACATAATCACACTTGAAGTTCCTGCTCTGGAAGTGAGCTCTTCCCAGGGCCCCTTTCTCAAATGAAAGTAGAAACATCTATAAATTATCATCAGAAAGAAGATAACGGATGCTGACTGCTCCCTAAAAGCCATTTTTGAGTTTTCTTTTCTGAGCCGAAGCTAAACAGTGTCTACTGATATTCATTAAGCAGTCAGCATCCTCCTCTGAAGAGCTGACGTCAGTCTGCAGCCTAGGACCTGCAATTATCATCCCTTACCATTGAAGTGGATGGCTGCTTAGTTACAGCACGATGTGAAGTCTGAAAGGATCTGGCTGACACCAGCTGCCCTCCCTCAGAAAGTTTAAAGTGGGAGGTGAAAAATGAGAGCTAGTCAAATCTAATGATTTTTGGCCTTGGGAAAACTTTTACCGGGTCGTGTGATTTCCCCCTCCTCACCCTCCTGCACTCTGTATATCTCTTCATTGCTTGCAGGAAGGAAAGTGAGTAATACAGTCAATTTAAAGTCAGTTCAGATAAGCATCTGAACTTCTAGATATGTATCTAAACTCTAGACCTTAGGTGTATTTCAAAGCTGTGCTCATCAACACAAAATGAAAAAGCAAAGCAATTCCTCTGGCTTCGTAAATCATCAGGAAAATCCCAACTTCTTTGCTGTTATGAATAGTGTCAGAATGGAGTTCCCAGGACTGGTCTGGTGGTGAAATAGCAAATAGGACCGGGTGTGTTGATAGGAAAACTGAGGCATCTTGTTCTGAGAGAGAGAAAGAACATCCAGTGTCAGACCCCAAAACCACTATAAAGAGCAGCAACCCGTTGTGTGTTGTTAGCTGTGCTGCACGTCACCTGTTCCTATGAACCTGGCTAGACCCATATGTTTTCCAGATTTTGGAGCTGGAAGGTGTAAGGGGAAGTTTGGCTGAGCTCAGCTGAACACAGAAAAACCATACCCTAAAAAAACCACTGACCCTAAAACCTCCACTTCACTAAGTGGTGATGTTTATTAGCTTTTCTCCCAGTCTGCAGAAGACTCTACAGGCTTGACCTGCCAAGGTTGACACCCCCATGGAGACCGACATCATCCTCGGTCATACAGTGGGACAAGAAATGGCAAGAGCTCATCACTGCAGGCAGGTGGGTGCATGTGCAACCTCAGTCAGAGCACAGAGGGACAGGCGATTCTGGAGAAGGGACAAATTGAGGACTGTGAAGGTGACCATGAAAATATTATTTTCCCAAGGTTTCTGTCATTATGCAACATAATGCCAGGAGCCTTAATCACTTTTGGCACAGGATGAAAACGTCACCCTCCATTTGTATGTGGATGGTATTCAGCCTAGCCTGTTAAATGAAACCACCAGAAAAGGCTGTAGGATGTAGCATTGAAAGATGACAAAATATATTGGTTTATAACTGCCGGGGGATGGGGACTAGTGTTTTGCATGAGTCCTAAATCAGAGGCTGATGATGACTTTTACCTTACACCTTGCATGGTATCATCCATTCTTCTTTTGTGACACTTTCCACTAATGACTCGCATTTGTTTGATGAATATCTAAACTCTATCAGACATTCCTACTCTTGTTCCTTTCCAGCCATCCTACTAACATTTGGTTGTTATTAACTTCAATACATAATAGCCTGGTATTTGTATTCATTGCACTGAGCCATTCATCACATATGCTTATTTTTTTGCTTTGTTTTTGAGACAAGTACAATTATCCAACTGCTGCAAGGACTTCATTACCTACCCATTCTACATTTTTCACTATTAGGTCAGCATGTATTTTAACTGAAGGATTGCTCAGTGCAGAGGAATGGTCTTTCCTTTTTTTTTTCCTCTGGATGCTGGAACCCAACAAAGAGCAATAAAAGTATCAGAAAATTCTGGAAATTTTCAAGGTAGAAATGAAGAAAAACAGCGATCAGGACCCACAGAGAAACAGAGACCCAACTTCTAAGTTGTTTATGTGCCTAATGCTGCAGAATTGCTTGCTGGGATGATCAAAGATACCTGAGAAATGGAGGTGCCAAAGGATGTCTAATGCTTAAGAAATCCCTCCGGCCATCTTACCCGTGGTCCGCAGTTTGATTACGTTGTGTCAGATAGATCTCCAGTGTTTTATACTCAGTAGAGATAACATGAATCACTTAATTCTCCATTGAAATTCAGTATCTGCTGGATAGAAGGCAGAATATAGATTTTCTTTGAGGGCACTTCATGAAAAGAAATAAAGAAGAACTCCATATACTCCTGAAATTACAGGTAGAATGTAACAATGCAGAATGTAGACTGACCAGGACAACTTCATTGCCAGGAGCCATGCTATGGGACACTTAATGGCTCTGCTTTGACAGGACCTTAGCTTCATGAACAAACCCATGGCGAATAGTAGAAGGACATAAGGAGATGCTGATTTTCCAGTACTATGGGAACCAGGTCAGTTTTTATCTAGATCAGTCCGAGAACTGACATTAGTGAGAGTAGGGATGAGTCATCCTCTCACAGCCTGTTAAGCTTCAGAAGGTCATTTAATTAACCACGCAGTGACAGAAAGGTCTTGCGGATGGGATTACTGCACACTAAGCAGTGGCTGCTCAGAGTGCAGTTGCACGGGAGGCTCATTTTGGTAACAAGCAGGCCTAAAAAACCTCTTCTCCTGCTTGGCCTACCTTCTCAAGAAGTTACTTTCTTAGGAGACCACGTTGCTGAAAACTAACTGAGGAAGAGCAATTTCTTCTTTTTCTTGGCAGCTTATTTTTAGCCTGGGTCATTTCAATAACATACAACACAACCCTATGTGACATTATGCTGCCAAAAACAAGGTGACAGTGAGCCACAGCACAGAAGTGGGAACAGGCAAGCGTTCTGCTGAGCTGCAGCCTCATTTTCTGCACACAGGTATGTGTCCTTCCCTTAGACATGGGTCACTTGCAGTTCTGCTTAGAGAGACTTGGCACAGCGAAAAGCAGTGGCAAGATGACAACCAGGTTGTGTTAATTCAGGTGTTCAGGCTGCTCCTCTGAATCAGAGATGGGCACATGACTAAGCTTCCTGGGATGATTTATGCTGTCTCTAAGGGTATTCTGTGGAGACAGGATATATAATAGAGTAGGAGGTTGAGTTCAGTGTTTTGTAAAGAGATCTCCTGTGTCACAATTGGTATTGTGCTTGAACACTGCTAAGGCATCTGAAAATAATTCAGGGAGTTGGGGAACTGCTGTGTCTGTCAGCTCCTGAAGAGTTGAGTCATGTAAGCAGATCCAATCTCCAACTCATATCAACAGTCTAAACAGATGAATTAGGCCAAGCTGATACTGAACAGTTCCTGACGGGGCATCCAACCTGAAGACAACATGCTCATGGGAGCAGAGACATTTATGCAGTTGCTTACTCCTGTATTTCTTGCACAGATCCCAGTGCAACGCAGCTTCCTCTTCAGGCTGCATTACACACAAATAGTCTACACAGGGACAAGAGAGATGGAGCAGCTTGCAATGATGTGCAGTGTCATCTGATCACAGAGACAGCAGCCAGGCAGAAGACCATCCCAAATGGCTAGGTTGTCTTCCTTAATTTACCCCAACTACTCAAGAAGCCACAGATATATATGAGCTTTATGACTTGCAAGTGAGCCAAAGGGCTCCCTTTTTGTAAGACACTTCGCTTTCACCCCAGCAGCTTGCTGTAATGCTCTGCAAAGGAGAAAGATGAGCTCTGTTTACACTCATCTGGTACCTGGGAAATGCCATAAATTGCTTCTGATACACTTGGGAAGTGCAAGCACAAGCAGTTGGCTGCAAATCCACAAAGCAAGAGGCTCAAAATCTTCTCATGGGAAAATTCTTCAGATGAACAATTAAGGTCTGTCCCAACACCACCAGTACAATACCTACAGCACATCCACAGATGTTGGTATAATAGTTTGGGAAGTCAAGTTGACCAGCCAGGAGCTTTGAAGGCAAACAACTGGTGACTTTGAGCTTTGAAGGCAAACTTGGCCTGTTCATCTTGCCAGTAGCCTTTTGCTGGCAGAATAAGGCTTAAAATGGCTGAGAAATGTGAGGGCCAGAGGGTGCCCCCAGGTTGTACTTCCTATCCCAGAGAGATTTACAATCCTTCCACATCTCTTTGAGGCAAAAGACCTTCCAAGTGTTGTCCTAAACCTCTACGTTTTCAGATTTTAGAGCTTCTCTTCTCCCTTGTCACCAAAGTTCACAAAAACACTGAAATTATTGTAATCTTTCAGTTGCTATTCTTCCCCATTTATCATTTAATTTACAGCTTTCTTCACTTAATTTTTATTTCACTTTTTTTTTAATGCTTCTAGCTTCAGGATATTTTGCAGATTTTAAATCTTTTCCTTTTATTTGATCAGCATCTTCCTGTTCTATATTTGTGCTTGCAAACATAGACACCTGCATGCACACCCACACTGGCTGATTCAATCTTTGTTTTGTTTTCTGGGTTCATTTCACACTTTCATTTGTCTCTTGCCCTTCTTCAGTCCCTTTTCATTTATTCTCTTTATTGCTGGAGACTTAATTTTGTTGCTCATTTAGTATGTGACTCCTATCTGTTTGGTATCTCAGACTCTCCTATCTCTCAAGGGCTTGTTTATCTCTCCACATGTCACTTCATTCCTCCTTTCCCACTCTCTGTGATGCAAGTACAGTGACTTCTCCAGTATTTTCTCTCCATTTCTGTATTGTTTCATGTTTCTGGGGACACACCACATTGATGTCCCTTCTTGCAAGAATAAGCACAGAACAGCCTGTTCGAACAACACATTAGAAATTTCATGAAAGCAATCATTTTGTTGATATTGACATTGATTTATCTGTGCCTTTCTGTGATGCACTAGGATGTAGAAAGACGGGACATCAAGCTGTGATACTGGCATTCATTTTCAGTAGTCCTTGCTGGATATAAGAGCAGTTGATATTAAAACATCCCATTCACTTATACTTGCCATTCAGCTGCATAGCAACCGCAGACTACCTTTTGCAGACTTATTGAACTATTTTTAGTTCAATTACTTGTTCTCCTGACTCAGACTGCAGGGTAAGTCTAAGCTACCTTTCATGGAGTATGTGCAAATGAACCTCATAGCTTGCACTCATCCTGACCCAAACAGTATACAGCTTTTTACTGGAAAATTATTTTAGTTACTGATACAAACATGTATATTTGCACCTTGTATCTGACAGATTTTCAGGCTAATTTAGTTTCTATCTTGCTTTCATAGCCCAAGGCTTTATCATACGCATAATCTTTGTTCCCAAACTTCAGTAACATAAGCTGCCTACAGGTTGATTTGTCAGCATGAGGAATGTTTTCTAGCAGGGAAGGCACAGGCCTCTAATAATGATTTCCCAATACGCCAGCAAAGTAAAGCTTCTGAAAGTGAGAGGGAAGGACAGCAAGAGCTTTTTTTTTTTTTAAATCATTTTTGGGGGCTAAAGAAATTTGTTCCTCAAACCCTGCAGTGGAAACTCCAAGTGTGGTTAAGGGAAGGTTTGGGAGCAAGGCTGGCTGTATGGTCTATTTCAAACTTCAACAGGGTGAGATGGGAGCATAGATCAGTGATAAAACAGAGATTGAAAAATACTTGCATGTAATTTTGACTTGTGAAGACTCTGTGTGGATATTCCAGAATGCAAAGAGATGGAGGAAACCCAAAATTGATTTGGAAACACTGACATGAATATTAATTCTTAGCTCACATAAATGGCTTCCATTAAAGACTACTTCCCATACTGAAATGTGAATCTATCAGAGAAAAATCCTAGATTACTCAGGTCCCCCTCAGAGAACAAGTGTCCACCCCAGGCAACAAGGGTTTGTGCTGGGTCAGCGTCTAGAAACCTGAAGCACCCACTCAGTGTGGATGCTATAAAGAAAACTGAACGTCCTTCCACCTGTGCAGCTAAATCATTAAAATGATATGATTTACATATGACACTGAGTATGTTATCTCTTCTGTTTGCATTGCCAGTTTGAAGGCAGTATAATTAGACTGTTTGTCCTGGTAAGTGACCACTATATTAGAAAAGCGCTAAAGATAACCAGAACCCTTACCAGGTCGAAGTCCAGCAGGAGGTATGAGGGGCTGATGAAACACTGCCTGTGTTGCAGGACATGCTGTGGGGCAACTTTCATGTTTCTTACATCAGCTTAGATCCCAGTGAAGTGGTTTAAGGAGCACATGCTATGCACACTTGCTTTATTTTCCATTTCTACCTTTGTACCAAGCAACTGCAGAGGTTATTTACAAAATGGTTGTCTTTTTTTAATGACAACTGAGTAATACTTCTAAGTGTATTAAATGTTTCCACCTCTATTTTGCTGTCAGTTGTTAGGTTTCTCATCTCTTAGGTAAGATACCTTTTTCCTGGTTAGTCAGTCTTTCCCTGGTTATCCCCTTATCACTAATAACCTTAATCAATTGTGTTCTCTCTCTTTTCTTTGATTAATGGATTGGATTGTGGTTTTGCCTCTTTACTGCTGTCCCTTTCTGTTTGCACCATTCTTTTATATTTAGTCCTCCAGCCAAATTCCCATTTCTTCTTCCAAGCTCAACAATCAATGGAACTAAGATCTAATTGATGTAGGTCACATCCTGTCCTTCTCCTCTGAGGGGCTGTGGAACTACAGAATTTCTTTTGAATCAGGCTGTGCTCCACAGGTGCCTTTACCAGCTGCTGGTTTAAGCCCCTAAGATCTAATAATACCACTGATCCTAGAACTTCACATCTCCTTGCATTTCTCCTAAGGAGCTCACTGAACCACAAGAAAGTTAGCTCCACCGGGATCAAATAATTGTTGTCCACCTGTTTTCAGAACGGAAACAGCGGTGATCTGAGCAGAAAGTTGTGCCTGAAACCAGGCATAAATAAAAGCCTATACGGAACCATGGGGGAGAGGTAGAAGGATGGGAACAGAAATAAGGCTGTGCTGGGTATGGATGAACGGCACAGGGACTGAGAGGCAGAGTCTGTTCTTGCTTCTGCCACTGGCCTGGAAGCTGAGCCTTGCGCTCCCTCCCTCTGCTTTGCAGAAGAGAATCACCCTTTCTTGGGTCTGTGTAGTAGACATCCAAGCACTAGCAAAATACATGTAATTAAAAGGAAGGTCTCCCTTTCACAGCACAGAGATCCTCTCTCCCAGCTTTCAGAAGTGTAAAAATTAGCGTGACTCATCTCATAAAGGTGGATATTCAAACAAGTGCCTCCAGAAGGTCATTCCCTCATTTGGCTCTACTAACCAGAGGGAAGATAGAGCGCTGTATTACAATAGGTGCCAAACTATTAGATGGCTAAAATTAGGTGGGAGAAATCTCAGTCAGTGCAATGGTTGCAGTGGAAGAAGGACCAGAGCTAAGTTGGAAGAACAATGCAGAGCCAAAGCAGTGCTGGATGAAAGTCTGTGCAGATATTGTTAGACGCAGTCATCTTGGCTCTACATCTGGATTTACTCAGAGGTGCTGTTTTTTATATGCATACAGTATATTAAGATTAAGATTTAATTTTTAAGCAGATGCTGTTTACAAAAACACTGTACAAGGAGTCTTTGCTTGGGGTTACGCTTTTCCAATGTGGACTCTGATTTTCTTATGACTACTTTTTTTGATCTAATTTTTATTTAGCAATCTGTTACTGAGCATTGCATGTAGAAATGGTAGTGCTCAGATTTTTACAGTAGATCCTGTTTTCTTGGGTATCCTTCCTTAGTCTCCCCACTCTTCAAAATTATCTTTTAGGGAGGAATTGAAAAAGACCAGTCCTCTTGCTGAAAAGAATCCTCTCTTTTAATCTCTAAATCACTAGATGTTCTTTGATTTTAAAAAAATTGTTGATGCTAGTGATCAATAGTGACTTCTTAATTGCAATAACAGCAATAGACCAGACACATTTAGATTTGGACTGCTGCTAATTTTACATTGTATCTAAGAGAAAAAAAAAGAAATCTGTTCTTAAAAGAAAATATATTATTTTCTGTGTTCCAAGAAAAAAATAATGTCTTTCTTTAGCAGGAAGTTTCAGTGCATTTTGCAGCTCACAAGCATTATATCAGCCTATGAAACAAACCAGTTGATCAGATGAGGTGACTGACCCATATCTCTCCCAGTATTGACTCAGCTGTCTTGAGAGCAACAAACTCTTCTGGATGAGGACACTGAAGCATCATTAGTGCCAGTTAATGTTCTGCCCAGCATTACGTTCACCAGCCTGATCTGGATGCCCTAGACAACAGAGGCCTCTTTCTTATTCAGCCTCTCCCTAGTGAGAGGCATCCTGGGCTCTATCTGCTGGCACGGGTGCAGCTTGGGGAACAATGTTCATTCCTTTATTGCTTAGTACAATGCAGCAGGGAGAAGTCAGATTTTAAGTCAGATTCCCTGTAAATCTGCTGTGCTTCATTGCTGGCCTAAAATGCAAATAGCCCCAAGTACAACATGGAACAGGGCTGGTTTTTTGTAGTAAGTACAGTATTTCCTGTCTTAACAGGGACCTGCTTCAAATGTGATTCTGGCCATAAAATTGTATCTGAGAACAGCTCCTCAGTATACACGTTGTGCATGTCTCCTCAGCAGCTCCATTTTCTCATTTTAATGGGAAAGTTAGTTCTTAAGGCCATCTGATACAGCTACAAAGCTATATTCCAGTCTGTCTCATATAAACACTAGTGAGCTCTGCCAGGCAGGGTCTGATTCCCAGGTCTTTCCTGTTGAAGATGAACAATACAAATCTGAGACCACAGCTTGACTTCCCTGCTCCAGGGTGCAAAATGCATCCCCAGCCACGTGAGAACCTTTTCTTACCCATCAGCCAGGTAAACAGTGTGAAAGTTGCTGAGAGAGACCCCAATCCAAGATCACCTTTTGCAGGAGAACCAGGTTTTAGGGAAAACATTCCTGAAAGCCAAGGGTGCTCAGTTTTTAATCTTTGGTTCATTTATTCTTTACATTTTAGTGACTGCTTCACATCACAGAGGACAAGATAGTCCTCTGTGATCAACACAGGAAAACAAGGTGCACCAAGGTTTTCTACAGTTCATGCTCACTTTTGCTCTACTCATACCTGAACAGAAACGAAATAATTTTTATAGAAAACAAGATTCTCTACAAGACCCGCTTGGGAAAACAACAAAAACCAACATTTCATTTTGGAACTCCTATATAGTTTAAGAATTTTGACTTCAGGGTCAAGCACTGGTTCCCATTTAGGGGTCTGAGACTTACCTCCACCTATTTGGACTTTTCAATAATTGTCCAATAATATTGGACAATTCAGATTTGCTAGTCTTTTTTAAGCCACTTTCACTTTAAACCTGAAAGCTTACCTTTCCAAGAAGAGTTCTGCAGAACGAGATTCTAAAGCTGACACACAGATAAGCTTCAGGTACTCACATAGGGCAGCATTTTTACCTATATGACACCTAGTATCTCATTCATCTGAGCTATGGGAACAGATTCCCCATAGTGGTTATGAGGAGAGGCAGGGTTAATCTCCCTTGGACACATTTTAGCCTGGAAAGGGCTATTTTCCGCAGGTACTTCAGGTGATCACAGAAAGCATCTCTATGACAAGTGCAGACCCAGTGCCTCAAGTTTGCTCCCGCCATTGAAAGATTTAGCTGAAGTGAACAAAACCCACTATAAGGCCATTATTGAAAACTGCAGTCATCTGAAAATGCAGACACATCATAAGGTTTTTCTTAAGTGGTAATTTATTTTTTTTCCTCCTTAGAAAAAGCAGCTTAGGGATTTCTACAGTTCCCAGTTGTGTCTGAGCATCCTTACACTCACAGCTGTCTTCTCAAATCTAGCCCGTAAGCTTTCCAAGTGTTCTTATTTTTATCCCAGAAATAAGAGAAAGAGGGAGATTTACTGGGTTAAACCTTTAATACCTAGATAAAGGACTCCTTTCCCCCTTTCTTTCTTAACCCTTAATACTTCCTATACATTAGCCTCTCATTCTGCTCCTCAGTCCAAGCAGCAGGCATTTAATCCTGCCTCTGCTTGCTTTGTGGAGTGAGCTGTTTTTAGCCTTTTCCCTCCGTGAGCATCTTCGTTTTCCAGGAGTTGTGGTATTTGTTTGCAATGTAGTTTTCTGCAGACATCAAACGTGGCGTGAATTCTGTCCTGTCCAATTACTGTACCTTTCATTTTGAGATAGTGAAAGGTCTGAGCCATCAGCCTACCCAGTACTGCTCAGAGAAAGCCCTATGGCTGGGGACCCAGGAAGCCTCACAGCGCTGCCTGCCCGCGTGTGTGCACACTCACAGAGCATCCTTCAGCACCGTGTCTCAGTGGCACAGCCATCGTTCCTCCCCTATTTCCGAAAAGACAGGAGAAAGCCACAGAATAAATTGCCAACATTTAAGTGAAAAATGTGTTTGAGGCAGCTAATAGGTCCAAGACCACACTTAAACATTCACCACCTCTGTGTTGTGCATCTGTTTGCTCTCAGAGTTATTCCTCATAACGCTTTGCCCATTACTTCTTGAAGGCAATCTTTTTAACCAAATCAACCTCAGGACTATATATTTTGTGTGCCTGTGCTGCAGACAGGAGGAGAGGGCTGGAATAAAGCAATGAAATCACTGGATATACGGCGTGCTGCTGCTCTGGCTGCTCAAGCACAAGGACTGTGGAAAGCAGCTTCTGGCTGGCAGAGCTCCCTGCGCACAGAAGGGCACCGGGAAGAGACAAACGGGATAAACATACCCACTTTGCAGATCTCTGGGGGCTTAAGCTGGACAAGGCCCTTAGAAATACGATGCAGGGGATTTGCTATGTGTGCCTCAGTTGCATGCTTAGACAAGCATGTCCCTATAGCAGCCTGGCCTTAAATTAAAGATGTTTCTTTGCCGTGATAGAAATCCCTTGATCAGCTTCACTGTGAACATAAAACAAATCTGAGAGGGAAACAGGATGATGCTGTGACTGGCAAGGTTAAATCTTCGCTACATAATGAGGGTGGTGGAGGATGGTACCCACACCCGATCCATCAAAATCCCAGGTACAGGAGCCCAGTGGGTGACGTAAAGGCAGCCACAGCTGGACACGATGCCTCCAGTGAGCTCTGGAGTTCAGCTGAAATCCAGCCCAGCTGTATGTTAGGCATGACAAAACCGGGGAGAAAAGCTAAATTTAAGAATGGGGTTAGACCTGTCCTTACCTGCACTTGCATTTTTGAGGCAGGAACTCCTACGATGCATTTGCAGAGAAAGGAGAACAGCAATATAAGTAGGGGCAGAGAAACGCAATGGAAATCAACAGCAAGATCTGTCAAAGCTCTTTGCCAGTAGAGCAAGGACCAGGTTCCCCAAAGGCAGCCTGATCCCAAAGGAGAAACTGGCTGTCTAGGGCCTATTGCTTACTTTTTTTTTTTTTACAACTACACTGCTTTTATCCCTCTTCTCATTTTATTTTTAAATAGCTGCTGCTTCTGCTTGGTGCTGTCAAAGCTTAATGGTTATTTAAAGAGCTCCATGAAAATAATCACCAAAAAAAGTGTGCTAATGTGCTGAACTACTCCTCTGAACACCTGTGAACTGTTACATTTTACAGGGCTAACAAGTCAGTCTCAAAATAGGATTAGGCATTTATGTGTTTTAGATTAGCACCTGCACCAAGCCACTGACAAGGATAAAGCAGCAGCTCTTGACCTTCATGCTTTGGGCCAGAGACAGATGAGCACCTGCACACCTGCAGTGGGGAAGGAAACGGAACGGGGATAAGCAAAGCATTACTCCTTTAGTGCTGCAAAGACCAAGTAATGCACCGTGTGGGGCTTTCTCCTCCAGAAGCTTCTGGTTGTGAACCAGACACTGACGTGGCAGGGAGGCTGAACGGACCTCAGATCCATTTCACCTTGGTGAGCAGTATGCATGGCCACATGCTCCTGGTTTTATTGTCCCAGGCACTTCAGGCATTTTAGTGACTTGGGTTCCATCCCACTGCAGCACGTACCCACGGGAATGGCTTTAATTGCCTCCTACTGGGATAACAGCTACCACCAAACTCAGCTAATCAGTGGAAGACTTATTTCTTAGCTTTAAAGTAGTTATGTATTTCTCACAGAACTTGTTTAAATTAGTCACTAGAGATATTATGAGTGATACTGTAAAAGCCTGATGGAAGAGGACCCTATGCTTTACTGAAAAAAGTACCTGTAGACCCAAATCAGATATTTCATCCTTATCACTTTGTAACAAGAAGGGTATTTCTCTTTCTAGAGCACACTGCAGGCCAGAGCATTGCTCTGCCGGGAAAGAAGTGGGGAGCAAGGGCAGATCAGAACAAAACAATGTTTCACCATGGTAAGACAGACCAACCTTAAACAGAGACACACAGATCAAAAGAGTCTGTGAGAACCTTGAACTATTTCTGCTCATTCCTGGAAAAGCTGTAGTGGAAGTCACCTGTGCTTGCACAGTTTTGGATGCTAGACTTCAGATAAAAGAAATGGATCAAGTGGAGAGAGTGCAGAGGCAAACAAGTACAGCCTAAAGTCTGGAAAAATCCAATTTCTCCAAAAGATTCCTGTGCATAAAGGAGAAAACTGAGAGAATATTACAGACTTCAAATATTGAAGGGAGCTGCAATGACAAAGGAATAGTCTATGTGTATTTGTGCTAAGACAAGAATTGGCTCAAATTACTGCAAGATGTTTTAGGTTAGGCATTAAGAAAAGCTTTCAATAGGTAATAAAATGGCAGCAAAGTCTTCCTGCAGAGGTTGTAAAGGATTCATCGCTGAACTATCTTCAGCAACGGGCAAACAGAAATCTGCCAGGAGCAACAGAGGTAAAACTGATCCTGCTTTGAGACAGGAGGATGGATTATGTAGTAATTTCAGAGTCTTTTCAGCCCTAACCGGGTCATTATCAGATTCAGCAATGCAAATTTTAGGCGAATACATGTTTCCATTGTCTGTGTTTTTCTTCCCCTTCTGAGGCGTTTACATCCTTACAGACCTCTTTATTTTTTTTTATCCCTGACCTTTCTTCCTCCTTTTCAAAATTCTCTGCCCAAGCTAACCGGCTGATCACTGTCATCCACCTAGAAAAACTGGGCTCCTTTAACGTGGTTCAGGTCTAAATTGCCGTTCAGGACCCTATCATTAGTCACAGTTATTCTTCCACTCTCTGTGAGCAAAGCCTAACTCAACCTCACAAGGGCTCTCTGCCTTGCAGTCTAGCCAAGCAAGGGCTCCATCTCTTCGTGTTCGCCTCCCACACGGTCACCCACGCAGAGCTGCTTTTAACGTCGTGAGATAGGAGAAGCAACTATCGGCTGAAACCCTGGCAAGCCTGCTCTTGTCTCTGAACCGTCTATATCTGAGTAACCCTTCCCTTCCTCCACCGCTCTGCTGGGATTACCTGACCTTGTCCTGCTGCCTGTCAGTTGTGAGATAGGATTTAGATAATTTTATGTATCTGAATAGCAGAAATTGAGCCTGAAGCCCAGACAACATTGCTTTTACTCATGTGTTTGTGCAAGTCTCTCTGCTGTACCCTAGAAGCAATCTCTGCCTGCTTCATAATGCAAAGATGATACACATTTAACCTTGTAGCTTATTACATTTTCACTAGAAAGAGTGCTGTTGCTATCAACAGATGTTGTTATAGTATTTTTAAAAATGTATTTTCCTCCTCAAGTGCTTATCCCCCTTTATTATGTGGCCCGGGTCAGATTTGTTTTCTTCAGCTCTTGCCAGACTCAATGCAGGGGCAAATCACATTTTTTCCAGGCAGGAATGTCCTCCTTCCCATGACCACACAGCTTCCTCAATCACCTTGGGTAACAAGGCTACCTGGGATGCCCACAGAATACCTCATATCCATCCCTAAATTGCCCCTACTTTTAGTTTACTGTCCTGCATCCGAATTCAATTCTTAGCCATTGCCCTTTCTGGAGTAGTTGTCATCCCCAAATTTGCCATGTGATTTGTTAGCCGGTTTGCCCAAGTAGTGACCAGCTCTCATTCAATACGGTGTGTGGGATCAGTCAGTAAGACATTTAATGTTGTCTTTGCTTCCTGGCATTTAGTAGCAGGTAAAAGTTGTCTTCCTCAGTTACCTGCCAATGAAAATGACCAAGTCTACCAGATAAAAATTAAAAGCATGAATATCATTCCAAACTGTATGCAGCAAGTAAACACTTCTGTAAACAACACATCTACTGCTTGTGCAACACTTATGATTTCAGTCCATCGATATAAGCAGAATGGCTCATCTTGAATCAAGTCCTCAGCGGGAAGGCCCACAGACTACCACATTTTATATGCTCAGATACATACACTTTTAAGCATGTTTTCCCAGTCCTTCATAGTAATGTGTCTCAGATACTGTGCACTCAGTATATTTTAGAGGAGCTCAGGCATATTGGGCTGCATCTGCTGATTTATTTTTAGGAAGATGAGGTCTGATAGATTTGCTTAGAAACAGCACACAAAGAATTATGTGAACTTTGCAAACAGCAGAATATTTCAAATTCTGGGTCTATGAACCCTGACAGCACTCTTTCAAATAAATTACTTGTTGTAAAACTCATGTTGACCTCTTCTCCCCGAAGGCTGAAATCCAAAAGTCTTCCCAGTGGTGTGAAAGGTCTATCTTAAACCAATTTAAGCCTCCAGGAAATACAGAATTAAGGCTGACATCAACTTTTCTTTCCATCTTTGCCTCTGACAGTACAGCGATGGTATCTGCACCTAGCAGAAGAACACAGTGGCCATAATAAGAATGACTCAACTGCTCTGAATGCAACAAACGTGTATATCATGAAAGAAAGAGCTCAGTGCAAATATCTCTTGCTATCAGTTTTGTCTCAGCAGGCTAATAGAGAATACAGAAACTGATAGGATTTTGAAAGTAGCTTAAGTAGTAGGTACCCAATTCCCACCACAACTGGAGCTGGAGGCCTAACTCTTAAACTCTGATCTTGCAAGGACTTATGTATGTGTTTGCTTTTAAGGACTGCATCTAGAGCCACAATGTATTAGAGCATATATCGTAGCTGGAGAGCCCTGAAAATTCAAGGTGCTAGCTTTACAAGTTTGTTGTAATACAACCTGCCCATAAAACATTTTGCTACAAGCCTGTTGAACTAAGATGAACCACACTTGTTTGGAACTTAGCTTTGCTTATTCAGAGATTAAGCCCCATTGTCAACTTGTAAAATCTATATTGCAAAAGCATTGACAGAGAAAGCTTCCCTCTTTGGCAGAGCAGTTTTGTCAATCCATCTCTCCTTTGGCCAGATAAATCACATTACACAGGGAGAAGGCAAATCTACCCATCTTCAGAAGAAATCCAGCTAGATTTCAAGATTGCCAAGGTGCTTTGAAGATGGAGGAGCTGTGCTGTGACAAGATTTATTCCTCTCTGAAAAAAAATAAATGCAAGGGTCCTTGTGAACAAGACAACAAGGAGCATTGGCTTGTTCTCACATACATCTCTGAATGCATCTTAAGCTACATTCATCTTATAGCATGTAAGAGCTGTAAAGGACCTCAGAGGAGACACCTGCCTTTGGGCATCTGTGGGACTAATCAAGAAAATATTGTTTGGTAGCAATATGGGTTTAATTGTACAGGGTGATTTCTAGTAGCATGTTTTCATCTAGCATAATAAACTAGTTTTTACTTTAATAGTTGAGCTGCTAGCAAATTACAGTTGCTCTTTGAGCTGAACTGACCTAATTAGTTTTTGTTTTGTGCTGCTACTGAATAAGCACACACAAAGGATGCCTTCTCCTCCTGCTTGAATAAATCAGAATTTAAACATATATATCCATGAGGCCCAATATGTCTTGTTCCGTCTTGCTGCAGTATAAATACAGTACCTCTACAGTTGCCATTTGCCTTTTAACAGACAAGCTCCTTGAAGCCTGGCAGCTTAGAAACGTGAAGCTTTCCAGCACTATCTGTTGGTAAACAGGACTCTGGAGCTGTTTGAGGGCTCAGAGGCAGGTACCCAGGATGCCAGCTGGGCAGCATCTTTCTTGGGGAAGGAGGTCTCTAGCCCCATCTTTTGGCAATCTTGAATTTCACATCATCTTTCTCCCTCCCAATCAATCTAGTGAGAATTTGGGACCCACCCAGCAAAGCTGTATGGGAGAACTGAAGTAGGCTAGAACAGACCCTCATATTGCACCAGGTGGTATTTTCCAGAGGATGGAATGGGCTCAAGCCTTTTTTTTCTACTTCATTAGGGAAGTGTAGCCCAGAGACAGCTCTTTGCTGTTGCTTTCTGGAAATTCATCAAGGTCTTTCCAGCCAGCAACACCCTATAGCTTAAGATGTCTGTGTTTTGTGCAGCTTATTTACCAACATACCAGTACAAAACCTGGTGTTTAGCTGCAATCAAGGATGTTCTTGTACCAGTATAACAAGTTTCAGCAATAAAACAATTTTGGTTTATGGCATATTTGTGCATGTATCACTTTCTTATACCAGCACTGTCAGTGGGACAAATTGTGTGAGAAGATGCAGTTTAGTGTCCAGATGGTGTCATTATTAAGTTCTCATTAGCTGTGCTTCAAAGCACTCCAGGTTGAGGGAAAGGTGCACTGTGGAGTGCAGCAGGTACAATACTGGTTCCCTTGTGCTGAGGACTAAAAACTGAATTTAGTGTTTTGTGGCAGGGAGGATCAGGAGGTTGCAATAAGTGCAGAGAGGCTGGTGGTTAGCTGGTATCAGGGGAAAGAGGGAGCTGAGAATATATTCAGAGCAGGTTCAGCTCTGGCACAGGGAAGGGCATGATGGAGGCAGGGATATATGGCCAGCCCTGTTTCTAGGAGGAGGTAGGTGTATATTAATGTCCCTGTTTGCAGGAGGGAGATAATGTGGACAGACCAAACTGGCTACAAGAGCAGGAGGGAAGATTATTGCTCACCCACATCTCCCATCTCTGTGTGAGTTTGCTGAGGACAAGCTTGTGAAGGATTAAGGTAATAGAAAGAAAAGACAGAAAAGGTGTGGGATGACCATCTCTCACAGCACCTGAAGCCATCTCTCCAAGATCCAGCTCTGCCAGGCAAGCAGGGGATTAGCTTATGTGGGCTGGGGCAGGGGCGATCTCGTCTCAGACATGGCTGCCAAGCAGTTGGCTGGGGAGGAAAAAAAAATTGCTGATGCTCAGAATAAGTGCCCAGGACAACTTTCCCAACCAGGCTTGAAATGGAGCCAGTGCGTGAGATAAAGTGACCAGCTGGGAAGAAAAACAAGGAAAAAATAAGGAAGCTATCCCTATCAGGAGGGAGAACAGTAGGCAACTCTTGTTGCCACTGCTTTTAATAATGCATGGAGATTGCTAACAAATCTGCCATTTTCACACCACTAATTGCAGAAATGTTTGCCACCTCCCCGGGGCGTTTCTCACACTATCCTGACAGTTTATTATTTTTCCTTCCCCATGCCCCTTCTCTTCTCCCTCTCCTATTCCATAAGGGTTTTTTAAATAGCACTCATTGAATCAAAGACTGAAGGATTAACCTATTTAAAGGTTTTAAATACTGAAATGGTATACACTGTCCACCAGTGTAACCTAATGGTATGAAAAAGTGTCATGTAATTATTCAATGAGGAGTTGCATGGCACCTTTTCTGCATAAAAATAAATACCTATTAAGCTCAAATATTCAGAAAAAACTCTTGGCTACACTATAAGACCTTGAATCTCAAATATTGCTTGACAGAAAGAAATCACCTCAGGGTATTCAGGATTTCACTGCCTTTCCCTCAAAAACATGTACCACCTTATCAAAACTCCTAAGCATCATTGAATACAACATCTTTGCAGCATCTGTCTGCTTATCACCTGGAAATAACACTTTGCTGTAAAGGCTTATTGATTTTGGGAGGAAAGACAGGAAAAAGGTAAAATATAGTTCCAGAAAACTATGGCACTGATTTAATGTTTTTAGGAGCAGAAGTGAAAGGGGATGCTGACACACAATAAGAGGTTTTTGCTTTGTGATCTGTAAGTACATAACATGATAAAGGAGAAATCATGAGGAAGGAATACACATGCAGTCACTTTCACTGGCCAGACAGGCAAATATGAAGCCCAGTACAGGTTTCATCCTCTCACTTTGTTAATCTACATGTCCTATGACTAATATAACCCAGCAGAGTTTCTGCATTCAGCAGATAAAAGCAGAACAAGACAGTCAGTGTTCTCTTGCTGTAAGAGAGGAAATGGCCTCACCCAGGCCAGAGGACACTGAAATAGCTGAAACATTACATTTCCTGCATGATGTTGCTTGGATCTTGAGGAATCTAGATGTGGTGATCTGAGAGCACAATTAAATTATCATGCATATCTAACAATGTGTATGTGTAGCTGGTTTAGGAAAAGAGCTAGTAAATCAATTAAATGCTGATATAAAGCCCCATAGGAATCAATAGGAAAATTGCCATTGACTCCGCACCAGATCTTAGAAGAAAAGTTGAATTGAAAGACACAAAGGAAGAACAAGCAGCAATAGGACCATCTCTGAAACAAGCAGCAGGGGTTCAGAGTAAAAAATGTGCAAGTTTTAGAAACAACTTTTTTCCCCAGCTCAATCTTCTCATAGGGCTCCTGAGACATCACCCTACCTGATACACCCCGGCTGCTTGGCTCTGATGGGCATAAATGAGATAATACCTATCAGAGATTCTACCACTCCAGAAAATGCTCTTCACTATTACGCCAATGCAACAGAACACCTCCAAAAGCAATGTCCCTCCAACCATGCCAGGGTACAACACTGCTTTGACAGGCAATATTCCCACTATTTATGACCCCAGTGAGTCCAAGTTGCTTTGAGCTCTTCCCCTATGGAGCCAAAAGACACTCAAGGTCTGAAAGTGCTGAGCAAGTCTTTTCTGTGGACTCTTAACTCCAGTTTCTCCCCCAACAAATAGATATAACATAAGCAACTTCAAGCTGCTCCCAACATTGCTGTGCACCTCCTTGACCCCAGGGTAAGTGGGCACATCAAGTCCAAAAGAGTTTTAATATACATTTATATCCCTTGATGCAGCTCCAGGAGTGTGAATATGCAAGTCTGAGGGTCCCTGGGATATCACTGGATGTCCATCCTGACTTCTACTGCTCTCATTTCTGATGCTGCCGCCATCCATCTCTCCCTGCGAGTGACATCTGAAAAGGACTCCTCAGGGAAGCACTAGAGTAGCCCATACTTTATTTAAAACATTTTATTTAAGTAGGCCTATGTCGGTGATGCAGTAAGTGCTTTACATTAGTATCAGTCTGACAGGTTAAGAATCAGTCCTCCTGCCACTGGACATTTTTGGTGGTCTTCTGTCAAAAAAATGCTTAAACATAAGAGCCTGTCTTTATTTCTTGAACTGTCTTTATTTCTTGAATCAAATTCAAGAAGCAAACCAACAGTGATTTGAAGTCTGCTCACTACAAAACTCTATCCAATGAATTTCAAACACAGAGCTGGATATCCAGACTGAGGAGTAGTTAACAGATGGGAAACCACAGATAGTGGATTTATCAGTGCTACACACTGATCCTCTGGAAGTTCAGTCTTTTTAGGGTAACCTGGAGAAAATAGTTCTTGTGCAGCCTGAGAGCAGAAAACCACTACTTCTTACCGACTGGAAGATAAAATGTTCAGTTTTCAACAGCATGAGTGCAACAGGCAGCTGCAAAGAGCAATGTGTAGCAAGATAAAAGGCATTTGTATGGCAGCTCTGCCTAATCTGCTTTTTGCTGGAGGCAGTAGTGAGGGAAACTGAGGCTAATTAATTCTTGGGAAAAGAACCCCACAACTTTTCAATTTTGTCCTGAAATGTGCTGTTTTCCTTAAGTGGTTATGCAAAGAGTCTCTCAACTTGTGAGCATAACTGATATTTTTCAGATTTGGAGGAATAGAAAATTAAACAAGTAGCTTATTTTCCTCTCCTTGCTCACCTTGAAACAGAAGAAACTAGCCAAAGCTCAGGAACATGGCTAGGCAACACCTGTAAGTACACAGGCCTACATGCTGGCAGGAAAGCATCAGCCATTATTCTATGGGAGATGGCACTTTACCTGTTGATCTCAGGCATTGAAATGTCTACAGTGCGCATTAGAAAGGAAGATAAAATAACAGCCACATGCTTTATTTGCCTAGAGCAATGCACTCAGAGCATAGGCTCTGCAAATAGAAATACATGATGCTAAAATTTGCATTAAAATGTGTTTGTTTATAGTTATGTTCCTTCTCAATCTGGGAAGCTAGATGTCATTGGTATTCCCCCTTGGTTTTCTGCCCTCCTTGTCATTCCCTAATCTATCCTGGCATCCTGCAGCTTGCACAAAGAGAGGTTACTGGACAAAGAACGGTTGTCCGAACTGTGATTGCCAAATAATAGTTTATGCTGAGGTCAATGCAGTATAAATTCTTCACCTGATCACTCAAGTCAAACAAGCTGGAGAGTATGGACTCACGCAGGCATTTTTCCTCCCACAACACGCACTTGGAAGAGTGGTTATATGAGCCCCACGCTTTAAGCCCAAATGACTGCGTACTGCATTTGTCAAGCTGCCCAAATCATACTCCCTCTAGTTCCCTGTGCAGTTTCTGCCTGTGGGGAACAGCCTGTGAAGCTCTACCCTTCAGACTTTTCATATGGTCTGTTCTTTCAGGGTGATGTTGGCACTCTTCCCTACCATGGTAAAAACAGCACATATGTTTTGGGGATCCCAAAGCAATTCTGTTTACTGCAGTGCACTGGGAACTTCACCTCCTGGGTAGCAGCAAAGAAAGAACCAATTGTTCCCAGGCCAGCTGCAGAAGGGGTGCTAACTAAAAAAAGTCACGAAGTGCAGACCCGCTGTCTCACTGTGCCTGCTATTATGGTTATTTACTATTGCCTCCTTTCAGTCACCATAAATCTCGACAGAAAAGGCTTAGTTAAGATATGATTAGATTGGGATTATTGCATATGAGATTCTTGCTAAGGCTTATAAATGTGACAAACTCTGAAATATGGTTTCCACAAAAAAGGAGAGGGAAGGGAGGGAAGTGGTGCTTTTACTGAAATATACCACAATTCCCTAATTACTCCTCTACACTAGTGACTCCGAGTGGTGGATAATAACAATTAAAGAAACATTCTCTGTTCTGCCCTCTTATGTCTCTAAACTTATATTCTCTTCAGGGACTCAATTTAACAGCAGCTGCAGAGTAAGCCTTGAATGAAATTAGGCTGATTTAAGAGCCTGCATGGAGCACTGTAACAAAGGGAGATGGCATTGTACAATTTTAGAGATTAATTCCCACTGCTTGCACTTTACCACCAGGAATCATTAAGAAGCTAGAACTGACCAACCATTTCTTAGTGAAATATCTTTGGACACAGAAAACATCCAACACAAGAGCCTTCCTGATGCAACAAATGCATTCTCTCTTCAAAGCCTTCACTAAGGACCAGGCTCATCTCTTCCATACTCCTTTGAGGCATGCTTTAAGGTCTGTAGACAAGTAAATTTATTCTTCTACTAAACATTGTTTCTTCAGCTTGGATAGCAGCAACTGTTACTCTAGCTCATCTGGACAACACTTAAATGTTTTAACATGGCAAGAACATTTCTTTAATCCACTTGTAGACAGACAGCTAAAGTGACTCGTACAGTTTAGCATCAACAGATATTCCTCTTAAATCCTAGCTTGGCTGAAATCATCATGCAAAAGACTTAACTTCAATATTGGTATTCTGTAATAATGTGTGTTCATATAAAGAGCATGGCAAAGCAATAACATCTTGAAGGAAATTATCTTCTTTTCTCCTGGAGTTGACACAGAGCCAACTGATAGCTAGCTCTTCCTATACCTTCTCTATAGTTTTTTTTTAATTATTTTTAACAGTAAAAGACCATCATAAGTAGGTATTCAAGATGCATGTTTTTGTCCACACCAGCTCCTTTTGATCCCAGTGACCTCAGTCCACTATGTTGCATTTAACACCTCCATCCCCTTAACCCCCTGTTTTGAAATATTAGCCACTGCGGTCCTGGGACAGAAACATAGAAAGTTTTCTGCTTTGACTTCTTGCCAAAACCATTAAAATATTCTCTGCACTGTCACAGCTTGTGCCACCTCCCAGGGGAGTTGATTTAAAAGTAAATTACATGTAAGTGTCAGATGAAAAGAGCTTCATTATCTAATTCTTCCTACAACAGCATTTCTTTAAATTGCTTACTAGGGACAGGAGACAATTAGTCCTGTGTTTGAAATGAGAAGTAATAAGTATCTGTCATTCCCATTAACCATAATTATTTTTTTGATATGCAAATACAATTCCTTTCTAAAGAAGTTAGATGGGGCAACCACGTCTCCACGCGCCCAGGTGCCAAGTGTACTTTGGCCAACTCTGAGTACATTCAGCCACCTTGGGTTTCAGAGGCTGTTGACTGGACTAAGTGTCTCCCAGCACAGGCTGCTGATTGAATCAGCACTGCAATAACAAAAGAAAATTTGGAAGTCCTTCATCCCTTTGCTATAGCTGCAAGTACAAAAAATGTTTCCATGGCACCAACTAGCTTTCAAGCAGATTTCAGAAACACCAGTGAGGGTCCTCAAGTCAGGCGGAGACTTTGTCAGTGAAACTGAAATTGGCATAGCTCTTCCAGGCAGCCATCAGGACCAGGGAGCTGCTGCCAACAATGCATCACTACCAGAGATTGATCAAAACCCCACTTTACCCCTGCTGTGAAATCCCCCTTCTGCCCATCATTCAGGCTCCCAGTGTAGTCCCCTTTTCTGAAGGGCTCTCACTTGAGCTTTAGCACCAGGATTAATTTAAACCCGTACAGTATCTAAGACATTCCCATTCTTAACCATGCTTATAGGTAAAATTCTCATCACACTAAGTCAGGATCAAAGGAGAGATTGAACTAACACAAGCACAGACAGTCTTGTCCAGTTCGTATCCATCCCAAATGTTATTGCAAGAGCTCTTAGCCTTTGAATCATATCACCCATATTCTTTATCACTTTGTTTGCTTCCTCCTCCTCCTCCCAGCTCTGCCTGCCTTTCACAAAGTTACTGTGAACTACTGCCAAGATAAAGAGAGGCTTCCCTGGGGAACCAGAGAAGCGCAGTGCAGAAGTTAACAGATTTGTTCCCTTTTCTAAGGGAGCCAAGATGTTCCTCAAGTTCTAGAGCTTGCGTACATTATCTTCTCTACAGGGCTCATTGTGTGTTAATCCCTCAGCTGGTCTGTACAAGACATTTTTCTCAAGTTTGTAAACTCTGTAAACTGTCATGCTTATATATGACCTTTCCACACTAAGCATTTAAAATATAATGGACTGTGTCTGGGACAAATCTTGGAACTGAGGTCAAATCTGGGCACCTGAGAGACACCTGGTTCTCACAAGCAGCTCAAGCACATCTCAGCCACAAGGGCGTATAGTTGCAGGGCTGTTTTAGTCACATTTTACTGCCTCTCTGCTTCCTTTGCTTTCTTCAGTATTCAGGGTTACAAGATTACTACTTTCATACAAATCATTCTGCATAGAATAGTTTAAACAGGAGGCTAGCATTTTATGGGCTGGAGCACAGATGTCACTGAACTGATGACATCGACATCTATAGTCAGTTATTAAACATGCACCCTCTAAAACTAGCAGAGTCAATAGCAAGAAACAGAGTGCTTTCAAAGCAAACTAAAGAAAAGGCAGTATCTGCTGGGAGATACAGTTAAGAATCCAGACACATTGGATGTATTTTTAGCTCACACAAATATATACAGGAAGCTTTGGCAAAGTGATTAGGGCTCATTAAACAAAACACTTAAGAATGAATTTAAGTGATTTGTCTAATGGGGATAAACTTGTTTGTACTTACAGTTACTTTGCCAGAGCAGTGTGACAGAATTATATCTGCCTTCATCCTCAAGTCAAGAAAATTAATATTTAAGAATTGCAAGACCAAGTTCAGTGTTGATGCCACTCTGACACACAGCAATGGTCAGTGCTATGGAAGAGACTTGTGAGCAGAGCAGGATGAATAAGCAAAGCAGCAGTTTGCATTTGATAGCTTTTCCACTGCATGGTATTTTCTTCAAAGATGAACCTTCCCTTCCTCATCCAAGCTGGCTTAATCCCAGGATGAAGATCTTCACACAAATCTCTGCTACGCACTCACCGCCAATGTCTGTTTTGGAGGTTAAATGGAAGTAGGGAGAGAGAACGACTGTGGTTATTTTATATGAAAGCCACTTGTCAATTCCAAAGCTTCCATGTACAATGAGTAAAAGCCTCAGTCATGACAATTATACTTACCATGGGCACTGATGTGGAATTACCTCTGTTTCAATATAGAAATTCTGATGTCAAGTTGAAAAGTAATATTCAGTAGTCAGTTTTCATTCCCTTTAATGCACCTGGTATAACCTTTAGAAATGCATTTCCCACCCCTTCTATTTTTCTGAAGCTCCAAAATTTTGGCCATTATATTTAACTAGTAACCTTATTTCCTTTGTTTCTTAACCAATTTCTCTAAACACAAGGCTTATGCCACTATGTTCTGATAAAGTCTCCAAACGGAAAAGGAAAGGAGGTCTTGAAGATATTAAGGTCTTTCAAGTTGCATGAGAAAAGGGCTAAAGGAAGGGTGCAGTACTAGCCTACAAAAGCAAGCAATAGAAAACTATTTATTCATGTCAAGGGTCTATCAGCAAGTAAACAGCACTTGCTCTGCCAGTGTATTAGCAAACCTGATCATGCCTGCCCTAATTCTGCCCTACCTCACTGCAGGAGCAAGGGTTGCTTGAACAGACTGCAAGCCCTCTGCTGTTTTCACGAAGCACACATGGGTACTAGGATAACATGAACAAGATTTTTTTAATTTGTGATTTGAAGCTAGGATTTGAACAGATGTCTCTGGAGATGAGCATCCATTGTGCTGCTACTCTGCATATTATGTAGGTCTCACAGGAGGGTACATGGCGGGGGGGGGGAGGCAGAATTCAAACCATTCTTTTAATATGTTTTAGGTACAGGACAGACATCTGTATTGCTTCTCTCTCCCCAGTCCTCCCCCCCAAGAAAAACCTCTAAATGTGGCTCCCTGTCCCTCAACTTCACTGCCTGGATAAAATTAACAGAAAATACTACACTTCATATTGCAGATTCAGACCTGGTCTTGACTCCTGTGTTTCACAGTTAAAACTGGGCCACTTCTGCACACAATTGTATGTATATTTTGTAGTTCACACCATTTATCTGTGTGGGAATGTGTAAAACTTGGGTGTCAAACTCCTACTTCATGCACACAAGCATCCAGAATTGGAGAACATTCAGGAGTGAATGTTCTTTTAATAAATAACAGTTTTCATCACAAGCCCTTGAAAAATTGGGGGAAAAAAATTGTGTGGCTTTACACACTCAGGTTAATTGACATTTTGTCTATAAAATAGTTAACATAGTTCAGTAGCTATTTTAGACAACTGCTATAGATGAAGGACATATATAAAGTCTTTGAAGAAATTGCGATTTGGGAGACCACTCAGGGGAAAGAATCGAAGCAGCAGCAAAGCTGACTGGATAACCCTGTCTATTATGGGCACGTTCACCCAGGGAGCACTTCTCCTGACATCCCATCATGGAGAACCAGCACACTCCATCCCTGCATGCTACAAATTTCCTACGAAGAGTTTGCTCAACTGTTATCTCTGGTTTCCACAAAAGCTTGAAAGGAGACTGTTGAAAGCTTGGTTCTGTTATCTGTGCTTTACACAGCCTGGTTGCTCAGCCTGCTTACCTATTCCTTCCCCCTCTCTCAAAATAGAGCTCAGTTGATATGAAAATAGCATACCTTTTTCTAGAGGGGGTGCAGGATTGGTAAGGCATTGGGAATGAATAAGGGAAGCTGAAATTACAGTGAACTGGTTGTGTATTTGTGTTTGAAAGGCTTCAAGTAGAGACTAATTAATCCCATTGTTGATGCTAATACAGTTCTTTTTCAAGATTCACAATTCAGTGCTCCAAGAAAATTTACCTTTGATCTTTAGCTCAGAGAAGATGATTGAAGTTTTTATCAAATGCATTTGTCTGCCCTTTGGCTCATGTATGGACTGGGGCAGGGCAAGTGCACATGCAAAGTGTCACTGTGGCAGAAGGGAAAAGGGAACAGGAGGATTTGGCTGTCAGTGAGAGCAGAGCTCAATGTAACTCCTGTGACCCTTTTGCTCTGCTCCAAAATAGCTCCGTAGAGACCTGGGAGGTGAAGCATCCAATCAGCCACGCAACGTGCAGATCTGCAGTTGTCAGCCTTTGAAGGGTGCTCCCATTGCCCTGGTCACTTTGCTCTTCCACCTCTGATTAAAAGATTCTTCCTCCCTCACTTATCCCCTCCAGTAGGATTGACCCCATGTGCAAAATACGAAAGCTCCCACTTAACAGGCCTTCTTGATCCACCAGCTGGCAAAAAAAAATATGACTAAGCATCTGCCTGAACCTCTACAGGTCTCTTCACCTTTAGCCAACCTAAACCTTGAGCTGCCCTTGCTCATGTATTCCCTTTAAAAGGGCATAGACATTATGAATCCAGAAGTCAGCCTTGGTCTGGTGACATCCTCTAAATCAGGAAGTATGCTCTTTAATTGGAAGCAGGTGTCATCTTCCCCTGTCATTTAGGTTTAATGGCTGTCAAAGGAGGAACATTTTAGGGATCTTTGAAGAAAGTAATCCATTCATACCACCCACCCTCCTGCAGCGTTGGTCACACTAATCACCATTCATTTATGTATACAAAAAGTCACAAATAAGTATCTGAACTACTGGCTGGCAACAGAGATTGGGCACAATTTATGATGGAGCAAAGCAATGGGTTTATTATACTGTATTGGGCATCCAGATCTACAGTAGAGAGACTCCATTGCTGGAGTTTCAGATGTTTTAGGGAAGCTCTTAAACTGTGAGACTACAGATTATCTGATATACCTAAACTCAAAGCTGTGTAAACTGCATTTGTGAGATTAGTGTACAAAGGTGAGTCTACACTGCCGGAAAGCAGAATCTGAATTTGTGACATCTGAGGGTTTTGAGATCATGCATTTCACAGTCTAAGGGCTGAAAAATGCAAGTGAATTACTGAATTACCACCTCTAAGACAAACTGTCACCCTGTGCAGAAAGCCAACGGTTTAAGACACAGCTACAAAGAGAAGTCATACACTTGCTAGCATTTTAGACAGGACCAATATTTGGCTCAAGGTACAATATGGCCCATCTTTCTAGTCACCTTCAGCAGCCACAAGTCAGCCTCTGTGGCATTTACAGCCAGTTTCTTACACTCCTGCAGTGCCAAGAAACTGTAACACATCAGATGATTTAGCTTAAAGGTTATCTCAGCAAGATCCTGATTAAAGTCAGCTTCTAAAAATCTAGAAAATTCTTTCCTTACTTGCTGTGTGATACAGCCACAAACATGTCATATGAGATCGCTCGGCTTCATGTGACATCAACATGGTTTTCACAGGTCACATCCCCCCACTGTGCTTCAAAGAAAGGGTTCTCCACATTTTCTCTTCACAAGCCTGGAGCAACTAGTTCTAGATACTCGCTCCAACACAAGACATATACTGAGCATTTATCGAGCCCAAAAGACTAAGTCATTGGTCTCTGCTCCATTGTCTGTACCTGATGGCTGGGATAGTTTTGCCCTTACATTGTTGAGCACTGCCTATAGATACATAACTCCTCTCACTGCAGCATATACTCAGCTCCAGGCTTTCAGGTCCATGGGCTCCTCTTACTGGTAAAGCTCGAGAATTTTTCTTTTTGGCTCTACTGTACCCAGCACTGAGTGACTGGACCCACAGCTTGTGACATCACTTGTTCAGTTTACTTCAGTTCCACTTACTCTACCAAAACCATCCTGTATTTAGATGTTATCACTGTTTTAATCTTTCCCCTAACTCTACCCCACTAGACCCTGGCCTTCACCTTTTTTTCCTCCTTACAAGGGTCCCACACAAAGCAGGGAGCCCTAAGAAAACTAACACTGATCATCCTGCCTTACATCAGAGCCACTTTATAGTTTAGCATAAATTCTGGCACAAAAAAACATGCCATACTCAGGGATGTTGCTCCTGCAAACTGATTAGGGCAGTCTTGCATGGCTGGTGTCTAGTTCAAGCTAGGGTTTAAGGTCACCAACAGGATCTGGGAACATGACAGACATTTCAGCTAGTTTCACAGCCACATTCCCTGCCGTCAAGTGTTGATTTTTGTGAAAATATAGGTTTGCCAACAGTGTTTGAAGGCTTCTGACATTTGAAGTATGCATGACCCAAGACGATAGCACTGTGACCAGGCTGGCATATGACTGCCTATTTATAACTGGAATGGCTCAGAAAAGAAAACTTTGTCAAAATGATTGCATTGACTGCAGAGTCCCAGAAAAGCACTGGTATGAGCCTTGTCCATCCACAACCCCTCTAGATTTGTCCCACTCCTTTGTGGGGGAAGAGGTCTGTGCTTATTTTCTGGCAAAAAGGCAGGACAAGGCAGAGACAAAAGGTGAAGCTTCTTTGCAGAAATAAATCAGTCAATTGGGGTCAAGCTAGAGGAGATGTAGAGATGATTATGGATTATTTTATTGAATTGCAAAGGGCTGACAAGTAAAAAACATCCAGGATGTCAAAAGACTGCCACAAATACACAGAACTTATACTGGAGATGGGGTAATCTTGGGGTGATTAATGTAGGAGTGATCTGCTGCCAGACTTGCAAATTGTCTCCTGCTTTACAGACTCAGTCACTTATAGCCTCTGCCAGACCTTGGTTCCATATAAGCACTTTCAGATGCATTAGAAGACATTACAGCACTGTAGATTTGCCCAGAGTTAGACCTTAAGCTGTGATCCCAACTCTGGGGAAATTGCATTTTGAGCTAAGCTGAATAAACACAGCATGAAGAATATAGCACTTTGGAAATGGATTTATTGGTGGTGAGGAAACAGGACTGCTTTAAAAGATTGGATTGGAAGAAGGATAGATACATAGGACAGTGCTTAGTAGTTGAGATCTTTTGTTAGTCTGGTTCTCAAGTGTACCATTGCTACAGGTCATGTTTTTATATTCCCTGGAAGCTTATGCCTAAAGCTGTAAAGGCTTTAAAATCCAGATGAAAATTCAAACTCAGAAAAAAACCCCAGCAATAAGTCAATATAATAAGCAAGTCTCTTGGAGCTTTTAGCTCAGCTACGATGCCACTGCCCCTGGATATCTGTGCACTCTACAAAAGCACAGTCTCATGGCTGGGATACAGCAAGTTGTTCTGCTGATGCTCGACAGGCTTTGGTAGAGAGGGATTTTGATTAATTCACTACTGCCTTGCCAACCTTATAGAAAGTGGGCACTTTCAGGGAGATGAAAAGCAGATCAGCCTTCCGCTAAAAAGGGCTTTTGCAAGTGGTGCATGCACTAAGTCCTGCAGGATACCAGGATTTCCCTGCAACAACCTGCATTTCTTGGTAAAAATTGTGAACCAAGACAGTAATTTTGAAGATGACTAATTTTTCAGAGCTGAAGACAGAACTACATCCTGCTCCTGTTTAATCAGGAGGTGGTGTGCCATCGCCTTCACCAGAACACAGTTCAAATCCTCAGGCCTTGATGTCTTTGATTTTTCACTACCTGCCTTGAGCACACTTTGGAAGCACAATGATTAAGTGATACTCTTATCTGTGGCGCAGACTGACGAAGAGAAGGCATCTAAGGGTCTAAGTCCTATTGATGTGAACACCTAAATCCTTCAGACATCTTTAAAAAGAAACTGAAGCCTAAATACCTGGTTATTCAGTCCTGGAGTAGAGGCTGAAGTCACAAGGGGATTCATTCCCATCCTCATGGTCTTTCTGCTAGACCACACTGCCTCCCAGTTAACTAATTCTATTGATTTGTTTGTTTTTATCAGCCTTTCCACACTCAGCAGTTATTTAGGACTTGCATGGGTAATGCATTTTCCAGTTAAATTGATCCTACTTTTTATATCCTTTCAATGCACTTATTTGAAATTTCCCTGCCAAATGTTTTAATGTTTTCAAGTTGAATGTTGATTCATATTATTTCCCCTCTTGCACAGGGTATTTTAAAATCTGTGTAGCAGAGTAACTAATAAAATGGGTTCTTTAAACCTGATTAATGGCCAGTGAGGGTAAAGCACTTCCCTCCAGCAAAATAAACAAAACAACCCAGACCATTACATCTAGTGTTACCTGCTGAGATTGAATTCAATTTGCTTCCACTGGGCCATAATAAAACCCTTATCTGCCTTCCTGCTCCTTTTCCGAAGCTACTCAATTTGGTATCTAACCAATTTAGGTCAATGAATTTATATTTTGAGTGGTATGTCATGGTGGCTGTTCCAGAAACCACAGTACCTTGCCAACATGGAGCCAAGTCACTTCTAATAGCCAGGCTGGAAGCAAGTACTTTTGTGCACCGCAGGGGCATCGGCCAGTAGCTGAGTCATTATGGGCTTCAAATAATGAATTCTGTCTCCATTAGCAATAACTTACTCCTGATGGCAGCTGTTGTGAGAAGTCTCTACACATTTAGCAGGGGAATATTCAAGGGCCTTGAAATACCAGGCAAACTTAGTGTGGGTGATTTGGTTTGGTGGGTTTCATTAGCTAAACTACAGCTATTGCTAGCAGATGTTATAAACCTTGGGGGAGAGGGAAATCAAAGGAGAGATGGGAGTTTAGTCTCACATTTATACTAATAGCAAAATGAAGACATTAAGATGTTGTCATGCTTCAGGGGGAGGCCTTTCTACAACTCGTGTTTATTCTCACATATTAGGATGGATACAAATGTTATGTATTTATGGGACACTGAGCAAAGATCAAGCTTGTAATGAGGAAGTTACTTGATTGTAGGTTAGCCAGAAAATCCCTTTTACTTTACACCCAAAGCATCCCTTCTCACAGAATATAACTTTTCTTTAGTCAGATACTTTATGCCTAATAGCCTTCTCTGGCAGATGATTGCTCATCTGTTTAGCAGCTAAGCAGCCCCAGCCAGTCCTGTCTATGGACAGCCACACAAGTTCTGGATGGGACTAAAAAAATTTGGAATTAACTGTGGCCAGGTGCCATTCAGAAGGCTTTTTAGAGGCAGATCATCCTGTCATTCAGTGATGCTCCTCTGTAGACAGTAAGATGGGAAATAACTTACCAGAGGTAGTTTGAAGTCGAACCATTTCAAACACATTACTCTCTGCTCAGTGGGAGGGTCTTCCAGGGTGACTGACTTGCCCTTGTTTGGTTTATTTATGCTCCCTCTAGTTTCACTGGTCCTCTGCTATTTTTTAAATCCAGTGATCCTGAAACAAGGTGTCAGGCTGATGTTATCTCCTTCTAGCCTCTCTCAGATTCTGATGGCCAACTTGAAATGGCATCAGGTTTTCAAAAAGTATTAGGTCAGTGGCTACAACAACTTCTGCTTGGAAGTGGTCACCTCTTCACTTCAAGAGACCACAGTGCAGCAAATATACATACATACTAGCATAGCTCCCTGGTTGTACCTTGTACAGAGCTAATTCAGGAGAAGAATATCCAAGACGACAAGATGGACAGCATGTCAGAGCATTGCAGTCCACAACACCACCTTTCTCTGAACAGCACTGACATCTGTCTCCGAGAAAGTAGCATTAGAAGAAGCCTGTCCCCAGACTGCACATATCAGCGTGCATAAATAAATCCCATGAATACAAGCTTTGTCAATCTTCTTGACAAAGATCACAGTCTTTAGATAAGGAGCCCAGCCAAAAGCACATTTCTATTCCTTTCTTCATCATTAAACTTGATAGTTCAGTGATAGGCAGCTATTCAATAAGATTAAGGCTTGAAGCAAAAAGAAAACTCACACAATGACCATAATACTTTCCTTCCCCCATTTCTTTATATAAACATTTTTTGGTTCAGTTTATGGTAAGCGAACAGCAGTGATGCACAGAAGTGTGATCTCCAATGGAGAAAAATCTCTAGTCCATTTACAATGAAATCTATTATCTCAAGTTGTTCAGGCTCAGGAAAAATTCTTGCCAGCAAGACCTATGAACAAAAAGCAGTTACTCGTGACTCGTTTATCAGGTGGGATATCTTTTAAACTTAAATGAGTTTCCAGAGACTTTCATGACTGTATGTCCCTGGGACTGGATGCAACTGCTCCCATTCTGGCCAGGACTCTAAACCTGACATTTTGATGGGCTTCCTAAGCAGCAGACAATTGGCAAGTCTTAGAGAAACATTTACTGGCCAGAGATAAGAAATCAATTCAAACCTCAGATAACTACCCCAATCAATGGTTTTGAGTCACTGACACCAAAAATTTATTTATAAATGCTGAATAAGTAGGATGAAGGGCACCTTGCTGTCAAGTTATTAACAGCAGCAACTGTGAGACAGTACAGAGACTCATTTGTCTAATTTTAGACATCTACAAAGTTGACTGGGGAGGGCAGACACATCTGGTCTGCTTTGGAGATCTGTGTTTGATTAAGCTGAATTGTTCCATAGGAGAGTCTTCTCCAGTGATAGCTATAAGGAAGCCCAACATTAGATCTAATGAGCTGCCAAACCAGATGAATCCACACCCGCAAATTAAAAGCTCCCTCCAAAAGGATTTTCCAGAACGTAGATCAGACTAAAAATACTAAGCTATGATGTACACCAGCAAGTACACTCCTGTTAGTGTTTCTTTATGAAAACATACATTTTTCTAAGGTGAAAACAATTCCCTTGCAATATAGTCAGTTGTAGGTCACCTTCTCACCCACTTCAGGGAAGCCTAACTGACTACAGCTCTCACTAAAAAGCTTCTACTTCACTCAGAGCAGCCAATGCAATACAACTGTGCGATGGCATCTACAGAGCTGGATAAAAGAGGACATTCAAACATTGTCATTGCAAATTCCCTAAGGCCTGATAGTGCACATCAGCAACTATCTTGCTGTATATATACCCTAGAAGGGTCCAATGTATTAGGTACCTTGACTCGAGTCCCAACCACATGGAATCCAACTGCTTAGTACAGGACAAATTTATCCCATTGTCATTTCTTCCAAATATATTACCTCCAAATATTACCTCAATCAGACCTCCCTGGAATCACATTACCTCCTGTGAAGAGCCTCCGCATTTGAAGCCTCAGCGGGCATAATTAGTAAATAGAGTTGCTTGCTCTGCAGATCTAGAACTTTTTTTTTCCTAAAATTTTAGCATGGCTTTCACTGCAATATTGTAAGCACTAGTGGAATTTTCCTGTGCTGGATGTACTACTGATGAAGATACAGCAAAACATGGGACACTCTACCCCATGCATGAATTCATGGGCAGATGATGGGCACTCACAAAGCAGTAGAGCACAGCTCTCAGCTATGAGTAACTCAAAATCAGAAGTCAAAACTGAGTTTACCATTAAGCAAAGGAGCTGTCTTTTCTCTGCACCTCAGTCATTTAAGATATGCCTTGTACCTGTACATACAAGTATCTAGTAGAGGGAAGATTTAATCCAGCACTGTTTGCATTATTACTCTAAAGTGCTGTAATACATTACATTTGATATATTCCAAACGAGGTACTGTTGTTCCCATGCCTGAGAGAAAAAAAGCAGGGAGGAACAGCCAGTGGTGAATCTGGAATAACCCTGGTTTGCTCTGGCCTTGAAATATTGCATCAGCTGAGGCAATATTTCAAAGACATGCTGGTTTCTGAATACATTCTAACCTACACCCAACAGCAGTGAGCTAGCTGCAAGCAGTCACGGCTACTTCTATTCTGACATTAAGTCAAAGCATCACTTCCTTACTTAGTTCACCAGTAACACTGAGCACTTCCAGCCAATTTAATTTACTTGGGACTCCTGAGATGAGCAGTCTACTCACTGTTGATTATAGGTACAATTAAAAGTGACTAGCTCCAAATCTGCCCCAAAACTCAGATGTAGCTTACTTCTGCACAATCCTTTCAAATGTGTCCTGGAATGGCTCACAGAAAGTTGAAAATCCCATTTTAATAACCAAAATAAGCAAAATAATAGCCCAGTAACCATTTCAGATGTTCTGAAAAGAATCTCAGCACTTCTCACTAGAGCTGGAGAATTGGGAAAGAGAAGCTTCTTTTCCATGCAGTACTTTGGACTTTCTTTGCTCAAAGCTTTTGCCAGGACCTTGCAGTTTAAGCTTCTCTGCACATCTCCATGCTCCTGAAACATTATTCAAGTTGATGCTTATTAATACTCCTTATTAAAGTCTTCTAGAATAAAATCTTTCCTAATTAGTAACATTGGAGTGGCTTTTCCATTATTCATTAGAAAGAAGAAATGGGTTAGTTCTTTGCGGCATCTTCCAGAGAGCAGAGTTATTGAGGTTACTCTGATACAGTTCAAGTGTCTCCAGCTGCAGCTGTAAATTTCCACTCAGATGTTCTGTCATTCCTCTTCCTCAGAGCTCATGTGCTCTGGCTGCTAATCTTCCCCACACATTCCCACTTGTGCACTCCCTCTGAGTACACAGGCACAGCACATGCTTCCAGATGCACATACATAAAACAAATCACAAGGTCCTCCACACATGCAACATACTGCAACATACCACTACACACTCAAATGCAAATATTTTCGTACCAGTGCATGGCCTGTCATGTACTTGCATTTCCGCTTTAGAAATAATTTGAAGGGAGACACAGTAAACAGCAATTTGTGCATGTAGGAATTAACATCCCTACACTCAACATTCAACATTATCTAAAGACAGTACTCTATTGTTCTGGAAACATTTTCTCAGGTAACAGGTGTTTTGTCATGGGAAAAAACATTAGAAAAGAATTAAGGATGGCAACAAGAAGCACCAGACTTCAACCGGCAAAAACAAAGGTTTTTGGCTAATTCCCTATATTTCCATCCCTTAATTCCTACTTAGGCAATTACCTAATTCCCATTCCATCCATAGCTAAAGAGGACAGAAGTATCATGCTTCTTTGTGCTAAAAATACTAATTGCTTTGAGAAGTGTTCAGTGCTCTTCACATGCAGAGAACATGACGGTGGGGAAAGATGCTTTTTCTTTCAGCTCACATATCACATATTCACACAAGTGAAGTGAGGAGAGGTAAGAGAAAAGATGGGGGGGGAAGGATTAGCAATTCAGGAAAACACCTGTCCTAGCAGAGGTGAATAAATTGGTTTGATATATTCTGTCTTCTGTTCTAACATATTGGCAGAAGCAATCTACAGGAATAAGAAATACAGGCAGTGGCCGTGAGCACATTTATACTATCTGCCTATTAAGTCAAATGTGATTCAAGGTAAGCTTTTGACTCACAGAAGAGAAGCATTGAGGAGAAAATAGTATTTAAAAGACATTGCAGTTTTTTTGCCTCAAATACATGGGAATCTTCTGCTATTTTCTGTTTCATCAATTGTATCACAGGGAAATCCTGCCCAGATCCAAGATCTAGCAGCACTCAAGCAATATTTACTTGAAGGACCTCAAGAGCCTTTCACTGCAAAACTCATCCATTTTAACAAAAGAACAGACTCTTGGAAGGCATTGAACATTAGCAAATCCTGGGAGATGTAAAGACAAGGAAGAGGTTCCTCCTGAACCCCTAAAGCACAGCAAGCGTACACTCTGATCTTCCCAACCACTGCAACAGCCTCCCAATGCCTTCTTTTCACTGGAGGGAGCAGGTTTCCAGTTTAGTGGTCAGCACTTGGGCTCCTAAGGTCTTGCCAGAAAACCAGCTGGGTCAACTGAACTGATCAGGAATTCATAAAGTGTTTTTTCTCTCCTTGGAAAGTGATAGATTGTTTCAATTACAGCAGATGTCCACATTGCACCTATTCCTGGCAGCTCCTTGGGCTATGATGGTGGGGGAGTTAGTGGTTTGATGCTAAGCATCGAAGTACACTCCCTCCTCACCTCGAAGGAGCTTGGGCACTTGACACTGGCTGCTTTTGTACCCAATGCAGATACCAAAAATAGCCTGGAGTCAACTGCTTGAAGTCCTTCAGCGTGTCCCTTGAGCAAAGGGCCCAGTCAGTCACTAGCATCTTCTGCTTGTCATGTAATTATCAAAGAACTTTTCCCCTTAGGCTTCCTTATTTTCCACAAACATGCAGTTTTCCATGTAATCATGGAAGTAGGGCAGTTTTTTGACCTTGCCTCAACACTTGGGAGGATTTACAGAGCTACACAGTAAAAAAGCCTCTTTTGCAGTCCTCAGTTACTCCTTGGTTGAACAGAGCTCACTGAAATCCATATATGTTTTGACTGAGCAAGAACAAAGGAGTGCAGAATACATTTAAAAGAAATTAAAATTGTTTCTCTGCCACAGGCTAAAAAAAAATTTGCTTTCCCTTGGGCTTTGAGTTTGATTTGTATTTCAATAAAAATAAATCAAAGTGGACAGATTAGTGTGTTTTGAAATGCAAATACTTTGAAAACATTAAAGGACAAATAACAAGGTGGCATGTTCTCAGTTTATTTTTGTTTTTTTTTTATTTACCCTTTGTTCTTAAATGATCATGTGTATCTTATGTGCCTGATGGAAAATTTTGCTCTATGCAGTAAACCAGCTGTAAGGAACAGCCAGAGTTTCTTCTGCAGTATTTCCCTACTACTGAACAATGCAAAGAAGCTATTTCAAATAGCTGTGTAATTTAAATCTTGATCCCAAGGCACATCCCAAAGCCTCAGAAAGCTACTGGTTTGTTCTGGCTGAACCTGAATACACATGAATAGCAGCAAGCTCTTTTTCAAGTGATACTTAGACACTGGGTTTTCAGGGCTTGTTTCCAATCTCACTTAAACAAGCAAAAGATAAGAAATGCATCTGAGTCAGTGGAGGAGTTACCTCAATGCAGAAGGGAAAAGCAAGACTTGAACCAGACCCAGACATGGTTTTAAAAGACAGGGTGCTAATTCATAATTAATATGGCAGCACTGCAGTTCCAAGTTAACGGACAATGAATACACAGTACACGAAATACTTAGAGACTGCTTAGGACATACAAACCTAAGCTCAGCAGAAGAACAGAATAGATATGACCTTTGCGAGCTTCCTCACAAAACAGTTTTACACTCAAACATTTCCTGTTTTAATTACATTTGTCTGAGGCAGCTTCAGCCCTGAATACCCCTCTTATGCTGCTACCAGAAGCCTATTAACACCCAAATAGCCGTCTCCCCACATGGGGCATCCAATGCAGGAATTGTCAGCTTTGCTCTCACACCAGCCTCCAACCTACAGCAGATCTGTTCTCCACTGCAAAGGTCTCAACACATGCATGAGGCAAATCCCCAACATCTACTTGACCACAATTGAGCCAAAATAGATGGATTATTTTTTTTTTTAATGTGGAAAACTGAGCAGAGGAAACTTTTAAGCTGTTCGCTTTTATTTCTTCAAATAGCTTTTTTTAAAGCACTAAAGGAGTGCTTTCTTTTTGCAATGGATCATAAGATCTTATGAAAGCCAAGCAAAGAGAAGGAAGAGAGCAAAAAAGGCTTTCAATGTGCCTAAGTGCTGAGAAACAAAGATCTTTCTAAATTCCTCAGACCACTCTGTGTTCCTCCCAAGATAATTTCACATCAGCATTAGAGAGAGAGCTTTAAGGAAAAGTATAGCTCCAGCTCCAAATTCTTCCAAACCTCAGAGATATTTAGAGCCTGGCTTTGGGATCCAGTCTCACTTGGAAGATGGCTATTTCACAAATTGCAGACCTAGATTAAGTGTCAAATTCAGCTTGAGGCTGTCTAGCAATAGATATTTGTCTGGTATTACCAGCAGATATTCCAAAGAAGCTGACAAACTTCAGTGAGCTGTTCTGAGACAATTAACTTATTTCACAGAATGTTTGAAATGTTTCAGAGAGTATAGCAGTCATTTGTGTAGAGATTAAAGTTATGAATTCAGACCTAAGAAGGAGGGGGAAGCATCAAGAAAATTACTTTGGGGTAACCAATTTCCCAAACTTAGGATATTCTGTCTTGGGAAGTGGTGTAAATTCCAAGTGAACATGTCTAATGCATTACTGTGTTGATCTAATAAGGTATATTAAATCCCCCTACGAAGTGTGTCTTGGCATTGATAAAACACCATCACTTTTCCTACTGCTATTTACTGTTGCCAGAGAAGCACAGAAAGCAATGTGGTTCCATTGCTATATCAAGAAGGAATTCAGCCCACTACACGTGCCAGCTACATTCCCACTAGCTTAATTTGTTCCTAAAGAGAAAGGACAGTCACCAGATTTACAATGTATAGTCACCATCATTGCAGCTTCCTTTCACAAAGCAGAAGAGTGATGGAAGGCATTTTTAGTAGTCCAGTCTGCCTTCCAGGAATTACCTTCCATGAGACTGAGCAACAAAGTCCTCTATTATGAGAGCACTATACCATCTTCAGACCTATGGCCAACTTCAGTCTGATGGCAAATAGCCATTTAGGCAGTTCTTAAATGATCTTTTAAGACCCCATTTGCATACTCAGAATACATAATATCTGCACATCTGAAGCTTGCTATGCAGTACAGATTCTTCTAACCTAAATGAAATTTATGTAGAAGTTGAGAACATTAAACTGGTCATTGCAGCTATATGGCATTCCTCAACCATCTTAAGTGACACGGAAGGGCAAAAAGTGCACCCTTTTCATGTTATAGCTCCAAGCAACATTAAGAGTGCCTCAATGCACAGTACTCACCATCCAGGTGCTCAGATGTGCCCACTATGCAAATCCATGGCCACTAAGAACTTGAGCACCCACGAAGATCCAAGTCCTTATTAGGTAGAAACAGACTAGCATTTGTAGGTGCCAAGACCCTTGCTTCAAGTAACCACAAGCCTTACAGTCACAATAGCACCATATAATAAAGTTGCTGCTCAAAATCTGAAAGCCATGAATTTCACATCTATAAGTGCTCTCCTAACAAAGGACATGTCACATCCCAGAAGTGGTATTGAGTACTGTGTTAAAATTCAGAAATATGCTGTTTACTACACTTTCTAGGAGGCATGTCACCTTGCATTTAGACATAGAATTTAGAAACACAGCTACAAAATGCAACTTAAAGGCTAGATCAGGACTTCACTCTGTACAACAGCACATTGAGAAGCCAGCCTCTGCCAGTACTTCAAGCTCTTACAGCCCTTGGTACTACACCAGAGCAAGGCCCTTTAACTTCACCCGGAGGATGCACCAAAGAGTCATTTTTAACAAGACAAGCTCATTTTAGAAGTTGTTCTGGTACACTACAGACTCAAATCTCTTTCTTTTACATATCTTTAAGTGGTGTTTAACACAGCTATGCTAGGCTGGGCACAATCCACCTATCAAAAACAGCATACTGACGTTGAACTGCAGCTCTCAAGAATTAAACACACACATCATGACAGCTTGTGCTGGAGAATAAGAATGAGCCGGAATTAGAGGAGCCTCTATCCTCTGCAGCTGGAGCAGAACAGGGACTGTGTAACATTGAAGTACAACTGCATTTTATAATCTCTTTTCACAGATGTAAATACCAGACTGGCATGAAATTTGGTCAGTAGTTTAATATACCTACAAAGTCAATATGATTAATATGTTTTATAAAATTCATGTTTAATCCACTACCTTTTTAGGTTAACACAGCACCACAAGAAGCAGCAGTTATTACAGTACTAAAGATACTTTCTGAACAATCAAACTTTTGGGAGGCAGCTCCAGTAGCTTCTTCTTTCCAAATGTATTTTCTCTTTATGAATTCAGCAGAGAGTATCACTTGCCCAGTTTCAGCAAAACTGCAGCCAGATGTCAGCTTTGATCTCATCACCACATAACGAGGACAGATAAAGGACAAATAGGTTACACTGCACTTCAGCAATAGGAAGAATTAACTTCACTGTTGCTTGCAGCACCATCTGGGTTTGGCAAAGTTAATTCTCATCCATGTCAAGAGTTCATTCAAGGAAATAATTTTGTTTTCCAAATGCTATTCCTTCCTGTTTCTTCTGGATATGTAATGCCTGATCCCTTGACCTACTCCTTCTGTCCTCATTATTCATACTTTAAGCATCTTAAAACAAAAAGTACTGGAGACAACTGCTAGAATTAGTGCAAGACATTTAAAGCACATTTTTAATATGTAAAGTAACATGCTATGATATATTTCTCATCAAAACCGAAATGAAAGGAGAGGACCACAACTCCCTAGTCAGAGCTACAGGCCAGGAAAACCAGGATCCTCCATTTCAGATCTGTTTTCCGATGGATGCCAGACACCTGGCAGACCTCAGCCTCCCTCCTACAGAAGGGAGTCAGCCACACGCTACCTCCTGACACCCCAAAGACAAAAACTGCTTGGCAGCACTTGAAGGTCAGACACTACAGAAACACAAAACATAACTGCTTCACCAGACACAGCCCAAGCTCTAAAGCTACCCACTTGTCAGTCTCCTCCTCCAAGAGGCCAGTGGGTCACCAACTCCATCCTTAGATGTACACTGCATTTCAGAGTCAAAGCCAAAGGACTTCAATCAGCCATCACCTCCTCACCCAGATACCCCCAGCAGTACCTTTGTATTGATAGCTGCCTCCACACAGCTGAGCAGTCTTTGTAGTGCAGCAACCCATCTTCCCACAGCAACTCCTGCAGTAGCTCAAACTTTCATCAACTGCCCCAGGCCACCCTGTTGGCTTATATACTGCCTATAGGGTGGAGCTGGAGGGCAGTTCCCTTAAAGGGTCTGTTACACAGTAGAAGACCTTCCTTGTGTCAGCAAAGTCATGAGTTCTTGCACACCCTTCCAAGAATGTTATGCTATTGGCAGAAAAAAGATTTAAGAAAATTGTAGAGAAACTGGTTGTATTTTCCATTTATATTATTTTTAAATGGAGGAGGGGTTGTGTTTTAAAAATATCATTCTTGGTCATAGTAAGATCTTTTTTTCTGGATGACTTAACCAATTGATATAGATTCTGTTTATTTTATTTTAACTTTCATGTCTATTTTTTTGTTTCAAAATGTATGACATGCATGTCTATATGATATGTCATATCATGTCAAATAAATGTTCTATGATTTTCTCATACTAAGGACATAGTAAGCATAACAGCTTATAATATAATTTTTCATAAAATTTATTGTAAAAATCTTTAAGGACAGCTGGTAATTAGCAGCGATCTAAACCACCTTATTTTTTAGACCAATGTGTCCCCTATTTGAGTTTTTTAATGAAATAGCCTGACACTTTGAAGAAATCAAGTATATTAATGAGAGAAAAAACAGTTGTCAGTGTCTGTAGGTTATCCTGCGATCTTTTCTTTTAGTGTTTTCTTTTAGTGTTTTTTCTTTTAGTGTTTTTTCTTTTAGTGTTTTCTATTTCACTGGAAATACTGACATATCAAAATTTCCAGAGAAATAGATTTCAAAGTTTCAAGTTGCTCTTGTAACTTATTGTAACTTACTCCACTTGTGGTTGTTCTATCCTTATTGGTTCCAGACATCGAAGGACTTCATCTTAAAATGCGAGTGACAACCATGTTTCCTGCACTGTCATTTCTGCCAAGTACCCAACAGGTTTATTGAACAGTCTTTATGTCATTGCATAAAGACTTAACATATGATAGCGTCAGGGACATTCTCTGCCACGTTATGTCTCACTGCAGCTGTTAAAATAAATGGAGAGAAGACAGGAACAAGACAAATCTAAAGTTGCGTTCCCCCGAATGGATCACATATCTGGGGTGCTTGGCAAGATGCAAAGATCATGTTTGTGGTTCCTGGAAAACGGTGGGAGTCCCACTGTCGAGAACTTGACCCAGTGCATTTTATGTTGTTGGAGACATATGTTTCATTTCTCCTGCTGTGAGCTTGATGGCATGGTGTGGCTTTGCATCTTTTCTCTCTTTCACTTGCTGTCACAAAGAATATCTACCATAGCTTAGAAAGTGTACCTTGTTACCCTGTGGGCGTGTGTGTGAGAACACCAAAACCCAATGGGAAATCACAAATCTTAGCAGGGTGGGGAGAAAACAAAGTCCTCTACAGATATTTGAAATGCATTCATTGAGGATGTCAGTCTGCACACAGAGGTGCCAGCTCTGGAACTGACAGTGCTGTGAGGTTTTCCCTTCGGGTGCAGGAGTTTTGCAAGATGAGATGATATAAAGCAGGTCGGTATTTTAGGTGAATGGACAGCATTGTGTTAGATATTTGACCTAGAAATAATTTCATAATATTTGAGATGGTTGCACTGTATAGGGTTGGGGACAATATAAGAAAGTGTGTTTGCCTCTGCACGGGAGGTTTTTAGCACTGAAGCTATGTTTGATCTCACTTCTATTGATGTTAAGTGTTTTTATAGGTCATTTCATTATTGCCTCATTGTAGAAGATTTGACTAATTAATATGCAGCAGCTAAAATCCTTTGCATTTCAAAATGCTAATTTTTAGGTGTCCATATGGCAATAAAATCAGGCTTTGAGCCATCCATCCATATCTTTATATGTCTGTCTATATAAAAAACAATTTTGTGGTCTAGTGAGTAGGTCACTGAACTGGGAGTTGAAACTGGGTCTGTTCCTGTATCTGCCATTGACTTTGGGAATAGGAACACATTATTATGGGGTACACTTAGCTGTGAACTTCCCATATGCCATCTACTCTTGAGTAACGGCCCCAAAAATAAACTTCTATTCTGCAGAAAAGCAAAGTAATTCAACCCTTTAATGAAAAGCAGGGGCGCTGCTCCTTGCTGTTCGTTGAGAAGTGCCACAGCTGACCATCAACCAAGCTCTGGGCTGGCTGTAGGACTGGAGTTTCACGTCTCCAGGTATAGCTTTTTTGTGTGTCTACTGCATTTCTCTGCTCTTTGGAAAAGCTGTGTTGGGTCTCTGTACGTCCCTTCTCCTTCTGTCTCTAGTATTTGTACTGTTAACCCATTTGCCAGGCTAAACCTCTCACTGCATGTAAGCTTAGGGAGCAATGGCGTGGCAGTAGGCTACGGAGGGTGCAGGCTCTTCCAAGGATCCTGAGTGCAGCTATATATAAACTATAGGAGCAGTGAATGCCATCTCTGACATTTAAAAGGAGGATATTTTCTTGTGATCAAGTAAGGAAATTTACAGCGTCTTCAGGTACCAGAAATTGCTGCTGTTGGACCTATATAGACAAATGCAGATGCAGCACCTTTATTGCTTTTCCTCAGCTTCCATTCCTGAATTTCTACTCTTCTCTGTTCACTTTATTGTGATATTTTCTCTGTTAGATTTGAAATTTGTTTTCAAACAGATAAATGAGGATGTACTTTCTTTAGCCGGATTAGTCTGGATGACACTGGAACTGCTCTACCTGGTGAGATCGGAACAGCACATTCTGGCTGAGACACTGAAGATGGTTCCTGTTGGGATAGCTTAATTGCATTTCTGCTAATTATCTTTCTATCTAAGCCTTATTCATTTTGCTTTAGCAAAGTTGCTCTAAGTCAAAACCTGCTAAATTAGTATTTCCAAATTCTGCCTTTCATCTCTGTCCCTACTGCTTATTCAGCCCCAGGTTGGAAGAGATAGAAAGATCTAAGTCTGTAGCTCTTCTCAGAATGAGTCAGTGAATCATGGGCCATTTGTATGGGTCTGTGTTCAAAGAACATCACCAAAGCTGGCCTCTACTCCCGAGGAGAAATGGACCCATCTGTTCTACTCCTTGCAGAAAAGTTTCTTAGAAAATGGTACACTTGTAATATTCCACCCAGAATCACCAACCTCTAAATTACTTTTCCTGCAGTAGGAAATATTTTGCCATGGGCAGACAACATGGGCTATGTAGCCTGCAAAAGACTATTTTTACATCACTGATATCTCTGAAAGTAGTTTGAGGCTTATCAGTAATTAAAGACCGGTCAACATGTACTGGCTAAATAAGTGGCTATTTTTTTCTCATCTGAAGTACTCTTCTAAACTGAAGCCTTGTTCAACAGAAAAGATTTCTCTTCCTGGGAAAACAAATTAATAAGAATTTTCATCTTCTCATTATTTAGGTCTTTTTTCCCCAAAACAAAAACACTATCTGCAACTGCTGCAGCCAAGAAATGACATGAATAATTCATTCTAATTTCACACCATTTAAGCTACTTTACTAGCTTCTAATTAACATGTGTAGATTATTCAAGGGCAAGAAAATTAATTTTAAATGCAGGTAAGAATAAGCTGACTATCCCTATATATTATACGATTTGATGCCTTTGCTGGATCCAGCTGTGCTGATGAATTTCCCAGAGTCATAGCAGCTGAAGACGAAAGCTTATTTTTTTCAAGAGTGGGATAATGACATCACTGCAGATACCATGAAATGTCTAGGATACCATGCAGACTGGAATTTTTTAAGTACAGTATTTAACTACTATTTTGCCAGCTTGCTGTGGCAGCAGAGATATTAACAGTTACACAGACTAACACTTTGTCATTGTCCTGTTGCTTTGGAGTTGGGAATTAATTTCAGGTTCTCCTCCTTTGTCACCAGGAGAGGAACATGAGGGGAAAAAAATCAAAGCACGCTTTGCAAAACACGGGGCCTGTAAATAGGTATGGCAACTGGCCTTTAGAATTCAACCCACTCAATTTTGTGCTCTCAAGTTTGTGGGCTTTTTTCTCTTTGAGCGTCCAGAAGAGTCCGTTTAAGAATCAAGAGTCAGTTAATCCGAACAAAAAATTTCCTTCCCAGGCAACATGTGGCATCCACAATCTCTGCCATGATGATGTGGTGAAGACAGACCTGACTGCCAGAATCTTAAATCCCTTTTTTCCAGACCTTATAGAGCAAACAATCTGAGGTTCCTTTGGCTCGGATGCTCCCTGGAAATCATTAATCAGGAATTATTTGAAATGTAATGGGAAGTATCTCAACTTGCCTTTCTCTTCCCATCTTTGAGGCTGGCTGGGAGATTCACCCATGTGGACAGGCTGGAGAGGTTCCAGAGAAGGGCCACAAAGATGATCAAAAGACTGGGAAGCCCGTTCACATGAGGAAAGGCTGAGAGAATTGGGTTTGTTCAGCCTTGAGAAAAGAAGGCTTACAGGAGACCTTGTCACCAGTATTTAAAGGGTGGCTTCAAAGAAGATGGAGACTCACTTTTTACAAGGAGTCACTGGAAAAGATGAGGGGTGATGGGTACAGGTTACTTGTGGGGAGATTCCAATCAGACACAAGTGGAAATTTTTTTAACATGAGAACAATCAGCCATTGGAATAATCACTTCAGAGAAGTGGGAATTCCCCAACATTGGACACTCTAAAGATTCAGCTGGACAGGGTGCTGGGCCACTTTGTCTAGACCGTGCTTTTGCCAAGAAAAGTTGGACCAGATGATCCTCGAGGTCCCTTGCAGCCTGGTATTCTATGATTCAGTGATTCTGTGATTCTCTTCTTTACCCTAAAAGCAGCTGCCTGGATTTGGAAATCAAACTAGGATTCCCGCTGCACTGAGCCAGGATCCCACTGTTCCCCAAGAAGAGGCTTCGAGAACTCAAAGCAGAATTCAGTGCTGCATCCTACTAATAGGACAGTTACAGTTCTACTTTGATTTGCAAACGCAACACAAGTGCCTAAGCATCCTAGTGAGAATTACCAGTACTCTCAGGTAATTCCATGCTTTGGGGTTACGGGCAGACACTTCTAATTGTTTTGCCAACAAAATGCCTTCTGACATTCTTCCTCTATACAACATCCACTGGGGTGTGTGTACTGTCTTCCAGTGGTTATTCTTGCCCTGTATGTGCAATTACCATGCTTGCCCAGTTGCTGGGCCATAGGTACAGGGGATGTCATAATACTGCATCATTTGTAAAGGGATCTGCCTTCTGACTGAAAACCTGGATCTTTTATGCAGTTTTCTTCCTTTACACACTAGAAGGGGATATATCCATCCTCATGTGGAGGTTTGTAATAAAAACCTGCATGCAAACCCATTGTCAAGACTCCTTTCAGAGACTGCAGACAGAGCTAGACTACCTTGAGCCCTCGCTGGCTCATCCTATGGCAGTTGTTGAAAAGAGATAAAGCACAATTTGGGAGCACTTATTTCTTCCCCCTGGAGAATGGGGTCTTGAAATGGACATCTGCACCAGAGGTGAGAAAACTCACACAGAGGGTTCTTATGGTTGATACCTGTCTGCTGTGAGAAAGTCTGTGTATACATATTGTGATTACAATGCTTAAGGGTCCTGGTTCTTCCATGAAAGAAACAATAAAATGAAAGTCCAAAGAGATACGGTCACTTTATCATCTAAATTACAAAGAGATTAGTACAGAGAACTGACCTCAGTATTGGCCAGGGTGAACAGTGAACTCACCTTAAGCTCAGTAAATGGGATAATTATACTTAAATTGCATTTCATAACTAAAAACATACAATAAATGAATGAGATCTTATCTTCAAATAAATTTAATCTGAAAGCCAGGGTTTGATCATTGCTAAACGAAACCGTGGTTATCAGATTAATGGCAAATGCATTTTCGAGCTGATTACTTTAAAACGTAAGAAAAAAGAAAGAAACAGGATGATATTTATATAGAATAATCTGAGCATTTCCATACCAGTAAATAAGAGGTAATATAATAAAAGTCTCATTAAGTTACTGAGGTCTATTTGGTTTTCTTTTCTTTTTAGGGAAACATTTTAACTCTGCAAACAAGCAGAGGCAAAAGTTGGGTTAACACAAGGTTTTAATTGCCTGGTAATGCTTTGCCAAGTCCAAATGCTTCTGAAAAGTTCCTGCTTGTCACATGCCCTTTACCTGGCTGATTCTTGATAGATCAGAGAAGCACGCTGGTGTGTGTTTTGGCAAGCATTACCCTGATAAAAAAACATGATTTTATTTCAATTTTGGATCATTGAGGGGAGACTGTGCTGAATTCATTTTAGTCTGTGCAAAATGGCTGAGGGGCTGAGGGAACTTTTGTAACCACCACCTATTCCTTCAGATCTGCAGCAGAAAGATGTTTGATTGTCAGCAGGGGCCGGTGGTGATGACAATGATTTAATGCTTCAGCACCTAGAAGTCTCAGCTGGAATGGCACGGTGCTTGCTGCATAGAAACATGTCGAGAAACAGACCTTCCTTTTAAGATTTGGAGTCCTGGGTCCCAGTCCTGCAGAAACTCTGTGCCTTGCTTATTTTTATGAATCTGCCTAAAATTAAACATGGATAAATATTTTCTGGGTTGAAATTCAAACGGACAGAACAGGGGAAAAAATGAAGGAGGGGAAGAAGTATCCTCGTTTCACAGCTGCCCTGATCTGCTGGCTCGGAGTTTATCTGTGCGTAAAGCCAGCATAAATCACTCCTGATCTGGATCAGATGTGTCCTGCTGGGCAAGCAGCAGAGCACAGATCGAAGATTAATGATGGCCAAAGCAGAGACCTGGGCCCCTCTGCCAGGAGAAGATGAAGCACCCTCTGGGGGACTCTGTCTCTCTCTCTGACAACAGCAGGAGCCTGTGCAGAAAGCTTGGACTAGACACCTAATTTTAGATACCTGAAGTTAGGTCAGATGAATTTCCCTCCTGAGAAGATAAGTGACTTGACCAAAATCAAACATGAAGTCTTTTGCATGAATTAGGTCCTGTGCCTAAATTGATGGGCAGTATTTGGGGATTTGGGTGGATGCTATTGTTTTGGCATTTTCTTAATTGAAAGATTAATTTTATCAGAAATACACATACAGAAATAGAAAACTGAGGGGAAGAGTATGATTTGCAGGGCATGTGGTACCAGTGCTGAAGGTTTCCCAGCTGCAGTGGCAAAGCCTGTACAGTGGGAGAAGACAGATATCATGAGCCAGAATTCATTGACCATTAACTCTTATCTGCCACTATTGCTTCCTTCAGTTACCTGCTGCTGGACAGCCTTAGCATAAATGAGAAAGTACCTTACACCATAATCTCTACTTTAGCCTTCTAGGAAAGGGATAGAAAAAAAAACCAGCTGGCTTTGGTAGCATATCCTTACATTTTCAGGGCACTTCAGAAACATGTGACATTTTGCTCAGTCCCCCCGTGCCCTTTGGCTGAGCCTGAAGCCAGTGAAAGGCCTCAGCCGTGTTGTTCCATGGCACCTGGTTTCGGGAAAAAAACAGACGGAGAAAAAATCTGATCCACAACACTCCTGACAGTGCTGTGTGAGGACATCTACCATTCGTGCCTTCTTCCCTTCACAGTCTGGCCAGAGGCAAAATCATGTTATACTTCCATTGACTCCTCCAGTTCTCAAACGAAACAACATTTGGATCTAGCGGACACTAGAAATATCCTAATTTACTATGAATTGGAGCCACGTTGCGCTGGCATAAATCCAGGCACTTTACCAGATGAATGATGAGACATGTTACTTACCTTTAGTTCCCCCAAGCCAGTTGTTTCCCACAATGCTGCCATCTTGCAGTTACGGGTAATGTGATGTTTTACACTCGGCGCTGCTATTACCTCCTTGCCGTACCTTTATTGTCTGAGCATTCGGATAGAGATGAAACCCATTATACTTCACAGCAGTTTGAACACAGGTCCTTGAGTTGATTTATCTCCTTTATTCCTGTGCGGTTGGGTTCTCTCCACTACTTCACTCACATCTCCCTGATTTTTTAACTACGGGATGTGAAGAGTGTCTGAATTGTAATTTTCCATGCTTTCAGACATGGTTAAGGTTCAATAAAATCCTCATGCTCACTGGCTGTGTTTGGATCAAGGTGAGTGGAGCTAAAAATAGTGGGTTTAAAAAATAAGCATTTTTTTTCTTTAAATTTGCAGTGCTGAGCATGTTTATATTTTGCTGAGGCTTTGAAAGTAGTTTTAATTGGGCGCAGTGCTTTGTGGCTTTTACACCCTTTCTTCTCCAGCGCTGAAGATGTTTCCAAATACAAATATATAGGCCAGATTCACCCCTGAAGCAAGCTGCGTCTTGGTGAATGCCAAAAGACAGCTGTTCACAGTGGCATAAGATTGTTTCCTCACCATGTTCAATGGAGGTTAGACTGTTTGCTTCATGACATTGTACCTTAGGCCTTTCCATCCCTGTTTTTTCAGGGTGAAAAGTTTGATGCAAATTCACCCCTGTTGCAGTAGGGTAACACCAAGAGCAGAAAGCAAAACCCTCTCCTCAGTGGTCTGCGCTGAGCAGTTCATGTATTTAGGACCCTCGGGTTATTCTTGCACTTGGCTGGAGAAACAAATCTGTCAGCAGGGTAAAATTGGGTACCCTCCCCAATATCTTCTCTACCATCTCCTTTCTTACCGCTATGCAGAGCATGTAGGTGTGCACAGAGGGAGTGCTAACCCATCCTCATGTACTGGGATTGCGCTTGGTACCGTGGTGGCCAAGAGCCCTGCCTTGCATTTGCAGTGTGACAGTCATCCCTGGGGTGGGCAGTCACTTGCCAAGGTGTCCAGGTCAGCTCTGGGCTGCGTGTTGGGGTTTTTTGGTGCCTCAAGCCATGCCTCATGCTGGTGCAGCTGTGATGTGTGGCTGCTGGAAACATTGGGTTGTGTCTTCTGAAGCTCACAGATGGATCTGCTCGAGCTATTCCTTACAAAATGTAATGTCAACAGCTGCAGAGAGGGGAAAAAACAGGAAAAAAAAAAACCTCAAGTTTACACTTAAACACAGTGCAGTGTGTTTAAGTGGGGTTACATGGCAGCGAGCTACCCAGCAGAGGGAAGTTTGTGTGACTGGTCTTACTGAAGTCAGTGAATAACAGCTGAAGCTGATGAATTACTTACTTGCTTAAAGTTAAGCATGTGGTTAAATGCTTCACCAAATTCATTTAGATTCTTGTACGCCATTTAAAACTTTAATTTTGGTGAAAGAGTAACATAGGGGAGATACATTTTATTACTGAGATTCATATGGTGTTGAGTAACACCCACAAAGCCTTTTTTGTTTCCTCAGCTTATTTTTTGTGTGAATAAGGAATACGCAAAACCTGAGCAGGTTTTTGATTTAGAATAATGTGCTAGTCATAAGTAAATACTGTTATCCATAACAAAGAGTTTACCTAGCTTGATTTTCAAACTAGGTGCAAGGAGGGCCATTCACAACAGCTAATATGATAGGCTGAGGGGTTTTAATGTCTGGGAAAATGCAGAAAGGGGGACAATGGTACTAGGATAGGACATTGGAAAGGGTAAAAATAAAAAGGAGAAAATTATAAACTAAATTTATAAACTAAAACTATAAACTAAAGACAATCTGAGTTTGGTTTTATAAACTTTCATTAAATCGGGGATAGGATGCTATTAAATTAAAAAACTACCCTTAAAAATCCTTTTGGATGGCTCTTGAGTACACAGGGAAAGGATTTTTTTGCAAATCTCAGGCCGAGTTCCCAAGCTACGCAAAACTTCCAAAGCTGAGCCATGAATCCATTTCTGCCTTCCTGCTGTTGAGAAGCTTGGGGGATATTTCTGGAGACGAGTGCAGGAGCCAGCGTGTGCCCTGTGGCTGCGTGCCACACAAGATGAAGCAGTAGCATCCACCTTTCCAGAGCAGCTATGGAGAGTAACAGCCCGTTGATCCCATCAGTAAGGCATGGGCTGCTTTGAATTGCTAAACTAAATCAGTCATGAAATAGGGAGCAGAGCCTTTCTGCCTGAATGGAAGATCAATACAGTAAGAGATGCTGGAAGGATCCTATGTCTTTTTCATGTTGCTAAAGTTTCATTTAGATAACAAATAAATTAGGGCTTCTACTTAGCCCTCAGCGTTGGTGTCATTTTGCTGCCTTCATGTATTTGGTGAATTTCCTACTGATTTTACTGGCGGCTGAATTACATCCATGATGAATATTTTTGCAGATCCCACCCAGAAAGCCTACAGTTTTTAATTATTAAGAGGATCTTGTCCTGATGGCAATTTCTGAGTGAGAAGCATTCTTTTTACTGACAGTGGAATGCAGACCAGCCAACTCAGCCATGGCTTTCAGTGACTCTGTAGCCACTGAGCAGTAGTCTGAGTAATGATGACATTATTATTCCAGGAACGTGTCTACAAACAAACAGAAGGGCAACGAGTAGTTCTTTGGTAACATTTCCCAGTATTGATTTTGTGGATTAAATGAGTCTTATTGGTTTATAACTTTCATCTGTGTACAATGGGCACTGGAGCTCCCTTTCCCTCCTGTTTAAGACATGCCATATACCAAAATTTTATTAAAACCTTTATTACCCATTTACACACACAAAATATTTTATAAAAATCAGCCTCTCCTTATGAGAAATGCTCACACAAGCCTCATGGAGGGAAAAATGAAGGTTTATGTCAGGACTTTGAAATTAATGAGTGTCAACACTATGTTTCATTTCATTTCTTCTGCCCTAGCCCATCAGAGGTCACCTCAAGAAACAGTGCGTGAAATCAGGCCAATAGTAGGTTTTAGATGAATTAGAAAGAGATCTGGGTCAGGTATTATCTGGTGCTGAGCCATTTCTGAATAAAGTCAAATTATCCACTTCAGAGCCACTCATTATCTGATCACATTTTTGAGTGGATGATGATGGTTTTTCACTTGGAACACAGTAACCTCCACTTACATCCTGGCATTGCTGATGTATATAACGTGTGGTCACGCACCCACAACACAGCACTTATTTGAATAAAATTAGCTTCAGAAAACCCATCATGAAAATTAAGCAGATATCTTTTCTGTTCCTCTGCCATGTCATAATTTGGCTTTTTTATGCTCAGTAAATAACATCTAAATTCAGATGAAAGTGGAGACAGTAGACCAGACTCTGATCTCATTCCTCATATCGCCAAATGCCACATTCAGGAATAGTTCCTCTGAGATGAGCATGGAAAAAAGTGATGGCCAATTTTGAAAGTTCCTGTCTCCTTTCCCGACACTCAGATTCATTAAAAATACATTACGTACTGGGAAGCATTCACATACATGAGTACAGCAGGTCACAGAAGTACATTAATACATTATCTTTTGTCTGTCTTTCAGTTGCTTCGCCTACACAGAAGTGGGTTTGCTGGTATGGGAAGTTTGTGGATCAGTTTGTGTGTTGTTCATATACATATACACACTTAAAAGCACACACATGCTGAAAAAGGTGACTTTTGGTAGCCTTAAGTAAACTAAATATAGGTATGTGAGTAAATCTACCAAAATCATGATCTAACACCTAGAACTAGGACTGTATATGGACCACAAAAAGTCCATTTCCAGACTTGCCTGTCACAAGAACAAGTGGAGGAGCTGGTCTTGCACGCAGAACACATCCCCACCAAAGTCAATAGTTCTGATGTTCAGATCTGGGAGGTGGACATGCTGCCTTGATTGACTTCAGAGAAGTAAAGCTGCTTTGAAACTCTTTGCCAGCAGGAGCTCAAAAGGCAGGATGGACCCTTGATCAAAGATATGTATTCCCAAAAGAGGCCTGAGACTGGAGAAAGGCATTTAAAAGAAGGATGGCAGAATGGGCTTTAAAGACTGAAATATGTAAGGACAGAATTTCCTGCCACTTGGGAGTATCTCATTATTCACAAAATGCCAACTCTTCAATTCTCATAAACAACAGTGTATCATCCCTCCATAATTAATTTAAGAAAATGGCTAGAAAGAACAGGTTTTGTTCCAAGTGTTGAAGTGACATGTTGCTCTTTTCTTCTTTCTATCCATGCTTGTTTCAGACTGCCCTTCTCCCTGCTGACTTTTGGGCACATTCTGAAAGGTTAGACCTTGAAAAAAGGACTGAGCCATATTTATTTTTAAGCTGCTCCCCCTCCCCCAAATAAAGAGAGCACCCTGAAATATGAAGGAATATTTTATATAACTACAAGGTAAAGGAGACTTTAGTTTCATGGATTAGTCATGCCCACCTTTTTAATTCAAGGACAGAAGATGAACTCTAACTGTACTAGTTCCCTAATAGCAGGGTTTTTACAAATATAATTAGATTTTTCTCTTTTTTGCTCTATCTATCCTGCTCTTTTTGTACTTTAAAAGATTTCTTTGTTTAGAATTGTAATGATTTCTGTTAGAAATTATATTCATTTCAGCTCCTGTCTTTTATAGTAGTGATGGATGCCGTTAAAGGACAGCTCAGCTTTGTGCAGAGCCAGCTGCATTTTAATGGTACATAAAAAGATTTCTGCATAATGGTAGACTTTGGACTTGCTAGTCTTGAACAGGGGTGATAGAAGGAGTCACTCTTTTCATCACCCCGAGGATATGCAGAAAGTCACCCTTAGCAGTTTTTCATCTGTTCACATTCACAGCTGGGCTGCAGTTTCACTCAGCCCTTTGCTCTGTCTGTCACTGTCTCTAGCAGTCTCCAGCAATTCAGCCAGAGACAAAACTCCCACCCTCAGTGCATTAGTTACCAGTGTTGTACTGCTCTTAGTGCAGAGTCAATTGAAGGGATGGTATGTTCACACCTCATGTAGCCACCAAACTCCTGGCTTCTGCTGCAAAGGGCACGGGTGCACAGGAGGTATGGGTACCCAGCCTGATCACTGCAGTAGCATCTTTGACAGTAGCTCTTTGTCAAAGAAGTGTGAACCAAGCCCTTAGTACATGTTACAGGGTCAGCTGGGACACAGTGGCTCTTTGTAATATAAAATGGAATACCATTCACTTTGCATATTGACATTACCTAAGTGAAGGTTGCAAACTGGAAGCTGTGTCCCAGTGAGGAAAACAGAGAAAAAGGTGACCAAGCAAAAAGAAAGCAAAAAGTAGACATGCAATGTGGCAAACCTCAGACAGATTTTGAGGATCAGCTTGCTAAAGGCATAAAAATAATAACACAAACTGCCTCGAGCACACCAGGAGCTGGAAGCTTTCCTGGGAGTCTGGAGGGCAGGTAAGTGCAATGGAGCCCACAGGGAAGATTAATTATGTACACTAATGTTCACAGCTCCGGAGTTCAAGCAGGGTACCTCACCAGAGCCTTTCTCTATGGGGGACAAGGCAGAAGAACTGCCTCAAACTGATCTGCTGGTAGAAGAGGTCTAGGGATGAATCAGGAGGATGAATAATAACAATTTGCCAGGAGCAGATGGGCTTCGCTCACGAGTTCTAAAGGAACTCGGAAATGAAATTGCTCAGCTGTTGATGGGGGGATGTAAATCTGTGGTTTACATCAGCACAGAGGAAGCAAAGGCTGCAACTGGTGTGCTGATTTTTTAAAGGCTCCAGGGAAGAGGAGCCTGAAAAGCTTCAGGTTGGCAGGAATATAGGGTGCAAAGGACAAAAATTATACTAAAAATGGAATTAGAAGACAGAGGGATAAAGATGGCAAAATAGGAAAGTACAAGGCTTTGCAAAGAGAAGCCATGCCTCACAAACATTTTGTGATTTTGAGGAATCAGTGAGTATGTAAGTAAGGGTGATTTGGTTGCTACAATATACTAAGATTCTCAAGAGCTTTTAGCAAGTTCTCTCCCCAAAGGTTCTTAAGAAAATTAATCTCTCATGGGTTAAGAGAGAATGTCCTTTTGTGATTTAGCAAGTGGATAAAAGCTAGGACCAGTGGTCTCACGTTGGAGGGAGGTCACCCTATGCCACTGCACAGGGACCTGTGCTTGGGGCTGTGTTACTCTGGGTGCTCACCGACAGCACGCAAAGAGTTGAGGTAATATAATTTCCTAATGATACGAGTTTGTTCAGGGCAGAGAAAGCTAAAATGAATGTAAGGAGCTGCAGAAGCTTCTCATGGTACTGAGGGACTGGGTGATAAAACAGAAGATGAAATTCACATATTAAGAAATGCAGAATAATGACCATTGGGAAAAACAACAGTAATTATAACCTACACAGTGATGAACTGTAGATTAGCTATTAGCATTCAGGAAATAGATTCTGGACTCACTTTGAACAGTACTATGAAAACATTAGCTCAAGGCTCAGTGGGAATGAGTCAGAAGGTGCAGAGAATTTTAGAAATTATTAGGAAAGGAACAGAGAACATACCAGGAAATGTAATTAACCACTGTTCAGACCGCTTGAAATCTATGTATAGCTTTGGTTCCCCTGAGATGTAGAAGAACATGAAAAAGCACACAGGAAGGCAATGATGATGTCTGAAAGTGCAAAACAGCTTCCTCATCAAGAAGTCGAACAAGAAATGATTCTTCATTCCTTCTCATTACATGAGAAGCTGCAGACCTCAAAAAAAAGGCAAAAAAAGTTTTGAAAAATATAGAGGGAATTTTTTTTCCTGCACAAGACATCTTTAAACAGTGGGACTCATTGTTGCAGGATATTGTGGATGCCATGCTCATTTATGCTAAGAATTAATAGGCAAATTAATGCAGGAAAGTGTACCATTGCCATTCTGTGATAAGGGGCTGATAAATCCATGGATGAGCACAGCCTCAGTAAGCTGGGAAGACAGACAAGGGAAAGGATCAGTCGTCACTTAACATGTTCTTGAACCTTTTCCTTGAACATCTAGAAGGAGCAAATGTCAGAGACAGACTCAGGGCAATGGGAACCTTAGTGCTGTCCTGACTGCAGCTAATCTTCTACGTATAGAGAAATTTTATTTGCTTAGAAGAAAGAAGTTAAACCTCACATTACAGGAACTAATCTGCTAGGTGGAATCCAACAGGCAGCAAACAGATGGATTTTCTGTCGCTTCCTCTGGGTACTGCCTTTTCTGATTGCGTCCTTGTCTTCTTATCATCCTTTTTTTTCTTTTGACCGTCTGCTGCCTGCAGTACCATGTGATTGCTCTCCTTAATTAGGCATGGACAACATGAAGTGCCCCACCAACTGATCATATTTAATTTATTTCTAATTATACTGCTTTTTAAAATGAATCTGGCACACTGAGTGTAATAATTCTGTTATGTTGACTTCGGTGTAAGTCTGTGGGATGCCCATGGCAATAGCTAAGAAAATGCGACTTTTTTGAAAGAGAATCTGAAGTGAGTCATGGGCTTGTGTTACGGTTCTCTCATTCTGACTAATCAGTTTGAAGGCCATCCTGTCCCACTTTTGCTATTTCTTTCCATTCCTCTTTACTCCTGGCTGAGTGGCACAGACACTGTTACACACTTTGAGAGGACGCTGTGGACTTGTTTCTCGTTACACTTGATTGCAGGTCACTTCCAACACAAGCCCTTAGGAACCTAAGAGCACTTTTCCCCTCAACACCAACTGCTCTCTAAATGACCTTAGAAAAAGCTTTTTCTGCCTTTTTTAAGGGTTAGTCCCTTCTGGCCTTTGCAAACTAGAACCTCTGACACTCCATTCTCACCCACGCCAGGAAGTGTCATATATTCTGTGTTTAGGGCAAGATTTTAGTTGGCAGGTTTTCTTTCCATACGGCATTTTTTTTCTACACTAGGATCACATGAAGCTTTAGAAATTAAATCTTATAATCTTATAATTCCCTTAGATGGATACATACTACATAAAGTAGTTCCACTTTATGGAAGGGAAATAGCAGCAGTTGGAGGTGACATGAAAGAGTTTGAAAGGCAGCCAGCTCCTCTGGGTAGGTAGCCTCCCTGAAGGCATCTCAAAACCTGACCCTCACTCAGCTTTGGCTGGGGCTGGGGCTGCTCAGAGGTGATGCACCAAGAGATTACTGGTATTTGGTGCTTGGGGAACAGAGCTTGCTTGAGACTATTAATAGCCAGTTTGGGAGCCAGGCTGAGTCTCCAGCACAGCTCTTACAGAATTATAAGGCAGAGCCTAGAAACCAGCTTTTCTTTCTTAGAGTTTCTAGAGCACGCTTCCTCTCCTTGGGGATCTGTGTGTTGCATGATGCGCTGATTTAGTTGTAGGAATTATATTGGCAGACTGTGTCATTCCATTAATCAGGTAGGTCATATACAGAGACCTAACATAATAACATCCCTGTTGTACACACAAGCGCACACACACACACACACACATGCACTAAAAAGATGAATTGTTGAGTGATTCAGTTTTAATCTGAATTAATGTTTTCATTGAAGCTGTGGCTCTGCTCATGTGAGGAACACTGCTGCATTTCTAATTTCCTTTTCACACTAAATTGTCAGCATAATCTGCTGGCAGAAGCCAGATCTGCTGAAAAGAGGACAAAAGAAAGGGCTTGCGGAGGAGGTGGGAAAAAAACATATATTCTGTCAAACACAGTTAGACTGTCACTCGGGGGGTGGGTGAAAACAGACGGCTGATCTGTGTGATGTGAAAGTGAGCCCTAATGGGGGTAGGAGAGAGTACCAGGCAGATGGTGTGCGGAGCCTGCAGTTGCTTATTGCATTGATCTTGTGTCCCAGTTACCTTGTGCCCCTCATCCCACCCATTTTTTTCTTTGTTTTACTGATCTTAGATGTATACTTACAGCCCCTTGCCCAGCAGAATCCCCATTCCAGCTAGACTTCCAGTTGATGTTGGAAGAAATATATTGAACACTTATAGCTTGTTTAAAATACTGTACTGTCCTTTGGTGTTTTCATTGTTTTCATTACCTTATTCACAAGTTATTCTCTATTGGATTGTTATTGCTTCTTGCATTAAAAGACAACTTTTGAATACTGCATGGGAAGTAAAGATCACCGACCAAACTGTTGTATATATTCAGTTTACATCACCAGAGTGGCTTTTTAGTCTTTCTACTATCTTGAGAAATATTAATTATCATTAACTCATTAAGGATATGTCTGAGCTAAGAATAGATGTAGAGAGCAGAGCTGAGGAAAATGAGAATTTCATTTCATGAAAGACATTGTCCAAACAACAACGATGCATTCCTGTTCAACTCTTTGCCCCAATCACTAACTGAATCATTCACCTGGGAAGAAGAAGACCTGGTTTCACCTCAGTCCTGTGGAAGATGCAAATCCAGCTCTACCAAATTCTAAGCTAATGACCAAATCTCCATGTTTCAAGCTATTTCCAAGTGAGTGTGTCCCTTAGGTGTGATAAGAAAGTCCAGACTGGATGTGAATAATGCTCTAAAGGAAAATTTTATAAAATCCAGTAGATCTCCAGGAAGACTTTTGGTTTGGTGACTCAGCACTTTCTGAAAGTTCATCAGAGACTTCACTGATTGGCTCCACATGAACTTCCTTTCAAAAAGAAATCTCTTGACTGGTACACTGAGCAGATTTAATCTTGTTATCTGTAGGAGAAAATCAATACAGTACCTCCAGCCATGATGCCTGGCTGTCTTCAGAGTAACTGCATTATAAACGATTCCAATGAATATTTATGGAGACTGCTTTGCAGTTTTTACTCGCTTCTAATCTCTGAGTGATAATCTAACAGGACTGGTGTAACTGGTCTTCCATATGTCCTGGTGATAGACACTAATAAGTGTAATAATGCATGAACAAAATCTGTGATGGTAATGTAAAGTCTTTTAAGTCTACATTTTCTACTACCTTGACTCCATTTCACAACACTGCAAAAGTGCAAGAGGAAACAATCCCATCCTTCAGAAAAATAATTAAAAAGTGAGTGATATAATAGCTTTCACTAGTATCAGAACTCATCAGGCCTTCATTTAATGTTATAGACATTCACAAATACAGGGAGCAGCAATTGTCTTTGCCTTATTCATCTGAGGGAGATGGGACCCTGAACCCAAGCAAGATAGTTTTGAGAAAGAGCTACACTGGGAAAGCTCTCAAAAATGAGTGCTCATAGAATATCTGTGATACATGTTTTTACTTCATTGTTGTGGCTAACGCAGAGAGAATAATGTTTTACTTGTTCTGTGCTTCTGAAAAACAAAACTTGCCTTCAGGAGGTGCAAATGATGTTAACTGTTGGGCTGTTTGTCTTCTGGCACCAGAAATAGGCTGTGCAGTAACCTGATGTGTCTCTGTGCAGCTCTGGGGAATGACTTCCTAAAGGAGCCGAGTGTAAGAAAGCCCAATATTTTGTTTGATACTGATGCTGCTCTTTCATCCTGCATCATTAGTCTGTCCCAGTTTCCTCTGCTGGAAAAGGCTCATTTCTCATCTAGCCAAGCAGTATTTTCTCAGCATTTAGCAAGAGGAAATGGAAAAAAAGACAGGGGTATTTGTCAGGAACAAATCAGAGAATGGTGGAGAAAGGAAGCTGAAAACTCTTTCCAGAGTCTCCTAAGATGCCTTTAGGACTGTGAATCTGGACCTCACTGCATCAGATTTCCATTCATGTTTGAGGAGATTTGAAATTGAGTATTACGGGCCTTGTCCTTGCTTGAGCAAGAAGCATCCATGGCTCAAATCCAACCATCTCCATTGCAGTCTCCACCCTAAACTTAACCCCTCTCCATTGCAGAAACAAAAATTTCTTCATTTTGTGACTCTGTACAATGAATAATGGCACAAGACAACGCATAAATCCCCATTACAAAACCAAACTGGTTGCCCTCATCCAGTCTGTCCTATGCCAGCAGATGGAAACATTCAGCAACTCACCCTTCAGGACATTTTCTGTAGATGCAGATTGTTATATGGTGAGACAGGATCATGGCCAAGAAGAACATGTTCATGCCATGCAGCCTTGATCAGCAGGATTACATCTGACTTGCAGCAATTCTCCACTCTCCTGCAAAGAAACATGAAATCCTTCATGAACAAAAACCACCACCATAACATAAGGAGGTCTAGGAGCACAATAGCGTTCACATGAAACCTGCATTTCCAAGTGTAAATTGTACAGTTGTGGCAACATCTCAGCCTCATGGGACATTTCTATGCTGGTCTGGAAAACATGATCTCACATTTCTCCAGCGAAAATGATTTAATATTTCAGAAAATTGCCTATATTTCAGTTTGCTTTGCCTCAGCAAAAGAGGAAAATGTAGCAATATTTTTCATTTTTTGTTGGAAACTTATTTTTATGGGATATTTTTCCCAGCAGAAAAAATTCTTTTGCCCAGGCATGCCCTTTTTTTCTTTTTAACAGCAATTCTTGAAGGTACTACACCAGGATCCAGAACTTCATCAAAGAAAGGAAACAGCCTATGATTTCTCAAAAGGTGTAGCTTAAAACAAAGCCACCAGAAAAACTCTGACTTCACCCTGTGGGAGGCAACAGCTTGAACTAGGGAGAGCCATGGGGATAGAGCAGCAGCCAGGTCTGGGGGAGTTCCACTTTCTATTCATCCTCATGATCTCAGCCACCAGCGAGGAACGTGCTTTGCTTCTAATAATTAGGGTCTCCGGGCGCAGAAACTAAAGGGCCATTTTCCAGGTGGCTATGTCCTCTTGTTATCTATGTATTTGCAGACAGTGCCTGCTTCTGAAACTGCAGGGCAAGACTTGACAAAGTCAGATTTTTGCTATTAAAGCAGAGATGCTTAGACATACCCTACACACAGAGATGAGCCCAGCCTATTTCCAAGTTGAATATGCGTGTTGGGGTATGATATAGCAACTCTAGCTTTTTTTCTGTCAGTTGATTTGTTCTTTCCATCCCAGTGACTGTTTTCATTTATGAAAAGGGAAAATACTGGACTACAAAATACCACCAGGCTGAGTGAGATGCTAACAATATTGCATGCCTGTTAGACTGTCTGGAGCATCTCAGAGGTCAGACTACGGGACAAATCTTTTGCTGGTTTGTGCTCATTTATGCGTTGCACTCAAGGGAGGGAGAAGCAACATTGTTCAATGCCCTGGTGAAGTAAGTTGTACAAGTGATGATGGAGGAGACTCAGCCCTGCCTCCACTGCAGGGTCACATTTTTCAACCTTTTCAGTGCTGCTTAAAACATATGGTGGAACAATCTAATATGTTATATTATGTGCAGGAAGAGCACTCACCCAGCAAACTGCCCTCTGATAGCTGTGCCTGAAGCTCCAGCTCAGGCTGAGAGCCACTGCTGTGAGGACCACAGGTGATGTATGGTGCTGAGGTGCACTGTGGTGGGGATGGGGGATTTGGGAGGACAGAGTAGAAGAGGAGGGATGGGAGGAGAGGCAAGATGAAAATGATGAACAATCAACATCGGGATACATGGGGAAAGCAAACAATCCAGATTCAGGGGTTGTTTTTTGTGTCTGTGTTGTTTAATGTTGTACCTATATACCCATATAGTTAGGCCATACACAAGTAAATACATAACAATATTTATAATATAACTATGTCATCTGTATTCAGGACTTAGAGGTGACAATCCCTTAAGTGAAGACAAGTATCCATAGAAGTGGTTTAAAGAAACTGCCTCTCCTAAAGAGAAGGGAGCTGTATCTGATGTTCCCTGTGGGCATCATCTCTCCCTTTTGCATCTGGTGACCTGTCGTTGTAGTGGTGCTTGGCTGCTTTGAAGAGGAAGCCTATCAACAGGCTGTAGTTACAGAGCCATGTATATACATGCCAGGAGGCTTGCTGCTTTCCCATTGATCATAGTCTTGGGTATTGGCACTGACAGATTCTCAAAGGAATACTTAACATGTGTGTACTGTGCTTTTTTGACACCTGTCTGGGATGCAATCTCAGTGGAAACAACCATGGAATATCTTCCATGTAGCATTTGTCTGCTTTATGCAGTCTCAAAATCGTGTTGTAGCATGACAATTCTGAATCCTTACAGCTTGGGAAAGTTGTGTGGGAGCAGCTGTAGAAGTTAGGTAGGAATATTCACGTCACTTAACAGACTCCACTCATTAGCTCAGAGAAGCAAAACATCGCCTGCATACCCCAGAGTACAATAATCCAGTCTCATTTGACTTCAGACTCTCAGGCATTCAGGATCCCAAATAATAGGTGAGCTCAGACAGAGAGATTCAATTCACTGCAGATCAGGAAGAATAAGAATTAATGTTTCTGTCTTGATCAAGGCCAAATTCTTCCTAACTGGGGCTCTGCATAGTCTCCTGGCCTTGTGAAAAAGCAGTAAGTAAACGAGACATTGCAGGTCAGAGAGGTGGGAGGGAGGGAGCAACACAGGGCTGAAATGTGTCTCTCTTCATCCTTTTGAGGTTTACCTATAGTTACATGTTGTGCGCACACCAGCTAAGACAGTATAATCTCTTCTGGTTCATGCTGGCAACAAAAACCTCTCCAAAAAACTACATCTCTCTTTCCACCCAGGTTTATGTAATGTTCTCTGTTATTTATGAGCTTTCCCACAACACACAGTACAGCAAGTTCTCTTTAGGGGCTCATGGTTCAAAGGGGATAGTGGCTTCCTTTGCTTTTCCCTATTCTTTGTCTGAAGCACCAGAAAGCCCCATAAATTGCAGGTTGCTTAAGCAGTCAGAGCCAAAAGGTTGCTGCTGATGATGGAGAAACAGTTTGTAGGAAATAGGACACAAGGTTCAGCAGGGCAAATGTTTCCACTCAATTTCCAAAAATACACACAGTGATTAAAAACAGCTTTATGGCTCACCCGACATCTCCCGGGGCCAAAGCCACTGACAGCGCAAGCCGTGGGAAGGGGCATAGTTGGCGTGGAGGTCAACTGCCACCCCAGCAAGCTGTGTGGCTGGATGTGACCGTCCCTCCGAGTGGCATCCATGGCCCATGGTGTGCACGCGTGTCTTGTGTCCACACCACTTCCAAGACACATTTTTAATGTAGCCTGAGCTCATGGTGCAGACAGGACTGTCAAAAAGGAAGAGCTGCTGTCTCTACAGAAATAGTACTCTCCTCTGTGCAGAGTATCAAGGGATGCCAAAGATTTCTGCAGTGTGTCTGTCTGTCTGTCCTGGAGAAGCTATTTCTGTCACTGACAAGCAGCCAAATGTGGGAAAAAAACCTCTGTCATCAATGCACAGCAATGCTCCCATAACTGTTTCAGAGACAAGTGATGAATACCGTGTCCAAATGAAGCCACTGGGGGAAATTAAACCGCTTGTAATGACCTAGATTGGAATTTGGCTGTGACACTGGGACTAATGACTTGTTCTCCTGTGGAAAGTGGCAGGGAAGCTCGTCAGAGACGATCTCTGCAAAGGTAGCTCCAGCACAGTGCCCCTCAGCCCTGTCCCATGCACTGCTTACAGCAGACTTAGGTTTGGGCTTGATGGGAAGAGCAAGGAAGTTTAGGCAGACGGATAAACAAAGGCTGCAAAGCAATATGGGAGCTTTTGTTTGCTCTGGCATGTACACTGCATTGTTTCATGTGAAGGCCTAATAGCTTTTAAATTAGGTGCTTTAGGATATGGTCAGATGATCACAGGTGAAGGAGCTACTGTGTTTTAAGAGATACTGCTCATTACTATGGATTTCCATTGCTGAGCTGGGACACAATAACTGGCTGGAACTGTGTTCCTTGTCCAATGCAATGGAAAATCCATTTATTTTCAGAGCGCTGGTCACCAACTCCTTCACAAGAACTCTGAAAATAATCTTAATACTCAACTGACAAGGTTCTTCAAAATTGGAAATATATCGGGTACAGCTTGACCCCTTTGTAGGTCATGCAATTTAAGTTTTAAATCTCATTTAAATGGAATGGTAAAGCCTGCTACAGAATAAGATCTGCAAGCATAGAGATGTGTTAAGCTGTACCAAGGAATATCAACCACCACAAACCACAATGAACACAACCAGTGCGCACAGTTTACATGATGTACAGGCCTGATGCTCAGCATGATCCACTAATTGCAGCATCATTAAAGAACTACAGTTCTGATCAGCTGGAGTAATTTCTGAGAGCTCTAGGCGTAGGCCAGATGTATGGTCCCTGTGCACAGCATCACTCAGCCACAGAGGCCACCATGCATTAGATCCCAGGATATATGGAAAGATCTAACCAATCTCCAATAAAACCAGTGAGAAAGGACCAGCAAAAAACCTATGTACTGACTCTGGGCTGTCCATAGGAACTATTCTCTCAAGCTAGGCAGATGGCTTCCAGACTGGCTTGCTCCTGAAGCAGAGCGAAACCTCTTTAAATGCAGCTGAGAATGATTTTCTTAAATTCCTGCTTTTGAATGAGTCTGTAGCTATATGAGGTATCACACATTTTGGGTTGTAGTGATTAATTCTCACTGGGTGAATAGCACTGATCTGTGCTATGGCTGACTGCTTGTTTCTTAGACTGCACCACTAACTTCCATTAATATTCAGGCATATTGAATTTAAATCTGTTGTTCCCTCCCAAACGCTCGTTGGCAATGGATTTGACTGGAACACTTGCGCAAAACAAGCACTACAGGGAATGCAAAAAGCCCCTATTTTTATTCTGGTCAGAACTGAACAGAGAAGGATTCTCTACAATTACAAGTGAGAAAGCCCTGACAAGCAGACATAATGGAGATCAGCGTTGTGTATGTGTGTAAGTGTGTTGGGTGAAGATACTGTGACTTCACAGCCACAGGGCTGGGCCTAAACCCCTCCAACAAAGATATACACAGAATTTCTTAATGCTGCACAACACTTTCCATGCTTAAAGCATGGGCTGGAGTGCAGGCGGCTGGGTGGCTGGAGGAGGGGGAAATTACATTTATTTCCTCCTGACATATCACTCCATTTTTACGAGGGTTATCTGCTGCACTAAGCAAATATTTAAATAAGGTGGCCCAGAGGATTTACTACAATGCAGATCTCATCAGAGTTTCATAGATTTTAAGGCCTGGAGATCATGTAGCAATTGCTATTATTATTACTAATTCGTGTTTATTACTGCAAGAGTGTCTGGAGACATCCATGCTGAGGAACACCTTGGACAAATTGGCTCAAGGCCCAAGACAGATGGTGGGATGGGGCAGGGCAGGGGTGCACTGCTGGCTGATATTTGCCCTGCACCAAACCATCACACCCCACACAAGGCTGGTAACGGGGCAGCTACAGCTCCCTGTAGCACCATGCACTGAGACAAATCTTCCCTTGGCATCTAGACACAGATAAGGAGCTGGTCCCTGTCCTCAGACTGCATATACCCTTAAAAAAAACAAACCTGTTTCTCTCATTTTTCTGCATAATAAAACAGGATTCCCCTGATTTATTCACATCTCCATATAGCCAGGAAGGAGATGAAGAATGGTGCCAGCAATGACACCATCCTCATTTCCCTTTGTCCAACTTGGGGTTGCTTCCTTGGAAAGCTCATTTTCTCCCCCTGGTCTCTCAGGCTCCAGGTGGTGTTTGCCTTGCCAAGGGACCGCCTTGCTTGTTCTCCATGCAGAGGTTGGGCTGAAACAGACATCACTGCTCAATTTTTCACATTTCCCCAGAAAAAAGGGCTATTGACAAGGGGATATTAGGACTGGCATGTGTATCTCGATTGCCCTCTAGTGCTGAGCTGCACCCCTGAATGGGCTCTTCTGCTCAGACAGGATTTTGAGCTGCCGAGAAAATTCAATTCACATTTAGGGTTTTATTTTGTTAATTAAAATGCTTACTGATGACTGGAGGGAAGCTGCTGGCTAGCCAAGAAGCAATATCCTGAGTCAAATAGCAGAAAAGCAGTTTGAGATGATGATTTCATCATCAGCCGATGGGAAATTGAACTCTGTAATGCATATTATTCCATCAGATTGTCCAAAGCAGTTTGTTAAGATTGTAAAGGAGCTGCCAGCTATTTGCAGCATTAAACATACTGCATCCTGGAGAATTCAAAGATCCTTAATATGTTAGACCAGTCAATATCAATTTGTTATCTTATAAAAATACACAGGCTACTGTCTTTATCAGACTCTGTGTTAAATTAAATACCTTTCCCTCTGAAACTCACAGCTCTCCATCTACATTGCCATTTATAGTGCATTGTTTAATACCCCATAGCAAAACCAACTTTCTTCTGTTACACATGCTGGAAGAAAAGAAGAAGTGGCTTTAAATAAATCCTACTGTCTAAATTGTCATTATTAGGCTTCAGAGTTAGAACAGGTGGGCAAAACAAAATTACTTGCTTTTAGGCTACCAGATGTAGGACTAATTACTAGTATTTCTTCTTGTGATCCTATGTCCAGAAAAAACAAACTTCAGCTGGAAGAGAACTGCTTGCCCAATCACTGTCTTATGTTAGGGAGAAAATCTCTTCCCATGCCCGTTTTCAGACTCAAATACATGCTTAGAACAAGCCCTAAGCCAGTTCCACTTTTCTGGCAAAAAATATCTAATTGAAACCTTGTTTCTTCCAGCTCTGGTACCTGACCAGGCTTACCAGGTCTACATGAATGACTTTCATTTTAAACTGTGAATTTTAATAGACAAACTACAGTCATCCCTGGAAGACTGTCCTCCTTAAGGGTGGTCTTTAATGAATTTTCATTAAGGTGTTTTTATTTTAATCATATTTATATACCATGAATCATCCTGAGTGCTCCAGGACGTTTACGAAGGAAATTATTATGAGGATTTTTACACCCAGTATGGCAGAATCATGGCGATGGGGGATAAGAGAACTCTGTTTCAGTAAGATCATGCAGTGTATGACACCTTCCTATTTTAGATAATCTGTTCAAATAAGACTTGCTAAAATCAGTGAACAAATCAGATATCAACTACCTTTTGTCCTTCTTATTCTTTGTTTAGTTGTATCCACATATCTCTGTGTTTTCTATAAGCTTCTGTGTCAAGGGACAGTAGTTTTCCAGTATGTGCTGCTCTTTCTGAAAAATCATGATTTTTACCTGCTGTCTTGTGAAAAAAAAGGAGAAATATATGTGTATTTCATAAATAATCTACCTGGTCTCTTAAAATGAGAAGGTGGAGAAAGAAAACCCTAAAACCTCAGTAAATGCCTTTTGTATTTGCCATGCAGCGAGAGGACAACCTGTGCATTGCACATCCTAAAATCCCCACATATATTTAACAACAGTGGCCTCTGGTGGACTTTTGGCTAAGCAAAGTACTAATAATTTACTCACAGTTGGAAACATCTGGGCTTAATGATAGCTCTGTGGTTATGGATTGGAGATCAGGAACACACCCCTAAGTATCGGTGCTTCCAAGTAGGTCAGATATCAGCCTTTCATTAATACTGATCCAATTTTAGCATGTGCCTCGGTGTGTATTTAATGCTGCTGTGTTCCTAATCTTGGAGAATTCATGGGTGACACTGCCTGAATATGCTTCTTCCTCCACTTTCCTCCTAATATATTCAAAGGGAGTTTTGAGGTCCAATCTGAGCTTTTCTTTTTGCCCAGACATTGATTTTACATCTACCTTGTAGGAATTTAACTCTCTTTCAGATTTCTGTATCTCTGTTACATTTGGTAAAAATTCAAAAGTTTTGGGAGATGGGAGTGGCAAACAGCTATGGCAAACAGCTAGAGACAAGGATAGAGAGAAGAGCAGTTGCCTTTTATTTCATTAAATTTTTTCTAGGATTCAGGAACCACTCCAGCTACTTTCTTAGGCTTTGGCTCGGCAACCTGTTCCCATTTAACAAGCATGGAAGCATATGCTTACCCTTAAGTACCAGTTTACATCCCATCTGGCCCAAGTCAACTGCTCGCGTCTGTGCTTTTCTAAGGGCAACCTATGCATCTGCTAAAAGTCTTTGCCAAATTTCAGCCTCCATTTCTTGTTTGGATATCCAAAGTGATTTCTGTGACTTAGATCCACGCCTTGCAAGGCTTAGTCCTGGATTTAAACCATTAGGTCATATTGCTTATAATACTCAGCCACACCCTTCTACATTTTAAAACACATTATGATTGTAGCAGAGCTTCATTTGATCTTATCATTGCAATATAGTTGTAAGTAGCTGATCAAAGTGAAATGTATTCTGTTTAATTAGCTTTCCCAGTGACCTGAGTATGCTACCATGAGAAATCACCATGCGTCACTAAGGTCTTATATATTTGCAAAAAGATATATACCCCTCCCAGCATTAAGGACACTGTCAGCATTCACCCTCTAGTCTGGCAGATACCTGGGACATGAAATATATTTCTTGATAAGCTATTCTTTACTCAGCCAGCACTTAATGACTGGAGCTTCAGGCCAAATGCAGAATCTTAAAATGAGGCCATCAACATCACCCAATTACTGCTGTTATTAAAAATGCCAACTGTAATCATAATAATAATTAGGCACTTATTATGCAGCGCTGCCTAAGGAATATAGTCTCCGTGTGTAAGAAAGATGTCATGCAAGTCCTATTAGTAGAGCTGGGCAATCTCACCACCTCCACATTACTGCATGAGATAAAATGGCATTTGAATGTGAACTGCCTGTGTAAATCCAATTTTCTCCGTCTTCATCTTCTAAGGGTTTATTTTGGGGTTTTTTAATACTCCAACTGGTTATACCCTCTCTAAATTTTACCCTCTACCACTAATGCCCTCCCTGAGATTCTGAGCATTCAAATCTCCCTTTGATCTGTTATTTATTATCAAACAATTATCCAGACAGACAAGTTACACCCACAGTCAGTTGGTGCCTCACATGCCAGAAAAGCAGTGGTCCAGAAGAGAAGAAACGAACTCGGTGCCAGATGCTTTTTATTGACTTCAGGCAAATAATTCTCCCTTCTGGAACTTCTGTTGGGTCATCTGTAAAATGGACCTAAACTCCACAGTTGTCTTTGTGAAAATACTTGAGTAGAAATCCCACAGAAATGTGCTAATTATAAATGTACTAGTCATAAGTGTGCTAATTATGTTGAAGATTACCAAGTCTGTAGTTGATCTGTTCCCAAGTTGCAATTTGAAATCCAGGCTCCCAGTTCCTTCCAAACATACAGAAAGAAAGCTGATGTGGCTCCTTTGTCCCAATCTACTGCATTGCATGCTAAGGGTAATCTCTCTGGTTTTGCAACATTCTAACAAAATCACAGCTTTTGAAAGAGATTAGATGGTGTAACTCGGCTCCAGTGATCGTTCAATCCTGACATCTGTTTTATTGCTTTATGTATTGTGGAATTAAGAGAGATTATCTTCTAATTATTCCCTGTAGTCTGCAAGACAGATGGGAAAAAAACAAATTGTGTTTTATCAACGTGCTGCCATTATGTGCTCAAACTTCAATCTCTTTTCTGGTCATTGTCCCACAGTGACAGAAGTATGGGAATCATCTGCAGATGAGATATGGATCTGTAAGACAAGGGTGGATACAAGGTTCACACAGATCGTGCCTGCGTGACTGGCCACAGCATGGTAAAGTCTTCAACAACTCTTACATTAGCTTTCTTTTTCCAGCACGGGTCAGGAAAGAAAATTTGTTGAGTCCGGTAAGATCTTGCAGTCAAGCTCACCCAACAATGACCTAGAGCAGAAGCTCTCTCAGAGTAATATAGAGACAACATCAGAGATAACAATGCTGGAGTCAGGCTAAAGTTATCTCTTTCCCCAGAGCTTTCCTTGCTCTTTTCTCTGTTTCATTCTCATTTGTTCCAGGACTATATATTGCCTATGAAACATGGCTTAAGGCGAGGCCAAGGGGGTCTTTTGGACCCACAGAAACCACACAGGCAGAGATGGCCTTTGGAAAAAGCACTGACCTCTGGTAGAAAACTGGCTGATCTGCAGGAGAAAGAAAGGGAGCAGGAAGCCATGGTGAAGCCCACATACCATCCTCACAGATAATGCTGGTACGCCATGGGGCAGTCCATAGACAAGCCATGGGCTCAATGAGTCCATAAAACTTTTACAATAAGGGCCCTGACTCCCTTATCAGAGGTGTGTGCAAGACTTCAAAGCAAAGGTGGACTGTCATGGTAAATTACTTTTTCCAGCAGCATAAAGAGCAAAAACGGTCCCTCCTTCCTTCCCTCCCTCACATCCTCCTGTCTCTGTGCCCGTGGGCCTCCTGCCCAGTGTTGGAGCACTGCCTCCCCCCCTGAAAAACCAACACTCTTTAATGGGTCACACTTTCCCTGCCTGCACTTATCGTGCCCAAACCACCAGTGCCACCACAGCTTAGCCCAATGTGAATCAACCTTGCTATTTATTTTGGGGGTTTGTTTTTCCTCCCATCCAACTGCCCTGCCTGATTTTCCTTGGATGTTATCAGCCTGGAAAGTGAATTTAGGCCTGTCTTTTAATTTTCTCCCCAGGTTTCCATCTGTGCCATCATGATCTCTTTGATTTTCTGCATGGGGAAATGCTCTGAGTGGATCTGAGGTGGAGATATCGTTCTTTGCCTAATTGTCTATTCCAAAATAGGTCCTGCTCTGCTGTGGCTAAATGAAATGAAACACTGCTTGCAGGGACCAGGAATGAAGGGCAAGAGGGACAGTTTGCATGATGGCAGGGCCCAGATGAATGCAACAGTGAGAAAAACATGTTAAGGTAAAAAACAATTGAAAAAGAGAGAGAGGACACAAAGATTCAGCTGGAAAAAAACAGAGTTCATAATCAAAGCATTTCAGTTGAGTCCAAACTTGCTCCTAAATACAACTTCAGTTGTCCCTGACCCTTTTTGCCCCAAACAAGGAGCGAGGGGCTGATCATACATGTTCCTGCTGCTTCTTTACAGGCAGGGGCTGCTGGTTCAGGGCCCACCCTCAGCAGGTAGATCTCCAGAGGGAGGGGAGCTTGTCTGAATGTGCTAATCCCCAAAGTAATGATGCATCCTCTGAGTTTCATGACATCAAACACTGGGAGGGGAGGGGGTAATTAGTGCCCCAGTGACTGTAGCAAGGCATCAGCAGTAAAGCTAGTTCTGAGCATGAGGTTTTTATTGGTCATGAGGAAATGGCGTGAGGCTGGTAGAGAAGTCTCTGCTCAGCAGGATCAAGAGAAACTGGCCAAATTAAATACTGTAATGAAATAACAATGAAATGGCAGTCAGTTTGGGGAAGGCTGTGTTCACATCCAGTCCTGAATGTAGCTGCAGTGGAAATGGTGGGGCTCATTGAAAGTACCACCTCTTAGACCCCCTTTCCTATAAATCCACATCTATCCTTATCTATAGACATATTTTTGCATATCCGGACACACATCTGTGCTTGCTCTTTACTTTTAGGATGGTCTGAAAAATACCTGCCAGGGACCTTGAAGCTGTGGAATGAGTTAGGATTGGGTATCAAATCCTGTGGCAACTACTATCTGCAGTAAAAGTCATGCTCACATATACTATGAGAGGAATATTGTTAGAAAACTTCTTTACTCATAGGAGGAGAAATCTTACTGTACTTCCATATTCTTTCTTATTATGGAACCTCCACAGAGGGCGGGCAGTTCTGCCCAGTGGTTACTGCTAAGCCTAGAGTCGTCATGGAGAAGGGATCCAGACAGAGTGATGGGGGCAAACAAAGATGAAGAATGGGACCCAAAGACTTTGCCAGTCAAAAAGGGAGGGGAACAAGGAGGTAAGAAGCCAGACTGATGCTCAGGAACCCTACAACTTCTGGGTGCCAAGCAAGGAGCAGGCAAGGCTCAGGCAAGACTAAGGCATGGCCCTTGGACTCCAGAGTCAGCAGACCTCCAGCCAAGTATGACGATGAGCCACAGAAGCAATCAGTGGGAGTTCCTACACATCAGGCATTAACCCAGTTCAGAGGCCAGCGCCTCTCTGGGCAGGTTGATCAAGCATATAGCTCCAAGGGGTCCTGCAGGACTGACAGCTCATGCAGAGGCTGGAGGTGGTCAGGTAACCACTTGCTGATCCAGATCCTTCACACATAGGCCCAGTGCCATGAAAAATAAAACATGATATTAACCAATGGTGAGGGAACACAGCCCTGTGTCAGGTGCTTTTTTAATATTATCCCTTTGGCTAGATCATTGAGCAACAGTTTTCTAGGCCAAGCAAAGAAAAGTACATTTTGATGATCCAGTCTAGTGAAAAAAGCAAGCTACATATGGAAACCCTGTAATAGCTGAAGTACACACAACACTTACAGATTCTCCACAATGATCCTTGTCCTCTCCCTTGGCTATTTCTGCATGCACCTAGATCATGAAGAAAATAAGAAGCACCTATGTGTCAGGCCTTTTCTATTGTCCACTCAGTTTCTTCAGTCTCCAGGATCTGAAAGCTCTCTCCTAATCCTTGTGCCTCCCTTGCAAACTTTAGAAAAACCCAAGGGACTGGCCTATCCATTGGAGATTCCTGATCACTGGGTGACATGGGTTCCTTTAGAGGAAACCTGCATAAGGACTATGGACCAAAAAAAAACTATTTCAAAAGAAGACTGGCCCATAGCAAAGTTGCTGAGAAGTAAATGTTCTATAAAAATGAAACGTCCTCAGAGTATGTGATTAAAGGAAATTACTTCATTTATCCAAGCAAATGTTAGGAGGCAGCTTAACCAACGTCTGTATGAATCTGTTTCTGAGTCTGCAGAGAACCTCTGGTTGAGCCAAGAGTGATGTCCCCAAACCCACCTAAGTCCTTTGACAAATGTTTGGCAGCAGGTTGATGAGGAGATCATACAGGCTTGCCAGGTCCTTGCACCTTGCATTCTGCAAGCTGATGAATTCAGCCTGCTGACAGCCGAAAGAGCAATGTATGTTGCAAGAGAGCAGCAAGGTGTATTGACAGAGCAAGCTGCGGTACGAAATGAGTGGCTCAGAAGGCCACAGCAAAGGGAAACTGCACAGAAGCAGATGGAGGAGGTGGTGGGAGTGGCGTGAAGGAGGAAGAGAGAGGATCATTGGGGCACATCAGGGGAATATTGGCATGTGAGATTTGAGATCCTTTTAAAGAACTATAGGTTGTACCTTCCAGAGCAAAACCACTTTTTTTAAATGAGAACCAAGAAAATATTCTCACACCAAACACCATCTTTAATTTATTCTATGTGAGCTCCATTTGCAGGGGGAAGGGGGAAGAGAGAGTTATTTAAGAGGAAAGGATGAAAGCTAGTCATTGAACAAAATGAAATATTATTATATTAAATGCCACAAGACTGTGGTGGCCAAAAAGGTATTTGATTTCAAACCACACCACTCATGGAGGCCAGGGCTTGCTTGTTCGTTTTTTTTTTTCTTTTTTTAAAAGCTCACTTTGCAAGTGTCAATCACAGCCCATGATTGCTACCTCATCAGCTTCACGTCAAAGCCTTTAACAAGCTGAACAAGCTGTACGACACCGGACCCCCTCCCTGGCAGCTCACTGCTGGCGAGGAATGATGTGAGCACAGAATAGGTACCCAATGTGAGACACACACTGGACTAGATTTTCGCATCCGACTCTGATGAATGCAAAAACAATTCAGTATTGACAGGCCTATCTACAGGCTCAGGTTGTCTTCATTTTTCCGGTCAGAAACCAGAAATCTAAAACACATTTCTAAGCATATTTGGCTTTCCATCTGAAGCGAGCGCTGCATGTCATCTGTTTCGGCAGCGCAGCCCAGCATGGGAGAGTCACAAACACAGTACTGCATTGAAACAAAGTTATCACTGACTTTATGAGATATTTGTACAACCTTGCACCTGCAATTAAAGCAGTTAAATGGAATGAATCATAAATGCATGGATTTTAAGGCCAGAAGGGACCTTCTTGATTATCTCGTCTGATTTCTTGGTCTGGCATAATATAAGCTGGAGAATTGCACCCTGAGGAACCTCTGTCTGGCCCAGAGCATCTACTTGGACTAGAAAGAGCCTGCCTTTCAGAAATACACCCTTTCCTGGCTTTAGGCCTTCACATCTCTAGATAAGGGTATCACTGAAGATTTTGTACTGTGCTTCTCAGCTGAATTTGTTGGGCTTCAGCTTTGAGCAACTACAAGTGCTTCGTCAGATAGATCAAGAAATATTTCTCTCATATCTCTTCTCTGTGTAAAGACTCTTATGATCAAATTAATCTTTAACCTCATCTCTATTCAATAAAATAAACTTTGTTTATTTGGGCACTCACAATTTTGGTGTTAAGTTACCCTGTATCCAAAACAAAAGTCTCCGCTAGCCTATGTAGTAGTCACAATTACTGGTTATTCCTGTGATTACGCCTTACAAAAATGGCATTGACCTGTTAAAAAAATCTATCTAATCAATTTAGTTTAATTCACTGTTCTGTGGTCCCTCTGTAAAAACACCTGTGGTTTTTTAAGTCAATGAGAATAATTTGTACAACATTGCAAGCAAAGTTACCCCACCTGCTAACTCCTTGCTGAACAAGGGTGTATTTATTGTTGCTATATGACTGCTTAATCCCTCCGTATTGTTTGGATGAGCATAACCGAGATGAAGCAGCACAGTGTTTAATTACAACCACAGAGTTTTGGTGCTCTGAAGAAAGGAGTTAGAAAGTCTTCTGGAGTTAAGAACTAGGCCAACAGCATGGAGAAAAGATAGGTGCTTTTAAGGCTTTTCTTTTGTGAGCATATGACTTAGGCTCCCCCACAGGCATCCCTGCTAGAAAAAAATTAGTCATACATAGAGCCTAGATTTAGAGCAAGTTATCTGCTATGAAACAGCAGCAATTGCATTTGGAGTAAATTAATTGAGACAAAATGCCAGCTCTTTCCAAATCAATGGAAATATCTTACTGCATCTTACACCCCCAATTATTTTGGAGTATTTATTTATTCTCCAGAACCAGATCTGTAGTGCAAATCATAGAATCATAGAATCATATGGTGTTGGAAGGGACCTCTGGAGATCATCTAGACCCGCCGGAGCGGGTCTACCTAGAGCACGTTGCTCAGGAACTTGTCCAAACGGGTTTTGAATGTCTCCAGAGAAGGAGATTCCACCACCTCTCTGGGCAGCCTGTTCCAGGGCTCTACCACGCTCACAGTAAAGAAGTTCCTCCTCATGTTTAGGTGGAACTTCTTATACTCAAGTTTGTGCCCATTTCCTCTTGTCCT
>JAOQGH010000051.1:39415074-39505740 GCA_025769975.1 Gallinago jamesoni
TCATTACCCTTTGGGTCCTGTCACACAGCCAGTTCTCAGTCCACCTCACTGTCCCCTCATCCAGCCCACACCTCCTTGGTTTCCCAATAAGGATGTTATGGCAGACAGTGTCAAAAGCCTTGTTGAAGTCAAGGTCATGACATCTGCTGCCCTTCCTTCATCCAACCAATCTGTTATAGCATTATAGAAAGCTTCCTGATATTCTTGTTATTGATGTTGTTCTTTCACAAATTCTACCTGTAGGCAATTTACTCACCACTGCCTCAAGCATTTGCCTTCTTGCTATTAACAGCACATTTCCACAGGCAAGTCACTTAACTACTCTACTAAAATGATCCAAATGAAAGTTACAGCCATGAAAGAGGAGTGAAAAAGAAAAGGCGAGGTCAGGCAGCAAAACAGCTCTGTGGGCTGCCACCTGCAGTCAACCTAGCACCCTGTTTTGGAAACCAACCACCCACCCCCACAAAACAATCAGACAAAAACCCCAGCACCTCCTGTCTTCAGGAGCTCATCCCTGTCTCAGCACACTGCCTTGTCAGAGCAGGAAGCGCAGATGATCTGCATCCCGAGAACACCTGCACAGGATTAACGCACATCCAGAAGCAGTCCCCATCTCCAAGAACGTGTCACTTTTGTACTTTTAATAATCATAACTTGATGGTAGTCACTGGCACGTCTGGGAGGAAGTTCATTAACTTTTAAACGTATCCTCCACTTGGGAAAAAAACATGTTAGAGATTGAAAAAAATGAATCAGAGCTCCCACCCACGAGGGAGCTGTGGAGGCGTTACCAATAGTGAAGACCAACAGCAGCAACATTGGCTGACATTTGGCTTTTGCTCTGATCACGTCCTTAAGAGACCCTCCAAGTCTACACTTCAGTCCTACAAAGGACTGGTTCTTTCCTGGAATGACAAACTATTTTTACTTAAAAGTCCTAGACTGAAGGTTTCATACAACAATGTGGACAGAGCCATAGAAAAACATTCCATCACTACTTGAATAAAAAACAAAAACAAAACAAATAATCAAGTGACACATCCATTTCCATCCTGTTTCATTCACTACATTTCTACTGCTATCCAGGTGCTCAAATATCAACTACACTGACACCACATACTAATAAAAATTGAGTTATGAATCCAAAATAAAAGGCTGTTTCCAAGTTGCCCAGAAAATTAGTAGGAACAAACAGAAGAGAAACACCTGAGCCCAAAGAAGGTAACAGGCAGCTCTTCATTTAGCCGAGGAGAAAGTTTCTTTTACCCCATTCCTAACTACCAAGGGTCCGATTCAGGCAGGAGGCACGCTCCATTAACTGCAATTCTTCATCAGCTTTTCCCCACTGGCAGCAAATTGGCCTTTTCCGTGGGTTGGACGTGGAGCATCTGTAGCATCCCTGAACTCGCAAACGTTTCTTGCCACTCCTCCAGCCCCACACATTCAGTTACCTGAGCAGCAAGCAGAATCAGCCCTGCAGGACTTCCTTCCTGCCCCAAAGAAGGTGACCCTGGGAAAAGAAGATGACAGAAATGACCCTGTTTGTCACAGCCAGCCAACAGACGCTCCGGCTCATGGCAGCTCCTGCTCCCTACCGCTGCTGACAGCCTTGCCTCTGGCTAACGCACACTCCAGGCAGCGGGCACTCCATCTCACTGCACCTCCAGCTTGCCACAGCTTTGGCCAATCCAAGCCCCCACTCTGCACCAGTCCATTTCAGTTCCTTCTCTCCACGAGCTCCGACTGTTTGCTCCACTCTGGCCTTTTGACAATGGCGTCAGTCAATCACCACCAGATCTTGATCATTACAATTAAACATCACCACTGCAGGTGGTATAAACTTTAACTAGTTTGTATGACTAATTACTTAATAACTATCCTAAACAATGCACAAAGAAGAGCTAGACTCGAAGAGGTCGCGAAGGGTCTGAAAAGTGCCTTTTTCCCTCTCAGACCACCTCAGAGTTCAGCTGGGTGTGTCCCAACATCTCGAACCTTGGGGTCCATCTGGACCAGATCCCCCACCTCCAGGGAGGCTCCACGCACCCTGCCCACCCACTTCTTTCCCCTACAGTCCCGAATATCCTCCTGCCCCCAACTCTACAAAACCAGCCAAACTGGTTTTTGCACTTGGCCCCCAAGCCAGTTCATTTAGTGCCCTTTTTTGAGCACCAAAACCCAGCTGCTAAACCTCTTCCCAAGTCCCAAAACTGCCAGAACTTGACCCGTTCCAGAACCCAAAGCTACACAATTCTGTTTCTGAGCCCCAAAACCAGCCACCCCAATCCCCCCAAGCCGAGGGGAACCCGCGGGTAACCTGGCCCATATATTCCCCTCCACCCCCGCAATGCCCCGCCTCAGGCTCCCCCCCCGTTCCCCGAATCCCCCTCAAGCCCCCCCGCTCACCTTGACACGGCCCAGCTGCCTCACGACGTACTCGTGGCGGTTCCGCAGGTCCGGCCCGGTCGAGGACTCGTCCGCTAGACCCAGCCTTCCCCCCCGAGCCGCGCAGCTGCAATTTCGTGCTGGCTGCCATTTTCCCCCGGGCCCCTCCGCTTCCGGAGCACCCCACCACGCCCACGCCCACGCCGAGTGCCGCACTGACCACCCCTCCACCTCCCCCCTCCCTGGGAAGCCCCACGCCATTGATCCGAAGCAGCTGTCAATCCTCGCTGCGCCCCACCTCGGCAATGCGACCAATCGAAGCGGGGCGCCCGTGCGGTGATTGGCCCACCCTTCCGTCCTTCCGTCCGGAGGCCGTTGCCATGGCGAAGACTCCCCGAGGTGGGCAGCGGCACTGTGGCCGTGGCAACGGGGCCGTGCGGCCGGACCCGATGGCAGGAAATTGACCCATACTCGACTTTTTCTCCTTAAAGACTTTATAGATTTGTGTGCGACAGCACAAAATAAACCTGTTGCGCGGCCTGCGCCCCCCGCAGCGCCCCCTGGGGTCAGGCACTTCGTGGGCGGACAGGGCTTCTGCAGCTCGGGGGCACGAACCGCTGCGACTGCGTGTGGGCCAGCGCGCCAGCGCGCCCGGGTGCGGCGGGGCTGAACGGGGCCAGAATACGGAGCACATGCGCGGCTCCTCACCTGCAGTACCGGTCTTTGGCCGCCAGGCGGCAGCACACCCTTAATTATCCCCCTCCGAGCCCCCATTACGGTGATGAACGGTGACGCTCTCAGCCCGATTTATTCCACCCTGGAACCGTGAACACCGGCGTGCAGGGTTTCCGTTCCGCTGCCCTGTCCCTGCTCACAGCCCAGTCAGCGACAGCCATCGCCTCTGCAAAAAACCTGCAGAAGAGCCGTTTTCGCCCCGCGATCAACCCCAGGGACGCTGCATCGCTTTGCACGTGGCACCAGGGCCTAAGCGGTGACAGCAGCGAGTCCGCCGGGGACCAGGAAGGGAGCTGTGGGTGACGCCTTAGCCACAACATAAACATTGTTGAGTTTTGCTTTCCTTCCTGAAAATGGGGTTTTCTCCTTTCCAGCTACACAAATCCAGATGTATTTAGCTTTCCCGGGAGCCCCAAACTGGGAACTTTTGTCCCCCCAAATTAGGGGGCTTTCTCCAGCGCAGACCCAGAATCGAGGAGTTGGGATATTTTTGTGCCGTGGCGGCAGCTCCCGCTTGGTTTTCACAGCCCCACGGGGGAAAGTCCCCGTTTGGGGGGGTAACGACCCCAAATGGGAGGGGAAAAGGAAAAAGGGAAAGGGGCAGCTTTTGAAAGTGCTTTTACATCTTCAAGACAGATAGGGGGAGGTGGGTGGGGGGGGTGTGAGTTTCTTTATCCTTTGTATAAATAGACTTTCTTTGCATTTTAGAAACCCTATATGGCATAGACATACACTTACTCTATCTGTTTACACACATGTATACACACACTTAGAGAATACATATTACCTATTTTCACTTACTTAGAATATCTGTTAACAGATCTATTTAGACCTATATTAACACTTATTATATACACTAGCTATCTGTTTAGACATATATTTTGACACTTTAGTATCTCTTTATAAAGAAATCTTTTAAAATTATTTTCATATCCTAAACTCCTTTATATAATATAGAATACTTAGAGATATGTCATCCCAGTCTTCAAAAAGGGCAAGAAGGAGGACTGGGAAACTACAGGCCAGTCAGCCTCACTTCCATCCCTGGAAAGATGATGGAACAACTTGTTTGGGCATCATCTCAAAGCATATGGAGGAAAAGAAAGCTATCAGAAGTAGTCAACATGGATTCACCAAGGGAAAGCCATGTCTGACTAACCTGATAGCCTTCTTTGATGGCATGACTGGTTGGATAGATGAGGGGAAGGCAGTGGATGTTGTCTACCTTGACTTCAGCAAGGCTTTTGATGCAGTCTCCCACAGCATCCTCATAGGTAAGCTTAGGAAGCATGGATTAGAGGAACGGACAGCGAGATGGATTGACAACCGGATGAAAGACAGAACTCAGAGGGTTGTTCTGAGGGTCACAGAATCTAGTTGGAGGTCTGTAACAAGTGGAGTCCCCCGGGGGTCAGTACCGGGTCCAGTCCTCTTCAATATATTCATCAATGACCTGGATGAGGGGATGGAGCATACCCTCAGCAAGTTTGCTGATGATACATAACTGGGAGAGGTCATTGACACACCAGAGGGCTGTGCTGCCATACAACAAGACCTAAACAGGCTGGAGAGTTGGGCAGAGAGGAACCTGATGTACTTCAATAAATGCAAGTGTGGATGCCACACCTGGGAAGAAATAACCCCATGCATCAGTACAGGATGGGGGCTAACTTGCTGGAGACCACCTCTGAGAAGAAAAACCTAGGAATCCTGGTGGACAATAAGATGACTATGAGCGGATGATGTGCCCTTGTGGCCAAGAAGGCCAATGGCATCCTGGGGTGCATCAGGAAGAATGTGACCAGCAGGTCGAGAGAGGCTATGCTGCCCCTCTACTCTGCCCTGGTGAAACCCCATCTGGAGAACGGGGTCCAGTTCTGGGCTCCCCAGTTCAAGAAGGACAGGCAGCTGCTGAAGAGGGTACAGCAAAGGGCTACAAAGATGATTAGGGGCCTGGAGCATCTCCCTTATGAGGAGAGGCTGAGGGACTTGGGTCTTTTTAGTCTAGAGAAGGCTGAGGGGTGATCTGATCAATGCTTATAAATACTTAAAGAGTGGGTGTCAAGATGATGGGGCTAGTCTTTTTGCAGTGGTGCCCAGGCATAGGACAAGAGAAAATGGGCATAAACTTGAAAATAAGAAGTTCCACCTAAACATGAGGAGGAACTTCTTTGAGAGTGGCAGAACACTGCAACAGGCTGCCCAGGGGGGTGGTGGAGTCTCCTTCTCTGGGGACATTCAAAACCCGCCTGGACAAGTTCCTGTGCAGCCTGCTCTGGGTGGGCCTACCGGGTGGTAGGAGGGTTGGACTAGATGATCTCCAGAGGTCCCTTCCAACCCCATGTGATTCTGTGATACAGGTTTTTATTTTGAAGTCTGTTACACACACAAACACATATTATTTTTCAATATATATGAAAACAAGAGTCATTCTCCATTTCAGTGCCTCATACCCACATTTACAGGTTTTAACATTTTTTAACCACCACCTCTAACCCCAAATTTTCAGCCATTTTGGGGCTGTGAGCTGCCTCTTTTGGGGGGGAACCCCACGTAACCCCCACATCCCCCACTCACCTGCTTCTCTGCCACATCATCACTCTCCCGGTGACTTCAAGGTACCCCAAATGACATCATCAATCATCACCCACCCAGACACACACCTTTTTTTTTTTTTATTAAAAAAAAAAAAAAAAAAAAAAAAAAAAAAAAAAAAGGACCAGACTCAGGGCTGGCCTCTTCCCCTCAGGCAGCTCCACCACCAGCTGCAAGCCTGGACTGGGGCACCTATCGATGCAGCACGATACAAGAAGACACCTGAAAAACAAAAATCCCCAATTACAGTTCAGCATAACAAAAAACCAGAATCAACGATGATGGATCCACAACCACACAACGAGGGGGGACATCTGGCCAGTTGCACTGCCCAAGAGAGATGCCAGTGGGCTGCCAGGGAAACACACCACTGAAGGCCAGGTGAAAATGAAGTACTTCAGAGTACTCCATCTAAATGTCAGAAAAAAAACCCAAATGAGATCCCCAAATGTTTTGGGGGGGTGGAGGGAGGGGGCAGAAATCAAATCCCTGGTGCCACAACTGCCAGACTGGCGAATGCTTTTGGCTGTGCTGAACACGCAGAGGAACAGAGTTTTATGATATCTTGACTGTTACAACTGAGAACCCAAAGACTGGCAAAGAATTGCAAAGAGAGCGTAAAGTCTTGTTGCTGATGACTTCTACTGCCGAGTACATCATCTCTGAAGATCTGATCTCGTGGCAAGTTCATAATATGCAACTGCTTTGAATGAGAAACTTTTCCATTCTGGAAAATCTCTTTCCAACTGACATCAAAGTTACACACTGTAGGTTATTGAAAAAGTATATTATTGGAAGCCACAACTCACAAAAGCCACATCAGGACCTGTCATCACTAGTTACAAGGCTGCTGATGTTTCATGGCAAAGTCTGGAAAACACACAAAAGCGACACTGGTTTGTCCCTTTTCGTCCATGTCTCTTCCTTGATCTTGATTGCTTTTAGGAGAGATGCCAGTATCCCAGTAAGGTTTTTGAGTACTGCCATAAGATCTTTTTAAAATTTATTGACTGAAAAGGCATAAAGCTTTTATCATGAAACAAAGTCTGCTTCCTCTGAACACCTGAACTCTTACGAACAGTTTTTTCCTTCTTTTAGTGCAAAATTATTTTCACAGTATCATTTAATAGACAGCACGCCAAAATATAAGATTATGCTTTCAGGAAGAGAAAATAAACTGAGGGAAGTAAGCTTTGCATGGGCGTAACATACTCTAAATAGAGCTTATTTTATCTTTAGTATTTTGTTAAAATATTTCATAGAAAAACTATAGAAAAACAGTTGGCACATCTGGATATAGGAGATTACATATTGGAGATGTAGCTCACACTCACAGAGCACTCTGGATCCTTTCCATCTGTGCTGTGCTGAAGTGACAGAAGAAAGGGCGACCCCGGAGGAACAGTGGCAGTTCGACATTCTGCTGAGAGAGAAAAAAAAAAACCTATAGAGTGGAGGAAAAACTGTTTGGCACCATCTTTGGTACAGCTGTTGATAAAGGCCAGTAGAGCTTTTGCATTTTTTGGACAGTCCTGCCTTTTTTTTGACTCAATGGCAGTTTTAGTTCCACAAGAGCCACTTTCCCAGGAACATGCAGGTGACAGACACAGACACCTACCTACATTTTTCTCAAGCCTTAAGGTTTCGTCATCCTATATGCCCCAAATTGAATATTTTTGTTAAAGGACACAGAAACCCACCTGCCCTTCTAAGCTGCCTCCTTGCAAAAATACATGCGATTACCTGAGCAGCAAGCAGAATCAGCTGTTCAGGATTTTCTTCCCATGCTGCAGAAGGTGACCTGGGGAAAAGAAGAGCAGAGAAATGAACCTGGTTGTCACACCCAGACAACGGGGACGAGCCGGGGGACCCCCACCCCACCTCTGCCCTCGGGAGCACGGCCGGGATGGACCCTCCATGCACAGAGGCCGCCTGGCGCGGGTCTCATCCCCGAGGGAAGGGGCCGGGCTCTCCGCCAGCAGGACGACCCACCTTCCCACTGCTTGGAGCTCTGTGTTGGGGACAGCCCTGCCTGCGCCCGGCCGCTCTTCAGCCCTGCAGGGAGCGCGGCCCAGGCGGGCGGCCGATGTTCCAGCCCACAGATGCTCTAATTGCAGCTTCTGCTCGTTACCGCTGTAAACAACGCAACGGGCCACGCAGCGTATCACAGGGAACACTGGGCTCCTTAAGTATGCCTGAGCTAATCTTTATCTCCTTAGTTGTAAAGGGAAAGGAAAATGAAGAATCAGTGTTTCTAGCGTAATCAAAACACAGAACAGCCACCTCGGGACACCTCCGCGGGTGCGCAGCGGCTTAAGGGAAGGCTCCACAGAGGAACAGCCGAGACAAACGAACGTTCCCCCTATAGAGCTGCATCCTACCTATTTCGGAGCCGCGACTCGGCCCCTACGACAGAACCCGCAGCGGCGGCGAGGAAAGGCTCAGAACCGCCCGCCCCGGCCGGGGCACTGCCTTCCCTCTCCCGCAGCCGCCGGGGCGGCCTGGTGAAGGAGGGGGTCGTCTCCGCAGCGGACTCCCATCAGCGGGTGAGCAGGAAACGCCTTTTTTGGACCTCGGAAGTGCCATACAAGGCGCGGGGGAAGCGCCAAATATGGTCGGTTCCGGCTGCCGCGGGAGCGGCGTTTCCGCTCGGTCGCGGCCGCCTCGGGGGGGGGGAGAACCGCCCGCCGCCTCGCGCCCGGCCCCCGGGGGGGGAGGGGCGGGCAGCCCACAGACAGAAGAGGGTCAGTGCGGGCGAGGAGATCCTCCGGCAGCGCCTGGAAAAGCGAGGGGCCTTAGCCTCCTACCCCCCCCCCACCCCAGCTTCCATCCGCCTGGCGGCCTGGCCTGCGCAGAAGGCGAGGGGTTTCCTCGGCCGGTGGGGAAACCTGCTGTTTTCCTGGGAACCGCCGCCGGGAGACCGAGTGATCTGCCCAGTTAGACTGGGAGCAAACTTCTTCAGAATCAGAAATCCTGTCTTCCTCAGACCAACAGCAAACGAAAAGATCTCGCAGTCAATGCATTCTGTTTATTTTGCTGTTGGCTTTGGGATGGAGGTGGGGGAAAAATACATGGTTACCTTTACACAGTGCTATTTGCTTCCTTCTTTGAAGCATCACATTTGAAGGTGCATCTTCATTGTCTTGTCTCCCATAAGTGGATTTCTATGGCTTCTAACATGGGTTACGTGCTTTTAGATAGTGTGAAGCCAAATATTCAGCTTGCCCAGTCAGTTTGCCTTGGCCGGAGGTCAAAGGGTTGAAAAATGTTGGTTCTTTTCTCTGAAAAGGCCCATCAGGGCCAGCTGCAAAGTCACCGTTAGCAGCTTCTGATTGCACCTGGCACTGCAGCACAAACCAGCAGAGACAAAGCAGCACAGGCCCTTCCCATTTGTCCCAACCCACTATGGACAGTCCTGCCTGAAAAATGACAGACTGGGATTTACCCGCTGCTCAGTTCTTAGGTATCATCCAGAATTGCAGCCATTTGCCAGGGGCAGGATGCATCCCCAAGAAGGACTAGCCCGGGGGCTTCAGCAGATTCCCCTTCCTAGCTAGTGGGGTTGATATGGGCAAGCAGAAGTGCATGCAGTGCCTGACGGAGACTGCTTGCCAGTTTGCACTGTGCCAGGTGCATTCATCAAGGCCTATGTCTATATCCTATCTCCTCACAACCCAAAACATTAGTAATTTGTAGAGACCTTGCCTGAAAGGACTGGCACCAGAACCCTCCTCTGTACCTGCACCACCAGTTCTCATAGATGCAAACTCCTTGAATTTGTTCTGCAGAGAGTTCACATACCTTCTGAAATGCATTTTGAACCACCCTGCAAGGAGGTGCTTTCTTCCTATAAATGCTAAAACATCTGCACTCAAGACCATCAGGCCCACTCACTTATGTCCCTTGTGTTGTGTCAAGGAGGAACTTATGACAGCCCCCAGCTGAGGAGGGCTACCTTCCATCAACCATCCATTTGGGTTGACTTTACTGTATTTCTAGCCTAGAAACTGCTTTATTATCTTGCCATCCAGTAAGATTTCTGACTACTTATGAACACACAGTTGAAGTTCTACTTTTCAAACATCGCTTTCGGCACTGGGAAGATTGTCTTTCTTCTTAAGACTGGCTCACATGCTTCTGGAGAAGCCAGAAGACAGGAATCGTGGCTACTTCAAAATAGCGGGTGATGCATATAATGCAGAGATGCACGCGCTCCATCCATGCCTTTGCAAGCAGCTGGACTTAAAGAAAGGAAGGGAGATCAATCACTCCTAAGTGGGCATTTCTCCAGGAGACAAGCGGCACTTGTTACTTCCCAACCACTCAAGGAGTCAGGGCTGCTGCAGCACAGCCTTCCTATGTAGCAACTTAGAGAAAAACGTGGAATTCCGCACAATTTGATATTTTATTTATTTTTTCTGAAGGGTATCGTACACCAAATATCCCATTGGCAGGAAAGCGCATTCGATGTGTTTAGAAGCCAAACAGTCACTTTCATTTTAACAAACACAATTACAAAGTAAAAATAAACCACAAAATAATGAACTGCATGTTCATAACATAGAAAAATTGCCGCCTACTCAGTAGGTAACTACAACATTCCAACTCCTGAATATATATATATATATATATAAATTTACATTTTTGTAACAAAAATAGACTTTGAGAGGTGTGGGGTTTGGTTTGTTGGTTGTTTTTTTTTTTGCTTACATTCCGTTCCCCAGGGCTTTCTTGTGCTCCCCACCCATTCCCTGCTCTCCCTTACATTCTTTGAGTAACATCCCTTTCACTTTAAGGCAAGATGCAAAGCATCCATTCACACAAATGCATGATGTCAGCAAGGCTTCACAAAAAGGCACCAAGACTTGCAACTTTAAAAACAAAACTTCTGCCACATGTGAGTGTCTCATTGGTTGATATTTACATAGCATCACTCTAACATGCTCAAATACAGTAAGTGCTGTTCCCAAAGAGGTTTGAAACTCATTACAGCTTTGTCACTGAAACAAAATTAACATTTACAAAATATGGCCCTGCAAACTCCAAATAATACAATATGGATATGCAAAGATTTTTCACATCAATAGTACCTAAAGGAAAGCAAAACCATGGCACATGTACAATTTACATCAGCTACATACTTAATCAAAAGTCCTTTCTTCCTAATAAAAGACTATTGTTTACAGGGAAAGTTATACTGAACTTATATCCACAGTCCATGCAAATTAAGTCATTCAACAGAGGTGTAAAACTTAAAACTGTGGTTGTTTCAGGCAGCTGAAGTTTAAAGAAAAGTTAAATAGCCTTGCAATGTATGGTGTTGGGGGAGTAATTGGAGACTCCATGTCTGATACTACCAATCGAAAAGGTGAGTTCTCCTGCTCCAGAAGGTAGTCTCAGCAAATCTCAATTGTCCTTGGAGAAAAGGCTGATGTCATGTCTGAAAGTGCTGAGGTCACCTGTGAGCTGAAATTGTTGGTGACCCCTGGCGATGAGAAGGAGGTGGCCACTTGGGTCTGAAAAGTGGCAGTGCCAGAGGGGTAAGTGGTTGCTATAGAAGGAGATGGGAACGTGGTGTGTGCAGGGGAGGGATAGGAAGAGGGAGCAGGGGAGGAATACACTGTGCGCACTGGTGAGGGGTAAGTGGTAGCAATGGAGGAAGGGTAGGATGTCGTCACAGAGGATGAGTAGGCAGGAATGGGGGAAGCAGTTGAGACTGGAGCTGCCTTTTCCACTTTCTTGTCCTTCTGCCTAAGGTGGATTTTAGTGTGTCTTTTCCTCTCATCACTTCTGGCAAACTTTCTGCCACAAATGTCACAGGCGAACGGCTTCTCTCCTGTGTGCGTGCGGATGTGCGTAGTCAAGTGGTCGCTCCTGCTAAAGTTCCGCATGCAAATGCGGCATTGGAAAGGTTTCTGTCCCGTGTGGATGCGGATGTGCCGTGTTAGCTCATCGGACCGTGAAAACCTCCGATCACAGGACTCCACTGGGCAGGCATAGGGCCGCTCATGAGGAGGGGTCTTGCTGGGACGGTTTGGGTACTTCCTCATCCTGCTGGGCTTGATCAGCTGGGACTGATAGTTAGTGTTGAGGGTCTTCAGCTCCTGGGAGCCAGTCTGAGTAGCAAATGCCTTAATAGTGGACAGTGGCGTGAGGGAAGGCTGCTGTGCTCTGGTCTCAAGGGCAGAGAAGGGCTTCTGATCAGCCGGAACAAGACTGAGCTCACCCTGTTGCTGAGGGAACAGGTAATCCGGGATCATTGGCACCTGAAAGTTGGTTTTAGCAGTCGGATAAGCTGGAGGTGGATACTGGATGGGGGCTCCAGAGGGGTTAGGAAAGGACTGGGTCTGCGGTTCAGGGAAAATGTCAGAATTGGAATTGGGAAAAGTTGGTGCAGCCGAATAAATTGGACTGTTCTCGCTGGCTTGGACGGAGCAGCTCAGAGGGGGGCTCTGCGAGGAGGAGGACGGTGATGACGAAGAAGGTGTAGAGGTGGGAGGTGCATTAGCCATGCCCACCAGCCCACTGACGAGGCTGAAGAGGGGCTCTGGCCATAAGGTGTTGCCACTGTTGGGGGCTGGCTCGAGGGAGAAGCGCCCCGTGTAAGTTATTGGTGGCAGTCGCGTCGTTTGGTTGGGATAGCTTGTTTCTGGCAGGGTTTTCTCGTTGTTCAGGGAGATCTCGGGAAAAGTGTCTGAAAAGAGAGGAACAGCGATTACCTCCAGCAGCCACTGCAGCTGCTGCCAGTGCTTCGTGAGCCATCCCCACGCAGCGCAGCCCCAGATCCTTCCTTCTGGTTAATTAATAATTGAGCGTAACGTATCGCAGAGCCGCTGGCAGCTCTCCAGCGGCAGCCGGCCCAGAGCCGCTGACGCAGGCAGGAGAATCCCCCCGCGCCGCCGCCGGGAGATCGGCGCCGCTGCAGCGCGGAGCCCCCGCGGCGCACCGGGACTCCCCGCCCGCCCGAGTCAGATCAGCGCCCTTACCTGCCGCCAGGTGCTCGAAGTGCTGCTCCCCGGGCTCACCGGCGGCGCCGAAGCCCGCGTTCTCGGGCGCCCCGGGGGGGGCAAGGAACTGCGGACCCCCGCCGCTGAGCAGCATCATCTCCTCCAGCTTGGGATAGTGAGTGTCCACGGCGGGGGGCGAGTGCGGAAAGGCGCCGAAGGGGTCGGAGATCTGCAGCGGGGGCAGGAGCTGCATCTCTGCCTTGGCCGCGGCCATGAGGGAGCCGGGTTGGGGCTCTGACGGCTGGTGGCGCCGCCGCCGCCGCCGCGGGGCCGGCGGACGGGCCGGCTGCGGCGAGGCGGCCGTCGCCTGCTGCGTGCCCCGCGCCGCGGTCGCCCCGGCGCTGCCCGCTGGAAGCGCTCGGCTCCCCGCCCGCCTGGGGCTCCCCCCGGATCTGCCCGCTGGAAGCGCTCGGCTCCCCGCCCGCCCCGGAGCCTCCTCTATATATCGGGTCCCCACCGGCCGCAGCCCGCCCCGGCCCTGACGTACATGGCCATATATGGAAAGCAGGAAGCCCTTATATGGATGCGGGCTGGAGGACCCCGCTTGGCGTCAGCGCCTGGCACCGGGGAAAGCCGGGCCGCGGGGGCCCCGTCCGCCCCGCGCAGGGAGCCCCGCGCCCGCTGCGGGCCTGTCCCCCGCCCTGGGCAGCACCGCTGCAGCACCGCCGCAGCGCCATCGGCCCCGGGACGCGGGGAGCCCCGGCTCTCTCCCCCGCCCCCCGCCGGAAGCCCCCGCCACACTTTCCATATTAGGAAACGACCTTATAAGTCTCAGTTCCGGCGGAGGCTTCCCACTCCTAATATGGCAATTCCGGTCGCGGGTCGGGGTGGGGGGAGGCGCGGGGACGCCGAGCGCGGGAGCCAGGTTGCCGCCGGGCAGCGCGCCCGCCCCCAGGCCGCGGGAGCGCGCGGCTGCTGCCCGGGCAGGCGGCACTGGGAGCTCGGGGAGCGCCCGGCAGACTCTCGCGCCGCCGCACGCAGCGATCCCGTTCCCTCCCGCCCCGTCCCCGCGTTCGCTCGGCTCTCCCTACTCGCCTCCCCCCACGTCTCCGCGGAGGGGCCACCCACCCAGCGGGCTCCTCTGGGCGCCGGCAGTGCGCCCCGGGCGGGGACTACCCGCTCGTGAAGGGGAATCTCGGGGACACTGGCGGCCTGCCGGGAGCGCCCTATCCCGCCCGCTGCCGCCGAGAGCGGGGGAGCTCTGCCCGCAGCGCCAGGCCGGGGCAGACCCACGCTCTGCGCGCCTCCCTCACGCAGCGGAGAACGACGCACTGCTCAAACCGGCGCCCTGGGCATCGCACGGCCGCAGCCGCCATTGACTTGGACGCGGTGGCAAACGACAGCGCTCGGGGTCCTGCTCTCGCGCCCTGAGGGCCGTCCCTCGCGCGGCGCGCTCCCGCCTGCCCTCCCCGCGGACGCGGCGCGCTCCCGAGCGCCGGCTCCGCACAGAACCGGCGGCTGTGCTCGGAGGGGCAGACGACACGCGCGGCGAGGAGCCGCGGGAGAGCACTCCCCGGGCTGGGGGGAGCCTCCCGCCGTATAAATAGGCGCTGGAGGCGGCCGCCGCCCCGCCCCGCCCGGGCAGCCCCGCCGGCGGCGCGGGGCTCCCCTGGCGCCGGGCCAGGAGGCACCGGCGACGCAGTGCGGATGCAGCGCGCGTGCGCGGCGACGAGGGCTTCCCCGCAGTGCGGGGGGCGGTGCCGGGAGCGGGGGCTCCGGGGGGCCCCATCCGGGCTCGCCGCGGCTCCGCGATCTGACGCGGAGGCTTTTAGCCACAGCAGTCCTTTTATGTAATTGATTACTTTTTCCTATCTGGTAACCATTTCTGAAATAACTTTTCATTTTCATTCACTTTCATCTAAACGTTGTATTCCCGCTCAAATTTTACAAACTGTTTTCTTCAGTGCCAGAAAATTATTCCTGGTTTTTGAGACTCCAGTGATAATACTGAATATATCTGATTTCTGCTTACTCATGCTAACTGTAATCAGGTGTAATGATCCCCAAGTAACCATGGAAGAACAGCTCCTGCACGTAAATTACTTGTCTCCCCTTAATACAACAATTCACGTATGGAGTACATTAAAACAAGCAAACAAAGAGTCACATCTTTAATTTTAGTAATTTTAAGTACTGGCAACATGAGACGACCTGAATTGGACTCAATGGCAATACCAGATGCAGATGTTGCAGAAAGACCAAACGAGCTGAGACCTTTCTGTCTACAAGCACTATGCTGAGCCAAATGCCCATTACAATATGATGCCAGCACCCATGACCACACAGCCCCGTGTTCAGATTAGAGCTGTACCTGTCTGCCATTACACAATTTTCTATTTGCTACAGATACAAGATTAAAGAACAATTTATTCCTTTTTGTTTGCTTTACATAGTTCACTGCAGTAGACCTTGCACACTGTTGTTACCATGCCCATTGCTGCATACCACACTAATCCACAAGTATTCAAGACTGTTTGCATCAGTTACCAATCATGCTACGGCAAGTAACTGGTAGCACTTTTTTTCTTTGATAGGGTGAACACTTTGGGATCCAGCTCTTCTGTCTACATTGCTCTTCCTGAATGAGTGATACTTGTGAGCTTAGCATTCTTTAAATACAGAAAGAACATTTCCATTGTAAATGGTATACAGAACTGAAATTAGGAAGAAAATTACAGTTCAGTAGATGGCTGTGTTTAGTCAGTTCTATTATTAAGGAATTTCAACATTGGTTCATCTTGTCCCTGACAGTTGGGGAAAAAAGAAAAAAGAAGCTTGTTTATTTATTCTACTAGGAGGTGAACAGAAAATGCAGGTGGGTGTCACATGATCTGAGCTTCTCTGGCTGAAAATTAAACATCTTGAGTAAGTCAGTATTTGAGGTTGTCGCTATCATCAATGGAGCAACGCAGGCCTTGCAAAAGCCCTTTCATCCTAGCTCATTTATATACCTGCTTTGAATAGAGCTGGATCCCTCTATGTAGACTTGTCTCACAGATAACTACAGAAAAATTCTGTATTTTTTTTTTCTGTGTCCATATGCAATCTTTTTGATGGTTAAAAATTAGCTGAGAATGACTCCTGGTTTTTCTTTTGCTTGCTTTTTTAGTAGACGCTGATACAAACTATTTTATACTCAGCTCCAGTGTAACTATTATGTTTCATTTTTTAACTGGTTTTTCATTCAAACTAATTTGTTGTGTTATTTTGCTAGTAAAAATATCACGGTGCCTTTAGAAAATATGTTTCCACACAACCACAGCTTTGTCTCTCAGTTTCATAACTGCTGCTATGCCATGTAGCTTACTTCCAGGTCTTGCCAAACTGTAGTGTGACTAAAAGTAAAGTGGTCGCTGTTACTTTGGCACTGGATATAACTGAGTTCACCTTTTAGTGCAAGAAAAGTTAACCAGCTTTCCTATCTTTGTAATCTGTCTAGTATTCTAATATAAATTTTAGGTTAATTAGATGTACTTTTCACTTTATTCACAAACAGTTTCCATTTGTCTGGAATGCTCGTTGACTTCTGGAAAAATTCAGTAATTTTCTTTCAGATATGTTGGTTTTGCCTGGACGTGTAATAATAACAGCAGCAATCATAATTTCTCTAGGGCTCTCGCTAGTTGTTCAAATACACTTGCCTTCGATTGTTTTTCTCCCAAACCCAAAATTGCCCCATTCTGTTCCCTCCTCTGTTTCCCCTGGGTACTGTTTTTAATATTCCAGACTGTAAAACAAGTTTACATAGATATCCCTTTGAAAAGTTTCATTATTCTCTAATTTTATCATTCTCTATTTATTATGTTATATTATTGTATAAGCCTGAAGAGTTAAAAACAAGAGGGGGCACTCCATCTTTTTCAAGAAATGCTGTAGACTTGTTTCTTCCCTCACACCCCTGCCGGACCAAGCTTTCTGATTTAAAAAGCTGTGGCATTTTTATGCATTGTACTGTAGGACGTTCTACAGAAATCTTAAACTTATTTATCATTGATTTTTCTTTCTGTGCAGTCATGTTCATTACAATAAAAGTCTATCACTTATAGATGGGGGCATAGAGGGAAGGGATACAAATGCACTCATAATTTAAAATGAAAAAAATACTTAAATTTAGGCAGCTGTTTCAGTCCTATAAGGAACGAGAAACAGATTTTTATCAACACTTTTTAAAATGCATGTCTGTGCTCTACTGACTGAGATGGATGTCCCTGTGTTTGTTACAAAATTCTTACCGCATTCGGGTACGTGACTCTTGGTTCTGTGGCCAGGCCCAACATGCGTCCCACATCTCCTTTGTAGCCATACTGTCTAACCACAGGAGGGAACTCTTCCCTGTATTTCAGGAGCTGACCGTGGTCTACAAAAGTTAAATAGAGCATGGGTTGTGTAAGAATCAGGTTGCTTGTTGTTTGTTTTGTTTTTTTGTTTTTTTTCCCTGGATTTCACACGTTATACATGAGGAGAACACTGACATCGCTGGTTTTCCTCAGAAATCTAAGGCAGCTAAGGGTTTTCCCCTCAGGCTTTCATGCTCTGATTTAAACAAATCCTTTAAAAATAGTTTTTTAGGATTCATGACTTAATAGACTTCAAAAGCCTGTAGAGGTTGTGCCATTGCTATATACTAGAAGTATTTAAACATCTGTGGTTCTATGATTTCCCCTAGTGTCTAAGAGTACCTCTGCTTTGGTGAACTTTCATCTCCCATTTAGATAATTTGGCTGCCGTTGCTAAGAGACAATGCTTACCTTGGTTCATTGTGACCCCTCTCACAAACAGCATTAGGCCTCCTATGGTATCAGGATGAGTAAGACGATTAACCATATATATAAGGCTGTCCTCTACTGTCCCTGAAGAATTATTATATGAGAAACATTAGAAAGGTAGCAGTAAGTAGTGGAAGAAAGGCAAAGCAGATAACAACGGGTGTTATCCATGAACAAAGATGACAGATGCCCCTACCTGCGCTGGGATCCAACTGCTGCTGTGACACAAACACTCTTTTTCCTCCTTCAGTAGTAATAATTTCACATGTTCACATTCTTTTTCAAGGGCAAAATTCACCAATGCCATCTACTGCATGTGTATATATCTTTAGAGATGAAGGGTTGTTTAAGATGCCAGGCAGACTCAGTGTACTAAAGCTAAGGAAGGCTTCTGACAGCAGATTAACATTTCATTGGTGAAGGTGGGGAAGAAATATAAGTGGATATTGTCTTGCTAAAGAAGATTGAGGCCTAGCAAGATCATCGACATCTGTACCATAGTACCCTCAATGAATATATATGTGGAATTGCTATTTACATGGAAGAAAAGACCATAAGGGACTTTATTACTCAGTAGAACCATAAACAACTTACTTTCTGAACAAAAGAAAGGCTCTGGCTCCACTTACTGAGGAAAAAAAACGTAAAGCAAAAAGGAAAAAAAGAACCCAACATTTATTTCAAAGCCAGACTGGACAGACTGTTATGATTCTGTAATCAGATCCTGTGTGTACCAGAGATCTTTATCCAGGATTTACATAAGAAATACAAAATTTCTTCATGAAGAATATGAGCTGCACTATAAAGATCAACTGAATGCAATGTAAGGGATGTAAAAAAACACTAGGCATATTCTTTGGAAGCAAGGGAATGAGAAAATAAGCAAGACTATTGGTGTCTTTTCTTCAGATTTGTTGTCTGTGTCAGGATATCAGCTAGGATAGCTAATATAGCATGTGACAGTAACTCTTCTTGGCTTTAATGGAAGAGGAGGCTGATTTTCAGGGAGAGGAATAGATGGGAAGTCCTACTCCAACCCGAGCTATTTTAGAATATTTTAGAATAGCTCAGGTAGACGGATTGTCTAGGTTACTGTACCCCAGCACTTTGTCATTAACACCTACTGCCCAGATGAATTGTAGCTTCTGACATAGGCCTTGTACTGTGAAGGGGAAGCTGGGCTAGAAAGAAAAATGTTCTAAAAGAGCAATTGCATTGTATGTTCATAGCACAGTACCAGAAAATACCATGAAACTACATAGACTGACCCTTTTATGTTGCGCACCACACAAAATTTTATTGTCCATTATGCCCCAAAAATTTTTTGGCAGAAACATATTCAGCATTGTGGAGCTACCACATACCCCTTTAGACACCCTATTCCTATTCCCATGACCAAGAGGCTATCTCCAAGCTGTGAAGACAGCAGATACCTGCACAGCCATGTCTCACCTTCTCTGCACCCAGGTGCTTCACATCATGCAGCCCACTACTTCATTGGCAATGAACGTTTCACACGATGCCCGTGTACTTAGAGCTGTGTTCTGATGTGTGTGGCAGAGTTCACAGTGATATTACCTTGGGTAATGCAATCCTGACACAGGATCCCCATCAATACTGTCTTGTTTGCCTTGTCTCTTTATCAGGGAGTGGAGTGATAGGACGAGGGGGAATGGTTTTAAACTGAAAGAGGGGAGATTTAGATTAGATAATGGGAAGAACTTCTTTGGTGTGAGGGTGGTGAGAGCCTGGGCCAGGTTGCCCCGAGAAGCTGTGGCTGCCCCATCCCTGGAGGGGTTCAAGGCCAGGTTGGAGGGGGCTTGGAGCAACCTGGTCTGGTGGCAGAAAGTTTGGAATTGGGTGATCTTTAAGGTCCCTTCCAACCCAAATCATTCTATGAAAAGAATCGCAATAGATCACTGTAGAAACAAACCTTTTGTTAGCCATTTTTCTTATTTGTCATCTTGTTTGGTCCTCTTAAAAGCCATTTCAAGCCTTGTTTCCAACAGGAATCTCATAGTTTTTTCCTTCTTGGACTGCCACATACGAAGTCAGGTACAGACACACTGGGAACAGAAGGGCTACAAGCACTTTTGTGAGTAGCTGCAACCCTGCAGTTCCCAAATATGATATTCTTGACAACTTTGTGGTAGCATCGAGGTTGTCTGGAAATAAACAGTTATTGAAATATAGAAACAGCTTCTGGGAAGGTGGTAAGACATGAAGTGAATAACTCTTAGCTGAAAGAAAAGCTTTGTGTAGCGATAAGGGGATGTGAGGGGACGTGTGTCACCAAGACGAGCAGAGGAGGTGCCTGCTGGAACACCCGATCATAGCTGACCAGAGCAAGAGGAGGTATCAAAGGAAGAGGCTCTCCAAAGTATGTGAGAGTAAGGAGCTGGCATGGCATCTCAGCCTTCAGCAGCATCAAATCACATATCAGCACACAGAGAGGTATGTACAGGAGATAGCTGGAAACTCTCTGACAGCATACACCACAAAACTATACTGTGGGATCACAATAACAGTATTGAAAGTCTCTTTCCCTTCTTCACTTTCAGATCAACAGGGTTGTGCCCACCGATGCACGTAGCAGTCCCTGAAAGTGTGTGACTGAGCAGATCCAGATTTGCAAAGTTGCAGGCAGAGACATGTGCTATCCAGTTCAGCAATGAACACACTCCCTCAGCACACCCTCAAGTGACACACTGGTACCGAGCGATGCTGCAGCACCTACTGTCAGAGCAGTCCTGCTAACTCTGCCGCCCTGTATCCCGAATGTTTCACAGTCTATAAATTATAGCCAGAGCAGTTGCTTCTGATGCTACCTGTTTTAGGATCTTGTCTCTTTTATTCTATTATATTTTATTATATTCTAAGGTTTATTTCTCTTTTATTTTTTAGGTAAGTGGGATTTGAACAAAACCCCCCTCAGAGTTGGTAATTATAAGTGAACATGCATGTTTAGGGAGATATTTTACTGAACTTCAATAAGTTGGTTTATGGCCTAGAGTAGACATCAGAGTGGGTTTCCAGATTAGAGGAAGAACAAGAACAAAAAATTAAACTCCTGATACTCAGAGCTACTAATAGCCGCTTTAAAAACTTTTAGAAAAGCGTGGGAAGTCCCAGAGAAAACATCAGTTGCATCTCTCTTTTTACATGGCTGAGCATCTGAAATGACAAAGATGAAATTCAATCATGTAAAATGTCTAGGCCAAAGGTCTGAGATAAAGGTCAGAAGGCTCTATGGTCATCTTTTCTGATGCTACTCACTCCTTCCTTTTCTCCTCATGATAACTAAAGGCAAAGAACATCACTGAGCCAAGTCAGTTGTGAAGCCCACAAAAGCCATTCAAAAAACAGCATACATTTCAGAAGAATAGCAATTCCCAAGTCCAAGATTTCTACTGCTGAAGAATCCAACTCTTCTCTAAACAGTCTCGATATTTAAAATTTTTCAGTGCTTCAGTACTCTAAATTGTTCCAGAGTCAACTTTCAACTAATCAGTATCATTCTATCTTTTACTGGAGTAATAAACCATTTGTTCCCAGTCCTCTTCCCTTTAAAGTGCCTTGGAGGTGGCTTTCATACTATCCCTTAGCTATAACTACATAAGCATTTTACAATATAGTAGATTATCTTGTCTTTGCATTAATCTCACAGCTTTTCTCCATGTCCTTTCCAATTTTTTCAGCACCCATTTTGAAGTTTGGGGCCTAAAACTCAACACACAATCCCACAGTAAGCTCATTAATTCTACACACAGAATTGATTCTACCTCCTTATTTCTTTTTTTTTTTTCCTAGTCCTTCACTTGAAGAAATTATACATTTGTTTATGTAATGATGGCATTGGCTGGTCAACTGATGCACATTTTAAATATGTCGTTCCCTAGTAGTGCAGCTGCCACTACTACCAAACAGATAAAGTTTAGACAATTTTTCCTAAGCAAGTTATTTAAAAAATGCCATGAGGCATTTTGTTCAGTTGGGTGATTTATTCAGCCTCACAATTTGCTGCTTTGATAGGTCAGCACTTCATTATTAAGTTTAATTGCACTTTCTATTTGTAAACTGAAAATTTTTAGACTTTCAAAACTCACTTTTCAGTTAAAGTTTATTTACTTAAATCATACTAAGTTTCAAATTCATAAAATATCTATGAAAAATCTTATTTTTCAGTGGTCATAGTGGAGGAACTTAAAGATGTTACAGTTAAACAAACAGAACTTGTATTATGATTTGGATAAATGAAACACAACTATATGAGCTTTTATGAAACTTCATGCACAAAGAACTTATTTTCTCTTAAGATGTTTTCTGTTACTGAAAATAAAATCTAGGATATTTTCTCTGCAGACCTCTTAGTAGTGTCATTAATAAAACACCACAATGCCAACCAGCACCAATTTGTTGGGTAACAGAAGTTTGTGATAATGTAGGGTAGGAATCTGTTTATCCTAAGAATCACTTTTATCATTTCCCTCTCAACGCAATTCCTTCACATTAATACTTCCACTGAACAGCTGAGTATCTTGGTTTAAGATATGCAGGAAGTCCTTTGTGTTGTGGCTTCTAGATACTTGTCTAGTACAAATAAATGAAACAGCAAGGATGATTTTCACAATTCCTTTTGAACAGTCCATTTTTGGAGCAAGTGCGGTAGACCACAGCAGAATATTTGAAGCGAATAGTAAGTATTTTATGTTTTAAACTTTGCCTCATAATGACTGCATTTCTCCTCCCTCCACCTTTGAGATACCTACCCAATGCAACTTAAAGGTCCTTTAAATTATTTGCAGTTATTTGTTAAAGGCATTGCTTTCATCTGACTTAACGTGAAGCTAACAGGCTCAATAAAGACTTGAAATAGCTAAAAGCAAGTGGTACGCCAAGGCCACACTCCAGAAAGAGCTATAGTCAAACAGCTTTACAGATCTCTTTAGTAGATGGATGGGAGAAATGGTGGTTCTTCATATTAAGACTGTAATCAAAACATAATAGTCTAACCATCTATTAAAAATGGGTCAGTGTGAAAAAAATACTTATGAATATTTCACAAAATTATTAGACAAACAAGAAAACATAGCCTTACTTGTTCATAAATTCAACTGTTAGCAAAAAAGGTGAAGATGTAATTGTTTTGCCAGCTGGTTATAACTGGACTTTTAGCAACTTTATGCTGAGTAAGAAATAGTTTGTTGTGCTGCTAGGTGCAATCTGAACTGCCGCAGTGACACCCACTGTCCCCGTGAGCGAGGCCCTGATGAACAGATCAGATTGCATCTGTCCAAAGGAAGATGAACTTAATCCTATCCTATCTACTTTGCTATGTAGCCAAGCACTGTTACAAACCCACCTAATTAAATGTTCAAAAATCCTGCTTTGTGTGTCACATTTGGAAAGTGGGGTCCCAATACAGCAGAATCCTTGGCTGTGTGTGATTTTAGGTATAAGATTAGTCATACTGCTTTTTTTTTGTACTCTGACATCTTCAGGGCATGGGCTAATAATATCAATTCACATGCTCAAACTGAAGCATGTACTCGAGTGTTTTTCTAAATTACAGCCTGTATGAGGCACATTTGCAGCATTTATTTTTAAATAACATAACAGAAAGGCAAAGGGGAGCTGCATGAGGACAATTACTGTCTGACATGCAAATATTGAAGTTCTGTGATTCAGGCAAGACACAAAGCTGTAGGATAGAAAACCTCACTACTTAATTTGCCTAAGAAGGACCTATTCAATGTAAGACCCTACCTTACTTGGTGTTTTTAACGAAGTGCTATCTGTGGACTGTTTCCCTTTTGCACTAAGGCAAGTGTCTCTGGGAAAGGGCAGCACTTGGGCAAAGAAATTGTAGCCTGAAGTGAAAGGGACAACAAAAGAAGAGCATTCCTAATCTTGTTCTTCCATGGGTTTCAGTACTCCAGCTGGTAAATTTAGTGATTTGACAATGCAGCTTTAGATGATATTTCCTACTTTCAGTAGCACAAATTGTGTTTATCTACAAGATCTCACAAGAACACAGAGGCAAACCAGCCTGAAAACAAAAGGTTTGGGAGTTAGACAGCAAAATGCTAGAAATTCATAATGGAAAAATACCCATGAGCTCTTAACTATAATGCTTTTCTGCTTAACCTGGAATATCTATGCAGAATACTCTCCCTCTTGCTATGACGGTTTGCTAACAGAACAAAACCAATCCACTGCTGCGCACTCAGGCTGTTACAGCACGGATGGTGACTTAGTGTTCTGATGATTTGTCTTACAATTCTCAAACCCCATGGGTTTTTTTTTCCACTCTCACTGCAGTGCTGAATAGGAAGTAGCTTGAAAACAATGATTGTGTTATTACAGCAATCTATCTCATGTTCTCTCCAGCCTGTAACGAGAATTCAGGTGATGAGAGTTTCTTCCTGGGTGACATTGGCTGATACACAAACCATAATACCGAAGTGAGATTCTACCTCCTTCTGCAGAGGCAATTAATTGGCTCACACTTCAGAGCAGCAAATCCCCAGCCACAGACATAGCTCTCTCCCACACACGCTTGTTTTTGAAAATGGTCTCATGCTTGTACAGGTATCTTTCCTTTTCCATTAGTCAGCTTCTATCTCATGCTAGCACATGCGCGAGTGTTGTGGTGTCATCCTGCACACACATACATACACACACCACAGTGTATCATTATATGTATGTTTTTATAATTGACTAAACAGAGCCAAAGCACACAAACAATTCAAAGGCTCTGGCTCGGTCTGTGGTGGGAAAGGGCAGCAGAAACTGCAGGACACTCTGCAGCGACCACAACCGCCACATTGCTCTGGCACAGGATGTAGGCCAAGGCCCCTCTTCTCCCTGGGAGCCGGTTGGAAGGCCCTGGTACGCGACCGTACTCCTTTCGCCTCCACCCTCTGCTCTCCCTCTAAGGGAAAACAAGATGGGTTTGTCCAGATCATTACAGGGACCATCCCAGAGCTGCACCTGGACTTGCAGGAACACTACAAGGAACATGCCGACAGCTCAGAGTGTGGACATGATTCAGCTAAGAACTGCCTTAACCATACTGGAATACTGTGTCTTTTTTGTAATATCTAAAAAGTGAAGAAGAAAAATAACCATTTAATCCATTTAAAATTCCTGGATGCATTTTCTATGAGATTAAATCTGTCACTTGGAGAACAGTCACTTTCAAGTCCAAAAAATAGCATTTTTTTCTTCATTTTTGGCTCTTCCCAAAACAAATTTGGTTTTTATTTTGCTGTGTTTGCCTATCGAGCTGGTCAGGACATATAAATACCATTTTAAATAAGTCAGTATGAGAAGTTAGTGGGAATTTCAGTTGAGATCAACAAAAATACATTCTACAGATTTCTTGAGTAGGATCAACAGGTCACAGGTCAAGTATTGAAGACTGTATTGTTCAGAAACATTCCCAGTTTACTGCCTTTCTTCATGGATGTTATCAGCTTTCATTCTGTATTTGATGGTCTGGTACATGGAATAAATAAGGTGGTGAGTTTTCCCAAATTTCTATTCTATAGCAATTAAAAATATAGCGCTAGATACTACTTTGAATCAAAAGGGATTTAAAGTTACACATAATTACCATATGTCTTCCTTCCTTTCACATATCTTACATGCTTTTAATGAGAGTTCACCACATATCACTATGTCTGGCAGTTAACTTCCACACAAGAATTGTAATTTGACTTTTTTATATTTCAATTGACAGATACAACACTTTTTTTCTCTTTTGCTTTCATAAGTGCTATATACACATTGCTGCAATCACCTGAGTGAACAACAGCTACGTTAAAACTACTTACAGCCCTGCACTACAACAGGTACTCTGCTTTTATTACGTCCTTGGTTATAAATCTGTCCTTCCAAAAGCCTTGCTGTCATTCTCAGTGACTGTCAGAAGCACAATGGGCTACAGCCTTTTTCCTCTCCTAGTTTTAATATATTTTGTTTTATTCCAAATTGCAGCTTAAAATGGTGAATATCTGTTGCATTTCTTGTACACAATTTTGTAGGTAAGGGAATAGTATATTTTTTTCTCCACTCATCCCTTAAATGTCCATCTTCATCTTTTCCTTTAAAACTACAGAATAGAGACTGCTGGGGGAAAGCAGGGGGGAGTAGGAGAGAGAGAGAAAACCCTCCTTAGGAAGCAAGCTGCAGCAAAACTAAGCTTGCATTTCCTGCGAGTGCCAGTGCTGCTTCTGGCTCAGTATCCATGGAAACCTGATTTCCCATCCTGCTGCAGGAATTAATTGAAGATCCCAACCCACTTGCTCAGGGAATCACTATGATGTTAATTCACATCAGTCTATCAGGCCCACTTTATTATCTCAGATACTCTCTTCATTTCTTTTTATCAGAACAAAAGGTTGAGTTAGCTTTCACCAACAAACAAGGCCATCTAAATCTTTACCTCCTCAAAACTAGGGCACAACGCATATAGGCTACATCTTGAAAACCAGCAATTTCAAATGGACCTTGCCCAAAATATAAGCAACAGGAGACAGTGCACAGCTGGGAATGCTCTATGTAAATTTCCTTTCCTGCATCACATACTCAGCTCTACTTCTCACCAATGACACCAGCTGGATTATGTTGGGGGAAAAAGCCACTGTCCACCCTTCAGTATCAGAACACATCTTCCTTTTCCACAGTTCATTCTGTCATAGGAAATAACGTGCAAAGCTTCAACGAGAATAAGCCAAAAGGGACTTTTGCTATGGAATATTGTTTCCAGACTTCTCTTTGAAGGCTTTTCGTTAAGTACAAACATAAACACGTCAAGTTCCCACAGGGTCTGCTCCTGGATCACCCATTTCTGGATATTTACCTTTGAACTTTCTTTCCTCTTGCTTTTATTTCCTGCTTAGTTCCCTAGTTGCTGTTCCCATTCCCTTTATTTTTCCCTGACCTCCAAATCATATTATCTGCTCTGCGTCTTTTCTGCTTGGATTTTGATTTTCTCCACTTTCATCTTTCTGATACTTTGTATTTAGCAGCTGATCGTTTTGTAACCATGACAACTGCATCATGACGTCAGCAAAGGATCTCACTATTGTCTGAGGAACTGGATCTTATTAAATGCTGCTTGAGCTGATGTTTAGTGTCCTGTACCCAGGGAGGAGTTTAGTTCAGAGTCTTCTATATTTTGTCTGTGAGACAGGAAAGGCCAATTTCTTATGTTAGCTGGTATCCTTCAGACAGCTGTCCTTCTCCATCCCCAGTTTGCGCTACTGAAATCTGGTCCCTCTCACAGATGTGGGCTGTTCAAGGAGTGCTATTGCAAGAAAGACGGCAGGGATGTTATCACAGACCGATCATAGAATCCTCAGGTTATGTCCAAGAATTTATGCTGTGTTGTTCTGTTACATCTCATACACTGACAGTTTAAAAGAAGAAACCAATTGGTCTCAAGCTGTAGTCCCAGATGCTACAAAAGCTGTGTATACCTGCTACAGAACAGCTTTGGGTTCATGGACAAAGCTAAGCAGCACTGTTTTCTCTGACTGGTTGTCCTGGTTTCAGCAAGGAAAGAGTTAAATTTCTTTCTAGTGATCGCTCTGAAAGGAATGTCAGCTTCCCATAGAAGCATAGACAAAATAAAGGAAAGGCCAATGGAATATTCCATACCATAGTCCTGCGCAGTATATAAGTGGGGGTCAGTTGAGGGGCAGGAATCCTCCATCGCTGCTTGGGAGGGCGCTGATTCACCAGGTGGTGAGTGACCCGTGTCATGATTATTATCATAGTCATTTTAACAGAGTAACTGAGATGAAAAAATAACAATCCCAAAACAGAACAAAAACAGAACAGTTCTTTCCTCCCTTTCCCCACTTTTTTTTTTTTTTTCCCCACCTCTTACCCTCCTCCCTCCCCCTTGGGGGGGGGGGTGGGGGGTGGCTGAACAAGAGGTTGTGTGGTTCTAGCTGCCAGCTAAACTAGTCTAGTCTAGTTAAACCACAACACTGACAAATGCAGGCAGGGTAAAGTGAAAGTAACATTGTCTTGTGGCAGCTCAAGACACATTAGACAAACACTTAGGAGGATGAAGAACTACCACGGACCAGTGAAAGACCGTACTGGAGTACAAGGATCTAGTATTCTTAGGGAAAATAATTTTTCCTTCTAGCTGGATTTACAAATTACATATTGTGTTATAGTGTTACTCACCGCCAGGACAGAGAACCCCATCTGTGATTAACCACTCCTCAGTCTCAGGCTGCAATTTCCCAGCATCAGGCTCTTTAGGCATCTAGGGATTCAAATGCTGTCAGAGATAAGAACCACCCAAATGTAGACTTCCAGGGAGGACAGGAATTAAAAGCAATCACCTACTTCCTACCAATAGCAAAGCTAGACCTTCTCTGTGTTCCTCTTCTTCCAGGGTAAAAACACGAACTCACTTGTACTTCCTCTTTTTCCTCAAATCAATAAAGACCATCAGGTGCTGTGAATCTGAAGTCCTGGGATAAAGTAACACAGTGAAAACACCTGCTTTATGTTCAGCTGCAGTTAGAACACCAGTTGCTTTACTCTTAAGAAAGTGCTGACAGAAACCATGACAAAAATAATAAGAATTCATTACACACCCTCTTCTCTCTTTCTTCGCTCAGTTCAGGCTAGACTTCAAAAAGAACCTTAAAAAAAAAGGTGAAGCTAACAAATACAATTAGTTGTGAGCTTAGAATGAAAGGGCAAACACAATGAGAGGCAGCAAGCCTAGAACAAATAAGCAAAAGTACTTTTCTGTAGTAATATACAATGTTATCACGGACTGGCTGATTTGTAGGCTGTAAGTATGAATATTTACAAAGTGGACTACATAAACTAATGAAAGATAGATCTATTGGTGGCTATTAAACATAATGTTGAGAAGCCTCTGGCTCAAGAATCACCTACTGGTATATTAACGGTGGGGGCAGGAGAAAGAAAAAACACTCTTTGTTTGCTTTGTTTGTTGTATATTATCAGCACCCACTACTGGAAAGTCACACCCAAGAATCAGACGTGTTAAGGAGACCTATCTGTCAGTTTTTCAAAGGCAAAGCTCAATAAAGCACAGAAAAAGTCTCAAAAAGTTCAGAAGTCTTGCTTTTACAAAAAGAACAAGTAGGATGCAACACAACTATGTAAAGAAAAAAAAAAAAGAAGGCTGAAGATATAATCTTATAATCTCTCAGAATACGAGTAGGAACAACATAAAATGAAAAGGAAATACATTTTCACACAGTGCCTAAACCAATGGAACTGACATGAAATAGTACAGAGACACACATTCAGCAGATGCAGAAAAAATTGAGCACTGCATCTAGTTAACAATGTTTTTCAACCTGGATTTATTTTAAAGAGAGACTCTCCCCTCTCCCACTGTTACTGCTCTTTCATAGCATAGTCCAGATTAAATTTTGGTACTAGTAAACAGAAGCACCATTAACCAGCTCAACATTCCTTGCAATCCCCTACCTCTGAATCTCTCAGTACCATCAGAGATACGAACCTGGGTTGGCTGGACCACATATCTGAAGTAATTTAGCAGTTGTGTCCTGCGTTTTTGGAGAAGGTTTAAAGTTTGCTATTGGAACAACAGCAAATGAAAATTCTGTGTATTTCTGCTAGTTTGGAGTAGATCCTCAGATTTCCTTATAAATAAGGCTAGGATACAATGAGTGTTTCAGAATATACCTACTACTATTTTCCTTCTTTCATTAGACTGAAAAGTTTACTCCAATCCATCCTTCCACAGAATGAACTGTCATCGTAAAAAAAAAAATAATTAAAAAAAATTGGCAGCTTTCATTTCAGCCTTTTTGTTGAGAAAAATACTTGAACTACAGGGTTTAGAGTAAACAGAGGTGCATCAATACTCAGCAACTAGAACCGTGGAAATGCAGTACATTTCTACTCCCCTACTGCAGGGAAGCAGTCAGGCCTCTGCCTTGCTTTTTCAGTTCTTTCTATACTGCTGTTATTTTTAGTTTGGCCTAGTGAAGAATCAGCTGATCTACGTAAAATAGATTATGGAGTACAAGAATACAATTAACAAAAACAATGCCACAAATTCATGGGCAACATAAATGTTTTCCTGTCTTTGAGGAAGATTCAACCTTTAGCAATGGTTTCACATTTAATTATACGTAATCATATATTTAATTATATATGACACTTAACACACTTATTTTCATGTTTTTCTTGCACATCTTTAAAATATACCCATCTTTGCATATTTGCACTTGGCAATGTAAACACTTGGTCAGTTAACTCTAGCTCACTTCTCAGATCCAAAAAACTGCTCACTACTTTCATGCACAGCTGCTTTGAGTTAGGTTTAAACCTGCAGCAGTCCTAAACATTGCTAGTTTCCAGAGGCAATCAGCACCTTCCGATTCTAGCATATTCCAAATTCTCCAGATATTTTAATTTTTTAAAAAATAACTTACTAAATATTCCCGAAAGCTGTTTGTTGCTAATCAGATATGTTTTGCTTTACTTTCAGTATGGCTGAGTGTAATTAATTGTAAGGGATTAACATACAAGCTTCATATAAGCTTGTCTCTTCAGATAGCAAATATTACTCATGGATAGCACATGATATTTAAATTCATCTGTTAACTGCTCTGGGTAACCTTCAGAGAAGAACAGATGCAACATCGGTCTCCAACATATGTATCTACGTGGCTGTTGTTGCCTACTGCTAAGTCTGTAAGATGTACAGAAAGAGTTCATGTCTATACTTCTCAGTAGCGTAGAGGATTTATTACATCACCCAGTGCTTTATTAGGTTAATATGATCTTGCAGTTAAAACCCAGACATATTCTTTCATATTGCATATACGAATCTCAGTATGGACAAATGAATTTATTGTATTTGCCCTGAGAGTACCAAATTAATTTTGTTGTTGACACACACTCAAAACACCAAATAAACATACTTACTGTATGTTTATGTATTTCCTGGTAGAAAAAGATTATTATATTTATTTATTTATGTTTAAAGAGCTAGACCGTACACTTCGTGACATTGTAAAAGGAAATTAGATTTGAACACTTTTATGCTGTAGGAAAAATAAAACAAATCACAAGACCTCATTGCTAACAAAAAAGGACCATTTTCCCAGTACGCAGGAAAAGAGATGAGGAAAAATAAATTTTCCTTCCTCTTACCTTTGGGTCCTGTTCAAGTTTATATTTGACATCATAGTTTGTCTGTCTTTTAGTAAGCCATACATAAATAAAAAGGAAGCAGTTTTGCAGTTTTTCAAGTCCTACATTGCAAGCTACCTGGAAAAAAGGTAATGAGAAGATCTCTTCTATTAATGTACATTTCTCTGATTCAGCTTCACTTTCTTCCACAATTAAAGGACAATTCAGAGATTCAGACAACATTCAAAGCAACTGTATCTACCCCATATTAAAAGCATCTTGAATATTTGCCCTGAGATTTCCCACTCACCTCAGTGAGCTGTTTCTGGTTCCTGGGTGGCTGTAGGATAGAACACATTACTCTGTGGTCTGCAAGAGTCTTCAGGAACCAGTCATTCTGGTGGCGGCCTCACAATTTTACTGCATTTGCTCTTGCTTTGACATGGTCCCACACAACATCCTTTCCTCTAAACTGGAGAGAGATGGGTTTGATAGATGGACTATTCCATGGATAAGGAACTGGCTGGCTGGCCATGTCTAAAGAGTTACAGTCCCTTAATAATAGATGCGTTGCAGCAACTAATTCCACACATTAGCAATTAAAATGTTAAAAACTCCCATGTACAAGAGACAGACCTTAGCCTGTTGCAATAAAAGAGGCTAAATTCACTTTTTGTTATTCCAAGAGTATGGCCAAGGAATTGATTTTCATATTATATAAGTATTTAACAATACCTCCTCTTGTGCTTTTTAAGTAGTGAAACAGGAGGAAATACAATGTAGCTGTATTGCACTCACTCTGTTAACACTCCCATTTGCATTTCCTTACTTTTATTTTAAGATATCCAACTTCAGTAGTACCTGAACAGGCGGCTTTTCGCATTGCATTCAGTAACATTTTAAGTACTTTGAAAAATAAATATTGCAGGCATTTTAATTAGCTAATCTCCTGCCCTAAGTCTCAGCAGGTTATTGATCCTGAATGCATATTATTTACCTCATTTCTTTCTCCAGGTTTGTGCCAAAAAATCCAAAACAAAGCACTGGTCTTGCTTGAAAGAAAATTTGAAGGCAAAAATGACTTTAGAGTAGTAAACGATAAACCATTGCTTACTGCAATGTACAGGAAGTTAAAAATCACCATCTCCTGATGGGAAAAGTCTTATAGTAGTTAAAATAGTGTAAGACTTAGGGGTTTTAATAAGTCCAGCTTGCAAAAGCTGAGAAAAGAAGTGTGACTATAATAAAGCTAAACCTCAATACAAACATATCAAACAAATACAAACTAGAGGTAAGGTTCCCCTCCACTTCATGGCTGAAATAGTCAAAGTCTAGGCTGTATCCGTATGGTGATCTTGGGTTTGCTTCAGCTGTTCTATGATGGTATGCCAAGAGGTTTTATCCCAAGCTGAGCAAGAACTCTAAAATCAACCTGCAAGATTGCTGCTTCCTGATTAATATGCCAGAAGGTCTGTGTGACATTTCTATGGAATGTCTCCATGCTCTTGGGACTGATGATTCAGTGCAGAGCTGCTTGGAATTTCTGCAAAACTTCAGCTCTCCTCACTTCTCAAATGGCTTCCCTTTACCAGCCTGTCAAGCTAAACTAAAAATAATTGCTTTGTGTGCAATAACAAGGGGAAGGATGGAAATTTCACAGCACAATGTACTAGGTGGCTCAGTAGAAAAAGGAAGCTGCATTTTCAAGAGCAGCATGAAATGTATCTCCCATGTTTAATTCTTTTTTCTGCAGTTAGAAAAAAAAAACAAACAAATTTTAAGGTGCATAGTGAGTAGCACTCAACCTAAACGAGTATGCAATTAAAATGTCTGAAAGGTCAGTTTGGTGAAATTTGTTCCTTGCTTGTCATAGTTTCATGAAAGAGGTCAAGGAAAAAATTGTGTTTAGAAGAGGGCTGGTAACTGGCAAAACAGACATGAAAGAACTGGAAGTCTCAAAACAAGTACAAAACCACAGACTAATTTGTTTTTTACAACACTGCAGAATTTAGAGACTAGTCTCACCACAAACTAAATGGTATTCAATGGAAAAGACCCATTTCAAAGACAATGCATGCCCCCTCATACCTCTCAAAATCCAACAACTGTACCCAAGGCCTGCAGACAAGGGACAAGCCATGTCCTTTGTGTCATGGACAAGGGATCCATGGCCGTGTCATGATCTATGGCAGTGTCATCCACATCCCTGTGTCATGGACAAGGGATCCAAGAGCCATGGGATCTTGCCACAAGTCATCCCTACATCCCATGAAACACCACAGGGACAGACAAGAAAAATCTCGGGATCCACTGGCAAGCCACTGTCAAGGACCCTACAAACATTCTTCTCACATGAGCTATTTCTTTGTAAACATATTTTAAACATATGAAAATATTTATGAAAGTAATTAGAGTGGAAGAGTCAAAGCCCCCTGCATTCAATACAGGCTAATAAGAACAAATTCACAGAACTTACTGCACGACAGAGGCAAGTTGTGCACTCACAGGCACTGAGGAAGAGGAAGTGGTATTGACTTTTAAGCTGTAGTCACAAAATAAGCACCCACTACATGAATGAAAACTATTTCTGGGAATGCTGGGATAATGCTGTGCACTGTATGCACATTATATATGACATGAAATTGTATACCATAAGCTCCCTCACAGGTGCTTTCAGAAGGAAAGGAACAGAGCAATTTTATCAAGAGCTTTTACCACATTTAATTCTAAATACAGATTTTTAATTTTCTGAGATAACAATTATGTTGAGAAAGTCCTACAGAGATAACAGAAGTATGGTTGAAAAGGAACCAAATAGAATACTTTAAATCCTGATACACTTCAGTCAGTAGTGAATTATATATTAAATCCACAAATAATGCAAGTTAAGATGTGTTGTAAAAGCTGTTGAACATAGATATGAAAACCAAAGGAATCTGCAATATCTAAAAGCTAAATTTCTTCTGATTTCAGGGATCCAGGATGACATCACGAGGTAAAAGGAAAATCATGGCAATAAATGATTTTTTTTTTTAAAACAGGGGAAAGCAAAGAAAAAAGCAACTTGAAAGGACTATCTTCCAAGAGGAAATTATGTCATTAATCGCCTAGGAAGAAATTTAGAAATCAAGATACGCTGAGCAGTAAGAAATTGTTGGATCAATATTTGATACATATTATGGCAGCAAAAAAAGATGACTGTTTGCTATTTTCATTTGCATAAAATCACACGTGGGGAAAAGATCATTCTACTTTTAAGGAGTCTATGTTTGTTACCAAACACTTTTGCACATAAAAGGATTCAGTCAAAATGCACAAAATTCAAATCAGAGTGTATTTTCTAAGAAGACATTTAAAGGTTTAGGTAAGTAAAAGTTAGTAAAAACCATCTTCTAAGTCCACAAATCCATCTGAGATGCATGGTTGAGATGTATGCACTGCAGGAACGACAGCGTCAAATTAGGATTAAATTAATAACTTCAACTAAACAATGTATTCAATTCACAGAATCACATGGGGTTGGATGGGACCTCTGGAGATCATCTGGTCCAACTCCCCCAGCCAAAGCAGGTCCACCCAGAGCAGGTTGCCCAGGAACCTGTCCAGATGGGTTTGGAATGTCTCCAGAAAAGGAGACTCCACCACCTCTCTGGGCAGCCTGTTCCAGGGCTCTGCCACCCTCGAAGTAAAGAAGTTCCTCCTCATGTTTAGGTGGAACTTCTTATGTTCAAGTTTATGCCCATTACCTCTTGTCTTGCCACTGGGAATCTCTGAAAAAAGACTGGCCCCATCCTCCTGACACCCACCCTTTAAGTATTTATAGGCCTTGATCAGATCCCTCCTCAGCCTTCTCTTCTCCAGAGTAAAAAGACCCAAGTCCCTCAGCCCCTCCTCATAAGAGAGATGCTCCAGGCCCCTCATCATCTTTGTAGCCCCTTTCTTCTTCTATTTTGAGTAGTTCTAAAGAGACTTTAAAGAGGATTTTCCAGACTTCGTAGTTCTCATTGTTTAACATCTTCCTTCAAGTCACTTCTTCAGGGTGGGTGTTTTCTTCTACCACAGATGCGTACATCTGTGTATAGTAATTTCATCCAACTGATGTATGTCCCTCTTGGTCCCTGCCTTTGCTGTACACACGTGCTGATTGACACGGTCTTTCCTGGATTCTGGCTTTTGCTTTCTTGTTGCATGGAAATTTACCATAAATCCTGGCACGTGTGCTAGTTCACTTTCTGAAAAGAATCCAAATTACTTTAGTGGGACTGTTTCTCATATTTCATTGCTGCAACATAAACTAATGAATTCTGTAAAAATCAAGGTTATGACTGCTTTTTCTGCAAACTGACTACAGGAGCATTTGCAGTGTCTTTTACTATGATGATGGCAAAAGCTCCATAGCAACAGCAAGTTTGCATTCCTATCGGAACCACATTGCTCCTGCACTGCCTACCATGAAAACTGCTTTGATATGTATAAACACAGTTATTTAGTTCGTGTGCTGAAGAATTTATTCTGATTAAGATAATTTTTTAACTAAAAAGCTGTGTCTATTTGTCCATAATTAGCACAGATTTCACTCTTCTAGCTTTCCTGGAGTTTAGAGTGACAATATTTCTTTGGTGCTAAAGAACTGGAAGTTTTGGCTTCCTTCACCTGTAATTCACTAATATACAAACACGTGCAAAAGCTGCCTGGAGGGTGTAAACAGACATTCCCTGAAGTAATTCTTCATTTCTCTCATAGAATCTCTTATCCTTTTCTTTATATGTATCCATTTCAGAAGTGTCTTCATCCACTTAATCAACACCATCCAAGAAAAGCTTTTCACAAAGTACACACAAGTAAACCAAAGCAGATTAGATAGTAAGCAGCCAAATGGCAGGGCACAACTATATGAAATATAACAATGAACATATTTTTAAGGCTAAACGCAGAAAACCATGGACATACCGTAGTGCCCCCAATAGTACCACTTACAGCCAGCAGACTATGGGGCTCTAAAATAAAACTTAGTGTTTCACTGATCGTCGCCTGTAGCATGGTCCACTAGAAAGAACATGAGGCCTGCTACCACAAGTCCAATCAAAGCACAAATACAGCATACTCAAGACACTTCATTGCTTTGTATCCTTGTTTTCATTTTGATCCCTGTCTTAGACATTTATGATTTAGAAACAATTCTAACAGTTTCTATATACCAGGAAGAACACAAATCATACCCCCTCCAACTCGTAGGAAGAAAGAACGCAGCTCAGGACAGGGAACTGAAGTCTGATTCCATGGGAACTAATGAGCTGATGAGAACTGCACAGATCTCCTACTGAACGTGCAGAATGGTTCCAAAGCCTCATGGTTATCCACATTGTTAAATAATGACAGCTCTAGGGAGTCAACACCATAAACCAGGATGAATGCTCCTGACAGGATAATAATCTCTGGGATCCAAAAGGATTATCTCCATTGCTGTGATGTCAGACTAAGCTGCTTCCCAATCATGTCTAACCTACAACTCGCAAATCCAATGGTACTTTACACTTAAGCCTGCTGGCCCAGAAGGAGAAGAATCTGAAATTCCGGAGTTGGCCGTTTTCTAACAAACAAGCAAACTCAAAGCGCAAACCCACACAACTCATTAACTGTGCCTGTAATCATTCTGCAGAGGTCAAGTGCTGTTATACCATATTTCAGTGTACAATGAACACATGAATGTACTTTTGTCCTCTGGGAAAAGTGTGAATATGAAATGTCCCCAGAGATATACAGAGAGCAAATTAGCCACATAGTATTTTTTGCATATGCCCAGAAATACAGACAAACACCTTCTATTCACTACATAAACACTGCAGCTTCTGACTGCTGGGTCTGGGAATGTCAACTCTGAGCTGGCTGAAACAGAAGCCTTCATAAGGACATCGATGGAGGTGGAAGGCTGGCAGGTTTGACATTCATAGCATTGGCAAGAAAAACTGACAGCAAGGGGGGGGGGGGAAGAGAAAGGCTCCACCTACACAAGAGTCCCAAAGGAAAACTACACTTGGGGAAAAAAAGAAAGAAGGAAAAAAAAAAAAAAGCTAGAATTTCAAACTCAGAAAAGATTTCAACTCGATCAAAACCAATGACTCAGTCCATTACTCCTGTTACTAAGTTCCAGCTGGAGAACGCAGTCAATCCATTGAGACCTAGCACTATCCAAAACACCAAGTACCGATGCCAGTAGAACCCTGCTAGCTGAATTTCTCGCTTATCCCCGTCACTAAAACTATGCACTTTACTCAGTAGCAGAGCCTGTGGAGGACCAGCTGTTGATAACCACAGAGAATTCTTCTCACAGCCCATTTTTTTATCATTTAACACGCCCTCTGTGTCTGTTCTATGCTTTCCAGTAAGCAAGCTGAGTCCTTGCTATCTGCCCTGCAAGACTGCAATTATTTCCTTCCCCATCTAGTATTTCATGCCTTGGTATAGTAGTTAAGTAGTATTGGCTCAACATTCATGCTTCAGCACATGCACCCAGAAACAGATATTCACCATTCTCTGACTTTGCACATATAAATTCCTTCCACTCTCTGTCCTCTCTGGAGATTATTTGCAGTTGCAATTTAGGTAGGTCTCGTCTCCTAGATGTGTGACAATAACTGTACTTGATTCTACAGTGATCTGCATCTGCAGGAGCAAAAAGGCCACTGAACAAAGACATCTGTGATATGAAGCCAAGTCCTCACTTAACATCTGGGAAGTGGGCACAACCTAATCAAGGGGCAACATCTAAGTGAGGAAACAAAGCCAGAACATAACAGATTCTCAAAACTTGCCTTATTTTAACATAGCAGAAGTAGCAGGACTCTGTATTAATTTTCATATCTTTATTCAATAATGGAGAGGAGCGAAAGGTAGAAGACTAAACACATAAGAAAGACATGGAGAAAAGTTAAAACAATTCAGGAGCACAGTTTGAGAAGATAACAAAACAGCAGCCTTGTAAAGAAAAATATTCACAGGCATCAATAATAAGAAATTGGGACATGGGGTGGGAGGAAACTATGTAAAATTAATAGCCAAGAACAAAAAGCCCTACCTGGAACTCATAAACCTATAAACCTATTGTAATGACACACAGAGATTTCAATTCAAATTATCTGAGACATTTATCTGTCAAAATAAACTGGAAGTGAAAAGTGAATAAATAACTTCCAGAACCTCTCCCCTACCCACATCAGTAAGTAAGCCTCTATCAAAGCAACTTTTGCCTAGAGGTGCCACCATTTACTTGTGTTCAGTTATGCTTGGAGCACCACTTACAAGACAGACCCACGTAAAACAGCAGCAATACGTAATATTCAAAATTTAGTCCTTGGACAATGCTTTTTTTTTTTGCCTTGTCAGCTACTACAATCCTCAGCAAGTTGATACAGCCTCAACAGCCACAATATAATAAACTTTTCCAAATACTCTTTAACTCCAACAAAAAGGTTGTATTTACAGGTTTATGGCCCTTATGTCTCAGAGGGGAACTTGGCCAGAAAAGCTGCTTCTAGCAGAAATGTCAAAATAACTGAGAAAGGAAATAAGTATTAGCTGCCACCGTGTGGAATGAAAGCACATCTGCACTGATTTGTATCATACTCTGGGGAGAAAAGGAAGAAAAACAACAGGTCCTTTCAAATAGGGGAAAATACATAAAAGCAAAAGAGCAAGATATTGAAGAAATAACACTTTTTTTTTTTTTAATGGTCTTCACAAGAGAATGGAAAAATATACCTAGAGTCTAGTCTAACAAAGCAAGCATAACACAAGACTAGGATGTTTAAACACAGAAATCTAGGGTTTCTGTATTTAAGTCATTATACCGCAGCAAGTGACCAAACTTTTAATGACTTCACAAAAAACGTAATGAAATAATTCAAACAACTCCCTCCACACAAAAAAAAAACCCAGTAACCCACTCATTGAACATCACCGTGCTTCAGAGCATGTGTAAAAAGGCAACAGTATCAGGAAGAAGCTTTTCCAATGTCTGTGTTAATTCCGGGCTGCCCATTGCTCATCAAATAGACTGAGCGCTATCACAGACAGGAGACTGGGCTACCTTAACCCATCCAGTTTGGGCTGGCCTTTTCTCCACTTTCCCTTTTCTGAGGTAATATTGAGCACCACTGTGGCTCCACTGATCAGTTACTGTACTCCTATGGCAAATACAAAATGGTCACAACACCCGGCTTTTACAAAAATTGGCTTTTAAATGCAGTTTAGAATTAATTAATTCTATTTAATTAAATATATTATTTGCCCCAAATTAGCAAATGATAGTAGCAATGCTGTAATTTCCATTCAGCTGCTAGATTCCCCAATAGGGCCTAGGAAAAAGAGAAAGCTTGGAAAATTCTGTGATTTGGCTTTGGCTAAACTTATATCCAGCATGTTTCCTTACAAAACTGACACCGAGTGTTGCTAGTAGAGAGCCTTTACATAAGCTCTATGCTGGCAGAAACAACCACTCTCTAAATACAAGGCTTATCCATGAGACCCCATTCCTACCTCCCTTAGTAATATCTTAATTTCTTATAAACATAACTCTTTAAATTATTACTAAGTGTTTCCTGGAATGCAATAGATGCACTTGGGATGTCAACTACATCAGGGCAATCCCCAAATTGTAGCTGAAATTTAGCACCTTCCTGAAAGCACAACATTATTTATTTAACTCTGATCATATGATGGAAAAATAGAACAGAAACATACCACCGATTTTCTGTTGGTTTGATTTTGTTTTTTTCCCAAGTCTGACAATGAAGAATCCCCAGCCCTATTCTAAATTCTATTTCTCTTTCCTACAGTAACCTCCTGGACCCTTCTGCAGTCTGTAAGTCTCCATCCATGATGCTGCAGATAAAAGACCTCTCTCTCAAGAGCAGAAAAAATCTCAGACTGTCTCTTTATGTTCCTATTAGGATTTCCATATATTTTGAGATGTAAGATCAGATACTTGATATACCTCTTGCTGCTTCCTGCAAAACTTTCTGGCACATCAGCCGCTCCTCCCAGCTCTGTTATCAGCAAACTGCTGAGGGTACGCTCTGTCCCCTCATCCGGTCATTAATGAAGATGTTGATCTGGGCCAGATCCCAAACTGAGCACGGGGAAATGCTGCCAGCTGCTGGCCTCCAATTAGCCTTCCTAGGACTAATCACCACCCTCTGGGCCTGGCTGTGCAGCCAGATTTTTATCCACCTCACTGGCTGCTCATCCAGCCTGTACTTCATCAGCTTTTCTATAAAAGTCTTCCATGAGACAATTTCATAATCCCTTGTACCCATATGATCTTGTATGAATAAGAAATAAAAGCTGGTGTTTTTATCCTGAAATGCTTACACTGTTAATTAGGATGTTGACAAAAAAACCCAACCGACCCACCCAAAAGAAAACAGGACAAAAAAGGAAACAACCTGTCTGTTCTTCAGCATAGTAACTCTGTGTTGCCATGAGTACAAATTACCATAGTAACCATTAGATACATCTGTATTTTTAGATTAGAATTGCTGCTATTTTCATAGAATACAGATCCAGTAGAAATAAATTACTCATTCTTACCAGGAAATGCTACAAAATCCATAGTATCAATTAGGGCAACACTACTGAACTACATAAACACACAGAAAGTGGTTAATTGCAAAAGCGGGTAGTAATAAATCACAAACATTGCCATTGCTCCTTCCTGCAGCTAGAAAGTGGTTTGACTGGAAAACAAAAAGATTTGAGGACAGTTATTCTCTAACACTATTGTCTCAGCAAGCCTCATTGGAAAGTGGCTCAATTAGAAAGCCCAGCAACCTTAAATAGCCTTTTTAGTCAGGAGTTAACTGCAGCATCACTTAGTATTTCGCCATTAGAGCCCCAGTTTGTGTCCCCCCACTTTCTAAGCAGGACTCTCATACATAGGAAATACTGCCATTCAAACAGTCCATAATTCAACTGTTATCAGACAGGTCTCTGCTCATTGTCAGTGACCGTATGTTATGCTTGTACCCTCTGGTGGACAAAAAGCAATTCACAACCCTTCCTGGGCCTTACTGCTTTTAGATCAGCACACTGCCAACAGGAACTGTGTCATTAAAATGTTCAATCAAAACCGAGCATAGCTGCATAGTCTCCAATTTCTGGACTTCAAGGAAGGTCCTCCAGTCATCTTCACCTGGCCAGATCTGTCTCAGCTTCTTCCATTTTCCTATTGGGCTTTCATTCAACCAACACTGTCTCACACATAGCTCAGAGTTCCGGAATTTAGACATGAATTCACGGTCACATGTCAAAATAAAAATTTCATTTATGAGGCACTCAAAATATCTGAGAAATAATCTAACAAAGGAGTCAAAAGTGAGGAGTCTGTCAACTCAGTGCTTTCCCAAAAAGACAGCATGAATACAAAAGGCTGGTATTTAACACTGTGTTTGACGATCAGGATAATTTACCACCTAATTTTTATAAAGTCACCAAAATTTTTCAATTTGCTTTGGTTTTGGCAAATTACTAAGCATTACTTATGATAAAAACTTAGTTCCCTTGTATGTAACAATTTTCTATGCTTGCAATCCAGCCTGACCCTCCTCCCTGACCCACGGCAAAGAACATGACCGAATTCCCCATCTCCGGTAAGTCACGACAGGAAAGCACAGATCTTTTAGGTCCTCTCAGACAGTTATAGAAGACTTGAATTCTTGTTCCTTTAGAGTTCACTCACTTTTGCAGCCTTTCCACAAATGTCACTTCTAATATTGTTTGGCTAAATGCAGACAGAATGCTCCTGTTCAAAAGGTCCGCAGGAGGCATATTTCAGCCAGAACCCACTGCAAGAAAAGGGAAATACATCAAACTATGCTATTGCCCACAGATGCTCAGGCTCCCCCTGTGAATCCAGCCTCAGGCTTTGTCATACAAGTCACTGTATGATTCTAAGTCATAGGATTAAATAATGGAAAAAGGACTAAATTTCAGTTCTAAAAGACAGTATTTTTCACGTCTCCACAATCAGCAAAATGGAAGTAGTCCCTTGCTTAATTAGAAAAAACATAAGAAACATAATCAGGTCATGAAAGAATAGGAGCCGAGAAATAGAGCAAGGAAGTAACGGTTTGCTTGCAAAGGGTTTATGGAAAGGTTTTAGACAAAGCAGCAGCAAAGACCTAAACTTACCTGCAAAATTGCAGAAAAAAACCTGCCAGTTTGCCACTGTTTCTTTTCACTTCATACTATTTTGATTCCAGTTCTCATCAGAAACAGAACACTGGCAAGTCTGACATTGAATTTTTGGAATTTACAGATCGTTGTGTACATGAGGGTAGCAAAGTCCAGCACTTTGTTCACCTAAAAACAGCTTTGTCGGGGTTGGGGCCAAGGAGGGGGAGGCAGGGGATCAGGGTTAATTTCCCATATTAATGTATCCTCCAGAGCTCCCTGCTGCTGCCTCCCCAGGATAACACATCTACTACAAAGTGATGTGATGTACTTGATACTCATCTGGTCCTCCCTGCAGATCAGCTGTCTGCTGAGGTAAAATTTAAATTTTATTGTTCTGAAGTCATGAAAGGTTCAAGAATCAAAATGCATGTAGCTCAAGCCCAGCGTAGGAATGTAAGACACAGAACAAGAAGTGCTGCATGGAAAAAATCAGGCTGTAACCTGTAGAGTGCAGAATATAAGTATTGCCTTCCAGCTCCAACGACTCTATGAGCTCACACAGCTTCAGAATACTTTGCTGGTTTTCCGCATATCTGACTTTACGGAGCAACTCAGGAAGCAGCACCACAAGATGCTTCAGCCAGCTGGCACATTACAAACTCTTAGCGGGTGAAGGAAGAAAAGCTATAGTACCGACCAGTTACACACAGAGATGAGATTCAGCATCTCCCCAGGAAGTACCAGTGTAATGTGACGATACAATGTCTATAGCAGAAAGACTATTTTTTTCCCTGGATTTCCCTCTTAGGCAATAAGCCACACTTTCCAGCATTATGTGTGCATTCGGAAGACAGACAGTAAAACTCAGCTCAATTCAGCAGCTGCTCTTAAGCATACAATGACACTTCACATCTGACATCCAAGCCTCCTTGATACAATGCTATGTGCAGATCAGAGAACCAGCAGAGTATTCCACAGTTATCCCACCTTCCTCCTAAGGCACTATATTTCCTGCTGATTAAGATGGCAAAGACTAAAAATTTCCGGAAAGTTGGGTTTCTCTAGAAATCTTGCTTTCCAAGGCAGAAATGGCTTGGCCATATACTTGAGTGAGCCACAGTTCTGAGAGGGATATATATAAAAAAGAAAGCCCAGCACTGGAAAAGGACGATGAATGGAACTCAGTACACTAAAATGGGGGAAGACGTGGCTTCCCCAGAACAAGCTTTGCAATTTTAAGAACATCAGCCTCCCTCTCTCCAGTACGCCCTCTCCATGCCAAGGAAGTTTATCTAGTCTAAAAGAAATCAGTTCCCCAGACTCAGAAACATAAGGCTGGAGAACCAGGAACTTGACAAAGAAGAGTAAGAAATTAAGATGTTTAGTTGAAGTGTAGGGTTTAAAACCAGAGAGTAGTCTCCCCTACATTTTCCAATTTCTTACTCACCATGGAGGATACTGCCAAGCAAGAAAACATTTTTCCCTTTTATGCAGCAAATCATTACATTTTTCAGAAGGGAAATCACATTTCAGTGTTTTCTTTTCCAACAGCAGAATAGGGATTCCCAGTATTATAAAGCATGGAGGTACAACATTTCTTTCCAAAAGGCAGTCATGGCTTCACTTTGTATCTCATGGTACAGGTATTTTAGCACAAATGACACACATGTACCACCTCCCCTAGCCCCCCAACTTCAAGTATCATTTTCTCTCACTGTGTTTCTCTCTGTGCTCAAGCATATTAGGAAAGGGGTATAAACACTGAACACAATGGGTTCTACTGCTTGGTGAAGATTTAACCATTTGCTTAATTGTACAATGAAGTTCACAGATGACACTGAGGAGAAACTACATTTCAGCATTTCCTGCGGAAAACACTGAACAACAGCTGATAAAAGCATTTTATCAAAACAGCACATTCAGCGTTCTCATTAACAAGAGAATTTCTATGCAAGACCGTGCCATCCAATGCAGAACTACATCTAGAAACTCACTAAGAGGTCACGTGGGTGACTGCAGGTCTGCAGAGGCTTTGATCAAGCAGAGCACAATCTAGCAGTCACATTTGTACTGGAAGAAGAAAATAGTGTCCATGCTAAGACATCATTCTTGCTCTGGATAAGATCTTCTGCTTTACATCACCAGCTTCACATCACACACTCAGTAATAGTCCCTGACTCTACTCCAGACTCTCTCTTACAACCAGTAGTCACTTGATTACCCTGTACAACAAAAGTCAGACTGACCTGTACTTACCCACAGACTAATGACAGTAGTCATTAGTACTCAATGCTAAGTAAAAGATACTTGGCACAGAACCTAGCTCAGGAAGACAAAGGTAAATCCAAATGCCCAAACTGAGTCTTCTTCAAACTGAGTCTGCTTCAAAGCAGGAAGAGTTACTACAAATGAACTGAAGAAAACATTCTGGAAAGTCATTGCATAAAAACTGAGTAATTCAAGGCTATCACAATGCATGCACAAGGAAAGGGCATGACAATGAGCATAAGGGGAGACCAATCAATCCTTGACTTCCAAACCAAGTCCCTCACATGACTTACATAAATTTATGACTTACATAAATAATTTTCTATGGAAATTTTTAGTTACAAAAAAAAAAAATAATTCAAAAATGTGGTCATAGAATACTTGCCACATAGAGAATAATGGTTCTGTCTTGTTCAGTACAGTAAAATCTAGGACAGCAATTCCTCACAACTGCATCTTCCACATAACCAGTACAGATTTTTATCCCTCATGGAAAGAAGAATTTCCTTTGGACAAAGAAAGAACTCCTGATTCACGACATGTCTTTGCATGTACTAGTGAGACACCTATACAGTATTTGCTGACAAACTAAAAAGAACAAAATGCTGTGCTTTTTTTTTTTCTATGAAACTTAAAGCCAAATCAAGGATTTTCTGCAGGCTTCTGGATAAGGCCTTGTTGATAATTTAGGGTAAGTATTTCTGACATAATGCAAGTTTCTAATATGGTCTGCCAAGATTTCAATTTTTAAAAGCTACAGATAAAAGTAAAACCAACTTAATTGGTTTCCTAAAATAACTAGTCAATTCATAACAATTTGCCACCAAGACAGCGGGAAACAAGAAAAAGTTCAGTCCTAACCTTCAACTTTTCAAACTTTTGAAGGGCTGTTCTTTAGGACAGAAATACTTGTGGGATGTCACTTGCAGAAGTGCTTCTATACATAGTCAGCAGCAAAATATTGGGCTCTGTGAAGAATCCACTGTAATGTCAGAAACGTGACAGCAAAAGATATGGTCAAACACAAATGCCTGCACCTAGAGCTAAGAATGGTCTCCAGCAGGGATGGAGGAGCCAGGTTCCTTTGATAACTAGTTGGTGATCTATAATGGGTGCTCCCCCCATTACAGGGACAGGCACCCTACTCATCTCACAAATTCCCATTGACTCTGTTGTCAAGTGTATAGGGGATCTCCCCTTAACAAAGTTCAACAGATTAGAATCCCGTATGGCTTGGCATGATGCAAATTTTCTCTGCAGTAGCAATTTCACTCCCACAATACTTATTCTACATTCAATATAGTTCTGTCCCAAGTGTTATATATTGCTCAAGTTTCAGGACACTGATAAACGTGGCACATGGTCAGACAGAAAATTTCTGCAAGGGCTGCAGCAGGATAAAGCAAGAGGACTCTTTAATCACAGTATTGTGCCCCACTCTCTGCTTTTTATCCCCCATAAATGGAATCTTGGAATTAGTGAAATTCCGCATCCGCTATTTATCAGTTCTCATGCCCTGAGGATTGGATCTCCTAACGCTGAGAGACAAGGGCTTCTGAACTTCTCAAGTATTCCTACAGACTATATTGAGCCAGATTTTCCCCAGTCATCTGCTAAAATGAAAGAATTTGTCTGTAGTAACAAGCAACAGGATGACATGGAGTTCAACCACTAAATGGCAAAGCAACAGTCCCCCTGCCAGCTATTCCCACTGCATGGGACTCGCATCGCTCTAATGCTCTCGCAGGAATCAAAGTAAATAGCAGAACCTGAAAAAAAATTCAAGCAGCTTCAAGAAGCACCGAACAATCTTATGGATGCCCAACTTTTCTTTTCAATAGTTACCTCTTAAAAATGCCTGCAGCTACTTCATCACCTGTGCATATAACAGCACATTTTCTTCAGTACTCAGTTTTTCAATTACCTCCCTTCACCTTCCTGAAAAAAATAAAATAAAAACCAATCTCTTCATCTTCCAGTACTAGTAACAGGAATCTAGTATACTCCTTCCATGAGCTAGTCCTTTATGTTCAAAAGCACTCAGCATGTATCATTTCAGTCGCCTTCTCAAAAGGGACAGATGTGACAGGTACGGTCCTTTCTAAAGGTGGATGAATCATGGTGGGCACTTCTGAACACCTCACAGCTGCAGAAGAATACCCAGAGCAAGATAAGACATTTTAGGGAGCCACCCACCCCTGTGGAACTCCGGTGTCTAATGTTTTTCCAGCTTCTGTGCAATGGATGTCTCGAACCCTAGTCAGTTCTTCCAGCAAAGATTCTCTCCAACTAGGGTTATACAGTGGGAATTCCAAAGCAACAGGCTATGTACAGACATATCAGCATTCCCTCCAACAGAGAGATGAAAAGGAGAAAATTCCTGAGGATGTGCATCCTCTACTCCACTTTCTGAATCCCAGCCTCCCCCTTGCCTTGGAATGAGCTCTACAAAGCAGTATCTGTTATTTACATGAATCTCAGCTCCCTGCCTTCGGGGAGTTTCCCCTCAAAAGCGACAGGCAAATCCCGGGACAGAGACAGTTGCTGGGGAGGGGGAGGTCTCCTTAGGATGACTCGCCAGAAGCAAGAGAGCTGGCAGCTTTCTTCTTAGGGCGGGCTTTCACACTTCTCACTGGAAGCTGAGGAGAAAGAAAAAAAGAGGCATCTTAGGGTGGTTTAACTTCTAAATGTCTCACAGAAACAGGTAAGAATGCAGAGTGAAAACAGGACAAAGCAACTACAACACAAGGACCCTATTCACATCATCCCTTTTTTAAAAAAGGCTGCTTAGCCATTCAATTTGGTTTTCGTTAGTAAACAAATTACTCCGAGCATATCCACCAAATGGCAACCAGGAGAGGAAGATGACCCTTCTAAAACAGGACAAGCATGATAATAAAATTGAAGTCAGCTGTCTCAACAAAAGATTGGACATAGCAATATTTCTAACTGGTAACATTTACTTAACACTTCACCGAGGTAACTTTTCTGCTTCTTGACTGCCATTCCAAATCCTGTTCTCTGAAAGATGCAGAAACACTTTGAACTAGTTTGCACACTTTACCCAGTGTCTCTCATTCTAGATATTGGAAAGAAGAGTGCATTTATGATCCACAATGTGTTCAGCCCTTCCAGGCAATTTTGGAGATCTCAAAGTCCTCCTATAACTCCTACACCTGAACCAAAGACAAAAGCAGACTGAGCATAAAAACTAATATGCCTACAAAGGGCTTTATCAGAATTTCTGTATTCACAATCAACATTCATCACTGTCTATTCACAATTTTACTTTAAAAAATCCCCATTAGGAAGTTTGGAATCAAATGTTGTTCCTCTTGTTTACTTGCTCCTGTCTAATATGCTAGATAAGAAAGCAGAAGGGTCAACTCAGAAGTAAGCCTTGGGAACTTAAAAAAGATCCATGCTGATTTTAAATGCATCTTCAGGCACACATGTCGATCCACAGAGATATTCAAAAGTCATCTGGCCTGGTCCTGGGAATCCAGCTCTAGGTAGTCTTGCTTGATCAGTAGGGTTGGACCAGGTGATCTCCAGAGGTCCCCCCCAACCTCAACTGCTCTGTGATTCTGTTACAAAGAGTACTTAGTCACACACAAAGGTGTCCTGTACACTGTAAAATCAAAGTTAACAGTAAGATTTAAAATGATGCTTTAGGCAATTACTTTCCTCCAAAATATTTAATATTTAGCCTGAAAAGCTCAACAATGTGAGCCAGTCATATAGCACTCTTTATTTAAAATAAAAATAAAAAATAAAATTAGGAGTCAGAGTTGAATCAAGCAAATGGAACCTCAATTTCACAAAAAGGGAGAAGACTTTTATAATGTATAAATCAAACCACAACAAATGTTTGAGTAAGAGTCGAAATCTGGAAAGCAGCACCTCAAAAAGCATATTCTATAAAACACACAAAGAGCTGAAAAAAAAAGCTAAAATGGTTCTTGAACACAATTGCATTTATTTTTGTGTATGGTTTCTTTTAATAATAATAACACAGGCCTCTGTGTGGCTGTAGATATCTTGGATCATCACGTGGTCATATGGAGGGGATAGCTCAACAGTGATGAATTGTCCAAAACTCTGAGGTGGGGGGGGGGGAGCGGGGTGGATGGGGAATGGTGTGGAGGGGGAAACTGCATTTTCCCCATTTCTAATGTGCAGAAGTCCAGAGAGGCCTAAGAGGGTACAGAACCACTGCATTTTAGATGAGGAGAAAGTCACTGTCCCAGGTATAAAGGTCACAGTAGTATTATATATTCAGACTGTAACAGACAGGAGAGAGGATGTAGTTAACAAAACACCTAACGCCCCACCCTTCCACACATAACCTGAATGAAAGCATAGCTGGGTCCCGGCTTATGACAGAGGCTTTCAGGCATGATAAAAATATAAAAGCTAGTGACTAGTATAGCAAGTAGACAGCAAGTCCTCTGACGTAGGACTCAAATCAGCAAAGACTTAGTCCAACAAAGTTTATATAAACAGCTTTTAAATGCACTGAGGCTATGAAGCCAGAGCCTTCCAACAAAGCTCACAAATCAATGTGGGTGCTAGAAATAATTTACACACCAGCTCACCTCAGTTTTCATTATCTTTTTAGGAGTTTTGAGGCTCTGTGTACGTTTAGGAAGTTTGTCTCCTGCATCTTCATCTGATGGGTCTATTCTAGTTTCCGATGGTGTTCCATTAGACCTCTGTGCCACACTGCTCTCCTCTCCTGAGGAGTAACATGAAGCTAAGGAGTAGAGTGAGAAAATTTTAGCAAAATCTTTTGAAAATCCCATAAAGTCTAAAATGGCCCATCCCGAACAAACACATGAAAGGGAGATGTCCACAATCCTTAAGAAGGATAATCCAAAAAGTACAGAGATGGGTTAATAGACAGGAAGGGACCAGGCAAGACAATGCAACTTCTCCCAGATAATTTAGAATTGTGTAGTCCTTCTGAGAACAAATGCATGGAAAGTTCAGGGAACCCCTACTCCCACCTCCTGGCTCACCACAGAAGGCCTCATGCAATGGCCCAGCGGGGGTTTTCTGTACCTGAATCCTCAATGGTTTCAAGAAGACTCCCACCAGAGGGGTGTAGTTGTGGCTCATGGCTTCGCATATGCACAGTATCTTCATCCCGAATCAGAGTGAGATCCTGCATGCTGAAACTTCGCAGCTTCTCAGACAAAACTCCCTGGCCCTAAGAAAACATAATAACTAGGGTCAAGGGCACTTCACCAAGATCATCGCAGATGGGATCAGTCAGAAGAAGAGAAAATGGCTCTATTCCCTACTAGGGTGTTATGGTTTGAGAACACCCGTAACCATCTATTGTCGTTTAAACAATTATTCTATCAGCCAATGACCCCTCCCTACCTGGAATGGGGAATCGGGGAACACAAAGAAACACAAGGGTTGAAATAGAAACAGATTTAATAGACTAAGACTAAATAATTAACAATAATACTGAAGAACCAGTATTAATCCCTATACTGATACAAGATATAGAAGAATTATACTCAGCCGATTCTATCAGCAGGAAGCTGTGCACTCCCAGCAGGGACAGCAAAAGGCGGACACTGCGAGCGCAATGGCCTCAGGAGGAAGGGAAGGCCTCAGGGTCCGGCACCGGGGCAAGGAGTTGTCTGGGCCCACCGTCATCAAGGGAGAGAGGGCTATGCAACAAATTTTTCTGATTTATATTGAATGTGATGTTCCTGGTATGAAATAATCCTGTTGGCCAGCCTGGGTCAAATGCCCAAGCCTTGCTCCTCCGTGTCCTTGCACCTGGCAAGGCTCGAAAATACTAACCTTGAATCCCACAGAGCCTGGCTGGCTATAAAGTAAGTATTTTCGCAAATTCAGACACTAGTCTTCTTAAAGTGCAATTTTCCCCAGCATTAGAAGAAAAGTTAGTCTCTCAACCCAGGACATAGGGTACTCCAGAAAAAAACAGAGAAGGAAAATGAAAAATATGCTCCAAAGACTAACAGGGAAGAGGTTAAAGCAAAATCCATTCCACTCTCCCTCCACTTTTCATATATAAAAGGATGGGATTAACTACAAGGCAAACTGGAGAAAAGGAAATGTGGTTTGGTACCAACAAGCACCAGAATACGCAACAGACCCATAGCACTAATTGCTGACACACAAAACTAAACTGCTGGAGAATTCCTCAATGTTATAGAAGGTGTTGCATTACCTTTGCAGCTGCGGTAACTGCTGCACTGGCAGCAAGGTTTAACCCTCTCTTGCCAACTCGCATCATGGTTTCATAGCTCTTGTCACGAGCTTGAGTAATGTATTCATCAATTTCCTAGGAAGGCAATGTGGAACATGGCATTTAGTTCCTCGTTACAAACACGACCAAAGTCTCCCCACCATTACCCTTAAAAAGCTAAAGCTCATCTGGATGCCTTTTTCCAGGCTACCAGCATCAGCTGTCACTGACCATGTAACTGCAGCTTCTCTGCTGCTTACAGAAAGCTTGCAAATGCAACTTTTACTTAAAGTACGCAATCTCCAAATTGTGACAACTGAAACAAAGCAGTCGCTTACGCTGACAATGTGAAAATAACAGCATGGCCACAGAACATGCTGCTACTATCATGAGTCAAAGAGATTAACTACTGACAGTGACTGCACGGGCTCATGACACTGAGTTAGCCAAACATCCTCTCTAAGCACTAGGCAAACTACGGGCTACATTACAATTGTCAGTGAGCTGCAGCAATGGCATCATTGTCAGAGACAGAATCATTCTACATCCACAAATGTCAGCAAAAGCATGATTCACACATTTCAGCTTGTATTGTGGCATGACCGTATCAGAAGCCACTCAGCTCCTAGAAAGGTCAGTATCTTCTAACAACAAGTAAGTACCTTCTCCTTATTGGAGAGCGTTGGGTGCACAAACTTCCTGTAGAGGACACTGGAGCCCTTGGTGTAAGGGGAGAGCAGCCAAATCACAAATGCAATTTTCAGCTCGAAATAAAAGGGAAACCTGAGAGAAAGAGGGAAGAAAAAAAAAAAAAAAGAGAGGGAGGGAGAGAGAGATATGGAGAACTGGAATCAAGATCTGCACAGAGACAGATAGAGATAACTGATAGAGAGCAGCATAGGCAGAAAGAGCAAAGGCAAGACAATGGCTCAGAAACAAAAGAATCAATACATCAGGTCAGAATAGCAGAACCCTCTTTGTAATCCTAGGACATACCTTCTTTGAGTCTCATTTAGTCTTTCATCCATAGCCATGAAAACTCCATAAACAGGGCATCTCTCAGCCCTGCAAACACACCAAATTACAATCTGATAGCTATTCTCATCATTCTGAAGTGTTTTTTTCAGACAGTAGCCACTGGATGTTAATATTACATTAGTTTCCTTCTCATTATCCAAAGTTTTCAACTACCTATCTCAATAAATCTCAAGTTCCTGCTAAGGCTGATGTCTCAGTTTCTGAAACTTCAGTAGGTACTCCTTCGGTGAGGCACAAAAGGAGGGTCAGTGTAAATGAAAAAGAGCATGCAGCATGCAAGCCTTTCATCACTAACCCTTACCCAATAAAGTCTCTGGGACAACACAGCAGCCAAGAGCAAAACAAGTAAATGCAAACTCTCTATTGTCTCTATTAGTAGTAAGAGATTTCTGTTTTCAGCAGTTCATTTTAGGTACACAAACCTAGTTACCAGTACTTTTTAGATCTTTATCTGCTTTTCAAAGTTTATGCAAAGCTGCCAAGAACTTCTGTAAGGCATGTGTAGCCATTTCATGTTTCTTTAAAACATGCAACTCTTGACTGGTATTCTTTCAAAGACATATGCAAAACTCAAACACTATGAAGAAACTGAAGACAGCCTGTCCCAAAGGTTCAGTCGAAGACATGTAATGATGACTTGTCATTTTTGGAGGCCTCCATATTGCCAACCATGACACACAGCACTGAAAGGATTAAGAAGCTGCTTCCTGGACAGGTCCTTTCCTTCTACCATCTTTTTTTTTTTTTTTTTTTTGAACCATTTCTCAAACTTTTATAACTTTTATCAGATCACATTACAGCTTCTCAAAAATATTTCATGTTAGGAATGAATGAAGATCTCCTTGCAGATACATAACTGCTCGCAAGTACAGGAGATGGAACAGCTAAGACAATAGCTACTACCCACAATATCTACAAGTCTGCAGACTCTTCACAAGGACTGAGAACTCCTAAAGCAGAGGCAGTTTATTCCTGGCATCCTAACACTAATTCTCTGTTACCTAATAAAAAAAAAAAAAGGCAACCCAAATAAACCCCCAAAACATACCACCAAGGAACTCACCAAGAAAGAACAATGTCTGTGAGTGTTTCTGCAGTGGTGAAAAAGGCAAACACAATCCAGTACATCATCCACTTCACCTGCAAAAGAGCAGTTACTCAATCAACATCCATCAGAACTCAGAAAAAGTGAAATTTCTTCTCAGTAAAAATGACTTATCATCTCCACCCATAAAGACGAATTCAACAAGAAGGCATATCTAATCAGTAATGGAGAGGGTCACATACCAAATGGTACACTATAGTTTGGGAAAACATGTAGGATTAATGCACTCTAAACAGATAAATGCACACAGATACAGTGATGAACGCTTGGCCTGTAGCCATATCATGATGCAGCAGTGTTATAGTACCAAAATAAGCTATGTAAAATGAGTAAGCGGTTTGCTTTAAGAAGTTATATTCTTTTATTATTATTATCATAATAAATATATATACACCCACATGCAAAAGTTTAGTCTCAACTGTAGCCCTATATTTTCTTGATAGAACTGTTTTCTTGGGAAGAAAAAAAACCCCAAATCATCAGATACAGTATTTTCATCCAACTCACTAATAAGCATTCTTTGCCTTAATCATTACTCCCAGAAATTACATGAGCATTTTTCTTCTCTTTTTAAATAGAGGCTCAGTAAGAGGTAGCAAAGCACAGAACATGTCACATCAACCTTATCTTCTTGTTTAAAGTCTCGAGTATAGTTTACAAAGTATACTTTGTGCTATTATCATGGAACAGTTTGGGTCAGAAAGGACCTTAAAGACCATCCAGTTCCACCCCTGGACACCTCCCACCAGACCAGGTTGCTCCAAGCCCAGTCCAACCTGGCCTTGAACCCCTCCAGGGATGGGGCAGCCACAGCCTCTCTGGGCAACCTGGGCCAAGCTCTCACCACCCTGAGAGAAAAATTTCTTCCCGATACCTAATCTAGATCTACCCTCTTCCAGTTTGAAGCCATTACCCTGCATCCCATTACTACATGCCCTTGTAAAAAGTCCCTCCCCAGCTTTCTTGTAGGCCCCCTTTAAGGACTAGAAGGCCTTCTGTGACCTGGGCAATGAAGCTGGAACACCTGCTGAAGACTGAGGCAAAAAAGTCATCGAAGTACCTCAGCCTTCTCCATGCCCTGGGTGACCAGGCCTTCTGTTTCCTTCCTGAGTGGGCTCACATTTTCCATAGTCTTCCTTCTATCACTGACATACCTGTAGAGGCTTTTCTTGTTGCCCTTGACATCCCTGGCCAGATTCAACTCTATCTGGGCTTTAGCTTTCCTAACCTGATCCTCGGCTGCTTGGACAATTTCTCTATATTCCTACCAGGCTACCTGTCTTTGCTGACACTCTCTGTAAGCCTTCTTCTCCTGTTTGAGATTGTCCAGGAGCTCCTTGTTCATCCACGGAGGCCTCCTGGCACTTCAGCCTGATGTCCGCTCCTGAGCTTGCAGGAGGTGACCTTTGAACACTAACCAGCTTTCCTGCTGGCACATCGTACGCCTATTGTCTGTCTCCCTACTTCCTCACACTGTTCTCTGCAGCAGTAGGTATTTCTTCCAAAGCAAACATAAAATATTTCCCTCCTAACACACACACACACTCTCTCTGCTGTTCTAGTTACAAGTCTAAGGGGCCTCAGCTACAGGCTCGTTATTCCTAAAAAGCAGCCAGCTGAATTAAAAAGACTGCTACCCAAAAATTTCCAAGAGCAGAAGAGTCATAGAATTGTTTAGGTTTGAAAAGGCCTTTAAGAACGAAAATTGCCAGTTTTCTATGCTGTTTAGAAGTAAAGATAAATGTATGCAGCAGATAAATAGAAAGAAGAGGTCATCTTTGCTAAAAACAACACTCTTAGTGTCATCTAGAATGGGAAAGGAGAACTAAACTGAATCAAGGAAATTCCACATATTAAATCTACACATTAATCCACACATTAAAGTTACATGGACAGTTTAGTGACAGTCTTTGCTACAGCAAATGAAGTTATAAAACCAGATGTTTCCCCAAACTTGCATATGTTGGAAAATTTGGTGATCTGTTCACGGAAGACCCTCCAAAATTTTCTAAGAAAAAGCAGCAAAATGATGCTGCCTCCAGCTCCTCTAACACAGTGGATGGTCTTGAAGATAGTGGTTAGTAGCCAAATTTATTTTTACTGTATTTGTGATTTTTTTTTCACAACAGAAAGTAGTAGAACTTGTATTTTATGGCACTTCTTTTTTTTTTTTTTGGCCTTGTATCATCAGTTTGGACAGGACTAGGACCCAGTGCCATTCACTTCACTTCTAAAGAAACTCTACAAAATGAGTGGTTAACTCTTCAATGCACCAACATAGATCAGCTCTTGTATGAAAAAGTGTGCAAATAATGACAAATCAAAGGTGGCAAACAGGGATCCCAATGGGCAAGAGATTTCAGAGAATCTACATGCCAGTAAGTCTTACTTCAGTATTAGGAAAATGAAGGCAATAATAATAAAAGCAATTAGCAGATACATAGATATTTATAACATAATAAGGAATATGAGTTTGGTGGTTTGTTTGGTTTTTTTTCAGAAAAATACTCTCTCACAAATGTAGCAGGATTCTTAGAAGGCTTCCATAAGCTCTTGCTATAGCGTTTCCCTTACAGACAGGGTGTATGGAGTTTCTACAAAGTTTCCAACAGGCCTAAATAAACACTCAAAGAAGCTAAATTGTCACAGATAAAAAGGAAGGGACTCTTCAGAACTAACAATTGGTTAAAAAAGAGGAAACAAAGGATAAAAGTAAATGGCCATTTTGCACAACAGGGAAAGTTACCAGTGGAATCCCACAGGAAGCAGTGTTGAGATCTGTGCTGCTCATCTTCATGAAAGATCTGGAAAAGGTTGCGAATAATAAGATGACAAAACATGAAGAAGATACTTCTCTATCCAGGTGATGAGGTATGAGTTGATTAAAGAATTCAGAATTACTGATTGATCTCCAGCTGGTATTTTGTTGCTAAATGTCATTAAGTATAAAGTAATGAACTTACAGCATCTGCTCTTTCATAGTTAAAACTTGTGATTAGATAAATTAGCTCATGCCACTCAGAAGCGGTAGACAGCCTGATGCAACCATAAGCTCGGTGCTCATTAGACTTTTTTGTTCTGCTAACAGAATGCTCAGAGAATCAGAAGAGAGAAATAGAAAACGTTGCTTTGTTAACTGTTTAAAAAACTGCATGTTCACATCTTTGATTCTGGACACAGGACTCTTGCCCTCTGTCTCCTCCTGCCACACTTTACCCTACCTTCTCCAGCCAAAAGACAAAAAGAAAACAGAGCTCTTCAATAAACTAGTCTAGGTCTAGAAGTTCCTGTAGTGCAGACAATCAGAAACCAGAAGAACAGAAAGCAGAGGGGAGGAATGACTATTTTTTTTTTCTGATGATGTTTGTAACTCCCAGAACACAAATACCTTCAAAACAGAGGGCCAAACCAGGCAATGTATTTTTTAAGTCCATTAAAAAGGAGTCAGGTCTTTGCTGCTCAAGCTGATCACCACCAGCGTCAGCTAGCTGCATATATGTAGTCTCCCCAGCCTGTACCAAGACCCTAAATAAATTCAGAAAATGCAAAAGCATAACTGGAATGTAGAAACGACCAACGCTGAAGATGACACATAAAAAGAAATTACTTTTGAAACAGTCTGAACTACTAGAAGCAGTTTGTTACAGCTGCTAAAGGGCTTATCATAAATTTATATCATGGTGGGGGAGAAGAGTAAGTTTGCACTGTTGTCTGGTGCCAGTGACAGACTGCTTGGGGCAGCTTGATCTGCATCAAGTCAATCTTCAATACACCAGACTCTCTAGTACAGATACACCTGTAAGATCTTTCTCCCTCACCAATCTTGGTTCTTAAGCACTATGAGCAAGTGGTAGCACACGGACACAGAGTGCAGTTTGAAAGTGTGCAGCACAGTGTTCCCACTGACTTTTCACATGAAGAACAGTATGAACAGATACTGGCTCCCTTTCCCACGTTTAACAAAATTGGTTTTTTCTCACGTGAGAAGGAAAAAGTCTCCCAAAGATAAGTGAATTAGACAGATAGCAGTCCAACATCTAAATACTTATTTCTGATGTAGTCCTCTGAAGCAGAATTAACATATATTTTATCAGTTTTAGCAATTCATATACATTTTCTTGATCTAAGTCCAGCATTTCTATTGAAAACAAAAACAAGAGAAAATTTTCTGCTGCAGCAATCCAGAACTATCTATTTCAAGACAAATGCATCAATGAAGCATTAAACAAAACTCCAAAATGAATTCCATATTTTTCCACATCAGCCCTAGTGGGGCTTACAGCCAGGGGATTGGTTGATACTCAGGGGACTTTATGATACTCAAGTACTGTATCTCATTTCCTTTTCACCATCAGATTAAGGAAGTCTTATAGCAATTTAGGCAACAGCTACCAGAAGAAAATCAGATCAATACGGTGTTTACATTCTGCAAAGAAACACAACATTTATGTTCCTCAACCGCTAACCTACCCACAGAAAGCAAGCAGGGTTTTACTGTAAAGAATGCCTACAAATTCAAAGGCTCCTTATTTACTGAGTCTTCGATGTCCAGAACAAGCATTTTATAGACCGCTTTTAAAAAAATGAGATGTTTTTGGTTTTCTTTCCCCTCAAGCTCTCAACGAAACAATCACAGAATACCAGGTTGGAATGGACCTCAAGGATCACCTGGTCCAACCTTTCTTGTCAAAAGTCTGGTCTGGATGAGTTGGCCCAGCACCCTGTCCAGCTGGATCTTAAAAGTGTCCAATGATGGAGAATCCACTGCTTCCCTGGGGAGATTATTCCAATAGTTGATTGTTATCATTGTGAAAATTTTTCTTCTTGTGTCCAATTCAGTCTCCCCAGGAGTAACTTGTACCCATTACCTCTTGGCTTTTCCATGCAACGCCTTGTAAAGAAGGGAGTCTCCGTCTTCTTTGTAGCCACCCTTTACATACTGGAACATGGTGGTAAGGTCTCCCCTGAGCCTTCTTTTCTCAGGGCCAAACAAACCCATACAGTTAGCCTTTCCTCTCATAGCAGGTTTCCACCTCCTTGGATCATATTTATGGCCCTTCTCTAGACCCTCTCCAACCTGATCACATCTTTTTTTTGTGCAGCAGGGACCAAATCTGAACACCGTATTCCAGGCAAAGCCTGACAAGCCCCAAGTAGAGTAGGATAACGATTCTTTATCTCTGCTGGTCATGTCCTGGTTGACGCAGTCCAGCACCCTGTTGGCTTTCATGGCCGAGCAGCACAATGTTCACTCATATTGAGCTGTTTGTCCACCAGGACACCTGGGTCCCTTCCCACAGAGCTTCAATTTAAAACTCAGAAATCTGAGTCTGTCTTAAAGTTAACACAGATTCTGTAACTGGAACACAATCATTCCATGAACAGACATCCATGCGTTTCACACAATAAATGAAGGTCACAGGCAACTGGAAGGAAAGAGAGGAAGGCCAGAGAAGACAGTAGTAACACGACACTACCTTGAACGTAACTTCAAGGATAACTATGAAGTCACAGGATCGTAAGACTACTCAGATAGTTCCTTTCATACTTTCTTTTCAGTTTCTGATGTTATTACTAATAAAGTTCAAAGTTTAGTAAGGCTCATCCTACTTCTGACTGTAACTCTACTACTCGCTCAAAACACTATATTAGTTATCGCTGCCTCCTGAACATTCACATTTTGACTTCTCCACTGAGACCAGTATTTACAAAAAAAAAAAATAACCATCCCAAAACACCTCCGCCAGATGTTGAGGTTTGTAAAGCTGCCCACTGTGAGCAAGACTCTCACCTCAGCTGGCATCTCCTTCAAAAACCAGCAGGCTGAATTTCAGGCCAACAAAAAGAAAGGTCTAGGCAATTCTAGAGGACTGAAGCATCATGACACAAAAAAGGACTATAATCTGCAATATTTATTGTTGACGTGTCATTTTGTAAGGAGCAAACAAAGCCAGCTCGACTAAGAGTCTCTGACTGCACCACAAAGCAATAGTGACAAATTATACCCTATATTCACCCATGTTACCTCTCTTCTCCGTCAGGTTATTCCTTGCTCTAGATAAATGGAAATTCATCCCACCCGTAAGCCAAATAGCTCGTCTCCACTGATCAACTCAGAACACCTCTTCTGTAAGAAGATGACACATCACTAAGAAACATTTAGTATTTTAAATATGGTAACTGTAACAATGGTGTAGACAGAGAAGGGGAAACGATTCCAGAAAGGAAGGAGGGTGAAATCTTGACCAACAGAAAACACTGATCACGAGTCACGTTGACAGGAAGACACAAACCAAGCAAAATCACTCAGCCTTTTGGAAGAAAACAAAAGTAGTACTGAAAAAGCAGTAAAAAGACACAGAATAAGGATGATATTAGAAGAAAAGACTCGTCCTGGACTTTCAGATGCACTGAAAGATGCATCGAAAGATACATCCAAGACACACTGCAGCGTTTTACCCTGCTGTCCCTTCCTCCTTCAGCATCTCTAGAGAAGAGCCATCCCCTCGTTCGCGGTTTGAAGCCCCCTCCTCCCCCCCCCGGGTGAGCGCCCGCGGGGACCCTCGCCCGGCCTCGGACCGGGCTGCCAAGGCCAACCCCGACTCACATATTCCTTCACGTTTTTCGTCTTCACGGCCTTGTAGGAGGAGTACGCGGGGTAGAGGGTGCCGAAGATCAGCCTGCGGGAAGGACAGACCCCTCAGCACCGTCCCCGCAGGCCGACGGTCTCCCGGGCCGCCCTGGGCGGGGCTGGGACCCCCCGCGGGACGCGGCGGCCTGCGCCGACCCGCCGGGACGCGGCCGCAGCCGCTCGCGAGGCCGCCCCCACCCGCAGCACACCCTCCTCCCCTCCCCGTCGCGGGGTCCCGCTGCGGTCGGCGGCCGCGTCTCCGAGGGCGCCCCGCGCAACCCCCCCGCACTCACACCACCAGGCGGGAGATGATCCAGGAGACCATGGCGGCGCCGGGCGGGGGCTCCCGGGGCTGGCGGCGGCGGTTCGTCCAGGGCGGGTCCCTGCAGCAGGCGCAGCCCCGCCCGGGCGCCGGGAGGGAGGAGCCGCCGCGGCGGAGGCCGGGGCGGGGGAAAGGGGCGCCCCGCCCCGCGCAGCCCCCGCCGGGTCCCGGGGGAGCGGTGGGAGCTGGAGGGGAGCGGTGGGAGCTGGAGCGGAGCGGTGTGACCCGGAGGAGGGGAGAAGCGGGCGCAGCGGGACCTGCCGGGAAGATGGCAGAGGAGCAACCTGCGCCATGGCGGGAGAAAAAGGGCGGGCGGCAGGAGCCACCGACCGCAGAGAGGCCAAGGCAACAGCGATGGAACGCTGCAAGCATATTCCGTTCGGAAGCGTCTCCAAGCCCCTCGTGCCCCAGTTCCACCCCAAACGGGGTGTCAAACAGACCGTAGGCGCTGACAGCGCGGGGTTTCACACCAAAGGGAGGAGGCTGTGACCGTAGCTTCCAGGACGATCCAGTTGTTGCCCAGTGCCCTTATGCTTAGAAACCTCCCCTGAGAGGCCAAGGCGTGTATCAGCTTCGCGGGCAGGGCGGAGCGGGGGGAAGTGTCCCTCCCGCAGGCGGGAAGGCGAACGCTGAAGCCACCGGGTGCCGCGGGGCCGGGAGCGCTGCGCAGAGATTCCTCCTCCCGTCAGGCCCCTTTGGCCTCCGCCGTCGGTCAGGGATTGATCGGGGCCCGTACACAGATCTCTTGAGTCCCAGTAAGATGACCATTACATAAACCGGGTTTTAATTTACTACAATTATTGTGGTTCTTCAGCTAACCAAAAAAAAAAAAAAAAATCACAAAACAACCCTGGAGGAAGGCACTATGGCAGTCTCATTACTTGCCAAATAGCCTTTATGAAAAGGAAAGAGGCCAAAGAAAGAGTCAGAGCAAAAACAAAGAGCTGCTTAGGGAAGAATTTCTTCATGAATGCATGAACTGTAGTATAATGAGCAATGATGAAAAATACAGAACATTAGCAACTTTCCATTACATGTAAGAGTTGAAAACACAAATGTCTCTACAGACAGTGACAAAGAACATTTTGTTACAGTCTGCTTTTGTATATGAATGGCCGCAAAATGATTGCATAAGGGACTGCACAATTTACACCATTGATGGTATAACTGATCTGCAAACAGGAAAAAAGAAATCTGCTCTCACCCATCCAAATAATGCCAACACACACAACCTTCACCAAAATAATTCTATTTCTAACTGCACCGGTTTCCTACCAGAGACCCACATAGCAACAGCTCTGGTACTTGAACTATGTCTTCACACTCTGGTGAGTGAAAGATGCAAATAGAAGAGAAAAAATTCAGAGACCTGGTTGAGTACAAAGAGTGTGGGAGTGCTAAATGGGCAAGTGCACCTAAATAAAACGTGCCTTAGTGTTTTAAGCTGTTTAATGTGCAAAGGAGCAATATGAATATTTACGGTGCATTAGAAATAAATGGTATAAGAAAAAAACCAATATGAGCATTGAAATCAGTTGAGCAGGTGGTTCTTGTGAATGGCTTAAGTAGCAGCTCGTTAAGTGACACGTTGAGCTTTAGAGCAACTCCAGGAAGGGTATTTTAAGCTAGCAATTTACAACTAGCAGTAAGTAGCTCAATTTCTTTCCGTGTCATAAAGAGGAATGAGAAATTAATTCATTAACTTACCTTCCCCACAAGGAGAAACTACCAGTACTGGAGGGCTATTTTTGGAAGAAAAGCCAGCTGCAGGTCAAATTAAAATAGAATGATTTATTAGTAGCATTCTTTTTATTAAGTTATTAGTAATTTGTGCTGTGCAATTAAGATTCTAAGACCTACCCAGGAAAGCAATTAAATTATTTTCAAATTAAGACTGTATATTTTTCTAGCAGATATGCTACTACTTAAATAACTCATGACAAATTTGTGTTTTACCAAAGGTTATAAATAGGTGACCAAATATCTATCAATCTATTATGTCCTAAAAAATAAGGCATAGGAATCAAACTAACTGTTCCTTGAGTAGAGCAACTTAAGCAAAGCTACATTTAGAACAATGCCAGGTCAGATCCAGAGATCCCTCTGAAGCTGAGGTTCAGGCAGAAGCTGCTGTGATGAAAAGGAATGGCAATTAGTCAGGGCTCAGGAACACAGGAGTGCCTCTGGAAAAGGTTAGCAGAATAAATAAGGGTCTTAGGAAGAAAGGTGAGGTGGAAGAATGCAATGGGAACCCTCTTTCTGAAGCGTAAAGGTGCAGATTGTCATGAAAGACTATCAGAAGCAGAAATGGAAAAGGCAAACAGCAAAAGTGCGCACCGACGGTATAAACTGACAATGTGGGAGGTAAGGCCCTAGAATTGGAAATTATTCTGAGAATATTTCCCTTCTTTACCTGTTTTTGATTGAAAGCTCTTTAGTTAGAAGAGACCTTCCTAGGGGGAGGAGCTGTATTTTGTTATATCTAGCTCTTGAAACTCACTTTTCCATTTTTCATAATCAGCCTATATAAGGCAGGGAGAGAACAAAAAAAAAGCTCTAGTAAGGCACGAGGATCAAGGAGGCAAGAGAGAAAAGTGAGTTCTGCCTGCTGGGAACATGCAGCTCTTTTTCAAAGGTTGAGAATAGGGATCTTAAAGACACTGAGAATTAAGAGGAAAGGAAGCTGTGGGTTCATGTCACATTCTGAGATGCACTGGGAGAGTGACCACAAGCATCTGGGGTAGAGAGGGGAAAAGTATAGGAAAACACTGAAGCTGACAATCGAAGATGAGATTACTTACTGGTAGCCAGAGCCTGTGAGATGCACTGTCCATAAGCATGTCACTCACTTGCTGTGTCACGTCGCCCTCCTTTTCCACCAAAGCCACAACTTAACAAGATACGCTCGATGCCCCAGTAAGTAACGGGCACATGTCATAGCTCAGCCAAAACCTCGAACCTGCAGAAGGCTCAGAGTGCTGTCAAAGGGCTATTAGAAGTAGGGAAAGAGAGGGAACTCATACATACATAAGAGCAATAATTTTAAAGAATACCCATGCCTGGTAACTTCTTTCAACTTATTTGTATTGCAGGTAAATTCAAGTTACTGCTTGACATCTAACTCTTCCGCTCTGGTTCACATCCTTGGGTGCTACAAGAGGCTGCCTCAGGATCTTTCAGAGGAACAACAAATTGATCACAATCTTTGACATATTAAGTACTTATTTTTCCCCATATTTATGTTGCCTAGTTCAGTTCCCTCAGAGTACAGTTTATAAACAGAGAGAAGATTTCAGTGTTGTAAAATTAACCCTTGCAGACTGTAACATTTTAAAACAATGTCAAAAAAAGGAAGGAGTAGTTGGGTTGAATAATGTTCCCACACCTTCAGAGTGGGAACATTATTTCTTCCTCTTCATCTGAGACTGAGAGAAAAATATGTATGTGTCCTGTGTAATGTTTGAAGGCTTCTGTGAAACTGCTGAGTGTGCCCGTGCATGGCTGAGTGCTCACCAAGCTCTAGGATTGTGAACAAAATCCAAATTCACTTGGGCAGGCCAACTGTCATACACTCCTGAATTCCTGCTTCCACTTCTGTAGTTCCACAGGATATTGGCTAAACAACAGACAGAGCTTAAAGCCAATATGCAAAAATGGTGCCCACCCACCGTCTTGTGCAACTCCACCCAGTCCTGGCAAGACAGCATTCAGTAGAACAAACATCACAACTACAGCGAACTGAATTTTGAGACATGCAATAGAAGTTTTTATTTTCCCTCAAAAATTTCTGATTTATAATGTCTTCTTTGATCGGCTTATGTTCCAGGTAACATATCAGCTGCCCCTTAATGTTTGTCACTAGAAAACACTGTTAAAACAACTACTGATTGTACATCTTAAAAATATTTCATCGTCACTTTGGCTGGCTACTCTTGCTATAAGCGCCACACAAAGTATGAAAACCAGTGGTGTGTACAGAGGGCGAGTGGGGATCCTGCTCACAAACCCCGTTAAGAGGATCCCAAGGCGCGCCCCTGTGCGAGCACCTTCACTGGACACTTGTGAACACGCGTGTGACGGGCCCCAGAAGGCCGCCAGTGCTCAGGAAAGACAGTGCAGTCATCCCTACTGGATTAGTAAAGGGATTAGCATTAGCAAGAAGTGCAGCAACATGAATGCTTCAGAAATGAGTAATTATCTTACCACAGAAATGCATGAACAAACTTTAAAAACCTGCATGTAGCTTGAATCAAAAATCCTTCAAAAATGGAGTCACTGAACAAAAAGGAAGCACAAGAAAGTCACCAAGAACAATCCAAGGCACTGAGCAGGTTCTGTGTGAGAATTCCACTGTTCAAAACTGTTCATCTTGGATGACAAATGCCTCGGGGAAGTGAAATGGCACATAAAAGAACTACGAAATTATGAGAATGGTCAAAGGGGTGAACAGAGGACAAATACTTCTTGGGAAAAAAGGCTCTGGAGCCCAGTTAAATTACTAAGCTAAGAAAGGTACGTACTTTCAAACAAAGCAGAATTAAATCTCGCAACTCTGTCAAAGGATGTAGTAGAAGCTGTACAGTTGCTGCCAGCAGGAACACGATAGACCTACAATGAGCTTTACAGTCTACGTACAAGTACCATAAAATATCCTACGGCATGTAAGGCTAGAGCAGAGGGAAGTTCAGCACGTTTGAAAGAAAACAACCCCCTGCAGTTGTCTGCATTTTAGATATAGATACATACATAAAGTGTACTGTATATCTAATGTATTATATATGCATCCATAAATATGTTATATATGATCTATAATATGTATTTATCTATCTGATTAGTATTAGTAAATAAAAACTTATGTTTGCAGATACACAATACATGAAAATTCTATTTCAGAAATTCTGAATTTGCTGTACAGCAACAGCTAAATTTTAACTAGTTGATCAGAATCCTAAGAGCTGGCAATTACAGCTTTTAATCAACTGAAGACCTTCTCTTGATGGAAAACAAGCAAGAATTGGCAAGTGGATTCTGAATCTACACAAATGCAAATTTGTGTCCCATAGAAAAAAAAATTACCAACTTGGCAAAAGCAGCGGTAGTCTCCATCTCCTGATACATACAATCCAGATAAAGGATAAAGTTTTCAAACGTAGTTTTAAAAAAAAAAGTTTTCACAAGTTACTAGGACAAATTTGCCAAATCAGTTTTCAAATTCTTCCAGTTGTCATCCGGTCTAAAAGTTGGATTGCTATCTATTGCTTAATTTTATTCTGTAATTTTTGTGCAAATCATTCCTCTGATTTTGGCTGAATATTGCTTTATGTTGATTGTACTCTATGAGTCATAAAAGAGGAAAATTCAAGAGACAGAAACAGTGTTTGACAGACTGAAACCAAACAAAGGTTCAGCATGAGATATAGAACTCTTGTGTAGATCATTGCACTGGAAATGACCAAAGCTATTGCATTACACTCAGACAAGTTTTTGTCTTTTTGATCTTTGTCTACTTCTGAATTGCTCACGCACACACACAAACATCTCAGCTATAATTAACCATTCATAACGGGCTGTATGCACAAAGTGCAACACAAGCACACAAGAAATTCTGCACAACAGGAATAATGGTTCATGGGCCAGGGATAATCCCTTCCATCCGTAGTGGGCTGTGAATATGGCTGAATCCATATTCACAGGGCAGTGTGGCACATGTCAGTGAACAGAACTGTGGCCACCACCACTCCCGGGTTAGGAACCAGGGAGCCTTCACCACCCCATTGTACCTCCTGTGAAGAGGGCAGCTCCGAACCCAGCCTGATGGGAGGACAGTGAGGTTCTAGGGTACAGCAGAAGAGATGTTACAAGATAGATCCTCTACCCAAACTACTGCTGAGAACCAAGACTCTGTAGGGTGCTCCCAGCACGTACTGGGGATGCCAGGCTCACAGGCAGCCCACAGAACTCAAAAATGGAGGCAAACTGAAAGTAAGGAGATCAATGTGCAAGTCCGAAAGAAATGGCTCAGACTGTTACAGTAAATGACTTTTATTTTTAAAAAAAATGAAATAACCGTGAACATATTAACAGGCCTGCAGGTGGCACTACAGTACAGCTGGATATAAGGTAGATACATTTCCCCATGTACCCGGACAATGAAATCCATTGCATCAATGCTGACATTAGTAAATTCTGAATACAGTTCTATCAAGCAGGAACATTTTACTTAAAATAGTTCTGGACAAAGTTGACACTGAAAGTTAACTTTTCCTTCACTTTGGAAAGGATAGATGTTTTCATCGAGCACTGGTATTGGGTGAACTATTGCCTGCAGTCACCAGTGCAGGGAGAGATGTACAACATCTCCACGCGAGAACAGAGTTTATACTCCTTTTTACTTCTCATTCTGAGTAAGCAGCGTGGCATAGGGCGAGGGGGGAAGTTGGGTGAGGAATATGGGCAAGGGAGGTGGGGTGTCAATTTCTATTCACTTCTCCTTTGGCTGTTTTTGTGCTATTTTGGACTGCTTTCTAAAAATCTCTTCTTGATTTTATTGAAAGGAAGACTAAATGTAATGCGCCTTTCCTTGAAAATCCAGGAACAGTTGTGGTACTTCAAAAATACTAAAAATATCTACTTTCATGAAATATTAACTGTTTCACTACAAACCTAGTTTTTCACTAAATACACAATTCTCCTATTTCTGGAGTCTCCTGGGGGGGGGAAAAAAAAAAAAGTGGGTTCTCCCTTTATTTCTGCAACTCTACAGTGTATAGAGAAACGGCTACAAGAAGGGGAGTGCAGAGAATAGCTTTATTCTTTTCCTTGGCCTGTATCTCACATGGGAAGTTTGCTTAAAGTTCTGCAGTTGGGCTACTGTTGATCACACTCCTCCAGCAGCTATCAACTAAGTCTGCAGCAGGACAACCCACCTCCAGCACATTCCTTCTAACTTTGTGGAGACTAACTAGGCATGAGGAAAAAAACCATCCACACTCTTTATACCATTTCTAATCATAATATGCAGGAACACCAAGTGGTTTCCATGTTCTTCCAATTCACAAAAGGCCACAGGAAAGGGACATGGCACCTTTTGTTAGAATCTGGAATTCTGCATGTAACAGTGCAACCTTCCATTAGACCATCAGTGTTGAGGCAGCGTAGAAAACAGGGGCTGAAGAGTGTGTGTAATACTGACCACACCAGCTCTGGGCGAAGCCTCCGCTCCGGCAGAGACAGTCGTGCGCAGTCCCTGGATAGACTGCGAGCAGAAGGCTGACTTCACAGGGCCTTGGGAATTAGCAGTTCCTACGATCTAGCTAGTTTGGATTCATGAGCTTTCAGTGTGCCAACAGCATCTTTCACTGCATGGTAGATAATGTTCTTCACCTGTAACAGGGAAAGAAAAAAAATCAGCTTCTACAGACTAACACGGAGAGTCTTACAGACCTACACAATCAGTTTTGACAACCGAATTCCTGATAGCTGGCAAGCATACACAAAGTATATACTATCACTGCTTCGGGATATCAACAGCACAAATTTTAACTGTCATGGTTACACGACATATTTTAAGACACCTGCACTGATTTATTAACCCATTTTCGAGTCACCCAACAACAGATATTTACTCATATTATTTTAAGATAAAGTCTCTTTTGTGAGAGCTAGGAAGAATTACACTATGGAGTCCTTGTGATCCGAGCCACGTACAGATTCACATGAATCAAACCCAAAAGAAGCAAAAAAATCATATGGTTTAACCCTATGTAAATTAAGATGATGCAAGAAATCATCATCCTGTTGTCTTTGTATGGAAGCTAGAATTTCATTAATTTGTGCATCTTCCAGAAAGCAAGCAAGATCAGAGATGAAAAATCCACTAGTACTCACAGCAATTTGTTCCACACTCAGCTATTTAACAATCAAAGCTCTATCTTGTTGCTGATTTTTCTGATCTAAATGATTTTAGTTCAGTTCCTAGGGATTGAATAGAACAGTTTCACCTCTAAGTGAATAGCTTAATTGCACCTGCTCAACTAACTGGCAAGCACCATAATTTTTTCCTGATATACATATGATCTGTCTTTTGTATAATTTATTTGTCAGTTGGTCTCTGTAATTTTTAATATATATGAAATATAAACAAATGTTTCTAGAAATACTATAAAAACATACATGAAAAATTACAGAGAAAAACAGCAAAGTTCGGCTGCAAAGCACAAATACAACCAGTACTCCTTTCCACGGGAGTACCGAGTTCTACTTTACTAGCAGTTACTTTTTTTTTTTTTAATAATAAACATAATTCATTTACAACCTATTTATTTACAGAAACACTTCCACATCTGTATCACTACAGCCAAAGATATACAGTGTTAGAAGCCAGATCCCCATAATGAGAGCTGATCTCACTTCTGCTTTCTTTTAAAATCCTGTGCAAATCCATATAGAAGTTTATAGCCATTTCTCACTGAATTGTTTGGGAGAATTAACGTAAGTTGTGACATTCTTGGGTGACATACTGAAGAGCAGCTATATATCAAGTATTCACTTTTGCAAGAACAGCCATTCTGCGGCACCCTCCTTCATTTTACATGCAGAATATTGCTAATACACAAAAAACGCTGGCAACAAAATTTGCAAACTAACTAGATACTAACTCTTCAGAAGCACACATAGGTGAAATCAGAAAAGGTCTCCTTCGGTCTTCTCTATAGAACTTACTGTCTTACACACCATGTACTACTTCAGTGCATAATTATTAGGTTAAGCAGTCACACTTCTTCAAACCAAAACATGTTTAGTTTTCCCATTTAAAGAATGCACACTTCACTGCCATTCAGGATTCAGCCATTTAAAAACCTTATTAATACCATGCACTAGTCCAATAGTAGAAACATTCCCTGGAAATCCAAAAGTTTATTACTAATTTTTGTTTACATAATACTGCAGAAATAGGTGCATTAATTATTTTTTAAATACTTATCAAATAAGACCCTCCGAAGTTGTGGAAAGTTGTTACTTTTTCTTAAATCATTAACCACATGTTTCTAGTTCTGGGCAAAACACAGGATATATTTAGTGTCTACTGTCATGAAATGCTTACCTGCAGTTTATCCTCATGGTTTGTGTGAGTGTTAGAGAGGTGCCTGAACTCCTGGGTCAGACGGAAGCAGTGCTTCACATGTTCTGGAGATACAAAATCTTCTGCCACTTTAATGCAGCTGTACAAATTATGGACCTAAAAAAAACCCATATCAAATGACAGATATATCAAGATTGAATGAACCATACAAAACCTAAAAAAAACCAAACCCCAACACCCTCCCCCCCATGTTAGGCTCTTTCACATTTACTTTAGAGAAATAGGAACTAAAGCCTAATTGATGTCACACAGAATTGTGTTTAACAGTAAAATCAGAACAAAATACATGATATCTCATGTTTCCTATTCTACACGAGTGTTCCCTAAAGAAAGTTCTCTACTGTTCTCCACATTTTTTGGAATTCTGTTCCTTTGGCTGAAGTTTTACTACAAAGAAGTGTTTCTCCACCATTCCCCCAAATTTTTATTTTCTTAATTCCATCACAGGACTCTACATGTCATTCAGGTATTTATAATATTTTTAATACTATAACGACTAAGATCTGATTCAAATATTCAAATTCAAAGAATTGCATACATAGAAAAAAGAATATGTCGGCAATACTAAGAGTTATTTTGAAGTTGCAGTTCTGTTGTACCTCAAATTCTATGCTTTTTGTTAGTATGGCCTAGAGTTGTCAGACTTTACCTGATGGGGAGCACCTGCAGGAATGAACACAGCATCTCCAAGGAACTGTACTATTGCCCAGCCTTGTACACCATGCTCATCGTAGAGTCGCTTTCGTAAGGTCTGGTCCAAGTACCAACTTTGGTCATGAATGGGGTCGTGATCTGGGGGATTTTCTTGGCCTTGCTCTTCTCCAACCTAGGGCCAAGAGATGGGGTGGGGGTGAAACCATGACCCAGCACCTTGATATTGCTGGCTCACAAAAAGCTCTGTACCAAAAAATATAACAAACAAACTATTTCAAGGTTGACATTACTTTCACTAAGCTCCTTTAGGTCTTAACTAGTGACGTGTGCATTACTATGAGGATTCTAGACCAGGCTGAAACCTGGGAACATAGTAACTATTCATGTCCTCAAAGGCAGCATCAGAATACCAATGCACCTGATGCTGGGAGCAATTTGTACCATTCAGCTGCTCTAGGCAAGCTTGCCAAGGAATCCTGTAGAATCAAGCTTCCTTTGTAACCAATGTACCTTCCGGAGAAGTTCCCGTATCTTTTCAGCATCCTTGGCAGCATAGATGTGCCACAATGCTCCAGGTTTCTCTCTTCCTTCATGGATTCGCTGCTTTGTTACATCGTCAGCATCTCCCTCGTCAATTGTTTTCAAAACCTCTGAAAGGGGAATGCACATAAAAGCGATACGATTTCAAAGCTTCTGATTTTTGACATAGGAAAGAGCATTTTAAGCCACTAAATCCAGTCACATTGCTACTGCAACTGCTGCATCATATAGTGCCCTTTCTAAGCACATCAAGCTTCATCTGAACAAAATTCAGGAAATGTGTCAACTGACAGCTAATCACAAAGCCCAGTCATGAATTCAAACTGAACTAACTGTAATTATTCAAATACGAGGAGAACAAAGAGTAACTTATCACCCTTTCTCCTCCTTTCTTCAGGGGGATATCTATAGCAGAACTCCGCTGCTTCCACAGTTGGGAACCAATGAAGCATTACTGCATTTTTAAATATGCGCAGCAGATGTTGCAAACTACCTTGCATATTCAGGTTCTGTCTCATAGATTATGACAAGCTTAAACAATAAAAGGTATAGCATTCTCACACACACACAATTAATATTTAACGGACAGAAAACAGCTTTCCTCAAACATTACCATCATCGTGGGTTCCTTCCCCAATGGGAATCCCAACATACACCATGACGTTAACAGCATCAGACACATCCAAGTGCAGGTTTGTGGTACCAACTCGTCTGTCTTCTGCAGTAATTAAGCCTATAATAGAGTGTAAAATAAAATCAAATTCTATGTTAGCTGTTACAGAAATAACCTGCCTGCAAGATCTTTCTAGAAAGCTAACTTTACACAGTGATAAGAGCAGAAACCAATGTCAAAGGGCAGCTGAAATAGCTACTTTTATGTCATGTGTGGCATAAGTAAAAAATTTACTGATAACTTGCACTTTTATTTTACAAGAAATAGAAGTAGAAAATATAGTTCACTCAAGTCATGAGAAAACAAGCATTTTAAAAACAAAGTCTGAATGCATAGTTTACAATTTTGTCTCTCTGAGGGTCATTTATACAGTCACAGTAGGGAACTTAGCTTTCATAATACAGTTAGTAGTCATCTTCGGCGCTGTTTTCCTTTGCTTGGAGGTACAAGAGAAACCCTGACTGCTCTAAGTGGCACCAAGATCACACTGTGTGCAACAAGTCACAGGACTGTTACAAGCGTAAGTCTCTAGCAGTTCATTATTTTCTCATACTCAGCTGTAAAATCCATATGATCAGTTGAATTCATAGCAGTTATTTTCCAGCTCATCTTTAACAATTCAGATTACAATTTAGTAAGTACAAACGCCTGCTGAGTCTCAATTGCTTATACCTTTATGCACTGAGGTATAAGTGCATAAAGATGATCTTACTCTTTTCTCAAGTAGCTACGAGTAATGGAGAAAGATTTCAAATGTTTGCTGCTTAATTCTTTCACTTTCTCATATAACACATTCTTCTCTCTTCCTCTGACCCTTCAATAGCACTCTCTCTACTTTTGCTTTACCATCTCCTCTAGCAAGTAACACGGGGAATAATAGTAAAAAATCTTTGTATCACCAAACACTAACGTAAGTAAGACCGCAAGATTATTGGTTATATTTTAGGACTACATCATATTTAGGTCTTTTCTATTTAAAATATAAGCTTCTCGGCACAGGAACTGAACTCACTACACAGTACCTCTCATAATGGACCAGAAACCAGTAGCTAAACCAGCAGCTAATTTAGACATGAACTTTAAGAAAGCACAACTGAAATACAAACATGGATAAACATAACACATAGGTTAAAAAAACAGGACAAATTCACAAAAGATAGGTTAATTACTGCCCTCAAGCAAGGGCCCTTACAGCTTCCACTTTAAAACTGTGCTTTGCCAGATGCAGCAGGATATAATTTAAGTGTCATTTTTTCCTTAATTATTTGCTACTGGTCTAAGTCATACAGAGTATTCTGGGAAATACAAATACAACATCAATGGCAAATCTTACATTAAACAGTTCAGGTATTTTTATATATAAAAAGTGGCCAATATTTAAGGGTCCTTTACACACAAAACCTGTTGAATGGATTCAGATTTCTGCACAGTTAACTTCTGTAAGTAGTCTTTTTATTTAGGTAACTGAGCATCACTTTAAGAATCAAGCTTCAGTCACAGTTTTTCTACCTCAATGTTTTAAAATGCTAAGTACAGGGAAGTCTATTGAAAACTATTGAAAACTCTTTTCCCCCACATGCTTGGAAAACAAAGACATATTTACAACCAAAATACATTTAATACACTAGAAAGGTTACTCTCATTCACAATAGACAAAATTACTGTTTTTATATCCATGCCTACCCTTTAATTTGTCTGCAAAGCAGCTAGAGCAAACTGGTTTTGATGACAGACCAAGCTAATTTTTTTCCTTGAAACTTTTTGCTCGAAATTAAACAAAGTTTAATACTTTCTCTCTTCAGACCAAGACCTATATCTCTAAGAAGGGTCAAACAGCAGAGGGTTACATTCTATGCTAAAAAAAGTACTGTCAACGCTCTCTCCACAAACTCTGATACAAAGGAAAAGAAAACTTTGACATTTAAGACAAATTCAACAAAATGAATCCATTCCTTCCCTTGCAATACACAAAGACAATTTAGCCATCACCAATTACCTTGGCTTCTTGCTGTACCCATATATATATTGCTTGATTACACCATAAACTCTTTGGTGTACAGCTGCCTTCAACTCAACTCACACATCAAGTAATACATAAACCAACCCGCTGTATACCATTTAATACTGAATAATCTTAATTTGCCTAAATTCACAACTCTCTATTTTTTTAACTCTTATTTGTGATGTCATACTGCTAAAAAAAACCCAAAATGATACCACAAAAACTTTCTCAGAATGCAGTATGTTGGTTTACAACTTAAGTCTAATCCACTGAGCGAAAACATTCTAAAAAGACAAAACAATTAAAAAATCTGTCATGTTCTCAGGCAAGTTGTTACTGTAGGTGTATCTATAATTGGAAAGTCAAACCTTAAAAGCCCTGCAACACCATCTCATCAATATTCAAAGAGAACTACTGAAGTTACATTAGGCTAAGTTTGCTTGCAGGTGCTTGCTTCGTAAAACAGCTGCAACTTTTTCCTCATCAGGATGACTTGACAGTTCTTCAGTATATGCAAAGAGCAACTACTCTAAATGTAATGTATCTTACTCTTAAGTAAGATAAGTCTATGATTCCAAATCAATTACTTACTTAGAAGTACCTTGGAACTTTAACAATAATTTGTTTTAAATTACAAGTCTCCAAACCTGCTTTTGGCCATGACCTCAAAGTCAGTACATTCAGGAACTGATATAATTGAAGTTGATACAACATGCATTATTTGTTCATCTCTGCTATATTGATAGTCATTTGAAAGTTTAATACTTCACAGCTCCATGCAGGTTGTGTGTTCAGACAGAGGTTTCCTCCAATTGCATGCTGTTTACCTACTATATAACTACAGTCTTAAAAGAACAAAACCGAACACGGTGAGGGTTTTGTTTACATGTTGTCTGTGTTGCTAGATGTGAATGAAGAAAATTACAGGCCTAGTCAGAAACAAGAACACACAGATAAAAGTACCCAGAAGTTGGCTAATTTTCCTCTCAAATGTATCAACTGGTCTCAAAAAGATATTAATTTCTCCTTGAAACCTGTATGGGTATGACACTTACTATATGTATTAAATAATAACCGTATGCAAACTTAACTTACCCTATGTATATCTCTTGGAAACCACAAAGCAAAAAGGGTACATCTGACAGAGAGAGGACTACCACAGGAATAGATTGCAAGACCAATTTAAAAAAAATGACAGCATGCTCTAGGATAAACACTGAGTTTTGATTAATGCTGCAGCCTAAGTATAATAAAATATAATAAAGAGTCACAAAAATCAACATCTGTGAACTATTCTCACATACCATAGGCGTTGTACATTTTGGGACCCAAGTCAGGACGGACAAAGTAGCTTGGCAGCCTGGAAGCCAAATTCAGTCTACCATCCCTCTTGGTATATTCAGGAAGAGGAAGATTTTCCATTAAGTCCTCAAACCTAGACAGCAAAGAGAACAAAGGCATGTTTTCCTCCTGTAGTGCTATAGCAGTCCTGTAGGCATTGATACTGAGGTGTACTGACCTTGTAGGCATCATATCTCTAAAGTCCTCCCCTGGAGGCCAATCCTTTAACTTTAGTACCATTGGTTGACCATCCTCAGACCTGAGCCGTTCTGCAAGAAACAAATTAAGATTTTTTCATGTAGTATCTTTTTACCACAGCCCATTACGTTGTTTAAGCTGGAAGTCTTTTATAGCAAGACCTCTTAAATGCAAAGCAAAATGGATCCTGATTTTCATTTGGGCTTCCAAGCATTATCATAGTGTGACCAAACAACAGTTTAACAATGATAGGTATCATTACCTACAGTAAGTGTGTGACAGATCTTGCACAGCTGCCAAGTTTTAGATTAGCTTGTATTCAACTTTGAAAGCAGGCCTTCCCAAAGCATTCTGCTTCACTACTTTTACCGAAGTCTAGAGGAGTTTTATTTTTCAAGAGGAGTGGTTCTTCTATAAAGACAAAGTCACTGGTTTGTGCTATGAAATCAACCCTAACCTCAGTATCAAGCAAGAAACCATGGTATACCACGCTCAAAAAAGCTGCAAGGTTACTTGAAGATGACAGCCTTTAGGTTTTGTGCTAGAGGCACTCAAATTAGCAGGGTGCTGAATTCAAACATTTGTTCTTCACTTCAAGAGTTGTACGTGAGTCCTGACTGGTAACAGAAAGCTGGCAGCACAGAAAGGTGACATTACATATGTAACAGTGGATGTACAATAGGACAGCACTGACCATATCAAACGCTGTTTTGCCACAGGTGTTACAATGGCTGAGAGACTGTATCTGGAGGGGTACGCGCAGCAGCTGAGACAACTCAGCATAACACTTACTACCATCACTTTTCTACCAGATTCTTCACAACTCTACAAGAAGCCATCAGCTGGAAAACAAGGTGTGCTGTCGTCTGACACTTGCACATCCCCTTTTCCCCAGGAAGTAACATCCTTCCCCACTTCCTACCTTACCATGGATTGGTTGCTTGTTGTTCGGCTGACAATCTCACCCAGACCCAGCTGAGCCACTGACAGTGCCAGAAGAGAAAGCACATCTAAGAAACTACCACTTGGATCCCTGTGAATCACATCTGTGTTATCTATCAACAGGCTACAGAAGACGGCCTTAGTTTGCAATATAAAAAATTACTTCATTGAAATGAAAAGGAATTAAGAACTGCAGCTATGTAAACCAAAGTGACTGATTTAAAGAAACCATATTTTGATGAGCTATGGATTTTAGAGAGGCAAGTGAACTGAAAAGCTCAAGGACTTGAATTTAGTTTCAGAACTTCCTGTATTCAAGATTTTGAATACATCAAGGATCTTTGTCTCCAACAAGGAGAAGAAACTTGTAGAGAGGCTATTCACAAAGGACAGAGTGAAGAGCCACCTGGAGGAAAACACACAGATCTGACAAGTTACACAAAACTGGACAAAACCCAGAAAACATCTGATCAGCAAGAAAAGCAGGTCTAAGAAGGATCAAACCAAAAAGTTAGATCTGCCAAAAGTCCACTTAGAACTCAAAGATATTAGAAGTAAACAGCACAAGTTAAAATTAACTACAGTATCATATGACATAATTAAGGGATTATCTCAGTAACACCTCCAAATTCAGTGGCTTTTCTACATCTCTTCAATAACTTAATGCGAGGGTGGCGTGTGTGTGTGAACCAGCCACTTATTTGAGGAATCCAAAATTCATGTAATGCAGAGAAGTCAGCAGCATTAATATAATTTCCAAACAGTTTTCATATAAGTTAGTGTGTGGAATCTCTGCAGCAGTAGCAAACAATACTCTTCTAAATTGAAGGTTGCACATGGCTGAAAAACACTAAATAGAATCTATTTAAAACAAACTAGCAAAAGCCACCAGATTTTCCAACCCAGATCACTATCTTTTCTCATACAAGGTGTGGTAAAGGCACTGTCTGAAAGAATGGCAGCAGCTGATGTAGCTGAAAGGAGCATATCTGCCTGAAGACAAACTACACATAACATTTCTGACAGATAACTTGACCCATAGACAGTAACTTGTTTTCATAAATGTCCCAAGCACAGTTTGCGAAGTTTCCCAGTTACTGTTAATGCAAAGAAAGACCACACTGTTATATCCTTCTAGGCCACTAATTTCTGAAATAACAACAGAAATAGTATGAAATTTAACATAAAAAGTACAAGACTCTGTACTTGGAATCATACAGAAACAAGTCAAAAGTTGGGAGCTATTTGACTGGGAAATGACTAGGGAAGAGAATAATCTTGACCTACAAATCTACCATTTTGTTTGCTGTTGAACAAAGATTCCACTATGCCATCCAGTAGTTCATCATTTCTGCTATGTGCACAAAGCAATAAATACAGAAAACATTTTTATACACAATGCTCAAGTCAGCAACATTGCAATGAACCATTACAACTCTAACATCTGTAAATATAAAACCACTCTGATCTAGGTATATACAATCTGAAAAAGAACACTCTGCTTTTCAGAAGCTCTTTAATCTGATCAGTTATAGTACCAGGAACTTTAGCTTGTTCGCTTCCGCTTCCACATCCACACTTGATGGAAGGTGTTCTCAAAGAAGAACTCAAAGCATTAAGTAATTATAACACGAGGTACACATACAGCATTGCTATTCATAATACAGATAAACTTGTATTTGTAATTGCAGATGATCTACTGTAAAAATAATTTGCCACGTCAAGTTTACTTAGTTGATAAATTCCACCAAGTCAGAGTTTTAGCATCAAAAGCCTCAGTCCATTTTAGCTCTGCAAGTTCCCTTTAGTTTTACAATAAATGTTGAGGTTGGAAGGAGAGTAAGGGTAGTCAATTTACTTACTGTCTTTATAAGGGTAACTGATGATTAATTTCACTGAGGAATGTTAAAAAAAAAAAGTAAGTTTCCCGTGAAATGGATCACCTTTTGACACATGAAAGTAACACACACCAACAATACTGTAGTACAGACGAAGTTTTCTTGGGCAGCCCTGCCTTAATCTTCACCAAGAAAGTATTTTCTAGGGTGCGCTACAACTAAGGAGCAATGGCTTCTTAGCATGAGATGGATAGCTATTTGGATTTTCAAAAAATTAATTTTTTTTATAAAATAGGTGGAAAAGGAGGAATTGAAGGTAGCAAGACAAACTGCTCAGTTAAACTAGTCAGCCATAGATATTACTTACTAGATATTATCTCAAAGCCATCCCAGAAGTCACGCACTTTCACGTCTGAAATTATGGCACAGTTCCTGCAGTTCACCAAATCTACATCTTGATCTCCAAATTCCAGGCTGAAAGCTTCTGGTTTCCAAAGTTCTGACTTCAACTTCTTATGGACACCAGATACCAGCACGGGCTGAGAATACAAAGATGAATGCTTACTCCACCATAACCAAATTTCTTACACATGCAGCCAAACTTAAAGAGCTGAGACTCCTGGCTACCATCATACAAAAGACACCACAGATCTATTTTCATCCATGTCTGATGTTTGTGCATCAAAAAAATAACCAGAGTCAGAGCAAACTTCAGCTCCAGTCCATGTGCACTTGCCTTAGAAGCAGTATTGTATCAGGCCTCCCAAGGGAAGTGCACTACACAGCAAGGTGCTGGCGCTGGGGTGGGCTCTGAGAGATGGGGCTGGGAGCTGCCCCGTGATAGACACAGATGGCTTCACCTGGCTCCAAGAGACTCATTGCTGGCCAAAGCTGAGCCCATAATTGATGCTGGTGGCACCTCTGTGATAATAAGAAAGTGTAAAACATGCTCTGCAGCTGCTTAGGGGGCAGGGGGGGCAGGGAGCAGGGAGAGGGAAATGGGAAAAACAACTCTGCAGACACCAAGGTCAGTGAAGGGTTGGGGGGAGGAGGTGCTCCAGATATCCACACTGCAGCCTGTGGAGGACCGCACACTGCAGCAGAGGGAGATTCCCTGAAGGAAGCTGCAACCATGTGGAGCCCATGCTGGAGCTGCTGCCCTTGGAAGGAAGCTCATACAGGAGCAACATTTTTGGCCAAGACTGTGGCCCGTTGGGGACCCACAGCGTAGCAGACTATTCCTGAAGGACTACAGCCCATGGAGAGGGCCCATGCTGGAGCACTTAATGAAGAATAGTATTCTGTGGGAGGGATTCCACTCTGTAGCACAGAAAAAGCGTTAGGAGGAAGGAGCAGCAGAGATGAAGTGTTACAAACTGACTGCAAACCCCATTGTTCTCCATCCCCCTGTGCCATGCCGGCGGGTGAGGAGGTAGAAGAGTCAGTGATGAAGAAGTAAAGTTGAGCCTTTAGGACAAAGGAAGTGTGGGTGCGGGTGTTTTTAGCTTTAGCTTTGTCTTTGTTCCCCACCATCCGACTCTATTTTTAATTGGCAATAAATTAAATTACTTGCTCACAGTTGAATCTGTTTTGCCTGTGACAACAACCCCTAAGTTATGTCCCTGTCTTTATCTCAAGCCACAAACTTTCCCACCTCATTTCCTCCTCCTGCCCCTGTTGAGAAGGGGGAGTGAGAGAGCGGCTGGGCAGGGGCCTGGCAGCCAAAGTCAATCTGCCTGGCAAGTGCAGAGGGTGTTGAGTCCCACCACCTCTCCTTTTTTTAAGGACAAATGCAACTACCGCTAGAAACGGCCTTTGTAGTAAAGCCTTCTCATATGAAATATTCATACTCTGATAAAGAATTTTTAACTATTTCACTCATTCTGTATGCATAATCATGGATCATCATTAATTCCCTAGTACAAAACCAGGTAGCAGAAAAGTGGCTGTTCACTTGCAAAAGGGACTTTAAGACATTTAGGTTAACCATGTATATATACATTTTGCTCTGAGATTTGAGTGACCTCTCCCTGTAAATGCTCAAGGCATTTACTAAACTGACAATACCACGAAAAGGCCTACCAGACAATCCCCTCCCAATACTGGCCAAGACCTCATCAGTTCCTTTCACCCCACAATCTCTAGAGAGAGTTACAAGACTCAAGGAAAAGAGGGTATGAAATGAACTCGCACATGGACTATCCCACCTGAAGAACTCTAGGTTTAGTAATCGCTACCTATGTTCAAATGACAGTTCACATGTCTGTGCAAGTTGGAATAAATTCCAAGCTGTGCCCTATACATTAACAATGACCTGAAGGTGTTGGGTTTACTCACATGAAGAGACCAGTACAGTCCTGAGGAGCACAGATGCCCCTAGATGTTCCCATCAGGCAAATATACCTACAGAGCTCCAAGAACTCCAAAATTATGTTGTTTAAAAACACTCTAGTAACTAACCACTGTTTCACCAAGGTTGTGCAATGGTCTCTAACAGGACTGGCATCCATTTTAGTCCCTAAGCGAGGACAACTATTAATTCAGAGATGAATGAAAGAAAAAAAAAATAACTTTGGGGATAATACAATGGCCTTGGTTTTCAAATATAACACAACATAGCTCTTAGGTTCTAGAAGACAGCAATGAAACCTCAACTCCAGAAGAGTGAGGTTTAAGAAAACAATAAGGGCATTGTTAACTTTGCTCCTGTCAACTTCAGTGGGGAAAAAAAGGCAACACCCCCCCCCCCCCCCCCGAAACATTTAGGTTGGAAGGGACCACCCTCACACACACAAAAAAAGTGTTTTCTTGCGTTCAGGTTGAACTTCCTTGATTTTAATTTGTGCCCATTGCCTCTTGCCCTGTCAGTGGGCACTGCTGAGCAGAGCCTGGCTCCCTCTTCCTCACTCCCTCTCATCAGGGATTTATGCAGATTGGTAGGATTTCCTCCCCACAAGCGCCCAAGCCTTCTCTTCTCCAGGCTGAACAGCCCCAGATCTCAGCGTCTCTTCATATGAGAGATGCTCTAGCCCATTGATCATCTTTGTGGCCCTTCGCTGGACTTGCTCCACAAGTCCACATCCTTCTTGTAATGGGGAGACCAGCATGGACACAGCACTCCAGGTGAAGCCACCACCAGTGAAGAGTAGAGGGCAAGCATCACTTCCCTTGACCTGCTGACAACACTCTTTCTAATGCAGCCCAGCATGCTGCAGCCCTTCTTTGTTCCAAGGACGCATTCTTGGCTCATGGTCACCTCCTTGTCCACCGTGACCCCAAGGTCCTTCCAGGCAAAGGACCTTCCAGGTCTTTTCCAGCTGGCTGCCCCCCAGCACATACTGCTGCAGGCTGTTGTTCCTCCTGAGGTGCAGGATTTCATATTTTTCCTCACTGAACATGATGAGATTCCTCTTGGCCCAGTTCTTCAAGCTGCACAGGTCCCCCTGAATAGCAGCACCATCATCTGGCACATCAGCCATTCCTCCCAGTTTGGTATTGTCTGTAGGCTTGCTGATGGTGTATGAACTCTGTCCCATCTAGGTCATTAATGAGGATGTTAAATAGTACTCAACCCCATACAGACCTGCAGTACATCACTAGTGACTGCAATTACAACCCTCTGAGCATGGCACTTCAGTCGGTTTTAAATTCACCACACTGTCCACTTAGCTAGTCCATACTTCAGCAGCTTGTCTGATGACATTTTGACAGTATCAAAAGACTTACTAAAGTTAAGATAAAAACCATCCAGTGCTCTGCCCTCATCCACCAAGCCAGTCGTCTCATCACAGAAGGCTATAAGGCAGGTTAAGCATGATTCAACCAGCATTTCTCAGTCCCTCTTCCCTTCAGGGCCATATCTCATGGGATTCTTCCAAGCAGATACCTGAAAAGGCAAAAGTCTGCTCTCCTGAAGCCTGGGCTTTGTGCTGTTGCTTTTTTGCTTTGCTCCCTCCTCTCAGGATCTTGAGCCAAATCCTACCACCTGATAGTCACTGCAGCCAAAGCTGTCTCTTACCTTTACAGCAACAAGCAGTTCTTCCTTGTGTTTAAGCATGAGGTCCAAAAGAGTATTGTTCCTTAAGTGGCTCCTTGTCAGGATATTGTCATCAATGCACTACACAAAATTTCAGGAGCTCCTGTGACCTGTTATGTTATTCCTCCAGCAGATATCATGGTGGCCCCATGAGGCCCAGAAAGCGTGAACAAAGGACTTCCTTCAGTTGCCAGAGGAAGACCTTTTCACTTTTTCTTGATCAGGTCTGCAGCAGATACTTGCCACAACATTGGCCATGTTATTCTGCCCACTAATCCTGGCCCTCAAGCTCTCAAAATAGCTCATAATCCATTCCTGTGTATTTTCATGCATTCCAGCTACTCCCTCACATAAAGAGAAATGCTCCTTCCTCGTCTTCATGATCTGTCACTCCTGAATCGTCCTTCCTGAACAGCCTGTACCTATCCTCTTGCCATGGTACAGCTGCATGAGCTACCCCACCACTTCTCCATCATACCAATGAGATTGCGCCCGTGCAACTGCACACTAATTCCTCCTGTTTGTTCCTTGTGACACCTGCATTAGGCACTTCAGAAAGACATCTAGCCATGCTGATTTCCTAGAAATGGTAGGAGAGCTTTCCTCACAATGCCATGATGTACACATTTCCTCACTTATGTGCATAAGTTTGAGGTGGACATCTTTCATCCCCGTTTTCCTGAGTCTGAGATTTTTCCTGCTCAAATCACTCCACACTGCTTGCCTGCCAACCCAATCAACAAATCCCTTTTTTGATTGCTGGTTATATTCTCCCTCCCTTATCATTCCTAGCTTATAGCTCTCCTAATCAGGCTGGCAAGCCTATGGCAAAGATGCTTTTGCCCCACTTAGATGGATCCCATCTTTTCCAAGCAGTCCTCAATCCTCAAAGAGGTTCCCACAACCATAAGTCCCCAAACTGTGCTGTCAAAACTAACTGCACAAACAATAGTTGACATGCAGGATCAGTGCACTCTCCACCCTTCACCAACAGGATTAAGAAAACCACCGGGGCTCTATGGCCTTGAACAATACTCCCAGAGCCGTACAGTCACTCCTGACATTCCCCAGGTCTCCCCAGTAGTATAGTTTGTGTCCATATGGAAGAGTAGCAGAGAGTAAAGGTCTGAGGGACAGACAAGCTTTGGCAGCCTTTCCACTATGCCCCAATTGTAAGGCCCTGAGAAGCAGCAAACCTCCCTATGACGACAAAGCAGAAACACTGATCCCAAGTTTAAATATATTCCATAATCCCAGCAGGAATTGTAAGAATAAGGCAACGGAAAGGTTTTAATCATATTCTACAAAAACCTAGGAATCATGGATGAGTAGAATAACAGTAGCTTTAACAGGATGGGCAGAAACTGTTGCCAGGTAGACTTAGGCCTGAAAATAATGACAAATTTTGATCCCTGCTGTATTTGTTTGACCACTTGAATATAACCATTAAAAAAAAAAAACAACATAAAATTCTATTCAGCCTAATAGAACCCTTCCAGCTATTCAGCAGAGAACGTCTCACAGAAAAAAGAAAATGTTCTTTCTAGTAAAGAACACAGCTATTTGCAAAATAAAAGGATAGTGGACTTGGCTGGTAAACGTTTCCTGCCAGATCTGCTCTCAGACTACAAGAAGAAAACAAATAAAAATCCCTAACACCACTGCAAATCTTTAGCATCTCAAAAAAAGAGGAAAGCCTAGCATAAAAATTCAGAAAAGAACAGGTTGCTACAGGACAAGAATCCTGACAGTATCCCCACGTTCAGGAGATCAAAATGCTCTTGAAGAATGACTTCATAAAGAATTAATGATGTGGTCTCCTGGTGAATTCTGGGATAAGACAGAGTTTAAGTTATTTCTGACAATTTCCAAGACAAAGGAGTTGGAAAATGTTGCTCTTCTGCATAATGCTGGAGGAGTACCATTCATTAGCCAAACACTAAGGGAAAAGAATTTTCTCTTTTAATGATTTGGGATGCTACCACAGCTAAGATCTTCATATGGCTCAGATCTACTGTCCAGCATGCATTTATTGTGCTGGGAGAGTAGCTAAGAGGTTTTCTTCCACATAACCTTTTCTGGCCCACCAAATGGGAAGGGGAACATGATTTGGGGGATGAGAGTGGAATTAATGTTCTTAACTTTTAAAGGTACAGCTGGGATCTTCAGGACGATGACAGCCGAGGGAGAACTGTGACAGAAAGAATCTCTGCTTGCATAAATTCTGTTTAGAATAGCCTTATCAAGACAGCGATGCCAACACCACTGGAGAATCCTTGAATGATGAAGGGATTTGCCTATTCTGTTGCAATACAAGAAGTCCTTTGAATGATAAAGTCATCCAAAAGCATCAATAACCGCATCTTGGGGCAAAGGCTAAAATAGAGGGCCATGAATAGTACGTGAGCATGACAGTTCTGGCCAGAGCCTCAGAATGTGCACCAGCTTGGAAGGCGATACACACTGCAAGCTACACATCTGACAGAAGGTCGGAATCACACGTCTAGACTCCATAAGAAGTCCCTCAGGATTCATTAACAGCCAAGAATCCTACAGCCAAGTGCAGCATCTTGCACCTGGTAATTAGCCAGTCTCATTTGCAGAGGAACTGACAAGCAACATCTTTTCTAAGTAGCTTTCAAAATACTTAGGATCCTCCTCAGAGAGACAGTATTATTTGCTGACAGTTGAGAAAATTATCAGAGTATACTGACCAGAAACTGAGGAGCTCTTTGCCAAATCAGGCACAATCTGACACCACAGCACTGCAAAAGAATGATCTGAAACCCTCCAGAAATCAGAAAGATGCAACAGGTTCAAAAAAGAGATGAGACCCTTGTGTACTACTAAAAGAATCGGGACAAGAAGGTAACTGCTTTAAGGGGAAAGCTGGCAATGCCAGCAGCAAGCTAAGTTTCTAGTCAGACAAGTGAGGGTATGCTGCACAGTAGGTGCTCTTCCAATTGTTAGGAGCTGGCCAGAGGAGTCAGAAACAAGAACTGGTAACTTTGTGGTTGGTGATGCCACAATCCTCTCTGCAGTTCTCATGGCTATGTGCCAGTTATCCTTGTGCCCAGGAGACCCAGAGAATGTGCAGTCCCATGGGACATGCTAAACAACCAAAAAGTACTCTACTTCTGGCAGGAATGGACACTGAATGCCAGAAGAGGAACATGCAGCCTGATCTGTTCCTCCACTACAGCTCAGCACATCTTGTGAGCAACCACAAATAAGTACAGAATGCGAGTGCCAAGAGCATTAGCACAATAATAAAGAACAGCTGGCAAAAAGGACTTGTCCAGAAAAGATGATGATGGACATAACTGTCTAGGTCCAATGGTCTCATTTCAGAGTAGTCAGCTGTCGTGGTTTCAGCCAAATTTACCAAAGCCAGACTGACAGACGGCCCTCCCCCCATCACAGGTAGCTGCAGAACTGAGTGCCAAGAACTCAATTTGAACACTGATGGACACCATATTCTGTTACAGCTATGGTTTCACTTCCCCTGCAACAGCAGATACTCGCTGACCCTTTTCTTAAGATTCAGCTTGTCTGACCAGGCCAAACTTTATGAACCTCTGGAGAAGTCTAAGCTGTAGCACTATGGATTGAGATCTGAAAAAGTGGCTACGCTGGCAATAGGTCTAAGGTCCAGTCTCTTGACTGAAGGCCTAACTAGTTGATGACCCTTCAGACAATCCAGGAGAGTGCTCAGTACATGAGATGCCGAGTTCAAAACAATACTTGGGTACACACAGGCTGTAGGTTCAGGATGAGACACTGCATCAAGTACACCAAAAAATTTCAGCAGAAATTAGTCTGCAGCACTTTTATTCTTGTACGTGCTACAGCTGGAAGGAATGGACCTTTCCCATAGGCTATAAAGCATCAAGTATGGGGTAGACACTAGGATGCATGGAGGAAATCAGAGTAGAGTCACTACTGGGCTGCAGCAGAGTAGGTTCTGCATAAATCATATCACAACTGAAAAGGCTGTCACAGCAAACACTCTCACGCTGGTAAGCTGAGAAAAAGTCAATGTGCAAGGGCACACGGGCTTGAGTCAGTACGGATGGAGCGGACAGGGCTGCTGTGCCCCTTGCCTCTTGGGCTACACCTGAAATGTTCATTCATCATATTCACTCAGGAGCAACTGGTAAAATTTGAATGAACTCATCAATAACCAAGGTACAGGTTAAAATTTCAGAATACTCATAAGCAGAAGGGTTGGCTATTTGTCATCACCCACCTGGCCTTGTTTCCAGCACTCCCTGAAGATCTTCCAGTTGTTTTTGTTGCTAGGATCGTGAAGGCAAAGGAGTCTACCATCACACAGCCACGAGTGGGAAGTGTGTGGATCCAGTACATTTAAGCCCATTACCATTTCCTTCACCTCTCTCTGTGTGTCAGCTATATTACTAGCTCGTTTTGCAGCATCAGACGTCTTCTTATTTTCCACCACAGAAGCAATTATATGATCTAAGAAGTTAGGCAGGCTGGCTTTACCTTTGGGCCCCTAGAAGATGTAAATCCAGAGGTAAGTTTAGTCTTGCAACAGCATACATATTAATGCATATCTGCTCTCTTCAGATTTTAGTCACAGACATCTTGCTATTAGAAGAGCATGCAACAGTAAACAAATCAGCTCAGAGACAGGTGTGTATCCAGAAAGAACAGAAAATTTACCATGTGCAAAACTATCAGCCTAAAACATAACACTATTCATAACTGAAGATTCAGTAGACAATATTCCCGGAATTACAGAAGAGTTTAGGTCAGAAAAAAGACCTAGAGATCATTTGGTGTAACTTTCTGCTAAAATCAGGTTAAGTCACCCTAGGCTGTATCAAGCCAAACCTTAACTTCTCAGGGAAGGAGATTACGTCGCTTCTCAGAAGCAGCCTATTCCACTGCTTGAACGTTAAAAGGGAATTTTTTCTTATATCTAGCTAGAATTTCCCCTGAAGCAACCCATGTCCTTTGCCTCTTGCCCTTTTACCATGCATCCTTGTAAAAGGAATATCTCCACATTCTCTACAGCAAAATAAGATCAGTCAGATCCCCAAAGCATTCTCTCTTCCAGAATGAAGAGAAACAAAGTATCCTTATTCCAGAAAAGGCATCCAGAAACAGCAACTACACCTTAATTTCTTAAATTTCTTAAATTAATATTCTACCTTAAATGCCTTTCCAGTATACATAAGTTTTTTTAAGGAACTGATTTGCTCATAGGTTTTTGTCTTTTTCTGTGGCATCCTCTTACAACATGTCTGAAGATGTGGAATTTAAAGTGAGCTTTTATAGGGATGCTGATTATAATTTAAACAATTTAAAGGCTGCATTTAACTAACTTTCTTGGTATCTTGCAAGGAATAGCTTCTCCCGAGCAGTAATAGACCAAACCACAAACTAACAATTAGCACCACAATTCTCTACAACTTTGGGGGGAGGTGAGCTTTGGTGAGATACTGCATTTGTTTCAACATTTAAGAATAAGATACTATAAAAACATTTAGATGAAAACTGTTAAATCCTCATGCGATTCTTTCCTAGAACAGGTATCATTGAAGGAATACAAAATTATTTACCGTAGAAGCTGCAGAAAAAACGGGAGGAAAGGGGACTCCCGTGTCAAGCGGGACCTGAGGCAGCTTTCCTGGCCCCGTGTGCAGCAGGTCTCTGAGGCTGGAGCCTTCAGCTTTGCTGCTGGATGTCACAGGGCCCAACAAGAGGCTATTGAACAGCTTTGGGGTTAGTGGGGAAACCTTTGTACTGGAGTTGAAGGAATCCAATCCAAAGGGCGAGTGGGATTCTTTATTAAGCACTGACCTCAGTGATCCTGATTCTGCAAGATAAATATCAACATTAAAAAAAAAAGAACAAAAGGGAAAGTTTAAATGACCACAAAGTTCTCTGAAATTATTTGCTCTTGCATTAAATAGGATTATGACAGAATATTGTGATAAAGGTAAATTATCACTGCAACAGTGAGTGAGGCACATTAAAGAGAATCAAAGCCATTGCATACTTCAGATAGATTTTGCCTTTAGTATGATGGTAAGGTTTTGAATAACACAGTATATTTGATCTGAACAAGAAAACACAACTCTACAACAAACTCAATTAAAAAACATTTCCTTGACTTTCTGAATTAATGTTTCAATAGGAAATGTTTCCGATTTAAACTGTAGTCAAAATACTACAGTGACTAACCCCTGCAAAACTAGTGGAACCGTCATGAATATTTAACAATGACATATAAAGTAGTTCATGCTAGATGTATGGACAAGAAATCCTGTGTTAGTCATGCTATCTCTGACAGCTGGGAGGCATATTCTGTAAACAGTTATTTTATATTGAGAATCACACTCAAACTATTGAATATTAAAGAAATTCTAAGCTTTCATTTGACCCTCCAAGTGGACTCTACTATCTCAATCCTTCAAAAATGCACTCATCCCATAGCACAGAAAACAGCTTTATTTACTTAAACAAAGTGTCAAAGCTGCATCTGAAATTAATCACCACCATTTTATATCAAGATACCAGCTGCTTATTACTGAGAAAATAAATACAAGAACTGGCACTGAAATGAATTCAGAGTGACAATATCTTTATCTTCATTTATATCATCATCTTTCCAGCTTTATATATTTCTAGGCGCATAAAAGAAAACTTGTTCTAAGAGGCAAAGGAAGAAAAATGACCATGTTCTTTTCTATTTAGGGCTAGGCACTCTCACAAAAAACAGCAACCAAGAGTAAGTTATCATTTATCTTTTCATTCCAACCCCAGAGGGCATGTCTTCTGCTCACCTTTTGTTTCTTCTTTTGCTTTTTGTGTTGCTAAATCTGCAAGCCAGTGTAAGGCTGATGATGGAGCTGTTTCTGGACAGAGTGGTCTGTTAGTCTTTATTTCACCAGTGTTACTGGTTGGTAACGTCTCTGTTTTTGCAGATTCTTCTATCCTACTATCAGCTGCTTCAGATTTTGGAGCAGTGTCCGTTTCTGGTTGCCCCACTCCTGCTGTCCCTGCTCCAGAGGAAAAGGTGCTCTCGTTCCCAGAGGCTGATGCGCTAGTATTTACAGTTGGAAGCTAAAACAAAAACATAAACAACTGCTAAATGTTGAATAAAGGAAGAGTTTGACTTGGGAGGCATTTTAGTTATCCAATGCATTTATTTTTTGGTTTTGTTCGTTCATTTGCTTCAAGAGCACAGTAGAGTTTCTCTATGCTTATGTAGCAACAGAGTACAGGAGATACTTCTCTGTGTGCATCAGAGCTTGTATTGTGGTATGGATTCTTACCACATCATCTTTTGGTCATCTTTTAACACGAGCCCAGGCTTTCTGATTTATTTTTTTACAGGAGGACTTTTGTGTGAACAATAACAAAACTGCTCTACGTTCCACATAACATTCCGGAAGTGGAACAAAATAAATGCATGTGTTGCAAGCTAGTCATAGTGGTTTATTTCAAGATACAGCATCAACATGAATGGCTTCCTACTCAACTTCCACATAAAAGTATTAGCCCAAATATCCACTTAGTAAATAACAGTTGAAACACGCATCCCTGAAAACCGTCCCAGAAGATTTTTGCTAAGCTAAACCACTCAGAATACACATGGAGAAAATTAAGTTTATGCTTCATGATAGATTAGTCTGCAGGACCTAATGTTTTAATAGATCTTAGAAATACAATGTCAAACAAGGCAATTTCAGCCTCAAATTACATACCTGTGATATTCCATTAGTGACAGCTGGTCTCAACACCGATTTGTTCTGTCGGCTAATACACGGACAATTGGCTTTAATACCCCATTTGCCTCGTGCTGCATGAACCATGTCTCCGATATTGTAAAGCGCTGGAAATAAAATTAAAATCTTTAATATCACACATAAAGAAATCTAAAACAAGGCTTTACCTGTAATACATATTCAGAGGGGTGGGCTGGTTTTTTTTTTTAGTACTACTGCTACGTGTCTTTAAGACCACATACTATAACAAGACATTTGCCTCTGAATAGTGAGGAGAACTGTATTAACACTAATTTCACGATGCCACTGAGAAGCTGTCAAGCCTGGCAAATCCTACAGATTACCATCTGCTCCTTCTATTCCATGTAGGGTCCAATGATACTGCAATGAGGCAACTTCATACCATCAAGAAACTATATATTCCCTGGAGCAACGTTAAAAGGGACCAGGTGGTGTTCTCCTCTGTCCTCCCAGAGGGAGGAAGGAGCTAATGAATTGAAGAGGTGAATGCCTAGCTGTGTGGCCCCGGTGCCATACTCAAGGTTTTGGCTTCTATGACCGCTAATCTACCTTTGAGAAGTCTGGTCTCTTGGAAGCTGATGGGATTCATCTGCCCAAGCAGGGCAAGAAAGTCTTTGCCAACAAGTTGGCCAAACTTACACGGAGAGCTTTAAACTGGATTTAGTAGGGGAAGGAGATGGAGATTTGAGCAACAGAGCAGAGCCAAGAGGCTGCAGATGTATCAGGAACTAACAGGGAAACACCTATGAAATGCCTCAAAGAAATTTAGGCACGTTCCTCTCAAGAGCTGACAAGCTTGGTAGCCCTGCTGAAGTGACTCTATACACCAATGTATGCAGCATATGCAATAAGCAGGAGGAGCTCCAACTTGTTGTGCAACTAGAATGCTACGATCTAATCGCTATTGCTGAAACATGAGGGGACAAATCACACAAATAGAGCACTGTGGGGGGGTTGCTCTCTATGGAGGAGGGCAGATTGATCGCACAGAGCTGTCTGAAAACAGCGATGAACAGGCTGAGAGCATATGGGTAAAAATTAGGGGCCAAGTCAACAAAGGAAACCTCATTGTTGGTGTTTACTACAGGCTGCCTGACCAAGAATGGCTGCTGGCATGGTGTTCTCTCTTAAACTACAGGAAGCATCATGCTCACAGGCTCTGGTCCTGATAGGAAAATTCAATCACCTTGACACCTGCTGGAAAAGCAGCACAGCAAGCTGTAAGCAGTCAAGACTTCTGGACCGTGTTAAAGACAATTTTTTAATCCAGGAGGTAGATAGCCCGACCCGAGAAGCATTACTGTACCTGTTGTTCCCAGGGACATGTATTTTGGGAAGAATAAAGGGACGCTGTCTGGAAGTGCAGGGCAAGGGAAAGTCCCAGTGACTGGAAAAAGTGAACTATCACACCCTTTTTTAAAAAGATTACAAAGGAGGACTCTGGGAACTATTGACCAGTCAACCTCACGGCAGCGCACAGTAAGATCAAGAGCAGATTCTGCTGGAAGACACATCAAAACATGGAAGACAGGGAGGTGATTAGAGACAGCCACACAGCTTCATCAAGGGCAAATCGTGCCTGACTAGTCTAGTGGCTTCCTTCAATGGAGTGACTGCATTGGACAAGGGAAGCACAACAGATGTCATCTATATAGGCTTCTGTAAGGCCTTCAGTATGGTCCCCCACAACACTCTTGCTGCTAAATTAGAGAGAGACGGGTTTAACAGATGGACTATTCAATGGGTAAGAAATTGGCTGGATGGCCTCATCTAAAGAGTTACAGTCAAGAGCTCTATGTCCAACTGGAGATCAGTAACAGGAGGTGTCCCTCAAGGGTCCTTAGCGGGACCAGTACTATTTAAGATCTTCAACAATGACAGACAGTGGGATTGAGTGCACCCTCAGCAAGCTTGTGGATGACAGCAAGCCGAGTGCTGCAGCTGATTCACTAGAGGTAAGGGATGCCATCCAGAGGGACCTTCACAAGCTTGAGGAGTAGACCCACATGAACCTCATGAAGTTCAACAAGGCCAAGTGCAAGGTCCTGCATCTGGGTTGGGACAACCCCCAAAATCAATACAGA
>JAOQGH010000051.1:39505840-39550287 GCA_025769975.1 Gallinago jamesoni
TAGTGACATAACAAGGGGAAATGGTTTTAAATTGAAAGAGGGTAGGTGTAGATTAGACATAAAGAAGAAATTTTTCACTCTGAGGGGTGGTAAGACCCTGGGCCCAAGTTGCCCAGAGAAGCTGTGGCATCCCTGGAGAGGTTCAAGGCCAGGCTGGACAGTGCTTTGGGCAATCTGGTCTGGTGGGAGGTGTCCCTGCCCAGTGCAGGGGGTGGTACTAGATAATCCTTAAGGTCCCTTGCAGCTCTAACCAGTCTATGATTCCATGATCTTTATGACCACTTATGTAAACAGTCAAGTTAATGGTCAGCACTGATTATTTGCTTTCCCTCCCCGCAACAGAAAAGATATTTCTGGGAAGTTAACCAAATTTACTGATACAACTAAAAACAGCTGAGCACAAGAATTCACAGCTAGTATGTGAAGGGTGTTAACTTGAAGCCCACAGCTTGATCTGACTTGGGTTACCTTCCCTTCAACCCTTCCACTGTAGCAAGTGGAACTCTCCTCTAAATCCATGCTAGGAAAGGTATCACATAGAATGCCAACCATCTTAGAGTTTTTTCCACTTGCTTGCTCAGAACTGAGATAAAATTTGGAAATTTTCCTTTCAGGTTTTAAGCATTACCTGTACCAGGAATGATCTGTGTCGGCATAAGATTCTCTGGTTCATGAGACTGACCCTTTGCACACTTCAGCCACGAGAAGACTTCCTCATCTCCAATTTCCTCTGTCTCTGGAATAAAGATACAAAAAAAGTAAAATTTTGCACAAAAGTCACTAAAACTTCACAATACAGAATGTTTCTGCATCAATCTAACTCCTTGTTACAGAAAGGAGATCGCTGCAACATATATTTACTAGTTCATCTTGTCATGGTTCCAAACCGTTAAGATGCTACTTAATTTTTCTTTTATACTCCCCGAGGAAAAGATGGAACTATAAAGTGGTCTCTCTGAGTACACAGCCTATGCCTGCTAATGTTGTAATTTTAATAATCAAAGTTTAAACAAATACATGTGTCTAAGAAAACAAAGAATGGAACAGCAGCATATAAGACAGTATTGCCAAAGTTCCAAACCTCCAGCCTCCCAAGCTGACACTCACTAACTCTCCCACAAAATCTTCAACAGCTTCCCAGAAACTAATCCTACTGAAAGGCAGCCAGGTCAAAGATTACAGTGGGGGGGGGGGGAAATCCAGTGCTCACCACTACGTGGACGACTCTTCCTCAGCCGGTAACAGTCCAGACAAACACCAAAACCACACTTGCGGCAAACCCAATGAATATTGAAGAGTGTTGTCTCACATACGTCACACATTTCCCTCACACCACGTACTGCTCGCTTCCATGCCACTTTCTCTATAAAGAGAAGGAACATTAGAAATTATTGACATTTTGCATTTCTCCCACCTGAGAGTATCACAGTTACATTGATAAATAATTCACAAAAACATGACCTGAGCTCAGAGTATAGAAACACATACTTTATACATCCAGAGACATGTTCTTTGAGTTGCTAATCCTGTGAGACAATTAAAATCCCCATTTCTAAGAGCAAGTAAGGTCAAGTCCCAAAATGCATAGTTCTCTAGTAACTGAATTTCAAGGAGCACTTACGGAACTTAGAGCAAAATCATAAAACTTCTGCTAGTTTTATGAACAAATAACATGAACTTATAAAACAATAGAGTAAGCATATTTAGTTTTACTAACTGGATGCCTATCAACTCTTTAGATTCTAAACCAACATATTTGCGGAGGAAGGGGAAGTCCTCTCCAAATGGCTGCCCTTGTACACCCCAGAAGCTGAAGGGAAAAAACATATTCAGAACTATGCATGTGACAGGCTGAACCGGGTACCTTTAGGAAAATTTTTCCAAACCCGCTCCCCTTGCAGCGGCAATGCTAGCAACTGGTTGCTCAGCTGAGTCCTTGCAGGCTGAATGCAGGTCCTGCTCCCTTCCCTAGAACCCCTCAGCTTTTATGGGATGTCCTTGGAGTGTAACAGGTTAGGAATATGTAAGTAAAGCTGCTCATTGAAGCATAGGTGGTCACTGTAATAAGTGTTCTGGACTTATTTCTATTTTCTTAGGAGTATGGGTCAGCTGATTTCTGCATTTATTTATTGAAAAATAATTTAGTGACGTCTGGGGAAGTTACTGTTAATTTCCTTGGTAGCAATATTGTACTGATCCAAAAGAAAAATCCCAAATGCTGGTCCCACAATTACACACACCCCAAAGAAGTAAATGTAGCCTTCTCTTTGGAAGAAAAAGAGAAGCATTTTAACAAGAAATTGCATTAGACTTTCAACTCTATTCCACTGCATTGTACACACATTACACAGAGAAGATGGACAAAAAACACGTCAAAAGCCCAGCTTACGATGTGGCTCCACCATCATCATTGCCTCCTTCTCTGACATAACGAGCTGGCAGAACTGGTCCCCAACATTGGCCAGGATATATTTGGAAGTTTCCAGATCTATCCCCTCTGCAGGGGAGGAGGAAGGAATCCATAGGCTCATGGCATCAGGGTCACTCTGTTGTGGGTTCAAGAAACCCTCTACTCGTAGAATACCTTTCCGGGTAAATATCAGCCTGGGGAAAACAGGATGTAGTAACTGAGAAGCTGTTCAACCACCTTTAGCTAGCCTATAATGCCACCTATGTCAGCATATAAATCCAGGAAGGGGAGAAAAAAAGGTTCAAGCTAAAGTGCTGTACTATACAGGCAGTACAATTATTACGCAAATCTAAATAACACAGAAAATAAGGTACACAAAGGCAACAGCTGCAAAACCCACTAGAATGAATCCCCAGGTCGCACTAAGCACTGGTGGGAAATTCCACACACAGAAAATCGCTACAGCTTGGTAAGTCGTATTTCTCTATGCTATTAATAGAAAGAGATGACAAAATTCAATTTATTTGCTGCTTGTAAAATTGTGCATGGTTCTCATTTACTAGTTTAACTCAGAAGAAAGTTATTTCCCAACTGTTGGGAAACCAATATTTCAGTTTTGGTTAGGGCCACTAGCACTTGGCAACTGTTCTAACAGTTCACATTACAAGACATACAAAAATCCTTATCGTATTTTATTCTTGCCAGTGCTCTCCATAGAGACAAGTTACAACTGTTCCATCAGTAGCTGTTGACCCTCCCAGTTCTTGTGTCATAAAAGGTGTAACATAAATTACAGAACCCTGAACATCTCCTGCCGATATGAAAGGTAACTTCAGTTTTGAGCAAAAACAATCTTGTCTTTAACCTCAAAGCTAGATTAATTTTTAACAGGTTCAGGAAGAAAAGCAGCTATAATCCTTACTGGATGGGTGGCACATACTAAAAATTCATTTTGTCCTTTGTATGCCAGAAAGCGCAAAAACATCTTTTTGGAAAGAGATGCATAGCATTTGCTAGAATAGTCAGTTAAGGAAGACAAAGAGAAGCAGGACAAGGCAAAGAACTAGAAGATGCACAGAACACAGAGAGAAAACATTTTAAGTGTTCTACTAAAAATCAGTTCTGTACTCAACAAAATCTAGTCAAAACTAGCCTCATGCTGGCAATGTTCAGTTACTTGTTGACCGAATTAAAATGGTATCTCTGTTCTGAACTCCTTGAAAGAGGGAGAGAACAGTTATTGCACACAATCTGCTACCCAGCAGTTAAATTCCGCCCAATAAAGCAAATTCCATCTCCTGAGCTGGGCCTGAAGGCTCACTTTGCAGCATATAGTTGTACCTTCCCACAGCAGCTCTACCTGCCCAGGGAAGGAATTCCACTCAGGTGATGTGAGGAAATGCAAGACACTCAAAGTCTTCATTATTGTACCAAAGCACATTAAGTAAATTAAAGATAATTGTTTTGTGCTTGGACATGGTCCAAGCTCTGCCCACAGACTACATATGAAGGAAGGAAGGAAGAATTTGAGCACCTCCGGAAATGGAAGAAGCGACACGCCACAGTTGAGTCGTCCTGCTCTTGTTCCTTAAATTTCCGGTACCGCTCCAGACGGCACTCCCGGCACTTGTGCAGATGTGGAGCTACGTTGATGCAAGAGCCATCCTGGAGAAAAGGCTCACCTGACTGCTTCAGCTTCCTCACCTTACTCATATCTTTCAGTATGGACTGGCCAACTGGTTATGGCAAAGTAGAAGTAAAAATCCATTAGTTAATTGCAAAAGCAAAAGGATACTGCCCCAAATAAACATATTTTCAGGGATCTGTATGCTCAAACCTATGTAGAACCAACAAGACTGTTCAAATCTGCAGCATAACACACTTTTGTCCTGATAAACATATGCTTAACATGTTCACTTTGAGAAACGTTTAACTCACATACATGAATCATTAAACTCAAGCCTTGTAAATATCCCACATGCTGCCTACTGAGGTTTATACCTGTGGTTAGTTCATCACACGAGAGATATCCCAGTATCCCACCTCTTTGTGCCTCCAAGACACCCTGCATTCTAGTCATCACCTTTTAGGGGAGCTGTGCGGGGCCGGCCCTTTGGGGTTTGCTTCCCTTTCCCTTTGCCCAGCAGCAGCTCAGCATTGCGCTCGGCGTTGGGGCCCAGCTTCGCCATCAGGTGGTCTGGAATTCCCTTCATACAAGCCTTGGCGTGCAACTGGTCTTCAGAGTCACTCAAATCTGACAGGTCACTATTGGTACTGGAGTCCGAGTCCTGTTTGGATGTCAAGCTCCGCTCATCTAGAGAGAACCTTTTCACAGCTTCAAAAGGAGCTTTGATCTCCTGGGGAAACTCTGCCTGTGAAGAGAAAAAGCCAGGTGGATGTCTGCCAAACACATTAGAAAAAGTTTTCAGAAGAGGATTGTCCTGCTGCCCAGGTCCAACAGCTGGTTTTTCTTCTGTTGGGCTGGAGGAAAGCGTGGGCATCTCAATAGGCTGTGTCAGGTTGGTGGTCGGTGAGCTGGAACGGCCATTCCCTACAGTGGAAGGGCCCTGAACACCAGCAGCAACTGCTGAACCAGGAGTACTGGAGATCATCTTTGAGGAGTCAGTTGTTATAAACAAGGTTTTCTTCTTAGCTAGAGAAGAGTCTGCAGAGGTGAGTGATTCTGGCCAGCCAGAAGTAGCCTTATGACCCACAGGTACAGACGGAGTAGAAACTCCTGTCTGAGATGAAGATGCAAAGCCACTGAAAGGACTAAGTTCTGCTTTCTCAGCAAAAGCCAGGAAAGGGTTGGAGGGTTCCTCCCTTGATAGCTTTGGGGGCTGTAAAAATAGGTTTTCATGACTATCTGAGGGGCGAGTATTCAATAGACTTCGTGAAAAGGCTGGAGTAAGGGTAGGCATAGATTCCACAGGCAGCTTCCGCTCCACAGAACTGCCAGACTGGCCTCCGGGCTTAGTGTCCGCTGAAACAATTTTACTTTTACAGATCCCAGCACCCACACCCTCTGTACACTGCTTGAATGAGTCCCGACTAGAAGCATCTTCAGTCAAGCTCTCTGAAATGACCGTGAAGTAGTTACTGGAAGGTAGATTTTGGGACATGCATTGAAAAAACAAGTTCTTGGACAGATCAGAATCTTTCTGAGCCTCTTGTCCAGTACTACAGCCAAAAGGAAATCCAGAAGGCTTGCTTTCTGGAGTCACCACTCCATTTGATTGGCTCCTTCCACCCCCAAATACCAAGGACTGGGGAGCACTTGGGAGAGACATTCCAAATCCAGAAGAGGCCAAAAGTGAATTTCGGGAATTCTGAAAAAAAATTCAAAAGCATTAGTCTATTGGAGTATTCTTGTTTGATTCAGCAATACTGTGGTTCATCTAATTGTACAATTAGCATTCTCCTTATTCACCTGTCACAGAAACTACCAGCACAATTACTTGCAATGAAGGAACTTTAAAGATTCTGCTAGACTAATTTTTCCTGCCTACAAGCTGTTGAAATTAATGAGCTAACGATGTCCACTGCATGCTAAACACACATGGAGAAAATGAAAACTGAATTTCTTATAACAATTGAGAACAAAAGTGAGACTCAAGGTGAAATAATTCACAAAAAAACCCAAGTTATTTAACCTGCTGATTGTTTTAATTCAAATCAACAAGAAGGGAACATTAATTGATACTGCTTGTCAATAATTTTCTGTCTTTCACCCTCCCCCAAGATCACCCTGATAAGCTTCTCCCACTTAATCAGCACCCTTGAAATAATTAACTTAGTTTGCAAAGTTAATTAAAGAAAGAAAGCCCTCTAGCAGTTAGTGAACAAACTGCTCCATGGCTTCCGACAGGTAGATAGATGCTTGTGACATGGTGCCTTCCAGGGAATTACTCAGTGGAGGTTAAACACAAAGGGCTTAATTTTTTTACGATCTTTAAATACTGGGGAAGTTTCCATAGTAGTTTCTAGTAGACACATAACTGTGATATGGATTATTCACTTGCTCTCTTCTCAATTTATACTTACTCAGATTTTCCAATTCTTACAGTCCTACTCTGATTATATTCTGCAACTCACTCAGCAGTTCTATTTCTTTTGAGTTTCTTCTCATGAGGAATACTCATGATTAATACACTTATATTCCAAGGCCATATTAAATACAACCACAGCCTCTGTTACTGGTCATTAGTGTCACTGCATACCTATTACACTACAAACTAATGTTTAGCTTGTTCCTTGCTATCAGCCTCCAGCTGCAATAACTTTAATAACATAATCAATGTCCCCCATGACATGACCCAGATATTAGGATTTCAGATATTTCTTTTTAGAGCCAAAGTAATTTTCACAAACTGAGTTTTAACAATTTTAAAAAGCATATAAATATGAATGCAAACCAATCTTATTAAGTAATCTCAGGAATCAAATCAGACTATGATAAAGTGGACAGTCTGAAGCAATAACACATGTAATTATCTACAACACTTTACTGATTTATGTCAGGTTCCCTCCCTCAAGGAAAATAGTTTGAAATGGATTAGTGGTCTGCCTGCATATTCTGAAGCCAGATTATTAATAAGGATTTAAAATAATGATTTGTGGGTAGAGAGAAGGAAGGAAGAAGATTTGGTTCTCAGTACAACTAAATTTATTACTTAATACCATTGACTATATAAAATTTTAACTGTTCACCTACACAATTTTTAGATGGTTCCACTCTGAACTTTTTTCTTCTTTTTTTCTTTTTTTCTTTTTTTTTTTTTTAATTTGGGGGGTAGGGGTGGTGGAAGAGAGAGCAGGTTATATTGCCGTATAACAACTTCATCATGCAACACTCCTGTCTTCTGCAATTCTATTTCTCCTCCTACACCTCACCATCTAGGAATCCTTATCCCAAGGTAAAGAGCCCGCTTTTTCCCCGTTCCATTAGCTAATGCAAAAGACAGCAATAAAAGTAACCCATTTAACCTCCTGGAAATCATCTTGGGTTCTCTAATGTATCTCACATTTTCTTCACTTTTTTTATAGAGTAGACCATGAGTTTCTTAATTTTTGCTATACCTACTGAGGTGGGGTTTTGTTTTGATTTTATAAGCCTTCATTTGATTACTTAAAAAGTCTTCTATTTTGATTTTAGGGATTTCCCTTCTATTTTTCCACTTGCAGAACATCTGTTACAAATACATATGTCATTCTTGAACATCCTGGATTTGTGACCTACTCACCTCTCCCTGGGACTGCGATCGGCCTGTTTTCAGTTTCTCCTGCCCAGTAACTGCTGGCAAACTGGTATCAGAGATTCTCACAGTTGTCGGCGTCAAAACAGTTGTAGTAACTGCAGCTGCAGAAGTCACTGTGCCTTGGCCACCCTGTTCCAGTGATTTTCCTGTCTCTTTACATCCAGATCCAACTAGTAACGCTTGCCCAGCCACAGAGGAAAACGGAGTGAAGGGCAATGGTGTGTCACTGCCAACTGGCTCATCCTGAACTACTAGTGTTCGGCCATTCTCTTTGGTGTAAGTGGCAAAGCGAATATTGCGATTAATCTGAGGAATGAATGAAGGCAACTGCTTGGCCCTTGGATCCAGTCCTGGTTCGCTATTGGAGCCTCCTTTCCAAGGACCTCTGCTTGCCTCGCCTCCATCACTACCATTACTGTCCACCTCACCCCTCTCCTTCAGCTTCTTTGTTGCAGGATCACACCCAGAATCTGTAGCATTTTTCCTCCTCCGTCCATCCTTTCCCTCCAGACTTTCTTTCTTCTTTTTCCCTTTAGATGACTTAGGTGCTTTTAGGCTCCCTCCCTATAACAGACAAAACCACAGAATCACTAAACAGAACAATCAGGATACCTGCTCAAAGAACATTTTGCTGTTAGAACAGAATCACTTACACTGCTCTTAAGCTTAGGAACATTTAAATCACAAATTGAGACATCTAAGGAAAGACACTGTGTGAACACGGAACACAAGCAGTCTTGCAGTCTTGTCTTTTGTTGCACTAGAATAGGGCCTTCACAACAAGGTTTTTAGCCGAGTAGCTAAAGCAACACAGCACATACCACATTCATGGCAGATTTTGGGAAACACGCAACATGGTAATACTGCAACACAGTTCTTGCTAATGTATGAAAACTATTTGCACGCTAATTTTTTGCTACAAGTCTAATCTCCACAGTCCTTCTGAAGGGCATGCTTTCTGTCCACTATCCAAAGCCTACAATATTTAAGTACAGGAGACAGCTTGCCCTTTAGTCTAGGGTAAAAACACAGGTTTGAACGCTATGGAACCTTTCAACTGAAGAATGAAATGCCACAAGCACACAAGCCTGCTTCAGAGAAGCCAGAGGGTGTTTTTTACAAGTGCCTAAAAGGTCTGTGAAGAAGGACAGAGTTGTCTCATTAGAAAAAGTCAGTGAGCACAGAGACATTCTTTATCAGACCGCTGCGCTTTAAAATGGAGCACAACCACCATGTTCCTTGAACCCCTCATGCAAGATCCATGCTGAACTTAGTAAAACAGGCCTGAATGAAAAGAGAAGATTGCTTAAACAAAGCCATGAACATCTCTCAAGGTGCTAAAGAAAATTTTCTTCTTCCAACTGTCAGTTTCCTCCCAAAAAGCCCACAATGAACATAGCGTAAGTTTTCAGTTGTTTCCACGTTTTAGATATTTTATATCTTAATCTTTATGGAGTTTCACACTGTATATACAAGACCCAAACTGTTGTAGTACCTCGCTTGGAGTAGAGTTATCCATCACCACATGAATCAGTCGAGGATCCACCGACTTTATTTCACCACTCTAATTTTTATGCAGATAGATATTGAAGAGGTAGGAGGAAGAAAAGAGGTTAGTTTTTTTTCAGAATATGTAGTATCAATGTATATACTTAAACACAGGGTTATTCTGCAACCCCCTCTCCCATTTTCTTTCTGTCCCACTACCTTAATAATACGACAACTTTCCAGTTTACCTCCTACCCTTTTGCTCCTTCTCTATTTCAAAAACTTTCAGATTTGATTCCTACCACTGTTTCCTTGCATATTTGTTCCACTGAGCGTCTCTAGAGGCACTCATCACATTAAATACAGCTCTTTTTAAATTTGCTTTAGTGTTGTTCTAGCCTTCTGCACATTCACTCTGCTAGGTGTAGAAAAGCCTTCTGGAACAAAGCACACCAGCTTGTGCTAACTATCCTCATTAGTGTCTCCCCAGAAGTAACCTGGTCTAGTGGGAGGTGTCCCTGCCCATAAAAGAGTGTGGAACTAGACGATCTTAAAGATTCCCTCCAACTCAAACCATTCTATGACTCTACAAAAGGGAGTGATGAATACCCAATCTCTGCAACTACGCCTGGAGGTTACTTTTTGAGATACACAACAAGTTGCATGCTTCCTGGCATGTATCTGATAAAACTCCACAATTTCAGTGCCTCTCCAAAGTACTGTATTTATTTACCACAGTAGTACACTTTTTTCCTGTGCACCACCAATTAATCCAATAGTCAGAGTGCAGGATTACTCCATGTGTACACAAGATTTACTGGGCATATTCAGTGAGCTCGTTCTGTACACGAATTTTACTGCATATGGAAAAGGCTACAGGGGCAGGGGCACGGGACCCAAAACCCCAAGAAGAGCGCTGCTGCTATAGCAATTTACACACAGCACCACAGATGTGTTCCTATCTGGAAGCCCTTGAGTGGGCTGCTGTAGACTGAATGGTCAGACCCCACTTAAATACAAACCAGACAACTCCAGCACTGCACAGATGCTCTGTGCTGTTTACAACACTCACCAGGTTTACTGATAGGAACAGGGCAAAAGTAAAGAGCCAAATCTAAAATACATCAACGAATTTTGTTTAGACTGAGACTTTGTGGTCTATTCTACACTTGTTTCAAACCTCTCGTACCCTGTCAGGTAGCAGCCAAGAGAAGGCACAGGGAGACCACACCGTAACAGACCCAGAAGGTTCTGCACATCAGCACCCTCTCCCATCAGCATCCATGCTGTATTTTTTGATACAGCACTCATTTTCAAAGAAGTCCTGATAACTTTTATAGAAGTGGGCCACGTATCATCATTTATTGTGAAAAGTCATCATAACAAAAAAAAATTTAAAAAATTCTGTGAATCACAGCATGGATAATGACACAACTTTTAAATCAAATAACAAAGAACCAAAAGTACAAGTTTTGGTGAAGCTGTCATTCTCCATGAGACATTGAGGAATGGTATTTTAGGAACACCAAAGCAGTGCTTCATATTTTTACCTCAGTCACAGACACCTCCATAAGACGAGTCATTGGGTCTTGATGACTCACAACACCACAGAGCCAACTATTTTCATTCTCTGGTTGGTACACCTTAACTCTTTGGCCTTGGACATTGTAAGGACCTGGAAAAGAAGGACTTTCAGTACATTTTCCAGACAAGCTTTCTATCATACTAGTTAACAAGTCACACAATAAAAAAAAAAGAGCTCTCTGCACATAGTTAGGGCTTGAAATGCCACCTTTCAGGTGGAAAGAAACTAAAACGTGAGGGCTTCTGCTGCAAATCCTACATAAGCCAGGCATTCTATTGTAAAAATTCAACAAGCTGTGATTGCTGTAAATCAGAGCTATTGTAAAGACAAAATTAAAAGAGTTTACAAGTACAAAAAAAATGCAAAAGATCAAAATAAAAATCACTCCTTTCACAAAATCAAGGTAGACAGGGGCTCCTTGCTAACTAAAGCCTTTTGCTTTCTAATTTGCAAGTCAGTAATTATGAAGCATCAACCCAGCGGACATTCATAGCATTCTGACTCAGTCCAGATGTATCAAATCCCCAAATAAACCACATGCAGTTCAGAATAGAAGCATGTATTTGTAACCACGGAAAATTTAATATAACTGCACAAATATCCAATGTCTCTAAATCAATCAGTCTTAGTTCTTTGACACGGGTAAAGGATCATCTACAGAAAGGTTTCCTCTGACTCTGCCATCACTCTCCATGTCAGCATGCAGTTTTCCTCCTGCCCTAATTCTAGGCAAAAAAAACCCTTAATATTAGGTCACCAAAATGTACATGATATAACAGCCCGTATTGGACACAACCACAACTAGGCACTTCAGAAAGCGGCTCCCAAAGCAACAATTCTGAAGCTACTTGCTCATGTAAGAAGTATTGTCCTCATAGCATTTTTATCAATAAATATTTTATTTAACCAAAAGGTACGAAATCCCCATTAAGAATTACATTGTTCTTCAAATGTAATACAGTGGCCTACATCAAGGGTGGCCACATGACCCATGACCCCAAACTCTGGGTAGAAAATAATTTTAGCACTTGAACTAGAAGACTCCACTCTGACAACAACAGCTGAAATCAGGCTTCACCCTAATACACAGTCTAGACAACACTTAAGGTATTAACTCTATGCTGAGCAGCCAAAGCCACACTACATTTTCAACTTAAACAATTCATGTATTAATTATCAAAATGTCAAAATTTGAATTTGACATAACAGATGGTTTGTTGTTGGGTTGGGTTTTTTTCTGAAGATCAACAACTACAGAGAAATTTCACTTCTAAATTTCCAGAATTACAGAAGAGAACTATACAACAGGACTACAATTTTAAAAATTCAAAACTATAACTTAAAATAAGAGAAGCTGTAAACACATGGACATTATCAATAATATGTTGTCCTACTTTAAGTACATTTTCAGTGATCGTATTTCTGGTTTTATCTCAGCAACTGCTCACGTGTATCTATGACAAAACAACACTTCTTTGTAAAGAACTTGCAAAAAAATACAGAAAAATCACCTTCCAAATCCATCAGTAACAGATATTACTACACTTCTCCTTCATAAATCCCAGTTTAGTATAACTCTTCCACAACAAAGTAGTTCTGAGAGAGAAATGGTCTCACCTCTACTAAATATCTCCTGAAGCTTCTGGTCACTGATCAATGCATTGACAGATTCTCTAAGCGAAGGCTGCTCCTGCAGAATCTGATTTTGACTCTCTGTTCCCATCTGCCAAAAATAAAGTTTTAAAACAAATATAGTCTTAAGGTAATAGAATCATTAGTTTCTAAAGGGACAGCTCTTATTGGACTGCTCTGTGAGATTGACAAACCAAAAAAAAAAGTAAAATGAGGAAAACACTGCTGAACATGAAAGGAGGAAAAAAAAAGGACTAGCTATGCAAAAGCTGTTGCAAAACTTCTGTTGCAATTATCAGCTACACAACGCTTAACAGCTTGCTCTCCAACTGACCAATATTGAGAGGAACTAGGACTTTTCCAATACAGATGCAGTTTAGTGTAAGCACCTGGAAAAGCAGGGAAACAAACATAAATACATGACAGGGTAGCAAAAGGAGGAAGAGAAGACTATGTAAGTCTTGTCAATGGCAAAAAAAAAAAAGTAATCTGACAAACAGAGCACAAAGTTAAATTTGCACTTTAACTGAACACAGTTCAAATACCTGAAACAAGCGCAATCCACTGGCATCAGACAGGAAACGTAAATGTCTGTCCAGAAGAAATTCCACTGGCACCACAGAGCCTAAACCCAGCTTATCTACTAGAGGAGTGAAGGTCTGTGATGAAAAACAAAAACCAGGTTATAAAAGTGACTGTGCACACATCCAGGCCAACAACAGTTGTTTTCACACACTATTTAAGTATCACAATGAATAAAAGGTTTCCTTTCTCAAGATACACCATCCAGTGTCCGAGTTTTAATGCAAATTATTACACATTATGTCTAAGCCAATAACTCTTGCAAGCGTGGCATAGGAATTACAGAAAATTGTCTCCACTTCTTCACTGGAACTTAAAGCAGAACTGAAAACACCTTTTGTGGTATTTGTTTTTACTTCTGATGCTCAGATAAAAAAAAATTGCTTTAGTTAATGGTTCAAGCTATCCTACATATTTCAGTTTTAGCCTCCTGAAAGGAGCATTTTCATTCCCATACAGAAGGCAGGTGTAATTTATAGGCATATTATTAAAGGGGAGCTTTTTTAGGCTAGTGTTTTATGCACAACTGAAGTTCGTAACGTGTACTATTGATATTCAAGCTTCAGCATAAATCACTAAAAATACCTAGTAGAATCAGAATGACAACCTTATAACATAACCTGCTGATGGAAGAGGAAGTGGCCAACCATTGGAGTCTTTGGAACATGTTAACTGTCTCACACTTACATGATTTTAACACACAAGTATTCATGACATTTTTCCCCTTAACAGCTATTACCGTTTGTTCACATTCCATTTCCCTTTACACAAGAGTATTAATATAAAATTTATTTTCTCAGTTTATGTAAAACTATCTCCTAAAAGTGAACATGACTACAAGAAAGAGATGAGGAAGGATGAATACACATGCATAAGTGATATATCTCAAAAAAACCCAAACCCAAAATCACTCCCTCAAAAAACCCAACCATCCACTTCGTAATGCGAAGTATCTGGCTTCCCAGAATTGTCTGCGTTGTACTATGTACACTGGTGCTTTGGCTAATTCCCATCCAGTCATTTGGGTAGGCCTCCCATCCTACTCAAGTGAAAGCTTGACTAGTAATGTGGCTGTCCAGAGTACAGGGGATGGAAACATTTTTTTTCAGCAAGATATACCTTGAGTTACAGTCAAAATACTCTGGGATCTTAGAGGACCCATATTTGCTTCTAACAGTTTTCTAACAGGTTCTGACACAACTCGTTACACACTCAGTGTGCTTACTATGGCAACACCCCCAAATCACTCAGATATCAAGATACTTGGGAATCACCAGAAAGAAGTTGATTCTGCGTAAACATAGTTTCCGAGATGAAATTAAAATGCGGGGGGGGGGGGGGAATCTTGAGCATGTTCAATAGGGTGCTTCTATTACAGACCTACGTTATCTAAGCACAGATATTCTACTTGTGAAGCACACAAGACTAAACGACGATTAGTGTGATGTACATTTTCTTCTACACCTCAGCTGCAGGTCACTTGAGAATGTTTATAACCCTCCTTGTCCGACCTTATTTTCCCCCCAGTGCCCTGTATGATATACAAGCCTCATGTTTCACAGAAGAGTTGATGTAAACCTCTGAGGATATGAGAAGATTTTTGCCAAATACTCACCAGAGCAGGCCACTGTGCTGGGGAGACTCGAGTCCCCTGAAGCATAACGGGATCACTTCGAGGTGCCCAAACCAACGATCCTTCCAGCAACAACACTATAACTTCTTCAGCATGGACTTTCACCCAGGCATGTTGCTTCCAGTTACAACCATCGAATTCCACAAAGATCTGATTTAAAAAAATAGATTAGAAGGTATTTAAGCTCTTTTCAGACACTGATGAAAAAAAACCCAGATTCGTACAATCCCTACGGATGAGGAGACAGTTTTAGTAGAAAACTCAGGGTAAGCATGGTAATAACACTGAGAACATCACATCTACATAGCTTTCAAACACTACAAAAGAAATCAAATTCACAGCAGGTACTAACCTATGAAAAATTATTTATTCCCAAACACACACCACTGGCTCCAAATGCTGCATTTCCCCATACAAAATTGAAGATGTGAAAATTGTTTATCTCAAAATACAGCTGATGACCCAATGCAAGACTCTTTTACATCAGAATTTTTTAGAGAATTTAAACACTATTCTTTGGCGCTTCAACAGATGGCCTGTATCAGTATGGTAAACTGACATTCACAGAATTAAATCCTTCATCCAGGGAAGTTTGTGTTTGTGAAATCCAATTTAAGTCAGGAGTTTTGTGTTGCCTTGTATATTAGTAAACTCCCTGAACCAAATGCAAGTATTTTGGATCGCATTAAATTATCCAGAAATACCCACTCACTAGATTTTTCATTGCCCTACTTCCAAGCATGACAATGTAAACCACGTTACAACTCTGTATCAGTGTTCTGAGATACCATCCTCTTTTTTTCTATCACAAAGGACAAATGTTAAAGTCACATGAAATTACATGGCAAGAATGCTAAGAACAGGAACACAGATTACAAGTCTTATTCCACATCCTGACAACTAGGGCTATTAAATGGTAAAATACAGTCACATTCCAATCTTCCATCTACAGAACTTACATCCTACACAAATTTAATCAAATGTGTCAGACGACCAGCAAGAAATTCGTCATCAGTTAAGAAACACTTTAAGTTGGACAGTCAAAACCCAGTTTTGTAATGATTACAAGATCCCTGGGGGTAACAGGGCACTAACCAGACAGCCCTCTTCTTTAGCAGTGACCCTTGTTAAAGGGGTATTAGTGACCACTCACACACTCCCCCAGACTGAAAGCTCAGACCCCAAGGGAGAGGGAGAGAACCCAAAGCAACTCTCCTGATGAATTCTCTAACTCCATTACTGCTTAGGCTCAAGTGGCCCTGCAGAGAAAGACTGGATCTTTCAAGATACCCCTCCTTCAATTCAACACGTTTCAGCAAAATAGCAGAAATCAGAAATTGTACTGAACACCTTTTCAGAATGTGACCTAAAGAGAGGTCTGTCACATAAGAATAACAAAATGGAACTACTTTTTACGTGTACAGTATTAGCAAGGTAATCATCTTGTTATGATTCCTTTATAATAAAGGTTACATGAAAAAAGGCTGTCAAAAAGAACTATCAGAACCATGATGACTTGGGAATATATGCGTTTTAGCAAGATATTTAAAAATTTGATGAAAAGGAGGGGAGATTTTATAAGTAACTACAAAGACAGGACCTCTCACTAGCACATCCCCTTAAAGTAGTTGGCAAGGATCACTAAAGACGGACAAAATTCAAAAGAGCCATGAAGCACAGCTTACCACTCTGTCCCAAGTAAATAAGGATACCTATTAGGTTTACGTTTAATTTATTACTTCACACAAGATGTAAACAACTGAATTTACCTCCTGATGCACATGAAGTAAGATTACAAGGAAATTTCTTCCAGTCTTAACTATAAGACACCTCACATTTCTATGAGTCATCATAAATTGACGAGGCGCTCCAAAATTTAGCTCCAAATTTAATACAGTACTACCTGGTTTAAAAAAAAAAAAAAAAAAAAAAGAAAGAAAGAAAAAGACAAAAGACCTGAAATAAATACCCTGTGATGAACTTCAAGATGACTATTCCACATTTAAGAGGCTCCCTAAATATTCTGACAAATACTGTGTACTCATCACATACAAGGCAGCAGCAATGCCATCTGTAACGTCCCGGCAAAGCTTACAGCCAGATCCCTCTCAATCACCTAAAGGTCTTTGGAGGTCCCTGCTGACTTGCAGCTGGCCAGCATAATTCCAATTTACTAGGAGGGAACAAGGGGAGACATGGGGAACTACAGACGTGTTAGACTAACCTCAGTGCCTGGAAAAATTATCAAAATCACACAGGGTGACATTAAAAGACATTTAAAGACAATCGGACAACATGGGTTCACAAAGGTAGAGTCCTGTTCAGTTTAATCTCCTTCTATGACAAGAACACCCACCCAGTGGATGAAGGGAAGGCAGTGGATGTAGTTTTTCTAGACTTTAGTAAGGCTTTATATACTGCCCCTCAGAGCATCCTTGAGGGCAACCTGTCCAACTGCAAGATAAGCGGGTTCACAGTGCGCTGGGCGAGGAACCGGCAGGGCGCCGAGGGCTGCAGTGAATATGGGTACAGCTGGCCAGTGACCAGTGGCATTCCTCAGGGCTCAGACCTAGGGCCAGAGCTGTCCCATATCCATGATCTGGGTGCAGGAGTGGAATGCACCATTAGCAAGTTTGCTGATGATACCAAACAGGCAGGTTTGTCTCAAGGGACAAGAGGCCTTGCAGAGGGATGTAGATGGATCAGAGCATTGGGCAATCAGCAATGCCATGAAATGTAACCAGAACAAATGCGGGATTCCACCCCTGGGAAGAAGTAATGTCGGACCCAAGTATAAGCTGGGAGAGGAGCAGCTGCAGAGCAGCCCGGCAGAGGGACCTGGGGGTGATTGTGGGCAGAGCTCAGCAGGAGTCAGCAGTGTCCCTTGGCACCAAGAGAGCAAACCCCATCCTGGGGGGACATCAAACAGCATGACCAGATGGTCCAGAGAGAGGATGGTCCCATTGTGCTCAGTGCTGGGGCAGCCTCGCCTGGAGCTCTGTGTGCAGCTCTGGGACCCACCACTGAAGAAGGATGAGAAGGTCCTCGAATGGAAACAGAGGAAAGCAACCAAGTTGGTAAAGGGCTGGAAGGCTTGACCTCTGGGGAGCAGCTGAGGACTCTGCATTGGTCTTGTTTGGAGAGAACAAGGCTGAAGGTCTACCTCATTGCTCTGCAGCTTCCTGAGGAGGGACATGGAAAGGGAGGTGCTCTTCTCATGAGATCCAGGGACAGGACGCTTGGGAATGGTTCAAAGCTGCATCAGGAGAGGTTCAGACTGGACATGAAGAAGCATTTCTTTACCAAGAGGGTGGTCAAATAGAACAGGCTTCCTGGAGAGGTGGTTGATGCCCCAAGCCTGTCAGTGTTTATGAGGCATTTGGACAATCCCCTTAATAATATGCTTTAACTTTTGGTCGGCCCTGAAGTGGTCAGGCAGTGGTCTAAATGGTCGCTGTAGGTCCCTTCCAACTGAACGACTCCATCATTACTCAACTCAGAGAACAGAACTGATAGTTTTCTTTTCTAAAACCCCAAACCCACAAACTGGGTCAAAAGGAGACAAAAGCCTCACAACATTATCATATTAAGATCATCTCTCTCCCTGCAAAACAGAGTAGTCATAGCAAGTTTTACACACTTTATGTTCAATGTCCAATATTCAGTTCTCTTCCATTTTCGTATAATCAACACAAGCAATAGAATCCTGCCAAACTTTGACTTACAATCATTAAAAAAGGTGTTACTAATTTTAAGTGAATACCCAACAGAGTATTTTCTAATACACAGATATGCAGGGCAGCTATTCCAGATCCATGCAACTCCACACATGATATGGTCAGTAGTTTCCAACAGATGACACAGCAACAAAAAGCAATATACACAGCAACATTCTCAGTTTCTGTTTCCAGACTCTGTGACAGAAATCACTTTGTGTACTGACAGCACAAGAAGCAGAAGCTGAGTCGCACAGCACATCAAGTGTTTGTATAGAAACCACTTTGTATTACTACAGAAAATAACTACAGTACATTCAAGAACTGATGCCCAATACTCATACACTCTATGAGAAAAAACACTATGGGAATCCTGAAAGAGATGCCTAAAGCAAGGAAAGTGATGCCTAAAGCAAGGAAAGTAAGGACAGATGAGACAGACTTGAGAGTGAACTTCCCTTTGATATTTGAAGTGGTAAACAAAAATAATCTACTTCTGTGAAAAACCCAGAAGCCTTAAGCAAGGCAGCTGCATTATAACTGAATTGCCTGGGTATTTTTTCCTTATCTTAATTTGAAAACTGTGTAGTTCTGAGTCAAGAGGGAAACATCCATATGCTAAAGCCCTGCCTACTTCAGAATAAATTACCCTTCAAATCTATCAGCAGCACTACAACCCATAGGGTCACATCTACCAACAATATATTCTGCTGACCCTTCGAACTCTGCTCACAATCAGTTTAGACAAGCCATTGATAAGAACAGAAATAGTGCTTTGTTTATACCAGTGCTTTTGAACAGCAATATTGATGACAGCAACTAGATATGCAATTAGTGCAGATATGTCTGTATCACACTAAAAAAATACAATGATGCTGCTTAGACAAAAATACACCTGCAGGACTTCCCAAGTTCTCCTGTAGGGAAAAACACCTTCCCTAAGCAATATCTAATTGCAAACAGTAGATTTTTATGCTTTGGTGGTTTGGGGTTTTTTTAATCTACAAAATCAGGTGGGTTTTTTTTCCCCAATGCACACACCAGAGGGTGCAATACACACCTTTAATTCTCCCCTTCTCTCCTTTTATTTTTTTGCCTGTCACAATAAAAATCAACACTAAAAAGTAGAGCTGTTGCTCTGTTTTATTTGATATACATAGACAGCCTGAAGCATTTTTCCAGTAGACACATTCTTCTCTAGCTATTACCCCAACACTCAGGCCTTAAAATATGATATAGTCTGGTTCAAATGGAATTTTCCCTAAAGTTTTCCAACATCAGTTCCACTACAAAAGCAGCAATAATAGGAAGATCTTAGTGTAGATAAGATAGATATATCGGTCTTTTTTCAGCCGCTTTCATCATGTGATACACAGGCTCTAAATATGGTTTATAATAGAAAAAATACTGCAGCTTATGGCATTAAAATTTGCACAAAGGTCTAATGTAGATGCCATCTATAAAAAACATAAAATCTTTACATTTTTGGGGTTTATATATTAGAAAAAACAGAAGATGGCAAAAAAAATCCAAGTTCAAAAATATTCCTTAAAATAAATTTTACCTAGTTTTGAAAGGAAGGATGGTCCATCAGTTGCTAGAGAGTAGCCAGAGACCCAGGTTCAATTCCCTGCTTCCTCAGAGGCTTCCTGCATGACCTTGACTTTTAGTCTCACTGGCTGAGTTTCCCCATCTGTAAATTGGAATAATAGTACTTATGCCCAGAAATGAGGCACTGGTAGGAATCTGTTGCAGACTACCAAGTAAAACTGTGTAACAAGTTCGTCCATGACCTCCTACTCATGATTCAGAAAGAACTACAATGTCATCGTGTGGCAGAGGGAAGACAAGGTCGATACTGCGATTTCAACTTGCAGCTAGTACCACCATTAAATGAGATTAAAAAAAAATAAACTACAGTTTTCTAATACAATCCAAGTATTATTTTAGCATTTATTACGTGAGACAAAGATGATGTATACAGTGATGCTTACAAAACTTTTAGCTTCCAATCCAGTTATCATGCTTCAAACTTTCTTACAAGCAAAGGCAAAAAACCACAATCCGAAATATGTATATACATACACTAGGTGTTTTACAGCAGCTGTTGAACCAGACAAAAAGTAGATTTCATCACATAACCAAGAAAACACAGTCATTAGACAAAACAATTATGTTTAATGGCTGATACTGATTAAGACAATATATTTAGCGAAGATACTAAATATATTACTAAAATTAGAAAATATACATAGTTTTTATATTTCCTTGGCACTTAGCTATGCTTATAACGCATAATGATTATTAAGCAAAACAATCAAAAACACTTTTGACAGGATCTAGGGCAGAAACAGAATTAAACCAGCAGGAGCTAGCAAAATCATAACTCTACTAAAGCCATTCCTCATACAGTAGAGAGCTGCTAATAAATGGCCACAAAATATTTATCGTAAGTGCAATTGAAGATGAGCTTTGGTATCATGTGAGTCAACACTCAACGTGTACAGTAATGTTCAACAGCACTTAACAATTTCTAATAAAGATGAACATGTTTATGAATCAATTGTTTCCAGAAAACAGTAACTTTTTTTGCAAGAGCTTAACCACAGAATCTTCATGGTTGGAAGGGACCTTTGAGATCATCGAGTCCAACCGAAAAAAAAAAAAAACAACAAAAAACCAAACAAACCAACAACCAAACCTACAAACAGATGCAAACCAACAATCTCGCAGGTATAATAAAACACCTGCCTTCATGTACTTTAGAATTTTTAAAAAACCTTTCAACAATTTCAACAGTTAAGGGACCAGTTATAAAAAAGGACAAGGAATTAATCTGATTACGAGCCTCAGTGCAGTTCCAGACAAAATAGAGAGGACAGCGTGAGAATGAAAACAAAACTATAAAAGTGACAGGCCTATCTCAAATCTGATTTGATAAAATTATTATTTAGTTGGATAATCAAGCTTTTATTATTTTTTCTTTACTTCTATAAAATATTACTGTCATACTGTACTAAATACACACAAAAGTAGGAGTTAAACACAAAACATGTGAGTCCCTCTGCAGCCCATGTAGGATCCCGTGCCAGAACAGGCAGATGCCCAAAGGAAGCGGTGACCCTGTGGAGAGCCCATGCTAGAGTAGGGAAGAGCATGAAGAGTCCTCCCTGAGGAGGAAGGAGCACAGGGACAGCATGCAATGGACTGACCACAACCCCCATTCCCATCCCCTTGCACTGCTTAGGGCAGGAGGGAGAGAAACAGTGAAGTAGAGCCTGGGAAGAAGGAAGGGGAGTGGGGTGGGGAAACGTGTTTTAAGATTTAGTTTTTATTTCTCATCACCCTACTCCGATTGGATAGGTAATAAATTAATTCTCCCCAAGTTAAGTGTGCGTTGCCCTTGACAGTAATTGCTGAGTGATCCTGTCCTTATCTTGAGCCACGGACCTTTTGTTGTATTTTTTTCTCCCCATCCAGCCAAGGAAGGGAGTGACAGAGGGACTCTGGTGGGCACTCAGCATCCAGGTGGGGTCAACCCACCACGGTGGCTCAAAAAGGCATGTATTTAGTTGAGCTGGGGTAAGCAGGTAAGAAAGGAAGAATGACAAAGTGCATAGCAAACGGAATCTACTACAGCACTCTGTCCACAACCTTCATTACCACAGGTATGAACGTGCAAGCTACCCAGTTTGGTCTCAGTCCACACTACCTTACCCTTGTAACAAAGTACTACTCAAAAACAGTGTACAATTTCGTTCACAACATAAGGTGAAGCACAAGCAGATTTACATTGAGCCTGAAACTCCAGAGACTCCACTGAATACAATCCAAACATAAAAGGGGTGGCCTCCCCACTTCTGCCCCCTCCCTGCGAGATCCAGTCACCATGCAAAACAGAGCATGCAGTGAAGCAAAACAGTTCTCCAAAACTGAAAATTTAGAAAGTCTTCAAGTAGCTTTATTCTCCTGATACACTGCAAATACATGCATTTGTAATTCTGTGTGCAAAGTATCTTTAAGATGTTATTTTCCAAACAGCACTTTGAGAAAATCCTGGAGATTCTTTCTGATCAGTTTATGAAGTTAACATTTTTGAAATTTAGATAAGTAAAAGACCTTAGGCCAGCTTAGCTGAAGATCAGATCCCACTCCAGCAGCTGGCTGTTACCAAGAGCAGCAGGACATGGCCTCACCACTGTCTGTGCAGTCCCACGGCCCGTGCCATGGCCTGTACCTTTAGCAGACACCAAGAAACTGAGCACACACAAGGAATGGCCCATTTCCTGCCATTGTCCTCCATGCTGCTTGCTTAAGGGTCCAATGAAGCAACATGCACAAGAGATAGGAAGGGCAATTAATTATCTTTTTTTTTTTCATAGTAGCTAGCCACTATATTGAATCAGTAACATCAGACCAAACTCTTCCACTGAAGTCCTCATCAACAAGTTTTTCTTACATGTTAGGAGCAGGAACCTAAACTACTGGACTATTATTCTCTCTCCCACATGCTGCTCTGCTTTTTTCCACTTTATCCAGCAAGACTCATGACAACTGTTGAGCTGCTGAACACTTCCAGATAGGAGCTGATTTGGATAGCATGATTTACTCCAAACAACAAAGTGATGATGCCAGGAATCTCTCTTGGATAACAAGTACTATCGAAGTCACATTTAGAATCTAGCAGGAACCTTGCTGCCCTGTGGCTCATGGTCAACACGAGTCTATCAAGCCAGATACTTCAGTCTATCAAATCAGAAACCTCAGCCCGTGCTTGTTAGACACAGCATCCCTTCATGCATGCTGTATCTCAGGCCATATATGTAAAATCCCTCCCACTCTGAAATGAATCCAGTAATTGTGGTGTATTTTACACTAGGCAGAGCCAAATATGCTAATCAGGAAGAGGAATTTATTTAAGAAAAATGTTTGCGTTCCTACAGAAACTTCCTGCCATTGGAGACCTTGCTACACAGCCAGAGACAGACCGTCTTTTGAAGCAGCACCAGCCCATTTTGTACACTAAGAACTCTTTCACCACTGCCCAGACCTATCCTTAAGAAGTGACACCTTTTCCCCTTACTTTATACTAAAATTAGGAGTTCTGAATTTTCTCTGCTATTAGTAACTCAACATACTTGAGCTATTGGAAAGTGTGAGTTTCATAGAATAAATCTGTTTTGGAAACATGTACATGTTTTTGTCAAATACTGTGCTTTTTGTTGCTATTTCTGCTAAAATGCATCCCTACCCTATGTCTGTCTGCATCCCAAACAAAGTATCATAAAAAACAACTTCAGTGAAACAATAGCAAGACAATCTTTTTTGACGGTTTCTTTCTGCAGCTATTTGGACTACAGAGATGATGATTATCTTGCTTCACAAAACAAATCACGTAGAAATCCAAGCAGGCTGTTATTAATCCCAGATATTCCACAGCCCGGCAACAAAAGGATGAGGACCTCCAGGTCAGAACTCTGAAGGAAAAGCGACACCTTAAATTGCAGGTTTGATATCCTGACTTTTTAAACAATTTAAAATTGGTAGCTGTATAATTGGCATGTGGCAAATACAACACCTGTATAAGACAGAAGGAACAAATGAACATGATAACTATTAGTCTATAGAAACAATACTAGTGGTTTGCCAAATAGTAGAGTAAGTTCCAGGTGATGGCTGGGGGAGGGGGCTGCAAAAAAAAAAAAAGAATGACAACAAATGGAAGGAGTTAAAAGTGAGAGAAAGTTTTAACTAAACATCTTGCATATGAGATGAAGGACTTCCTCTTAATGTATCCAATCTGAACTTGAGTATCCAAAGCACTAAATGGCTCTGCATTAAAAATGAATAAGAGTGGGATTAACAATAGTCCTTAAAAGGAGTGGTAAAATCAGGATTAAAATTATTTGTTTTAAAATGTCAAGTATTGGAGCAGAAGAATTATTATGGCAACATAATTAATAATGTCACTGATAAAGCTGGCGTAACATTTCTTTAGGCACATTTCTGGCCTCAAGTCTACCTCAAGGTACCTTATGCAGACCAGAGAAGAATTTGAGAAGCTTTTGGAAGTTCTTACAATCACAGCCTCTGAAAATTTACTATTCCCATTGCTAATTCTGGTTTGCTTCACTCTTTTTTCTTTGCTTTCCAAGTTTGGCATCTTCCTTGAAAAAACATCAGTGATAAAGTAGTAGTACATCTCATTTTTGCTAAATTTTATAGATTAAATCGGATGAAGTAAAAAATTTATTTTAAGTCATTAGATGATAGACCACATGACTACAGCTTAAACTCAATCTCAAAGAACAGCTTTAACCTGGAGGTTATTGCCACATTCTCAACAATCTGAAAATAAGAAAGCAAAGGTGTTCCTCTCAAGTAGAAAATTACGCTATTTTTTAGAAGAATGTAAAAGAAACTGTCAGCCTCTCTCCAAAATCACCCACTTCAGTGTCATTTAGCGTACAGAATAACTCTAACAAATGAACCTCATCTCTGAATACAGTTATTAAGGTCAAAATGAATTAGGTGGACATCAACAAAACCATTGCTTTTTGGAGGAAATTCAGAAAGATGGCAGAAGGTCTGCTAGGCATGCAAATCTGCAAAGAAAACTTGACTATATAAGAAAACCTCCCCATCTTTCTTTGTGTTTTGCCAGTGACATGTCACCATCTAGAGCAGGTGGGACACTGAAAAGGGACTCCTTTTCAGCACCACCTCAGAAGAACACCATCACTTTTCAATGAGAATAAGACAGAAGTAGTAAGATTTTTTTCCAACTACAGATAGGCTTGCAATACGAACAGATTCAAATTAAAACATACTTAGAAACTACAGAAGAAAATAAAACTGCCACTAATTGAGAAGTTGCATTCCTTGGTTAGCACATTTAATCAGAAGGAGGTAGCACCGGCAGCTTCACAGGGAAAGCATGAAGCATTGTGCAAGAAACTGTAGTCACAACTACAGGGACCTCAGGACAGTAACCATGCATAGGTAAAACTGAGTTTTGTTTTGGTTCTGTAATCAGCAGTTGAAATGGGAAGCGTTAAGACTACTTAAAGAGCACTCGTAACACCACCGAGAGAAGTTACTGTATGAGCAAACGTATTTTACAGCCACATTAAAAATCTATTCAACTATGAAACCCAAACACTATACACAAGCTTTCATTACATGGACTACGTCTTCTTGAAAAGAGACTTCTCCAAACGTTTCTGTAAGAACATGATGTGGCTATATAGAAGTACTTTTGAAGCCACCAACAGCTTAGAAGTTGGGTTAAAAAGCGGGCTCTGTAAAGACCTCAAGTACATGGTGACAACACAGAAAAGTCAAAATACACGCATGGAAAAGCTTTAGAAATGTGGACAATCACAACACAGACCCTGAAGTAGAATGGTCATCTAATTAATAATCAAGGAGTTTACTGAAGCACAGAACAAGATCAGCCAAAAGAAAATGGCCACTCAGCACACAGAACTTGCCCAAGGAATATGTATATACAAACTACATGCAGAAGACTATTTTCCTACAGGAAAAAATAAAGAAAAAAGAAAAAATAATGTCTTGTACCTTTAGAAGTTAAAACTACAAAACAGGTTTCTTGAAGCAGTTTCTTAGTTAAAACAGTGGCTTACCTTCTTCATCCAAAACATTTAGGAAATGGACTGCCACCAAAGCAGAGAGATGTAACACAATAATAACTCAAGACAAAAGGCCCAAGTAACTTTGTTATAATCACTTGCATTTCAAATAGAAGTTGCTCCATATCCACAAGTCCCTGTGTTTTCACTTCTTACAAAATAATCAGTCTTCCACTTGAAACTTGACAGAATAAAGTATACAACTGCTAGTATTCCACAGGAATTCCTACATCAGGCACTGCGCTGCGGTCACACTGAGAAACATAAACAAATGAAAGAAACCTTTCAAATTTCTAGTATATGCACTGATACCTCCACTGAAAACTGAGAAAACATCTTAGGATGGATATTACAGAAACCTGAATTTCTACAACCATTTGAATGACACCCCGCTGCCAAGCTGTAGCCCAGAACCCTTATGAGTTACAGCACTGGACTACTGTCATTACAGAGATTCAGCCTTTTAGATTTATTTGAAGTGTGACACATGCAACCACCTTAGAGAAAAACATACCAACAGATGTGTCAGGGACCTAAATTATGATTATATGTACTAGTTTATTTGCTAAATTTTACTCTGTTTGCACAGCTCTTACTGAGTCTACTGCTTTCTGTAGCCATAACTAAAAACTCAGCTAAATGAAGTGATGGTATATTCCCCAAACAGACTGTAAAATGTAAGGTTTCTACTTTCCCAGCTTATGGCATTTTATTTGGTAAAAAGCAAGCCATGTACATACCATGTCAACAGTGTCCACCCAAAAAAATAAACTGCCAAAGGAAAAATATGCTATGTTTTGACAATGATGGGGAAAAAAAATACCTAAGGTCTTGCCAAAGTACATGTTGTTTTTCTATCTTTTTTCCTTGTTTCTGTTGTTAGACTTCAATACTACAAAACAATATTCAAAAAGGTCAAAACAAATAATTTTGATGAAATCTCTAAAACTCTTGTGCCTGTAATTGGAACATTCAACATCTTCAAAGGCAAACAGTTTGATCTGCAAATGCAAACACTTCCAAAGAGCTTCCTGCAGACAGACCTTGCCAGCACACAGTAACCTTCCAGCTGTCACTTGCAAAAGCTGGATCTGAATACTCCTATGAATTTAACATGCAAGAACATTACAATTTTTTGTATTGCTTATATCAGTATAAATAAAACTTGTAGACGCAATTACCACTAAACATAAAGAAGATTAGTTAAGTCTAGTAAGAGATTCCTTGAATATACCTTTTAAGCAGTAAGTCTATTTGAGCAGCAATTTTCCAAAGTCAAATAACCATGGTTCACTAAGTCTGAACTGGTGAATAAGAAATCCTTGGTTCTGCTGCAACAAACATCACGCAGGAGCAGGAAGAGACTGACCCTCCAGAGTCAGTCCAATATGTACAAGTGGATCTCTCAGAGCATCCACAATCAGAGGAGCAAAAACTTATTTACAGCCCTTCACTGATGCAAACATACAGCAGTCATGCTGGGTGTGGTTTTGCTGCTAAGCACAATTCAAAACTCCCTCCTCACAGCCTGTTGCTGGAAGGTTAACAATTTTGATTGCTTCCACAGCTGTGTCGAGACATCCACATCCAACCAGCGTAAAAGAGGAGAGGGGAGAGGGGACTAGGAGGGCCTTCCACCTCGTCCAGTACAGCTCTTTCAGTGACACAAATGTAAAATACCCAGACTTGTGTATTAAAGGCAGCATATTTCTCTGCCTTAGAAGCTTACTGTCTCAATCTAGAGCTTCCATATTCCTACCTAGACTCCCCCAAACATATTTATTTTGTGCAAGTCTGATACATTTAAAATGTATTGAAATTACTGCACATGTGCAGATCAGCATAGCATGTTTGACAGCTTGATGCTTTCTAAAATAGCAGTAACACTGCATGAATGCCACGTAGGCCCAGTGAGCAAAGTAGGCATTTCCATAACCCCCAGAAATAAAGCAGTTCAACTAGAACTCCTGCACATGTACAGTAATTACTACCAGGTCAAGAAATTATAACAAGTGTCGTCAAATAAGGAAAAGGGGAGGAAAAAAAAAAAAAAGACAGGAACTTGGAATACCTTGTTTAACAGAAACATGGAAGACAGGAGGGTGAGACAGTACCCTGTTGACATGGAATCAGGGAGTGCTGTGTAAGGACAACTCTGCAAAGGGCTTCACCAAATGCACACAGGCAAATAAGCCTCTCTTGCACATTGCCACACAAATTTTGCTACTGTTATTTCTCTATAACCTGTATTTTGGAGGAACAGCCCTTCACCTCCCAGGCCCATAGCCAGCCCCAGTAATACCACTGCTGAGATCAGTCCTCCCAGTTCCTTCCACAGCCATCGTCCGTCCCACCTCTCACTGCCCACTGAGCAGGGGTCTCCACCTCACTCCTCACCTATAACGTGATAACCAGGACCCCACCTCAGATCTGCTAGGAGGCTTTTGAGAGTCCTCTGCTAGAGTTACACTGCCAAAGAAGCCAAGACCCTTTTTAAAATAAAACCTCTAAACTTATACTTACTAAAGCTTCAAATGCAGATGTATTCCACTCTCCTCATATCATCCCCAGTGCTTGCATTTCAGTAGCACAAAAGGTTATAGAATCCCTCATGATCCCATTAAGCCCCAAGAAAAGTAATCAATGGAGCCACAGAAGACCTTGCTCACCGTATGAAGGCAAATTTTCAGTGAGGATGCATGTCTGTCACGTGTGGGAAGACAGAAAGGCTATCAGGATAAACAGCTGTGGCATAACAAGGATTTGTAACGCTTTGTACCTAGGCCACCAATAAAGTATCGCAGAGTAAGTGGAGAAAATGTACATCCACTACTTCTGCAGTCAGCTCTCCTTCAAAGAGCTGCCTTTTACTTGCAATGCAAGTAAAAATTTATTTGTAAAAAAGATTCATCATCCTGTTTGTTCTTAATCATCTCTTTTACAACAAGAAGCATGAAAGAGAGGCCTCCTGGTCTTACCAACATCCATCCATCCCAGTGTTCTGCCCTCAGCAGCAACAGGAGATGTGGCTTAGGGAGCCAGTCAAAGCCTAGACCCCTTTCTGTGGTCCATCCCCCTCATATTCTCTTTCACTACGCAAATACACACAAGCATCTTGCTGACAGGAATACGGTCACCTCTGCAGGACAGGAGGAAATGACGACGAGCACAGTGGCACAGACATCCTGTATTCATACAACCCCATCTGGTTGTGAACCTTCCTGCCGCTTCCACGGAGTTCCAGTTTCAACCCCCTGTCTGAAAACTCCTCTTTCCGTATCTGTTCCAGTTTGAAAGCCTCTATGAACTCCCCACTCAGCTCCAACCAGAGAACTGAAATTCTGCAGCAGACACGAATGCACAGCTGGCAGAAACCTCTGCACACCCTATCCCAAACAGACGCACATTTTCCCACATTATTCTCAACTGTCAAGACGACTTTGAAGTAGCATCTGAAAACTGTTTGAGAGCATGTAAATCTAAATCCAGGCTTGTAGGGGTCCAGCGTTCCCCATCTACTACACAAAGTCTCCAGACAGGAAGATATTCTTTTCCAGTGTGACCTAGTTAGAAGACTAATTCAAACACCCTGATAGTTATGGTTAACTCAAACAGTTCTGATACTTGCAAAGTAAATTAAGCTCATTCCACAACTCAGATAATTTCTAAATATCAACTTTATTAAATGAAATCCTTTATGAATAAGATACTTTAGATCACATGTTTTCATTAAGATGTATAATGTACATATCATCTACAAGTGAAAAATGTCTTCAGAATACATTCAATTATATGTGCAGATTACTGTAAGAAAGGTAGAAACTCAGACATAAAAAAACTTGTGTGAGAGATAATTTACAAAACAAAACCAACCCAACCCAATTCTTTCTCTACCTTCTACCATAAGAAGCATATATGGATTATTGCAAAACACTCTTACTCAAAACACTTTGTGTCCAAGGCCTCCTAACTTCCAGGGTACTTGTATAGCTCATGTGTGCATTAAAATAGTCATCTTGCACACTCTTGTTTTCCACTTAAGCAAAAGCACTTCTGTCCTGCATATGACACATTGAGCTGTTTCGCCATTAACATGTAACATGTCCTTTTATGATATTAGGACAAAACTGAGCTGAAGTTTGACAGGTCTTTTATGATTCCATCTTAACAAATGTTTTGAGAGAAAGGGTAATATCTGTTTCTAGTTAGAAGAGGCAAAGCTGTTTTCTAATAGCAGCATAGTTTTTCCTCAGGATGTCTTCTGGGTGCTCTGGAAAAGGCACAACTAGAACTAATCATAACCATCATTAGATTATTCCAAGTTTTATCAAAGTAAGAATATTTAAGAGCTACTCTCTATAACCAAATTTACACAGGAGAAAAAAAAACAAACAAAACCTTTTCAGAGGCTTTACCCCACCAGATAAAGCAACAGTTTCCTAAAATTCCAATACTGGAGGAGAGGAGGGGGGGAAAAATAAATTAAAAAAATAATAAAAGCAAGCTATTTCAGCTGCTTTCTGAAGTGCTTTAAGTTCTACACTTCTTGTCCATTCCAGAGTTTTCTGCCTTAGAAAGGCAGATCACAATTTTGTATTTCTAAAAGCCCAACGTGAAACTACGAGCTAGTAAGTGAAACCATCCTTACAGGAAATCATAAGAAAGCAGTAACCCAAGGAGTAGAACAGTTTTTTTTCCTAGTCTTTTTCAGACCTAGTCCACATTATTACTTTACCTCAGATGAGTATTTCCTAAACTGTGGTTGACTGCTTGGCGCCAACTCATCGCTTCTTCTGGCAGAATGAGTTTAGAAAGATGACTTATTTTTCGGATAGTACATCGCTATCATTGTCAAAGCAGTGCTCATTATGCATGGAAAGTTCCATGGCAACACTAAATTCCACATTACGGAACTCTGAAAAATCTTGAGCATTTTACACAGTTCACGTTTAAAAGTTCTTGTGTAGATTTGGAAAATATACTGTTTAGAGAGATCTGCATCACTGGTACTGTGCTAAGGGGAAGGTTACTGAAGAAAGGAACTGGAGTGAGAACTGCAGTGCTGAACGAAGGTAATGAATTTGCACACCAAAAAAACCCTATTCTTCCCACGCTATCAAGCATGGAAGTTGATTTTTATTTTGTTAGGGTACTCTAACAGGTGTCACATGGTTAGACAGCAATGACTCACCAGGAAACAAGTGACTAGCTTTTATTGGACAGAGATCCACAAAAAAAAAAAAAGTGCACAACACCCCACCAGTCCTTCCACCAAAACAGTAATAACACTAGGCATGCCAAAAGTTTGTTATATCATAGGCATATTTGGGATGGATGATTCCGTAATGCAAGAGCACTGATGGGACATATGTCAAATACAGTCTGCTACAAGAGTAGCAGACTCTCCAAACCAGGTCTTAGTAAGCCCCTAAATATTTTCACAGTTCAGAGTCTTCAAACACTTGTCCCATTTTCCTTTTGAAGATCCCCCTTCTGCATGCTCTTTTTTTTCCTCCGCCTGAAACAGACACGGGAACAGCTAGAGTTCATCACCACAGCTCTCAACTGCAGACACAGGGTTTAGAAAACTAAAATCAGCATACTACTTCCTACCGACAGCCCTAGTTGTGGTTCTAAACAAGGCCAAAGAAAGTGGCGTGATTGTAGAAAGTCAAGGAAACTTTCCAAAGTCGGAATGCTGCAAAGAAGCCCAAATAACTTATTGTAACAACAACAATTTTTTAAAAGGTAATCATAAAGAGAACTAACAAAATTATTCACAAACACAGAACCTTACTCCACGTGGGTAACATAGGTCGTGTTAACAGCTGCCACTCTCAGAGGATACCATCAGCTCTCCAAAGCATGCCATTGCTTACAGCAAACACTCACAAAACTGACCCACGCAAAGAGAAGCAGCACAGGTATCTTTGAAGAGATCTTTTTAAGGTCTCCACCCAAGCCCCTCACTGAGCTATACTAGAATTAACCAAACAAATGCTAGAGTCTTAAACACATTACAGGAATCACAAATTCCTACAGCAGAAAATAAAATCTAAGACAGAATGAAATCGATAAACCCCACTCTAAACTGTGCCTTCAAACGAGGAGTATCATTTGGGCTGACCAGCGCCGTCCCGCAAACCCCCACCCGCAAGGTCCACACCGGCACCAGAGAGCAGAAACCTCCCAGGCAGCTTCGTTCCCTAACCGGGTCGCTCCCAACCCCCGCACAGCGGCTGCGGGTGCTCCCCGCCCCGGGGCGACCCCTGCTCCGCCGTCCGCCAGGGCTGCTCCGCCGCCGAAGGCCGGGCCCGCCGCTCCTGGACCCGTAGGCCGGCAGCAGGCCGCGCGTCCCGAGGAAGCCGCCCGCCCGGGAAAGGCGGTGCACCGGCCCAGCGCCTCGACCGCAGCACAGCACAGCGCTGCCCGGCCCCGGCCCCAGCCCCGGCCCGCCCCGGCGGCTGGAGGCCACGGCACACGCCGGAGGCCCGGCTCGCGGCGTACCCGCCCGCGACCACCCGCCGCCCCCAGCCCATCCCCCTCCACTGCCGGGGCCTCACCGCCAGGTCCTGGGGCACGGCTCCGCTCATGGCCCGCACCGTGCCGCTCCGCCAGGCCCGGGAGGGCAGCGCAGGCCCTGGCTCCGACCCCGCCGCCTCGCCCTCGCCCGGCCCCGCCGCCAGTAGCAGCAGGAGCCGCTTCCCCACGGGGGAGGCCGCCGCGTCCGCCATCCCCGACGGGCAGGAGCCGCCTCTGCCGCCGGCCCAAGCCCACCGGTCGCCGCCGCCCCAAGACACCGAGCAAGCGACTGCCCCGCGCTGGGCCTCCGAGCACCGCCCGCCCCGATCCCGGCATGCACCTCGCCCGCGTGCCCCCCCCCTCCTCCCCCCCCCCCGCTTCCTCTGGCCCACACTGCCCCGCGCACTCGGCGGCCGCGCGAGGCCTTGAGGGGGCAGTGCCGGGGAGGCGGGCCGGTGTTGGCGGCGGGGAAGCGGGGCAGTCGCGTAGCCGAGGGGCCGCCGGGAGGAGCCGTAGCAGGCGGCCTTCCCACCGCAGGGCCTCTCGTTAACGCCAAGTTCAAAATGTGAAATTATCACAGAAATTAGGGATCTTTTAATCGAAATTTCGAGGTAAACACGCACAAAAACAGTACAGTAACAGGCTGATACATGGGATCTGAGTTGGGGTTTTGAGTATTTCAGATTGACAGGAGTAAATGCCGTTGGCCCCAGCGTAACAGCAGCGCATCACAGGTCTCCACGAAGGTCTCTGTGCGTTGCTTTTTGGTGAGGTGGGTCTTGAAAAGGTATTTATTTAAAGGGTGATAAAGATGGAAAAATCATTATGTTAATAGTATGCAGGTGTCACAATTAACTGGTACATTTGAACAGTTCTCACGTAGAATAGTGCAATGCTGTAACCTGCTCCATTTCAGCATACTTGAACGCTACAAAATACTTGAGAATCCCTGAGTTGCCGTAGCGACCACCCGCTTCAGTCTCTCTGTGCAGTAACGACACAGCAGCCCTGACAGAAACGGGAATGAGGAGCAGGTACCATACTCCGTACCAGAACGAGGATATTCTCATGGAAAGTAGTTGTCTTGTGCATGCACTGTTTCCTCACTCAAAGGGAAGTCACATTTGATGCTGAATTCACAGCAGCAGGGGCTCGTGTTCACTTTCATTTATTCCAAATGATTGCACTAGGTTGTTTTAAGTAGCTGATAATACTTCATCTTTTATACTCTCTGGTTAGAGCAATGCAATTTACTGTACTGGGAAATGGGTTAGGCAATGCCCAACCAGTTTGTACAATGTACCTGTCCTCACAAGCATACTTCATCTCATTATCTGTACTCATTACGGTGTGATTTTAGTTCTGATGTGGCACGCAGATAAAATACTGAGCAGTTTCTAAGACAGATTTCCACATCAAGACAAGGTTCAAAAGGGTCTGACTATGTGTTTTGAATGGCAACACAGAATTTAGCAACTAATATCAGAATGCTGGTATCTCCTCTGCTGCATAGCATCTGCCAGTTTTGATTCACTGCACACCACTAGCTTTACTAACAACCCCCTCCATTTAAAAAAAAAAAAGTACAGGAGGCAATACCTACATGAAACATTACTGAAGAGCAGCAAAGCCTTTATGCCTTGCGTCTAAGTTATTGCCATGGTAAGTCCACCATCAGTATTACATTCTTTGAGGACTGGGCTTTGCCCTCATGCTGTAAGTTTCTTTACAGAAACAAGCTCTTTACAGAAATCAGCTCTGTATTAGAATAGTGCCACATTGTGGAAGATTCCAAGTGGTTCAACGGCCCCTTCCTATTCCACCAGCTCCAAAACGGAAATTGCTGTGATAAAGGAGCCCGGCCTTTCCTATATCCCATCTCCTGAGCACAGTGCTGAATATGCCAAGGGGGTGCAGCACCAGCTAGACAACCCACCAAGAATAGGAAGGGGCATCCTAACTTCCGTTAATGATCAACATAGGGAGCATAGGCCATAAAACACGAATTAACTTAAATTTATTAAATACTTAACCCCTTTTCTATACTAATTCTGTTGCACTGACTTTTACTAGATGTTAGGAAAATTAGTTTCATGGGCTATTTTTGTGTATTAATTTCAAATACTATCTTACTGTAAAAGGGTGAAGACAGCTACTGCTGTGCATATTTAAACTACATACTTAAAAGGCTGCAAAACCAATTACCGCAATTTCAGCTTGTGAGAGAACTCATGTAAGCAACCACCAGGCTACAACCAAAGCTGTCTCTTGACCACTGAAGATGGCTTCTGCTTCAGCCCGCCACTGTCCCCACCTCGATCGATCATCCTTGCTTCAGAATCCAAAGAAAGGCACTTGCCAGAGCAGCTGATACGTGGAAGATACAACTTACCTAATTTGAGAAAAGCAGGATTGACACAGGCTCGTCTGCACAGGTTTTCAACCCTCCCCTTAAATATTTTACCTAAGGCCACCCCTTCCATAGACAGCAGCCATGTTCTTTGAAGAACTTTATTAAAATATATCCAAGAAGTAATCAAACATTTTCTAATGAATCAGGAGAGAACCAAAGTGAGAAAAACATCTGTACAGAGGACAGTGCTGTAAGTTTTTGTTTACATGCTTTATTTCAATGTTTCACAGTTTAGTCATTGTCTACAAAAATATATTTCTGAAACTCTGAGTCCTCTATAAAAAAGCTGGTCAGCAGCAGTGACCCTGACAAACAGAATGTACCTTGGGACAGTGTGAGCACCTCCTGTAAGCAGATTAGTGCAGCTAGAGCACTCCTGCCTCACCCTGGGAGACTTCTGTTCTTTGGGATTAAAGCTCTGCGCTAGTTCTGAATGAAGGCATTTAAAAAAAAAATTAAAAAAAAATCCTTCCACTCCTGAACACTGCGCTAAGCCTGGGAAGGGAGCTGCAAGTCAGTGTATCAGACAGCAGAGTGCTAACAAAGGATGTGGCACCCTTTGGAGCAGCCACAGGGTACTTTAGTTCTGGTCAATTTTCCTTTGAGCAATCTGTTCAGAACAGCCTTCGTCTGGTGAGAACAGGTTCAGTCTGTAAGCAGAGGTACCAATGGCATACAGGCAGAGGAATTCTATAAGCACAGAGAGTCCTTCTTTAAGGTTTTGATAAGGGTTCTGTTCATTTTTACCTCAACCTTTTCTGCTGTAGCTTTAATCAAGGGGAAAATTGCCTTCATACCCAATCACAAGCCAACATAGCATTGGATAGAACAGAGCCACTACCACTGCTGTCAGCTTCAACTCCTTAGTACCCATAACTGGAAATGTTTCTTACGACAGAAATTATTTCATTCCTATGCTTCCTAGTCACCAGTATATCTAGGCACAAAAAATAAGAATTGAGAAACTTGTGTCCCCCAAATGAGATCTTTCCACTTTTCCTCTGCTCAGTTATTTGACTGGTGTATAGAGATACTTGCAGCTAACAAGAAAAAAAAATGCTGCCTCTTTTAAAAAAAAAAATTTATCTTGCATTGTGCTCTAGAAGAGACAGTCAATGTACTCTGATCCTCTGTATTCACAAAGCTCATAGCAAGAAGCCCCTTACCACAAAATAATCAGAGGCCTGAACTTTTAAGCAGGGCAGGAATTTTCAGCAGCAAACAAGGACAGAGTAGTTATTGACAGGCTGCTCACTTAAAGCGGTGACAGACAGAAGACAAGCTCTCAGTCCCTGAAAACTTTTTCCATCTGCCTGTCAGACCAGCTTTCTGAGCTAGTAGCTTGTAAAATTTAGATTTCCTAGAGATTAGAGAACTCAGGAAAGTGCTGCTGGTTATTTTAGGTACAGCTGCAATCAAAGTGCTTCTGAGTTCTAAGCTTTTGTTCAGAAAAAGTTCTCGTGTAACTTGTGCCTACCACCAGTCCCAGTCCAATATGCTAAACCTGAGCAGCCAAGGAGGTATATGAATTTTAAGTAGCATCAGCGTCATCCATGAAAACACAGAAGCCAAGAACCTTCACCGAGACAAACACCTTATCAAAAAAGACACTCAGCACTAGAGAACTAATATCATCTCACTAATGCTAAACAGTTAAAAGTGTAATATCTGTAAGAAAACACCTGAAGTTTACTTCTTGCCTATTTTCCTTTCTTAAATTGCTTGGGGGAGAGCGGGAGGGTGGGGGAGAGAAACGAATCACTTCACTGTATCAGTAGTAAGCCATTATACAAAGGCAGTATTGGAGAAAAATTTAAAACCAGCAAAAAATCTGAAAACTTGGGCGACTGCGAAAGCTTTCCGCAGCTTCCCAAATTCTTAACAGCCTTAAAAGAGGATTTGTCCACACCTCAAGGTGTATTTTCAGTCTGTTCCCAGCTGTTCAGGTTCCAGTCACAGACATACCAAGGGAAGAACTGTGAGAGGCAGACAGACCCACACATAAGGCATGCCTCGCAGACAGCCCCTACTGTAATGTACCCACACAACATGAACAAATCCATCAGGAATCGTTACATCTTGTGCATAGAAAGGCTGTAACTAAAGTGTAGCAAGATTAAATTAAAGGAAGATATGGAATTAAGGAAAATCTTCTCCTGTGGAACCTATTTTGCTGAAGACTCCATACCCCTCAAAGAACTGTCATATTCAATCATTTGGGAAATGGGAAAAGACTTGAGAGCAGCAATCCTGCCTTGGCTTCAGCTGACAAGCTGAGAATGTTCTTTCTCCTTTAGCATCACAAAGCACAGTGTGGAAACCCACTGTCTTGCCCTGCCCACTACTGGAGATGCAGTATATGCTGGCAGAGCTGAAGTAGAGTAATTTGGTCAACTGTTAAAAGCTGCCTTCTCCATCAGCACAGAGAAAGTGTCACTAGCACTGGTATGTTATTCTAGTTGATGCAGCTACACCAAAAAAAAAAAAAACCACCACCAAAAAAAACCCCTGTAGAACAAAGCTTAGAATTCTAACATGACAGATACCTTGTGGATAAACGTGGCACATATTTGTGAGGAACTAGCAAATGAAGCTGCAAATTATTGCCACTTGCTGTCTCCCAGTCCAAGTCTTTCCCATTTCCACATTCTCTTGCCTTCTCCAAGTTACACAGACTTCGGGGTGTACTATTCTGAAGCTTCACAAACACAGTGGCCACCAGAACACGTTTGATGACATTTTAATCCCTTCCAAATTATTCACAAGGCTGGCCTTGATACTCTTAACTTCAGGCCTAGTACTGCATAGACAAAACTTTGTATGGTCAAGAACTAGCAATGCCTGCGCTATGTCTGTTCTCACAGGAAATCTTAATTAAAACAAGCAAAGTAATACACAGAGCTGAGCCTAGCCTGCATTCTACCAAGGGCATAATAAAGACAATAGTCACAACTTGTCCAATTCACTAATATTTTTCTAATATTCCCCATGGTTGCACTTAGAGATGTTCAACCAAATTAAATTTAAGCTGCAAGTCACAACTGAAAAGTCTGCACTGAAGTCTGGTGTCAGGAACGCCGAGGGCCATCCCTGATCAGGCAGCTCTGCTTCTGCTTCCAAGCGCACAAGGGCAGTTTCCTGCCACAGACAACCGAGGCAGACACATGGGAAAAATCATTGGCTAAACCAAGTATTTCCGAGGGGAGGCAAGGTCACTGCTGTCCTGCCCCAGAGAAGGAGAAAGATTCACTGAGAGATTAAAACTAAAGGTTACAAAATAAAGGCAAGAGCTAAAGTTTGCCAGTAATGAAATGCCTTCTCCCATCCTGTATGAACAGGAAACAGTCTCTGTTGGGTGTTAAAGAAGGTCCTAGGAGGAGAAACCCTCCTACTTTTTTCTGCTGCCAGAGGAGAGGAGAGAAAGATGCTGCTATTGGTCAGCAGGAATCTCTCTGTCGGCATCCAGTTTGCTCGTCTCTCCCGGGGAAGGGGTACGTGGTGCAGAGTGAGAAACAGATGGGATTCCATGAGCTACGATCCCTTCCACCACTGGTGGCTCTGGTAGCCCAGGGGTGGCTACTCCCACTACTCCTGGAGGAAACCTAAAATCAACAGAAACATAGAAATTACCAACTTGCCCAACAGACTTACAGAAGGGGAAAGGAACTGTGCCTTCAGGCACCTGCTGAATACAAATCCCTCTAACAGAAATGCTCCAAGATCGAACACAGGAAAAGTCTCTGGAGCTAAAGAGTAGCAGTGATATCCTAATACCAAATGACCCCTGTTCTCAGACAGGCAGAGATTGTCTCAGATCCAATACTAAGCATTTGGAAAACAGGTACAAGGTTTATCTCCAGTGGAAAACTGAGGCCCTTTCTAAAGGCACCCTGAAGAGCTCAAATTCCCTCCCCAATAGCAGGAGGAGTGCAAGCTGCCAGTTATCTTTCACTGCACTGTAAGACAGAAAAAGTAAGGAGTTGAACTAATAAACCAGCTAGATCTAAGATGAAAAACAGGAGGGTGATACTCATGAATTGCCAATGAACCATTTTTCCATTCTGCCTCCCTGTGCCTTCTCTGCAAATATGTCTGAACCTCTGCAGTCTCAGAGAAGGAAAGAGAATATACTTCCTACTTTGCAGACAGGAGAAAAACAGAAGGGAAGCAACCTGCCCACAATCACTTGTCAGGTCTGTAAGGGACAAATAAACTGAAATATACCCTATTTAGGCTACTGCCCAAATCCACTGGACAATGTCTCTTTAAATACTGCATACGTGGGCTACAGGTATGAACTGTGCTTTTTATACAGCTCTAATGACACGCACAACTTCTAAATGTTAAGATCCAGACCTCTTTTCAAGCACCCAGCAGGTTTTCTTATATTAAGATATTTTTTGGGCAGGTCTTGCAAGGATTTGGAAAAACTCACCAGCAAGCAGCTGGAACTAAATATGACCAAGTAAATGTTAAATCCTAGTACATCTTCAGGAGTGCTGCTGTTAAGAATCTGGGAAGAGCTCATATATAGAGTATATGGGAACAGAAACATACCTGGATGCAAGAACAAGCAGTTCTCAAACTCAAGGAGGGATGTTTGCCTACTTCAGTAGGAAGATAGCCTTGGAAGCAGTAACTTTGGACAACCTATGTGTCTCACCTGTAAGCTGCAGCACCATTGAGTTCTGGATGGACAGTTGCAGGATCAATACTGGACCACTGAGCTGCTAACAGCAAGTACTCCTTATTAACACAGTTCCTCAAAGCATCAGGTATGTGACCTGCAAGAGTGCCAAGAATGACAAAAAAAAAAAAAAACAGGACACAAGTAGGAAGGGCTCATCCCTTCAGGTAAATCCCCTGAAGCATTTACAAAGGAAAATAGAATGAAAATGTGCAACATCTTTTCCATCTACCTCCACAGGATAACAATGGGCTGGGGAGACTCCTCTGACAACTGGTCTCTGTACAAGAAAATAAATTTATCTTTCCTTCTCACTTCTGTGATCTTGTGGAAGTTACTGGCCAGAAACCGCAACTGTGAAGCCTCACTTTCCCCAAGAGACAATATGTACTACTCCAGAAAACAGCTGTACAGTATAACCATCAAAAAAAATATTGCAAAGGATTTGGAAGAGCTACTGGGTATAAAGCTTTTCCAGAGAGGGAAAGCACCACTCCAGCATTAGTTACGAGGTTCTCAGAAGGCCAAGAGACAACTATCAACTTACACTCCAGTTCCAGAAACCAGTGACCAAGTCTGAGTTTTCAGAACAATTAGCATAATCCTTGCAGCAAACTAACAAAAGAATACTAATTCAGCAGCAGCTGCAGAGCACACAGTCTTCCTCATTACCTGTAATAGCTCTGCGGATCTCTTTAGCTGCATCTTCTCTGGATTCAATGGAAGCCTGCTCGCTGTACCAGGCAGTGTGAGGGGTGCAGATCACATTGGGTGCATCTTTTAAGGGTCCCTGAGCAAAGCTGTGGGGAGGGGGAGGAAAAAAAAAAAAAAAAAAAAGTGTTTTCTCTCCAGAAGTGATAACCTCATCTGTCCTCTTGGGTATCACTGTAACTCTAATAACAAAAAAAAAAAACTGACAGAATCATCCAGCGTAGTGAGTCACAGGACAGCAGAGGCATGGAGGTACAGCGTTACCTGAAAGGCTCAGACTCATGCACGTCCAGTGCTGTTCCTCTGATTCTCCCCTCTTTCAAGGCTTGCGCTAATGCTTTCTCATCTACCAGCCCTCCCCGGGCTGTGTTCACTAAGAAGCAGCCCTGGCGCATCTGAAAGAAGAAAAATATTAAGTGGGTTCATAATGAGACTTTTCATGGAAGCTAAGAGAATCTTGGGAAGTCTACTGGAAATAAGCAGGAGCCTGCAGTGATTAGATGAGGCCTGGACGAACTAGGAGTGCTCTCACTGCAAAGCTAACCACAGGGGAAATGCCTGCAAGCGATGCTTGAGAAATTGCTTAAAAAATGAACAAACAAAACCACAAGACAACATGGGCAAAAGTGGACCTCTCAAGTTCTACGCTCCACATTCATCCTACTACATTAAAAAAGAAAGAGGACATGAATCAAGTATCCAACTATACAAAACTGGACTACTACGTCCAGAGGTCTCTCATGAAAGCACTGAATTCATAGACTAGTGGAGTAGAGCCCGAGACTGACTTTGCAGTGGGCTTGGGCAGAGAGGCTTTGGCAGAGCTGTGCAAAGAAACTTATAGTCCCAGCCACACCACATCTGGCTCTAAACAGCAGAGTCAACTATGCATTTTAACGGTAATTTGAAATTATTGAATCACCTAAAATGTTCTTTATAAATGAAATTACTTGGCAAAAAAAAGCCAATTCTATTCTTCTCTTAACATGAAATTCTATACAGCACAAAGCACAAGCACCCGGATCCACACGCTCCCAGCCTCCAAAAGCAGCTGGAGGCACACGACAGAGGCAGCAGGATTCACACGCTCTCAGCCTCTGTGAAAGCAGCAGTTTCTGTTTGCATTCATTTCCACAGTGCTCTGTGGGGGAAATCAAGCTCCTGCTGCACCTGTTTAATAGTGAAGTCATTGATGAGGTGATGGTTATGTTCATTCAGGCTGCAGTGCAATGTGATGCAATCGCTGTGCATTAGTAGATCCTGCAGGGTTCCTACTCGTTGTAAACCCAAGGATCGCTCCACTCCATCCGGCAGATAGGGATCATAGAAAATCACGTTGAAGCCAAAGGACTTGGCTCGCAGAGCCACTGCCTGTCCAACTCGGCCTTCACAAAAGAAAACCCACAATCATCAAGGAAAGGTAAAACAAATTTGAAAGACAAGATACTGGGGCAGACTAGGAGCCTACACGGGAGTTTACTGCCAGGGCCCAAGGTACTGCAGCCCTGGAAACCCCTCAGATTGCCACAGGGATCCAGGAGGTTATTCTGTGCTGATCCCACGTGTCTAATTCTAGTCCTTCCCCATGCAATAGTCAGAGCTTAGCCTAGAAGGAGCTGTTTTTCAAACCCAATCTGGACCCTGAGTCAGAGGCAATAATAATCTGATTACAAGAACCTCGAGAAAGAATTGGTAGCTTTCAGGCGACTTTGTTACTGATACAGAGCCTAGCACACAGAGAAACAGTCATTGAGATCTGTCTGAATGTGCCAATTCTTCTAGCCATTTGAATATGAGAAAAAAATCCCCAATCCCATGACATACACCCAACTCTTGAAAATATCCAGCATCACAGAAAAGGGCACTAACATTCCTTATGAGTCAGCGTGTTTCACAACGAACAGCTACAAAATTATCACTTTTTTCAGACTATGACTCTTAGGTTCCCAAAAACTTTCACGGTTAATTATTCAATCTAACAATTCCCATCACTTACCTAGTCCAATGATGCCCAAAGTCTCCCCACGGATACGCACAGCGCCTCCAGCCACCTCTCGAATCTGTTCTACACTGGAGGCTCGATTCCCTTCCCGCATCGCCTGATGTAGCCAAGTAACACGGCGATAGAGGTTCAAGATGTGGCAGAGGGTGGAGTCAGCAGTCTCCTCTACTGAGGAGGAAGGGATGTTGCAAACTGCAATGCCTACAAAGCCATAGAGGTCATATGAGATTTTTAGCATTACAATGCTAAACCAACATAGAGCTCTTCAGGCACAAGCACTGAAAGACAATTCAGTGCTCCAGAACTACTGCCAAGAAACACAAGATTCATTTCAGAAGCTCATTCTACAGCAACACAGATCCACCCAGCCAGCTTTTTAACCCAAGGAAATACCATTCTTTCCTTATAAATATCCATTTGATTGATACATGCACCAGAAAAAAAACCACAAACAAGCTGATATGAGAAAACTGGGTGATGCAAGAAACTGTTTTAGAAGACCTGCATCCAAAAAGATGCACTCATTCCAGAGATACTCCTAACAGATTAACTGGCAGACTGTAGAAGAATTAAGACAGATGGTTGAGCTCTTTCATGCCTCACAGTCCAGATGCTCACGGCAAGAACCAGCTTCCCCAGGAACAACAATAAGTAACTAACTCATTAAATGCAGAGAGAAGCCACAGGAGCCTCTCTAAATCCATTTGAAGTTATGCTTAAAAATAGCAATACATAACACTCCCACTCTAGAATAACCACAAGGGACCATAAAACCCATGGTTAAAACTATCAGGTAGATTACTAATGCAAACAGAGCTGAGGACTTGGAAGCACAAATTACTGTCAGGAAAGGGAAAGATGGAAAAATGTAGCAAAATCTGGTAATTCCTGAGCAGTCTACAAAAAGAAAAAAAAAAGGGGGGGGGGGGCTGGCAATGTCACTGCTGCTATCCTTCATTCAACAAACCAACAAAGAAATAAAAAGGAATTAAAATCTAGGCAATGGTTGAAGGCACGTAAAATTCAGAAATGCATCGCTCTTTTATAAGCCTATTACAGAGGAGAGATTCAACTAAACTTAGACCACGCTCTCTCAAGAGAACTAGGAGAGCAATGGCCACACACAGTCCCAGATATCCAAGTCCTTTCCTCTATCAAATCCTTTGCAATTACACCATAATGCCACACAGACAACCTGGACGACATGAGGAGGGGAGAAAGGGAAATGTAACTTCTTTTAATCTCACTTGTTACCATCTCATTCAACTTCAAACAAGCCACGTGCATTCACCTCTTAAGCAGCTAGACACAAACTTATGTTTACATGCAATATTATGCTTAAATACAAGGAAACAGAAACACACACAACAGCCCTTTGGTCTGATTTGAAGATTCAGAACACATAAGGAACAGTATCTTACCTCAGAATGAATTAAAGGGCCTGGCTAAGCACGAAAATAATCATTAATTGTCCATGAAAAAGCAAATCCGGCCACGCATAAGGATCATCATCATTTTGCTCCAAAGCAAAAGCGGTAAGCAGCAGTCTGACAGTGAAAGAACTTTGACCCATTTTTCTTTGGGTTAATGAGTGTGGAGTGGGGGGAAAGGGAAAGCTCTGAATCTGAATGAATCAAGGATACGGATGGTGACTTTAAGTAGAGAACCCTGAGTAGATTAGGTTCTAAACTGAGCCCAAAAATGTAATGGCTGGATAAGAGTAAAAGACCTCACCAGGAACTCTTCAGACTATTCAGTTGAATCACTCAGAGAGAAAACTCTTTAGACCTAATTCGAGCACTAGACAGATAAGCACTCTTCATTTATTTGCAATTCATCTGTTCTTATCAATTTGGAAATTGTAATGCCTATTTCAATTTTATATACAAATACTTGCATTTGATTTAAACTTAATCTGGTCTGCATTACATTAAGAAAGGTTTCAAACCACTGACACAAACCTAAGAAAGAATGCGAAGAGTACTTAGATGATACACCTCACTTAGAAGACTAGAGGATCCAAAAGTCTCACTGCCATGCGTTTAGTAAATAACAGCTTTTTGTCACCTGATCCAAAGACTGCACTTCGGTCACAACAATCCCAGGCAGCGCTACAGGCTGGGGGCAGAGTGGCTGGAGAGCTGCCTGGCAGAAAA
>JAOQGH010000051.1:39555205-39571976 GCA_025769975.1 Gallinago jamesoni
AATCCTGGGCTGCATAGGGAAGAGTGTGGCCAGTAGGTTGAGGGAGGTCATTCTCCCCCTCTACTCTGCACTGGTGAAGCTACAACTGGAATACTGTGTCCAGTTCTGGGACTGGGAAGAGAAACAGGGAACTACTGGAGAGAGTCCAGCATAGGGCAGCAAAGGTGATGGAGGGATTGGAGCACCTCCCTTACAAGGAAAGGCTCAAAGAACTGGGGCTCTTTAGCCTGGAGAAGAGAAGGGTGAAGGGAGACCTTATTTATGTTTACAAGTACCTAAAGGGGGGGGTTGAAGGATGATGGAGCCGGCCTCTTTTCATTGTTTTCCAGCGATAGGATGAGGGGGTCTGGGCACAAGCTGGAACATAGGAAGTTCCAATCAAATATGAGGAAAAACTTCTTTATGGTGAGGGTGCCAGAGCCCTGGAACAGGCTGCCCAGGGAGGGTGTGGAGTCCCCTTCCCTGGAGATTTTCAAGACCCACCTTGATGCAGTCCTGAGTGATCTGCTCTGGGCAACCCTGCTTTAGCAGGACTCTTGGACCAGATGTCTCTAGAGGTCCCTTCCAACCCCGCCAATTGCGTGATTCCGTGAAAGGGAAAGGGGGTGATTCAAGTGATATTTCAACTACTTCTCCCTAGTAGTACCTGAAACTGAAACAGAAGGGTTGCAGAAGAGTGAATAGACCCAGAAACTGCCTCACCCGGGGAATTGCTGAAGAGAGAGCTGGTAGCCCACAGTGCCACATCTGCTGCCGCCTCCCCCGCAGGAAAAGCTCATCCCCCACAGTCAGGCCCGGCCTGGGGAGGGAGTGGCCAGCCCCAAGGCACAGCGGGGACATGCTGCAGGCCCCAAACGCTGCAGTGGGGAGGCTTCTCCGGGACGCCTGTCCTCGAGGCCCCGCCACTGTGAGCCCTGAGCGACAGGCCAGGTGGTGTACATATTTTTGCTAATTTCCCATCAAAACACCCACCCCCTGCCCCTGCGGTGCAACTCGAGGCTGTTCCCTCTTGTCCCATTGCTTGTTCCTTGGGAGAAGAGACCAACCACCCTCCTGGCTACACCCTCCTTTCAGGGAGTTCACATAATCACAGATATGATGATATGAGGTTGGAAGGAACCTCTGGAGATCATCTCCTCCAACCCCCTGCCAGAGCAGGTCCACCCAGAGTAGGTCCCACAGGAACGGGTCCAGGCAGGTTTGGAATGTCTCCAGAGAAGGAGACTCCACCACCTCCCTGGGCAGCCTATTCCAGGGCTCTGCCACCCTCAAAGCAAAGAACTTCCTCCTCACATTTAAATGGAACGTCTTATGTTCAAGTTTGTGCCAATTACCTCTTGTCCTGCCACTGTGAATCTCTAAAAAAAGACTGGCCCCATCTTCCTGACACCCACCCTTTAAGTATTTATAAGTATTGATCAGATCCCCCCTCAGTCTTCTCTTCTCCAGACTAAGAAGACCCAAGTCCCTTAGACTTTCCCCGTAAGGGAGAGGCTTCAGGCCCCTCATTATCTTTGTGGCCCTTTGCTGTACCCTCTCCAGCAGTTGCCTGTTCTTCATGGACTGGGGAGCCCAGAACTGGACACAGTATTCCAGATGTAGCCTCACCAGGCCAACCCACCCCTTACCAAACCTCTAGTTGTAGAGAGCGAGAAGGTCTCCCCTCAGCTCCTTTTTACCAGGCTGAATAACCCCAGCTCCCTGAGCTGCTCCTCATAAGACTCATCACATCTTCCATTTTATCACAAATTACCTAGATCGTTGGGGTAAAAGAGGTGCATGAGCATACTTGCCATGGTGCCTCAGCTATTGGCACAGATTCTCTTCAGAGTGGGTTAGTTAAAATAAAAAAAAAAAAAAACACCACCACAACAGTGTCTATATACTACTATTAAAAAAAAAAAAAAAAAAGAGGCAGCTTTACACATTTGGCTTTGGCTTGCATGCAAGATCTTGGAGGCAAAGCTTACCTCTCACTTACTGGCCAAAGAGCCCTAGTGCTCTGGAGCACACCATGTGCACACTTACACTGACTGACCTTCCCCGCTGCATGAACACCTCAGTTAAAGCCTCTCTGAGCACAGTGGGGTGTCCTCCTGGACCCCCAGCTGTATCTTGCTGATAGCTCTTAAGGCAAGTACTCTGTTGGATGCTTAAAAAGAACAGGAGGGATAGAAAGGAAGAGAGGTGTTTTCTGAGGAAAGACAAAGAAATTGGAAATCCTGGAAACCTTGTTGCCAGGGGCAGAACTAGTAGAGACAGCCTTGTCCATCTGGACACAGCAGCTCTATGCTATGGTCCAAAGTCCTGCCATCTGGGAGCGGCTCGTACCTGGGTCTTTCCTGGCAGTCTCTAAAGCACCTAATGCTGCTGATAAGATGTAAAGTAAACAGGCCCTGCGCTGCTCCCTGCCATGTGCCCATCTCTTTTACAAGCAAAGCGGAGAAAATACACAGGAGTGATTAAAATACAAATCTACAAACAGCTGTGAGAACCCAACAGAAAAACAGGATGCCTGCTGCCTCCTGTGCTGCCTTCCATAGCACTGAAAGGTAGTGGGACCACTGATCTTTGCTGCCTAACTCGCCTTGGAGGCCCCTGTCTCATGGCTTGAATGAATGGAAACCCATTCCACACATTTCACTGTGGAAAGCAGCTGTAGGGTTGCTACTGAATCAAGGGGAAGTCATCTAATACATGTTCCGTACCTTGATTGCATTCACACCTGTTTAAGTACCTTGCCAACCCGCAGGAACAGTAAAATCTTGGTTTCAGTTCCATTATTTTTCTGCCTGTTATCATGTTCAATATAGTACGTGTCTCTGAACATTTGCTGCCCCAGGTCTGTTTCGCCGCTGCGAGATCTGCTGTCCTGCATCCTAACCGAGCTTCACTTGAGACAAGGAGAGAGAGAGTAGCTGCTCTGACAATGTATGCTGTGACCAGGATCAGAACGATGACCTTGCAGTGCATCACTTGCATGTCTTTGAACCAAAATCTAGTATAATACATTATTAAAACTATGTACTTTTTCTGTGTTCTTGTGTCTGAAAAAAAATAGACTTAAGGTAGTAGAGCAGTGCTGTTCTAAGGAGCTCCTAATTTCTTCTCTTGAAGAAGTGTTTTGGCTTTCCTTTTACTAATAATTTTTCTTCTGAGCTGCTGATCACTTGGACTGCTTCTGAATCTGTCATCCAAGCACGCACACACTCACATTGCCCTGACTAGTTGGTGGGAAGGGACTTACAAAGTTGCTAATCCAAACCCTGTGTGCTAGGCAGTTCTACTGCCAACACAAGAGCAAGTCAGCTGTGGCTTTTTCTACAAGTTTGGAAACAGGCTCCAACATATCTCTGGATAACCTGTTCTAGCACTGCAGCACCAGCTTCTTAGCGAAAAAGTTCTTCATAGTATCCAGCCTGAACAACCCAAGCTAGAAACTGTGGCCATTGTCGCTTCTCATGTCACCTGCCACTGCCAACATGAGTTTGGGTTTGTTGCCTTTGCAACTCACCTTCAAGTAGCTGTAGGCTGATAATAGATCACCTCTGAAACTTCTCTTTGCCAAGCAAACAAGCCCAGCTCCGCTTACCTCTTTGTAGGTCACCTGCTACTATCTTGGTAGCCCTCCACTGGACCATCTCTAGTTCCTCCACATCCCCGTTGAACCTCAGGGGTGGGGAACTGTGTACAGCAGTGGCCACACCACTGCTAAGTAGACAGGAATGACTTCCTTCAGGCTGTGGCCATGTTCTTCCTCATAGCGTGATGTGGGATTTTGTCATTCAGGATCAGAGCTCATTGGCGTCCACAGCAGCTTCCAGGCCCTTTCAGCAGGGCCGCTCCTCAGCAAGAACAGGGACTTGGGGTCTCTGCCCTCCTACAGAACCTCACTCTCCTTCTGAAACTTCACACGGTACCTGTTGGCTCAGTACTCTCATTTCTCAACGTCTCTCTGGATTGAAGCTCTGTTGTTCAGCATGTCAATTGCTCCCCCTGAACTATTATTATCGTAAATTTACTAGCTCCTTTTTCCTGTAGGATAACATACAGTTATTCTTGCCAAAGATACAGTCTATCCATTAACTACATGACTTTGTATTTACCCAGACAGACACCTAAATATCTCCCATCTTCCTGCTATTCATAGCAAGCTTTATTCATAGGAACAAAAGAATTAAACTGTCTGAGCTAGAAGTGGCCAAGTAGCACAGGTACTGAAGCAGAAAGCTGGGTAGCTGCTATAGATAGCAAACCCCTGAACCTTCTTTGGCAATGAGCTACTAGAGCTGTTTGGGGCACTAGCGCTCATGCTAGGAAATGAGAGAAGTTTTTATTTAGCTTTCTATGAATATAGGCATTAACTTCTGCTGGGCTGTTTGCATTAGGGTAATATTTCTGTAGTGTACAGGTGTTAATACTAGCTGTGAGTGTCTGCTGTCTGTCTCTAGCCCTGCAGAGAGCAGAGTGTGGCACTGTAAATATTAGCCCAGGCAGAGGGATGTTTGCACAGCCCTCCTCCCTGCTGCCTCCCACAGCGCTGCTCCCATTGTATCCCTACAAACGCCCCAAGACCAGCTCTCAGAGCCTCAGCATCTTCTGCATCATGCAGTAACCTGCTCTGGCGTGGACTACAGAAGGGTTGCAGTGATCAAAGCCTGAAAAAAGCAGCAGAAGCACCATTGTGCTATAATCTTCATAAGATTATTACTACTCAAAATAAGATACAACTAAGTAACTCAGTACATACTGCGAACAAGTTACTTGCTTGGTGAAACCCACTCCTCACTGGCTGTGGCAGTCGCAGATGGAGAGAAGAAATGCCTACACATCACTGGAACTGCCACTTGCTTTAACACAGTGATACACAGTCATTTCAGAGAGAAACCAGTCATTTGTGCTGTCAGTTCATTCACAAGGGCTCCCCAGTAACGGAAAGGACTGTTCATTGCTGTTGATTTGAACAGAAGAGGAAACTGTCCTCCTGCAGGTACAGAAGGGATCTTCTTGCCCTCAAGGAGAGGAACAACTAATGAGGAAACAGCACCAGTGTGATGAACAGGCATCTTGTTTCACAGAGGATCCTGCGTTCACCTCACACACAGTCTGTGATGAGACATAACATAGATGTGGCCTGCCGTGTGTCCAGACCTGGTGCATGAGTTCTTCATGTGGTAGAGGAAAACTTTCGTGCACTGTATCAAGTCCTTCATGGCCTCAAAGTGATACAAAGAATACGAACTGTGATAGCTTCAACGAATTTCATGAACATGAGGTTTGGTGCTAGTATTTTCCATTGGAGGCAGCTGGATTGTAATCTGTGCTGCAAGGACCAGAGGATCCAGACTCATGAATAATAAAACCAAAATGACAAGCAAAGTAAGGCAGTATTCCAGGGGGAAGGTGGGGTGGTGAGGGAAGGACATGTACAAAGCTACACGGGTCATGCTGCCTGTAGTATACCGGGACGGAGAGAGAGTTTCTATGGCTGCTATAAAAGCAGTTGCTCTCTTTGGCTGATAATTCTCAGTGTAATAGTCAAAATCACAAAATCTCCATGAGGACAAAATAATAATGGTGGAACAGGCAATGCAAACCTGATGCCTGATCACCTTGCATGCAGCTGTCCTCTCCAATCTCAATGCGCTTTGGGCAGCACAGCATTTACCTCCCAAAATAAAAGCAGAGGAAGATGGTTCACTCCGGAGTCAGGGCGCAGGTTCTGTTTTCATGGGATTCAGTGGAAAGGAACATCAGCTTTGTAATAACATTGGCTCTGGTTCTGTAAGGTAATGGATTGCCTACTTCACCATGGCACACTACTCTACTGAATGCTTCCCTCAGCTTGTTTGAAATGACAGCCCCTCACTCGTATATGTGCAGGGATGACACCCTTCAACCAATTGCTGAAGAGCAAACTCTTTTTAGACACTATGAAAAGAATGTGATCACATGAATGTGACTGCATAGCTCTGGACTCAAAGACTTTGCTTGCAAATTTGATGAGTTTGGTCAACCTTGCCTCACGGCCCCATGTATAAATGGTAACAGTTCTCAGAAGCTTGTGTTTAAGTATTTGAATGATGATTGATACACTGCTCCAGTACTGCTGAGCCTTATGAATGGAATGGTGCTTACTGAAGGAGATGTTGACAAGATGCTATGGACAAATTTGCCAGGACAGCAGCAAGGTGTTCAATTTTTGCATGCATTTAATCCCTATGTAACCTTGATGCTGACACTTCTGTTTTGGCTTAAGCAAAATATTGGCAAAGATCTGACAAGAACTACTTACTATGAGCCTTATTCACACATCTGTTTCATCACAGGACCTGCAGACATCACTAACCTGAATCAGCCAGGACATAGATGAACCTGCAAAAAGCAACAGAGGTAACATAAACCATGGAACTGGTGCTAAAAGCTGAGGAAATCAGATCAGAGTTGATCACTGTTTCTGCAGCTGCTTGAGAAGGTCAAAGGCCTGGACCTTGCACAGAATCAGAGAAACTAATTCCTGAGATATTATACGTTACACTGGTAGATGACCCCCATAGGTCAGAGTTAGCCTATACAATTTCAAATGGAAAGAGTGATGAAAGCTTTGGTTGTGAGAGACTGGTAATTATCCAACTGCCTGAGACCTGTAATGAGGTTACAGTTCTGCTCTGTGTCTGTGTGGGGAGGGGGAATAACCAAATAACCTTTTATGTCATGGGTCCAGGCAAAGGTACATATAAGCATGCAAAAATCAAGAAACGGACTGTTCCACTACAGTCTTAGGCTGTGACGCTGGGCGAAGAGTAGTGAATTGGCTGACCCTCACCAGATGTTAGGTTGGGGTTCTCCTTGCCAATGCAACATGAAAACTGCTGCAGTTCACAGCTGCAGCATTCAGCTGTAACGAGGCACAACTGGGCAGCTGCCCTCTACCACTGCTCTGCATTGGTTTTACTGACAGGCAGCCTGGAACATAAATGTAGTGCCCTGTTTTCTTCCCTTTAACAATCACTCACGTTGCTTAGGAAAGATGCTCCTACAGTCTCAAAGCAAGTATATAAATCCATGACATAGAAGGCAACATCTCTTCTTCTCCCGCCTGTTATTCCCCACAAGTTGCACACTACTGTATTAATATCCCAGCCATAGACATCCTCCAAACATGTCTCTGCTGCAGCACAGTTACAATCTGGATCATGATTAAAAGCTTTCAGATCTACTGTATTCTTATCATTTCTCACAAAAACACCGAGAAGTTCACAGGACCAAGCCACTTGCTTTTTTTCAGTGTTGTCATTACCTCTTTGCTCCTAGTTTTTCTTCAGTTTAACTGCTCTGTTTCCTCCTCCTGAATGGTAACTGCAAACAATTCACCAAAGTTAAAAAGGCTCTGTCCCATCCACGACTTCCTTTAAGCTCCTCCAACTATTAAACTTTGGTCAGACTTTGAGCCATGGTGAGAAGGAATCTTCTCCTTAAGCACGAAGTTAGAGCCTCCAGTGTTTGTGGACAACTTGTTCACATTCAGAAGAATTCTCTGGCAGCAGCTCCCTGCAGTAAGCAGAAGGACTTCACCGTTTTCAAGAGTGGGGGCACCGCTGAATCAGACTGTGAACACTCAATGTGTTTGCACAATTATTAGCCTTTCTGTTGGGCTTTTCAGGCAAACAGAGTCGGTCTCTACTTGTGCAAACATTTGACCGACAAAAAGGTTTGTTTGTCTCATTTTCATATACTAATGTTTGACGTGCACATGTTGGACTATTACTTTTTGGATTGGCTAATTTGAACTTCGGATGCAGACTAAAAAAAGAGATCTGTTCAAAAAGCAGCACGACTGCCTGAATGACGGCCAGGCACTCAGAAATGCCACCCTCAGTGTGGCCACCAACAGCTCGACCGAGGCAGAGCCAACACCACCCGAGACGCTGGAGGAAGACCCTTCCCAAGGAAGCTGACGGGAAGGAGCCAGAAGCTCTCACATCCCTCTCGCACACCGGAGAAACACCGAGGGATCTATTCAGGAGCCCGTCGGTGTCTGTCCCCTCCAGGAACGCCCCCGCTCTTTGAGCCGCACGCTCTTTTACCGACGCGCCCCCGCGGCAGCTCCTCGCCGGGCCACCGGAGCTCCGTTCTCGGCGCCGGGCGCCCGGGAATCAACACACCAGCCATCAAAACTCCCCACATCACCGACAAAACAAGCATCAAAACTCTGTAAATCAACAAACCATCAACCAAAACTCCCCACGGGCCCGCTCATACGCGCCCCTTCCCGAAACGCCCCCGCAAACACTTGACGGGGGGCGCGTCCCTGACCCCCCCGCAGCCTCCCTGCTCCCCCACCGGCACCGGCGCTTCCCCCGACGCCAGGGACGGGCACGGGCACAGGGGGGCCGGGCCGGGCCGGGCCGGGCCGCGGGGCGGCGCTCGCCACCCGCACCCCGACGGGGCGGGCCGTGCTGGGCAGACGGCGCCGGGCCGAGGCGGCGGCAGCATGTGAGCGGGCTGCGGACCCAGAGCGCGGAGCGACCGACGGCCGGCGCCGGCTGCAGCCGCAGCTCCAGCTCCATCATGGGGCTCGCCCTGCTCCTGGGGCTGCTCCTCTCCCGAGCCGGTAACAGCGCCCGGGGCGGCGGACAGGGCGGGGGGGGAGCGCGGCGGGGGCGGCGGGACGGTTCCCCCCGCTGCCCGTCTCTCCCGCCAGCAGCTCCGGTTGCCCTGGGCGGCCGCTTCAGGCGGGAAGGGTGAGCGGCGGCGGGGGTTGCAGCCGCGGCGGCGAGCGCCGGGGGACGCGCAGATCCCGGGGGCGGCGGGGGCAGGAGCCCGGGGCTGAGCCCTCACGGCCGCAGACGGCACTGAGCGCCGGCGGGACCCTCCGAGCAGAGCCCTCCTGCCCCTCTTGCTGCCTCGGCCGCCCTTCGCGCGTCCCGCTCGGAGCCGCTCCAGGCCGGGAGCTCCGGGGGACGGCTCGGTTTGGGGGGACCATCTCGGAGATGCCGCGGTTCGTTCCGCGCTGCCTCCTGTTGCTGCCTGGTCACAGGAACCGAGGAGAGAAATAACTCCCCTTTCAAATTCATCTCCTGTGCCATCTTCATGGCTGATGAGACTAGAGATCCAGAAATTGCAGAACTGCTCTGAAGCGCTCCCGGACCCGGCTACGGGATGTCAGTGCTTCGCAGGCAGAAAAAGCTGCAGCTGCTGAATATCACAATGATTGCTATAAAACCGGGCTGTTGCACCGAGACTTCGGTAGCACTTGCAGCCACATGATTACAATAGCTTTCCCATGTCCAAATACTAATGCTTCTTTACTAACTGTGCTTAGAAAAGGAAAGGTTTCCCTTCTGCAGTCATCCTCTCTATCAATGGCATGGTGCACCAGGACCAGCAAAACAAAATGTATATACACAACAGGACGTTGAGTGAAAAAGAAGAATAAAGGGGTATTTTATTATCTATCCCTTTTTTTTTCTAAGGTATAAATAATCATAGTCTGTGAATTGATTATTACCGTTTAACTTTTTTTTTTGTTTTTAACTACAGAAGGGACTCCTATACACATGCATATTTAGCATGCTCTGCAGCCTACCCCGTAGGTCTAGGAAATAATTAGCTTTCTCATTCTTTCACAGTATTATCTGGAATACTAAGACAATGTTTTAGAAAATGAAACAACACGTCAAGTGTTAGGGCTTAAGACAATGCATAGCTATTAAGCCATGTCTGTAGAGGAGGACTGTTTTAAATTTGAAGTTTACGGCAGCTTCACCTGAAGCATCTGGTATAGACATGTGGTAGAAATACAGTCCTTCCATTTACACCCATCTCTTCCCTAGCCTGGCAATTACCATATCAAAGTTTTAAAAATGTCACTTCAGGCTCAGCTGCTTGCTAAGCAGAATTCTTAAGGCTGGGAAAATACAACCCATCCTGTTACGAACTTCCTTCAGCAGCTGCTGCAAGCAACTGTTGGAGATGGGATGCTGGGAGAGATGGTACTTTGGGTACCATCCTGGTGCCTGGTGGGACACATCATCAGTTCACTGATATTCATTAAGGTTGTGCCTAGCTGTAATGCCTAACCAAAACCCACTGTGCTCCATACAAAGCATTTCTGATGAGAGACTGTTTTTTCAGGGAGCTTACAAAGTCATACAGTCTCTACTTAACAGCCAGGTGAATGACAAAGTCCAGTAAGTTGCTAGAAAAGCAAATAAATTTATATAAGTGTGACAGCCCAAATAGTATTACTGGGCTGTAGGAAAAGTAGGAAGATTGAGAAGCGGCTGAGCATAGAATTACGCAGTCTACTGCTTACAGCAAATAAACTGATGAAGCCAGCAAAAGTGAAGGAAGTGAAAGAAAAAATTAGATGAAAGAACAAAGAACATTAAAGGCAGATGTAAGGCTCAGCACAGTCGTTTCCTAAAATCAGCCAAGCAGTATTGTCCTGAGGGGAAGAACCATACTAGCCCCCCATATATAAATTTTATGAGCAGTCTTGTTCCAGGTCTTTATTGTACTTGTACTATAAACATAAATTCATATACTACAGAAATTAAGAAAGATTACAGACTAAATTCACCTACCCGTGACCAAATCGTGCTAGGTATGACCCCGGGATTATCCTCGGGAGGCAACAGCCCATATAAAAAATTTTAAAAACTGAAAAAAAGTCTAGTTTTAAAGATTACATTGTTAGACTGAGATTATTTAATACTTCCATATGAGGTGGTGCATATGTGTGTGTGTAATCAATGCATGTGTTATGCAAATACACACACACAGATACAGTCAGAGTTCACAACCAACCAACAGATGAAAGCTGGCAGGCCAAGCTTGCATCCTAGCGTTTTTGGCAGGAATTTCAGGGACTGGGTTCTATATTCTTAAATTGATTGTGTATCAGCACTTCTATATGAAATTACTTGCATCTTATGTTAAGGATTTCTTCTATTATGCAAAAAATCCCCATTCTTATTCTTACATTTCCAAGCTCAGTAAAGTAGCTTTTACACCCCACAAATGGCTTTCCCATTACATCTCTTAATGACCAGTAGACCCTTTAGCAGTGGCAGCAGCACTGAGTCACAGCACAGCACCGTGTTGCTGTGTGCCTATTGCACTGCGGTTTTCATTAACCAGATAGTGGAGCTTCTTCAGAGCGAGCCTCAGCAATGCCATGGTTTCCGCAGGGATTTGCTAGTCCATAAAATACAGAGCCATCCCTGATCCTGGCCAAGTTGAAAGAGTTAATGGTGATTAAAAAAGGGTTTATTAAGCAAAATTATTCTTGAGACTTTTCTTTAACCTTTTCTTCCCTCTTTCATACGTTGTCATCCTTTTGTTTCTAAATGGAAACTGTTCTTGTTCCTTACTACTCCATATGAAAGATCCAAACCAGTTCTGCCCCTTGAGAGGGGTCCTTGCTGCATACAGGATGCCCACAGAAAAACGACAAGGTGCCTGTGTGGCATTTGTCACAACTGTAATTAACCCTAATGGCCTTTTCCCTCCTCAAAGGAGACCTCCTGGCTCTGCCCAGGAGCGACTGCATCACGGCGGAACAGCAGTGTCTCTCCGACTCCACCTGCAACGTGACCTACAGGGTCCTGGAGAGCTGTGCCTTGGCCAAGAGCCGCCTCCTCCCGCTGGACCAGGAGGGCAGGGTGAGGTGTCTGGGCGCAGAGCTGGACCTGGGGAACAGCTCTCTGCTGCACTGCCGCTGCCACCGCCGCATGAAGAGGCAGGAGCACTGCTTACGCATTTTCTGGACCGTTCACTCCAGCGTGACAGATGGTGAGATGAAGTAATATGAATTTACAAGGTACTTGCAGGGCTCGGCCCTGCCTCCATCTGAAAACAACTGCAAAAGGCCTCTCCCCGGCACTCCAGGTATCGCTCTGGAGCTCGGGGTGGAGGAGTCTCTGCTGCTCTGTTTGATAAGCAGAGAAAACCGATCCCCTCCAGGACTGGCCCTTCAAATACACCAGGGATCCTAAGAAACAAAGATAGCTACTCTGAGACAGAGTTAGTGCTGTGAGGGGAGACTGCTGTGAAAATCACCTCAAAATGGTCATGTCAGTCCATCACTGAAGCTGTAATGCCATCCCTGAGCATGTGCCTTCCATCCTTGGTGGGACGCTGCTACCTGCCTCCCGCTAAAGGCTGCCCCAGCTGCCCCTCTCCTGCTAGTGCTGAGCCTGAAAAACCCAAGTGACAACACAGGCCAAATTCCAGCCAGAGGAAATCTCCCAATGAAATGTAGTGCTGCTTTGACACGGTAACACTCTTTCATCTCCAGCAGAACCATTCTTGGCATTTGGCTTTCAGCAAGACAGAGTGTTTCTGAACTCCTGCCTGAGGAAACACCCAGGCACAAATAAGAAAAAAATCAGTGTAAAAAAACCCAAACAAATGCTGGTCACAAAGCGTTTCCCCCACTGCATAAAATATCTTGTATCTCACCTAGGTTATTTCAATTTGGAGACCTCTCCTTATGAGAATCCAGCACATGAGGAACACTGGAAGACAGATTATAATAAACTGGCAGCTCTGTTATCAGGTAAGGATTGTAATGGTTTCCTGACATAATGCTGCCCTTTCTTATCTTTTTCAGGGGCTGAAAATTACTAAGATGACCTATTTGGGGTAATGGTCCCTTCAGTCAGAGGGATGCCCGCTCTGAATGCTTGCCCGAGTTTGTCCCCCCACCAAGTGTAAATAACGCCACAGATCCAGGCCCATGAAGCAGGGAATAACCCACAATGATGCATTTTCTGAAACAAACACCCTACATGAACCAGTAGGAAATACGATGTTGTAACTGGGGTAACTGCACTGCCACGCTACAGGCACGCAGCAGGACTAATTTGCTTTGCTCTTTTTCATGTTCCAAATCTGACCATCAAGTAAGGGCTACTCCTGTTCCCACACAGAATATCTCTGGAAACTTGCTTCACTCTTTCTGGGTTTCTTTTGGCTTTACAGGCTCACAGTTAGCAGGAGATGCAACAAACCCGTGCCTGAAAGCAACTCACGTCTGTAACCTGAGCAAGAAGTGTGTTCGCCTGCGCACGGAGTACGCCTCCATCTGCACCAAGGGAGCGGGAAGCGAGGACATGTGTGACCGCCGCAAATGCCACAGAGGGCTAAGGAACTTCTTTGAGAAAGTCCCTGAGGATTTCACCAAAAGGATCCTTTTCTGTCCATGTCAAGATGAACTTTGTGGAGAGCGACGTCGGAAAACTATTGTTCCCGATTGTTCCTTCCAGTATAACACCAAACCCAACTGCCTCTGGCTTCTGGATTCCTGCTTAGAAGATCATATTTGCAAGTAGGTCCAGCAGCAGCAGACATTAGCCAAAAGAAGAGCATAGGTGCTGATAGTCTCCTTTTCCTTCCTACAGATCCCGGCTGGCCGACTTCCAACAGAACTGTCAGCCTGCGGACACGTCTCTGGATGGCTGCGCCCCGCAGGGCCACGCTGCCTGCCTGCAGGCTTACATGGGGATGATCGGTAAGTGGTACCCGCAGCAGCACACGGGACGAATGCTTTTGGGCCACAAACTCGCAGGCATGCTCTGATGCTGTGAAGGACCCTCTTGCTCTCCCGCAGGAGGCAGTGCTCAGTCTGCCAGTTACCATGCCTCAGCCTGACTGATGCTGGTGTTCCCTCTTGCTTCCGAGTTAAATGCAGCCTAAAGAGAGCTCTGCCATGGCCATTATTGCTCTCCTTTGTCCCATCCTCTGCTGTCAAATCGGCAGCACATGCCTGAGATTTCCGAGCACCTACACCATCAGCTGGCGCAAACTGCTCTGGCCCCCAGGACCTGCAGGGACCAAGTTGCTCGTGTGGCAGGAGTCACATGCCATCACAGGGATTAGACAGGACATTCCCTGGTGGTTTGACTCCTGATGGTCTGTTAGCATCGCAAACACTGTCCTGTCAGAGCCATACAGAACATGGCACCACCAGCCATGAGAAGGTGGGTCGTTTTTGGAGCTGCCAACCTGCTCGTGCTTTTTCAGAGTGGCTGCAAAGAAGAGCAGTATCTCAGAAGCTCTAAATCTAGACTGTGCCCTCTGCTCTTCCAGATGTCTTTGCTGGTTTTATGCTAAATGAACTCTGGCTGAATGGCACACTATGGGTGCGCAGCAGTTGTTTGGCAAAAGGCATTTGGCCACGCAGCATGTCTGGCTTTTGTTGCCGTGTCCTGGCAGGTGCTTCTCACCCTTCGATCCAACACCTGCAGCAACTTCAGTTGTCAGTGCAGCCTCCACCAGATTGCCAGAGTCAGGGGCAGCAACTCCACATGTCCTGGCAGCCCAGCAGAGGTCACGTAGAGTCACCCAGGCCAGGGTCACCCCGTGGGGGCTCCCAAGGGAAGGCGCCTCCCCCCGAGGCAGCATTCCCTTTAGTAGGATAGGACACATGAGGCTGCTGTTGTTTGGTGACATGAATCCTGATTGCAGTTTCTGGGGGGTTGGGACAGGTACGCCCATGACACCAAACTACATCAGTAACTCCAGCGTGGAGATTTCCCTGTGGTGCACGTGCGAGAGCAGTGGCAACCAGAAGGAGAAGTGTGACCAGATACTCGGCATGTTTGAGAGCAACAAATGCCTTGGTAAGCATCAAACATCACAGAAACAAAGAAACAGCTCAGCACAGGGTAACTCAAATCCTGTTGATTTCAAGATCCTACAATCAGTTGTATCCCCATGGTCTCCTTCCCAACCTATGGGACCAGCCTGGATCTGCTCTCAGAACTGTTTCTGTATATTTTGGCAACACTTTTGTTCATCTCAAATCCCACAAAACTATTTCCAAACAGCATTCAAATGAAGGGGTTGCAAAAACACCTACCACCCAGAGAGGTCAGACACACTGCATCCATAGGTCACCAGGATTATGGGGTTTGGGTTCCCCCCGTCCCCTCCTCTCCAGTGCTCTCCTTTGGCCCTCACTTACTTAGTCAAGAGAAGCAGCTCCGGACACAGGTCACTGGATTCTGCAGCATTGCAGTTACAAAAACTCTGTTAAATACAATTATGTAATCCTAAGTCTGTATTTCTTTATGTCCGTAGCATTCTAGCAACAGACCTTAGTAAGATTTAAATATTTTATGTTTGTAAAAGCTTCCAAAGGATATCGAAGAAACCAGTAGCATTAGATAAATGATTAATATTTAAACCTACCTCCTGCTGTATAGAAAAGCCTTGCACCCAGCACTATAGACACACCTTCAACCTAAACACCCCATCTGAGGTATTACGTACCTGCTCCTTACAAAACAGACAGCTGGGAAAGTCCCAGAGGAACCCAAAGGTCCTCAAGTACAGTGCAAATTGGCTTTGCAGTCTGCTCGACCTCACAAGTAAACCCACAAGCTAACAGGGCACTGACTGAAAAGAGAATATGTATTTTCTAAATCAAAGCCACACGGCCTGTGAGTGCATTTCCTAAAATAGCTTCCCTAGGCTTCTGTTCATGACTCCAAGATGTGCACAAAAAAAGCACAATAAGACTCTTACTTTCCTTCTGTTTGCAGAAAATACCATTTGGTCTCAAATGCACCTGAAGCAGACAGCTCTAGAAAGGCAGGAAGACTTATTTTATTCATCTTCCCTAAGCTTCCAAGGAGACAGTGCCAGCACAGCTCTTGCTTCAGAGATGTCCCAGGTATGCATTGCTTTGTTGCCTTCACAAAGCAGCGAGTCAAGTGGCATAGAGACAGTAGCTGGAAAACCTTGGATCTGGAAATGTCCGATTTCGGACACCAAAGCAGGGGATGCCACGTGCATGCAGAGCCCTGGACCACTTTACCTCAAGCTATTACTTAACAGACAAGCAGAAACAAGAAGCCACAGGACTTGCCTGTAATCCCACATTAGCGCTCAGAACCAGGGGCTCTGCAGCCAAGCATTTGAGCATAAATGTGTCTAACTGGGATTCATTCCTCCTTGTCCTTTCCTAGGTGGCTGAAGGGAAGGCACAGCGAGACATCTCCGAACACAGCAGCATGCCCATGGCCTCCTCTGTCTATTCTGGAGCTGCTGTTTCTTGGCCGTCTCTGGCTCTGTTCCTGCCCCTGTTGCTGAGCTCATGTTAACTTGGCATAAATAGCATCTTTCCTTCCCATATTATTAACCATATTCCATATCCAGGCACCTCCCAGTATTGATTTACCTTTGGGAAAGAGAAAGCTTCCAGAAAAGCAGAATGGAAGAGCCTTAACCCAGAACAGCATACATTGCAATCCTCCCCTTGACCTTCCCTGGTCAGTTTGCACCAAGCTCTGCAGATACGGTGATCGCCGTTTTATTGCTTCTGCTGCCTTCACAGTTTGAGTAACAGGCTAATATTCCAGCACAATATTTTAAAACAAAGGTCCTAGTTCTGTCAGAACTTGGGCAGGGTTCCATTTCTGACTGCAGGGAGGGACCTGACACAGTACGTCCTACCACCTCACCTTCTGGAGCTCTTCCTCAGGCATACAATCATAGGATGGTATGAGTTGGAAGGGATCTTTAAAGATCATTTTCTTTCAACCCCCCTGCCCTGGGCAGGGACACCTCCCATCACACCAGGTTACTCCAAGCCCCGTCCAACCTGGCCTTGAACCCCTCCAAGGATGGGGCAGCCACAGCTTCCCTGGGCAACCTGGGCCAGGCTCTCACCACGCTCAGAATGAAAAATTTCTTCTTTATGTCTAATCTACACCTACCCTCTTTCAATTTAAAACCATTTCCCCTTGTTATGTCACTA
>JAOQGH010000051.1:39572335-39582504 GCA_025769975.1 Gallinago jamesoni
TCTGTATTGATTTTGGGGGTTGTCCCAACCCAGATGCAGGACCTTGCACTTGGCCTTGTTGAACTTCATGAGGTTCACGTCGGTCCACTCCTCAAGCTTGTCACGGCACAGAGCACAGCATTCCATCTTAAAGACTGCAAGTCCACGCTCCAGGATGGGTTGCAAGTTAAGTTTAATAGACATAAAGTCCCTGGTAAACAGCAATTCTGGATTACTTTCAATCCCATTTTCAAATACATTCTTATGAGTATATGGAAAAGACCATCTCAGATCAAGGACATTATACTACAATTTATACTCTTGCTGCTTTCTGTTTTGCCCCTTGCAACATATATATATAATCCATTATCACAGCTAGCAACAGACTTGGGTTTTGTGGGTTAAGATGGACTTCTGTGCTCAACTCCAGTAAATTTAGTCTTATCTAGCAAAGGATGACTTTTCCCAGCCTTAGGACGAACCTTCTTAGTAATACTTAGAGAATACATATAGCTCATTGAAGTTGTACTGACCACAAAACCCCCAGGACATTCAGTCACAAAAATCTCTGGAAGCTGCCACTACCTTGTACTTCTCCATGTGCTCTTGTTGTCATTGTCCCTTCCATGCTGCCTGCCCAATCTCCTCCTCCGACAAGCTCTGCTTCATGAACCTGTTTACTCCGAGTGTAAATGTGTGCAGTGTTACTGGTGTTATTTTGTACTGCATTTGCCTGTTAAAATGTGGTGTTAAGTGAATATTGATTTCTGGGCCTAGGTTAATAGTCCACAATCAATTGTGTGCATGAGTTGCCTCATCCGCCAGGCTCTCAGGGTGGCAGCTGAAATCCTTCTCTGCCACGTGCGATGCCCCTCACTCACCCTGGCTACAGCAGACCCGAGCAATACCGTAAACAGCCAAACAATATTATAATACTGAGTAGATGCAGAACAGGTGGGTATTTCTTTTCATGCTGTGCTTCCCCTGGTGCCAGGGAAGCACCAGCTGAATGTTTGTCCTTCTGCAGTGGCAATATTTCCATTTCAATTTCCAGCCTTCTTTTTACATCCTGGGCAGGTAGGGCAAGGAAATTGCTGCACATAGCAGAACCATCTCCTCTGTTGCACAGAGAGGTGACATCTTATTTCTGCACAGTAGGAACAAATATCATGCCTTACTAATAAAGGAGTATGAATGCTGCTATTTCTGATTGCCTTCTGAAATACAGCTGTTTGGATCAAGAGACAGCACTGTTCCCACATTTGCTACCATTCTTTAACTAAAGCAGAGTCCATGTTACCATATTCTAATATCTACATTAGACCATCCTCCTTATGGTGGGACTAGAAACGTGTCAAGGCTCTTAACTGTAGTGTAACAATGTCTGTCATCTCCAGAATTTAGTGGAGAGTAACAGTGAAGAAGATATTTTTCTTTCCACTATTCCACAAATCAGTGATGGTATTTGTGAGAATAATGGAGTAGATTTCCCTAAGCTGTCTGTACCACACAGTGTGCTGCATCCATCTGCTCCTTTATCTTTCCCCACTTTAGTGCTCTAAGACAGGTTGATATGGAAATCACAATTAGCATTTTGTGTTCATATTCATGGCACTGTGGACCTGTAGCCCCTTGCTACAACAACCTAAGAAGGCTGTTGATTGCAATTGCAGCCTCCTGTCATGTCCTGGATTACATAGGAAAATGCTTGACACTCAGACAAATTCTACTCTAGACTTAAAGTGAAACGTGTCAGTTTGGGTTTTTCTCCCAAGCGTCCTGTGTCCCTTTCGCATATACATATGCACATTTGTTCATCAGTAACTGCAAAGAAAATTCACTTCTTAAGACACCTGCGTTCACAGGTACTCACCTGTGAGGAGTGCAAATCCAGTTGCACTTAGACTTTCTTAACACCTAATCTCCAAATATCACAGTCGCTCAATTACACAGCACACACAACTGCTACTAAGAAATGTCATGCCAGTATTGGTTCAGTTTGTTAGCACCACTAATGATCAGAGACTGGCACGGTTACCTAAACCCATTCAGAACTGTTTGTACTAACCCTACAACTGAGCAATGCATAAAACTCCTTCAGCTTCTGCTTCTCGGAAACTGGAATACGTCATCCCATGAGTACCTTTGGTCTAAACACAAAAATTAGAAATTCTCTGCCCTGACAGTCTTGAGCTCTTAGCAAGTGTATAAAAGGAGGGAACCTTCTAGTTGTAATGTAGATTATTTTTAAAATAATGCCAAATCTCACTAATAAAATTTATCTGGCAACTCTAGAAGTCTCCTGCCTTCCTTCACATTTAACACAAGCAACGCACCTCGTCTCCTTCTGCTGGAGGTATTACGGGAGAGAAATTTAAAGAGCAGAGTTCAACAGAATCTCTTAAGACAGCTTTTGCAGAATCACTCACTGTCAGGTACTTCAGACGTGGCTTGTACAACCCTGACATGGCTTTAGATCCCTTAACGCGGTCTAAGGTGGCATTTAACCCCTCCTTCTCCAGCAGCAGCTCAGGGTCTGCCTCGGGGAAGCTGTTCCTTGGGTGACAAAGCAGAAGCAACATGCGTTTCTTGCTCGAGGTCACGAGGCAAGCATTGCCAGAAATAAGCCTTGAATCTGGAAGTCCACAATTGTGGCTTTGCCTCATTAAAATAATTCCCACTGCCTCCAACAAAGGCACGTGTTTCAGTAAGAATCAAGTGACTGCAGTTTCCCTTTTAAAGGGCACACAATACCTATTGCGGATGACAAAAAAACTAAGCTTTCTTTCAAACAGTAACTCCAGGCTACAGCTCTCTGGCACGTCTCAAAACCTGCAGCAGCAAAAGGCGACTTTGTGTTGAGGAGAGACCAGGACAGGTTCACACCTACAAAGAACGTAAGTATCTTTTTCAATAAATCCTAAAAATCACAAGTCACTCCATTTGCCAAAACGGTAGGCAACTTCACACACAGACTTTCAAAGTAATCTTTGAGGCATCCGTGAACCAGTCAAAGCTTTTGGGGACAACAGCAGAGCAGCAGGAACCTACCACTGAGCTCCGCATATACCTCAGCACTGCCATGGAGCTCAACCTGCTTCCAGCTCCTTCCCCCATGGAAAGAGCCACTGGTAAATTCGACCAGCATCTCATCACCGCTACCTCAATCAGCAGCTAATCATCACTGCTACCTCGGGGATTTTGTGGCCGAACCTCTTTCCAGCCGCGGGCACAGCGTGGGCTGGTCTCTAATGGAAGCTCTTCTTCCAGCGACCATCACTTCTCCAGGAAGAGGCCCAGGCCCAGGTTTCTGCAAACCCCAGGGTTGGCAGAGGTCTCGGATGCAGCACTTTCTGCAAGTGCCTTCATGAAAATAGCCCCACGTGCTTTCCATTTACAGCTGATCACCTCCATTATCCCCAGGCTGGGAGGAGATGATCAGCGATTGTTAAGTGCTCGAATCAGACTAATAGCTCGCTGCTAATTCCCCCAGTAATGCGAATCCAAATTCCTGGTAAACAAACTGACTGCTTTTCACACACAGGGATGAATGCCAAAAGCCTAATATTAGAGCTCTGGAGCTAAAGCTTTTAGAGCAATCCTGTCCTCTCAAAGATGTTTAATGACATTATATGATGTACTAAATAATTAGAAAATGAAGGCCCACTTGCAATCAATGGGTTACTGTCTAATTATGATGAAAAAGGGGCTCTACCCTGTTTTAAACAAGTTTATACTAAAATGGTGCACCTGATAAATGGTGCTGATAACTATGCCTTTACCTTTGGGCAGAACAAGGCAGCCATTAAACCAGCACAAGATAATTGCGTGATTTTTGGCTCATCTTTCTTCTTATTGGTCCCACCTGTTTTCCTGTAAGGCATGAGCTGTTTTTCCCTTCCCCCCATCAGATGACAACGTTTATTAAGCAACATTCAAATAGCTCATCCTGATGGAGAGAAGAGTCATCTTTCTGTGGCCAGAATCACTGAGTTCACACCAGCAGATGCTCAGAGCTGAGACACGTAGCCTGGAGCCTCCAGAAGCCCCAGAGGCTTCTGCGAGAAGAATTGCTAGCAAGCCTGAGAGCACGGGAGAAGATTACAGTTATCTCTGCGCGTAGATGAAAAGGCTGAGAAGGCTGATTATCTGGCTGAATTATAGCTCAGCAACCTCTGATCAAAACAAAGAGAAAAATTACAGAAAAACACTAAACAGAGCAATTGGATTGATGTATCTAACAATTTTTATTCCATTTCACAACAAACCCACACGTACAGTCTAGTCTGTTTCATGTATCATCCTCTGGAAGATGGTGCAAAACAGTTGCATGAGATTTTAGTTTTCTTTCTCCTGCCACAACCATCTAGGTTTTCACATTCACATCCAAAACTAAATTTAAATATTTTGATCTTTATATTACCATCTTCCTCCTCCCAGTATACTGCTGAGGTAAGGAAAAAAGAGGTGTTTTTCCATAATGATGCTTCTTGTTCTAAACTGTGTCCATTCCTACCCCCAAGTGTTCTGTGTTTGGTCAGAGAGGAAGGTTACAGGGAGACATCTGTGTTGCAACACATACAGAGAGCCAAAATTAAAATTTTGTTTTACAGTGGCATATTCAGCAAGAAAAAGCTGCAAGCTGTTTTATAATGCTGGAATTACTGTTGCAGATAAATTCCCCTGGCATTCACAAGTGACTATTTTAAACTCCACTGAGATAATAACACTTACTCCATTACTGCGAGACACATAAATCATAACACATTTGTTCTCAGAAAAAAACAAGTATTATGTGACATTATATGTATGAACTTGTGACTGATAACAGGAGGTTCCTTGCAGTCTTAAGTCTCTAAACAAAGTAAATGGAAACTTTTCAAAGCGGTTTTCTGCAACATTTGTCCTATTTTTGTTATTCTGCTTTTTTCATATACATTGGGCATTTCAATAGACTACAGAAAGGGTGGTTCCCCTCCGAATTTCTTAAAACCTCTCAGTTTTCAACAGTTAAAAGCAGAAAAGGTGTTTTCTCCTAAGAAAGGGACACTATTAAAAGCAAACTGGCCTCAAACCTACATGCCAGTTTAGAATACCATGAGATTTTACCAAGGGCTCTTAAAAAATAAAGCCAAGGACTTCCAAGAACTGCGGGGTGTTGGTTATAATTCAGTGCTTCCCTTTTACTTGGGACTAGCAGAAAATGACAAGAGTCAGAATAATGGCAAATGTTTCTTCATAATGGGGCATGTTAGTTTTCCAGATCTTGCACGCTGCACAATTCTGTTCTCTTTGCACCTATTATTGTTGTAGTCTCTCATGTACTTTCAGATTCATACACAACTCGCTCAAGAAATGTTTTAATAAAGGGTGAGCAAAGGGCCACTGTGCTCTCCTCCCTTTCCAGTTTTTTCCCCCACCAGTCTAGCACTTCAATTACTTTCCCTTCAATTTAAGCTTGCCCATTAGATACCATCATTACAGGTCACTGAGCCCCACTGCAAGGAACTGAAATTTCTTTAACCATCAGAGTTACTTGTTGTGCAGCTTTCCAAACCAGCAGGGGTTTTGTTGGTGGTTTTTTTTTTCCCTTCCCCAAAGAATCTTTCGATTAACTGAAGTCAATTTTGCTAAGTGCTAGTGGCTCTCAGAAGCTTGTTGTGTCAGTGATCCCCAGGGCTCCATTATGTTTTCAGGGCTATAAAACAGGAATTGCTCAGTCTTTTTGCAGAAATGTGAGATTAGCAGCTAATTCTTCCAGCCCCAAGCTCTTTGGATTTCACTCCCACCATTCTGAATCAGAGCACAGGCATCTTTTATGCCAGTTCTAGCAGAGATTAGTTAAGAGATTTCCCATCTTTTTACGCAATTTCAATCCAGCCCTGTGCAAAATTTTTAATGCACAAGTACCTTGAATACACCACAGAACTGACTGCTGTTTTGCACCCAACCTGCAGCTGCAGTGGAACCACAACAGAGGCACCTCTTTAGGGCATTGTTAATATGCCAATATAAATCATAGTGCAAATGCAAATAATATGGAACTGCAAATCACAGTGCAAATGCAAGTTTTAAATACATTTGCAAGACAGAAAGGTCCCTAGAGAGAGATTCTGACTTCTCATGAAGGAATTTACTAAAAAGTTGGGAGTAAAATCTTAACTGTTTAATTCATACTCCGTAGGACATACATTCCCTCTCAGGGCTGAAACACTCATCTCTGGTTAGATCTCACCAGAAATCCTACTATTATTTATGATAGCACAATATTACTCAGGTATCCACCCAAGTCTGTATTTTAATTCAGATTTTCAAGCACGAACTTCTCAGTTCAGAATCAAGTTGCCTATGTTAAGGCATAACATTTCCAAGATTTAGTCTAACACCCTCTTTTAAGACCCAAATAATTTTTCGTTTTCAGATGTCTTTTGTATTTCAGTTCTGATTATGTCCTCAATCAGCAATGCCACACAGATAGAACTAAAAATGGTCTGCACACTTGCTAATCTAATTAATTCACTGCTTTTGACATACAGTTCATATAATCTGATATGTTGCAAAAAAAATACAAACACAACTCTTCCAACTAAACTCAGCCACATCACATCCTGCTCTGGCAGAACTAAGGAACATATCAAAGGTGACACAACCCCCTGCCACAGGGCACGGCTGATCTCCAGAATTCCTCCAGCATGAACTCCACTTCAGCAGAAGCAGCACCAACCTTGCCTTTCATGAGTCAAGATTTCCTGCATGTCAGGCTGCTTCCCCAGAAAAAGCAGTAAAGCCTCCTGAAGGGACAGATCAAAACTCCATTCCATTCTGTTCCCAGCTCCTGAATAAAGCCAGATGCTTGAGGGAGGGGAGAGGAAAGAAAAGATCCTTCCCTCTACATGTGAATTACAGAGTACTGATTTTTGGAGAAAAGGCACTGAAGGGTGGGTTTGCATCAATTACTCTGTGATGTGCTTCTTTGAGGCCATCAGTCACCTCTACCCAGGGGCCCTCATCCCCAGCACAGCCCTTTACTGCCAAGTACCTTTCTTTTAAAATGGCCAATAAACCTACTTTTTGGGACTCACGTTAACCTTTTGCCACACTGAAAAATCGTTGAGTATTCCTCTATTTTCTGGATTCTGGTATTTCCTCATTCCTCTGCCATTCATAGCTTTGGGCTGGAAAGAAACCAGATTATGCAAAAGCAATGCCATGACCCAGCAGAACATACCACCATTGCAACTACAACATGTACAGGCTTCTATTAACAGGAGGCAATGGCACTAATTACATATGTAAGTCTCTGACAAATCAAAAGTGACGGGTCAAGAATTAAATCAGGACTGGTTGCATTACTTCAAGTAAAATTGACTACTCAATATAAGCCTAAGAACATAACTAGGAATCAATAAGATGTAAGAAATAAAAAGAGGTGTAGACCAGGTGTTAAGCAGTTTCCTGAGCTCTACTTACCAGTGAAATAGAACCAGAAGTCGAGGAAATTAATTTTTGCCCTTAGGCGCATATTTCATTATTGATATAATTTAAAGCTGTCCTAGTCGACCTCTCCACACTGGGTAACAAACAGAAATTTAATTGTGTATTTGTCAACACTGAAGCACTGTCCTATTCATGCCTTAAGGGAAAAAACAAAGCCTTCTCCTGGAAAGGAAAACGCCTGCTTTCTAACCAAAGAATTCCAGTTCTCAGACAAGATGTTGACCTCCAGGTCCTCAGATACTCATGAAGTACAAGCCACTCAGCTTCCATTGAGATTTTTCTGGAAGAGAAAAAAAATTCCAGCACTGAAGTTGGAATGCGATGTTGTTACATCCAGTAATTCTCAGCCTGTGTCAAGCGAAAATACAGTAGCCAGACTGATGCATTACATCCTACTTAACCTAAATTTTCTTGTTTTTTCATTATCATTATACTTATCAATATAACTTCAGATACCAATTGTATTTTTGCTCTAACATTTTTGAAAGGCTCTGTGTACCATGCAGTAAGGTAGTTAATTAGTAAAGAGAAAGGAGGGGAAAGGCTTGGAATCTGCAGAGTACTGAGTAAGAAATTTTTTTTATCATTATATGACTAGAATAACAGGGAAGCAACTTACTCCTTAAACAAAGAAACAAATGAAACTTGCTTTCACAGATCCATTGTCATCTTTGAAGTTACAGTATAGATATATATATTGTGGGCTGTGTGTATATATACACACACACAATAAACCTGTACTCCTAACGATATCCCAATCAGGCAAGAAATGGAAAATGCTGTAAACCCACTTGGGATTCTGTATGTGCTGACCATTGAGTGACACAAGCAGGAGCAGACTGACGCCGAGTTCTGTCAGAGTTTTCCCTCACAGCTCCGATTTTCATGTCTCCTTGTAGCCGCTGGCTTCAGAAGCACACAGACATCATGAAACAGTCACTCGCTGCCACGTTTGGCTGAACAGCCACCACTCGAGCACTGGAAACACAATCATAGCCACCTCTATTTCCATTTCCTTTATTCAATCATATATACCTCTGGTTTTGAGGAGATGGATCAACCCCACAAGCACCGCAGAAAAACAAGTGGCTCAAACAGTATTCAAAGAAAAAGCAAGAACATTTTATACAGAGCAAGAGAACCAGCTTCCTGCAGTGCCTGTCACCGAGTGTGAAGCGTATACAGAAGTAAAAACGTGACAGAATCCTGACTTTATATCATCTTTACTAATGAGACTTACAACCTTCTCCCTAAGCAAATGCGTAAACACACATACAGCAACCAATTACACAACAAAACAAAATAGCTCCTTGCGGTGAACTTCTATGAACTAGTGGCTTTATCTTATTAAGTGCTGCAAAAATGATTTTGCACTAAAAACATGCATTTTATTTTTCAGACGCTGAAATAAAAATTTCCCAATCTGAGAACTGGCATTTTGCATATTTGGCAATATGGTTTCATAAACAGATTACCTCTTCCAATCCAGCAATGTTTCCAGCTGGATTTAGTCATTTACATGGTTGCTTCATGACCTAAAATGTAAAAAATGACTCATTTATCTTCAGGTCTTCATACCCTGTCTTCATCTAAATTTACACCTTTCTCAGCAGCCCCAAATGAATCAAAGGAGGAAATAATCCATTGAGAAGGATTAGAAACGCATATGGTCAGTGGACCAGCTCTGGACCAGCCCTGCCCAGACTCACCAGGAACACCTGGACATGCAGCCAGGAATGTGGACAGCAGGACAAACTCACTTTACAAGATATTTAAAAGAAAAGCCAATCATTTAGATATCTATTTTGCACACACTGAGCTAATCTGGACAAAATCTAACATAAAAGGAGGACACATTTCATAACACAAACAAGTGGACAGCTTCAAGCAGGGGGCTCTTGTACAGCCTAATGCAGATGTCAGTTAATTAGAGTAGAAGGTTATATCATTAGCAGCCAAATCGATATAAAAGGAATTAAGAGCTCGGACAGCAAGCTCCCCTGCTTTCCAGCACAGCACCCGGGGCTGTATTTAGCTAAAATTCAATACACATTAGTGGACAATCAATGTAGTCTTGTAGGGGGATGTCTTCTTGAAATACTTTAATTGGACTCTCTAGTGTTATCAGTGCTAAACAAGATGTCAGATTAATGTAGAAGCCTTCCCAAATGGGACTGGCAGCCCACAGTCTGGAAAAGCCACTTTTACTTCTATTAAAACCTCACTGGCTTTCCAACACGTATTAATAGTACCATTTTCACAGTTATCTTAAGAAAGAGTGACTGAGAAGCATCATTACATACAGGTGCTCCATCCTGTAACACTCAGCCATCTCCAAACCAGGAACAGCAGATCCCCCTCCCCGATTTGCAATTTCAGTCCCAGGAATCATTAATCAAGAACCTGCCAGTCACACTAGACTGACAGTTTTTACCCTAAATTTATAACCTCTGCAGAGAATACAAATCAATATTGAAATTACCAAGTGTAAAATATTCAATTGACAACTCCTGTAACTGGTATGAAATTTGACATAGCAATATTATATATATATATAATATTAATATGTATATATCAGTATATATGCACCTGGGCCGGAACAATCCTCGCCATCAGTACAGACTGGGCGACGAGGGGTTAGAAAGCAGCCCTGAGGAAAGGGACTTGGGGGTGCTGATGGACGAGAAGCTGGC
>JAOQGH010000051.1:39583117-39616886 GCA_025769975.1 Gallinago jamesoni
GGGGGTGTCCCTGTGACTGCAGGGGGGTCAGACTAGATGGCCTTTGGAGGTCCCTTCCGGCCCAGATGATTCTATGAATATACTACACTCAAAAATTTTTATATTGCTGTCCATCCAAACTTTACCAAAATCTGTCCTATTGCCTCACCCCTATGCAATTCTTAATAACTTTATTTGTAAAAGACTGTCATGTCAAAGTACATGCTCTTTCACAAAGTATGACCTTTAACCAGCCTAAAATTTTTTTTTTGGGGGGGGGGGAATATGTTAACATAGTAAATGAAAAGAGTGACATCATAGTCAAAAAAAAGCAGTAAGGTTTCATAAGAAAAGCCCATGTACTAGAAAATAGAAAATATGAAGGGTCATGCAAGGTTCTGGAGAGAATATATTAATTACTACATAATGTAAAATAGAAAGAGCCATTTTCTATTGCTCTTTTTGAAGGCAATGAACAGAACAGCATCTCTTTAAATAAGCAAAATGTTCTTAAGGATCAGCAGTGCTCACTGCACAATGGACTGTCAGGAGAAGATTTCAGTTGGAAAGAAAAATCACAGCCCAGTCTTGGAAAAAAACTAACATTCACTCACTGCGTAGCACCTTATTGCTATGTGAACTTGAAGGTATTTGTCAATTAACACCCAGCTATTTAAAATTATGCCCCTGCTTTTAAAAATTATGCCCCTGAAAAATGCATTGCAAAGATCAGCTTCCTCTTTTGCAACTTTATAGAATACAAAATGCATAACTGCCAAACAGCATAAATCTGCAGCTCTGTAAATCCCCAGCTGACAATCAGCACATTCACCGAACTCATCTCCATCAAAAAAAAACCAAATCACAGGGGGTGAGGAAAGAAAACAAAGAATTACAAGTCTTTCTAGGGAACCATAAGGGTATTTTAACAGACAACGTACTATGACACAACCGAATACATTAAGGAAGTGTTATGCCTATCAATTCACAATGCACATGCTGATGCAAAAAATTGGATTATAACCTACGGCTCCACTAATTACTGTTGTAGTATTTGTCAAACATGCTTTTTAAATAACATTTCCCCAAACTCTTCACATGGGACACCAGAATTTATTGCTTTTGGATGTACAGTCCAAAAACCAACTCAGCACAATAAAAATTCTGAAGGTTATATCAATGTAACCTGTGTAGCTTTCAGACTTTATACAGCACATTCATACTGTGTCCTGGAAAAACATGAAGCCATTACTCCTCCCTAGTAATAAATCATCTAAGCAATGTAGTACTTTCTATAATGGAAGAGCTACACACTCTATCGTCCATTACCTTCCAGTTTAATTAAATGTTCCTTGAATAAATCTTGTGCTTACACTCTTGCAACACGCTACCAGTGCTGACTTCTCCATTTACAGACTGGCTGGATCCACTCCAATCATCCCTGTTCATCGTACCCGTCACTCACAGACAACTCCAGGCTCTCAGAGCTCTCCTCTCCGGATCCCTCTTTGCTAGTTATTAATTTGATATGTCTGTAGAACTGAATTAATTATATGAGCTAGGTACCAACAGACCTTTTAGCTTGCTTTATGTAGAGTGGCCAAGAGGTTGAAGGAGGACAGGACACCAACATTCCTTGAAGTGAAACCATTAGGAAAAATTACATTTTCTAAGCAGGAATACGTGCACTTGGTTTAATTTCAGTTTTCCATTAGGCAGAAAGCATTGGTTCAGGAAGCATGAAAAGCCTCCTCTTTGCCTTTGAACACAAAATCTTCTTACTGATCTACCCTGGGAGCACAACAGCAGTGTGAAGAGAAGACTTCAGACAAGTCAGAGCAATTTTAAAACACAATTATCCTTAAAACAGCTACATGTTTTTAGTCTGCTGAAACACCAACCTGTTTTACCTTTAGTTAGAACCGAGGGAAGGGCAATGTTGGTCAACTGTCATCCTTCAGCAGATGAAGGGATATATTCGAGAGGAGATGCAGTAACAGTTTAAACCACTATTAAATCATTAACAGTCATCTGACCAAATGCCACTTGCAACCTGGGAAGAGAAGGCATCAAACGCCATGAAAGTTCTTCCAGATCATGTCAGCACCTAATAAAACAGAATGAGAATAAGCAGTAAATCACATACCACTGGCAGTAAACCTATACAATGCGATATTTTCCTTTCCTGAGCCAAGACTGTTACCAGGAATTTTTATAATGTTGTATTTTAACATGCACTCCATGATCATTGGGAGTCATCCTAACTTTTCACGATGATAAGAAAAACAAAGTAATCTACTTTCATTAAAAACATCCCTACAAAAGCCCATTTATTGCATCTCCATTATATTAATCTAGTGGGGTTTGTGGAGTTTTTACATTTCTTGCTCTTAAAAGGGAGAAGAGATATATTCTGTATATATGTTTACAAAACTTTAACAACCTGAGCATTTAAATGAAATGCATAAAACTCTCTGAAACAGCTTAAAAGCATGGATTACAGAAATTATTAAATTAAGTACTTCAATGACTCGAGCTAACACTCAACACACCAGTGTTGGAGTTAAACCACCATTTAAACCGAAGGTCCTTAAAACCCTGATTTCTGTTGACCTGTGGAAGATTAACTGGAAACAATCTATGTCCTAGAAGTCACTACTGAGTTTCTTGGACTTTCTAATCCATCATAATGTGGCCAGCACCAGACAATTTAGATGTACAAAATTCTGTTTCAGAACAGCATCACTCTCAATTAAAGAAAATAAAGTCAATTAGGTGCAGAACATACTTTAGTAATATTTAACTTCATTTTCCTCAGGATGTCTAATATGCACTGTTACATCAAGGAAATAAATTTTGCATTTTTATCAGATCCACTGACAGCAGAAACCACTTTTGCAGCAATTCATCAATGTGGAAGAAGACTACATGTGCACTACTTTATCTTCCATCCGAATCAGTACAGCTCAGTTAACGAGCTAGGAAGTTTAATCTAATTAGCACAGGACAGGTAATAAAAGCCCTGTAATCGGGCCTCAGTGGTGTTGTTCACTTGGATATTCCTAATGTTCTTCACAAGAGCAATGCTTAAAGATCATTGAGTTCCAAAAGAACTGGTGAAATTGGAAAAATTCATAACAACAACAGCTGAGAAATTTACAACTATGCTGGAAAGTTAATTAAAATTAATTTTATCACCACCACAGTAGAGCCTAGCCTGCTAGAAGACATTTTTAATTTCATTCTAACACCAGGACTATGAAGCAGAAATAAAATTACTTTCTTAATACACGCACCGATATCTGCCAGAGGCACCTGGCTGGAAAGACACTTTGCAGAACAGGTCCTGGGGTCCCAGGGACACCGAGCTCAGCGCAAGCCAGTGGCCAGCCCTTGACAGTGGCATCCTGGGCTGCATGAGGATTTTCAGCCCAATTAGTTCTTTCCTTACCACCTAGGTGCACATCATCAGCACAAAGACAAGGATAGGAGGTGGAGGAGCAGCCGTTCTGGTGCACAGTACAGAGGGTGGTGCTTGGTAGTGCCAGTGGAGCCACAGTGTCCCAGTGCCCTCGACTGCCTTGCGGGCACCCACCAGATGAAGACACCACCCAACACATCATCTCCAGTCCCTCTTCTCCCCAGTGAGCTGTAGGGTGCACAGCAGCACACCCAATGCAGGCCAATCAAACTAATCTAGTTCATACAATTGGGCGTAACCATAATTTTTGAAAACTAGTTAAAACAATTGTCTGTGTCTCTTGAGAAGGGAGCATATCTATTCTCCATTGAGTCAGAATGGCAGTTAGCAGCAATCTGAAGGGTCTCGAATAACAAAATCCTTAAGAATCTGCATGATTCTCTACAGTTTCACTGTGTATCTAGGGGTCTCAGCAGACAATATGCTAAACCAATGCTGCATGCTGGTTTCCTCAGAGCATCTGGGTAGTTATGCATGCAAAGCTGATACTGCATTCAAGCTCATCAGAAGCTGCAATTAAATAAGATCTCTTCAAAACAGAAAATATATGGCATGAGTCAATGGATTTCTCAGATACAGAGAAATGATTCAGGCACGGTAAACACTTTTGCTGCATGACTCCAGGGTCCTCAGAGGCATTTTATGTCACTTCATCTCAATTAACCTCCCAAGAAAGCAATTCCGATCTGAGCATGAGAGAGGGAAAAAAGACATTACTGACAACACACAAAAGCCTACTCTGATGTCATAATGCTGTATTACTTGAGTCACAGGAAGATTTCCTGGAATTCAGTTTTGAACCCAGAAAGCAGATGATAAACAGTATAGACAGAAGAAGAGCCACCTGCTGCAAATCAGAGAAGTTATTTCAGATGTTGATGACGTTACTACTGCTGAAAGTTAAAGCTTTGCATCCTGCACCTTAACACATCATTCAGCTTTGAAACGATCCCCATCTCAACTTTGCACATACTGCAAATGAAGAATACAGTAGTTCTAACTCTCTCACAGCAGCTCCTGCGCCACATTAAATCCGTTGGCTATCACAGCCCCAGGTTCTCCTATTGGACACACAGTTAATTGATCTCTGTAACACAAACCACAGATGCACCAGTGAGGTATAAAGCTTGCTGCCTTGCCACGCACCCTGTAACTGTGTGGGCAAGGACAACATGCTTTCCAGGACTATCTGTGCTGTGCCTGTCATCTGAATTCTGATGAAAAAGAGTAAACAACTGTTGCAGTGAATGATATTATTCTATCATATCTGTAATGAAAACAGGTCTGTTTTCAATCAGGGCAGCTATAAACCTCCCTTGCAGTGTATTCTATCACCCTTTGTCACCCAAGGGCACAGGGTAGATAGCACTGCACCAAACAGCCAGGGAAAAGGATGGCATTCTGTGCTCCATCACTCATGTTAACACACTCTCTGGACATCAGATGTTTTAGATTGCTCTGGTCAGTGTTACGACTGTGGGCTATAACACAACTTTGTCCCATGAGATAACCTGCAGTCAATTCCCCATTATTAATAAATGGTGCCCTGGTTTTGTTATGCAGCATATAAGATTTACAAGATTAACAATTGGTATATACATGAAAAAGTAATGGCAGGGAGGGGGAATATCACAAATTTGGAAGAATCATATTAAAAAATACCCCTTCCATTCTGGTCAAAGATTGCAGACCTTAACATCCCATTTTTCAAGTGTAATTTCACAGCACGGAGTGTCTATTTTTGCCCCAACTGGCCACACTAACACACCTCACGAGGAAGCTTTGTCTGCTTTTTTCTCTAACATTCTTAATTTCATATCACTTGTCAAATCTCCAGTTTACAGTAAACAACTGTTCCTCCCCCAGTGGATTTGCATTCTTTTCATGTTTATTCAGTGTTTCCACTTTGGCCACTCGCAGATCTATCTTGGACTTAAAAGATTTACACTACCTGAAATAATTGTTAATGACTCTGCCAGTAATGGTCTCCAGAACTACCTGGACCTGTGTCAGATTGCCACTTTGGCTGCTGTCGTTACCAGGGCAGAACCAGTGTGAGGAGTTCCTGTCAGAAAAGCCAAAGAGGTAAATGTCACCAAGGAAGAGTATCTGACCAGGACGGGAAGTATCTGACCAGTACAAGGGTGGCCAGACCCCCACGCTGCTGAAGTCAAGAACGCTGAAGGGGCAGTGCTGGCAGGTCCTCTCCCCGCAGTTCTGGCCTCCTTCTGTGAGGCTCCCCCTCACAGGGACCATCCTCTGAGATCCACGGCACCAACAGACCATACCTATCTCTGACATCTCACAGAGGAATCACACGAGGGGGATGCAGCTTAAACAGTTCTTGAACAAGCTGCTCAGAATGCATCCTACAAGGTCTGATCAAACTCTTTCTGAACTCTGCTCAAAAGAGTTACAAAAATATGGCAAGTACCTACCAAGTTCTTGTTTTTTAGCAGAGAAAGAATTTTATCAAAAAATGTACTGCTGTCACACTAAGATGTTCTGAGGTATAATTTTTCAAGAGGCAGAAATTGTTCAAGGATCTTCCATCAGCGTTAGCCTTTGAAGTGCTGTCACCTGGTAACTCACGTCCCAGTCTTGTAGCGGTCAAGATGTTTCTCATTCTTCAGGGACAGAATATTTATATACATATGCATATACAGCAAAGTTTATAGTTCCAAAGAAGTTACCTTCAAATTTCACTTGAAATAGTACAATGATACTTAAGTACCTAAACCCCAATTCTAGGACAACCAGTTTAAGAGGAGTCACGCCATTTAATTTTTACCCAAAGGTCATTTAAGGAGGTGTAACAGAATGCACATACAACCAGGCAGAAACATAGCTCTTGTTTCTAGAATTAAGAACACTACTAGAATGAAGAAATAAAAAGGATATTGGAAAGAAAAGCTTGTCTCCATGGGATTAGAAGTTTGACAAGTGTTCCCCTGCACAAATAAAAGTAATTGCACACTCGGGAACTCAATAACAGTATCACAAATTTCCGAAACAAATTTCTGGGTAACCTTTTTCACTTCTGACAGTCAATCTCCTGTCTTTTGAAACTACCCACAGTTTGTGAGAATTTATTCTTCAGTCTTGATGTAAATCAAGTATAAATGCTTTCCATCACATCTTAGGGTCACGTGGTTTCCAAGTTCTAACCTTAATGATGTCCTGGCAGAATGTACAACAAACAAAAGCATTAATTCTACTAAATAGAGACCACAAGCAACAGTAAAAAAGAAAATCTTATCTGATTTTTAAAACAAGTTAAAAAGCACAGTTTGATAGCATGCCGATAGAGAAGTTGAACTCAGATAATGCAGAAGTCTGGCTTTTCTCCAACTGTCAACAGATGAAATTCCCTCTACTGGAAGGACACTCACTGAGTTGGATTTCACTGAGCATCAGCTGTACATCTGAAGATCTTAACTTTGGAAAAAAAAAATAATCCTTTTAAAGTAACTATCTACACAACCACTTGTATGATGGACATAATCCCCCCCCCGACCTCCACTGGCTTTGTGACCCCGTTTGTATGAGCACCTGGTGCAATGCTCCTGCTCTCCCAGCAGCACCCAGCCAGTGCAGATAAATTAATCTGTGACTACCTAAGATATTATTAGTTTTCGTGTCCGGAGGATTTAATTAGTCCCCTCCTCTAAAAGCCAGCCCTGGGTGTCACTTAAAAGACGCATCTATTACACAATGGAATGACAGGAAGAATTATGAGTTCTCATTATGAAGCAAGCCTTGAGCAATTGAATTACTGAACTCTGGGCCATCGCTAATTGTCCTTCCATCCTCCCCTCGCTGCTCCACGGAAGAGCCCGAAGCGCCACCTCCTGCTGAAGAGCTGGAACCGCAAAGAACGGCGTCGGCTGCGGGGAACGGCAGCTTCCTACGGGCAATCCCACCCCCTGGGGACTCACACATAAACGTGTTTTCTCACCAAAATGCCCCGTGCGTCACTGCTGTCGGAACAGCCGGAGCAGAACCCGGCACAGGAGAGATTCTGCCTGGATTTCAGCAAGCACCCAGGAAAGCGGCGCTTTCTGCATTTTTGCAGAAGGCTCCCCATTCCGTATTGAAATCTCAGAGAGCACCTCAAGCATATTGTCACAGTTTCCAGCCAGGAAAACAGTGTGCAATACCCAGAGGCCCTCAAACTGAAGAAAAAGGGACTTTGATAAAATTACTTCACAGACCTCACACACACACACACAAAACAACACAAAAAAACCCCAAAATATCATTCATTGGATTCTTGTAAAACTGAATACCCTTCAATTATAACAATGCAATTATGAAACAAATAGCAGGTATTGCCAGTGTAACTACATAAAGGAGAGGGAAAATTCAAAATAAATGAAACACGACGTTAACAGTGAATGAGATTTTCAGCTGCTGCTAATTGGGGGAAAGCCCTCCAAGAAGCGTCTTTATGGTACTAACCCTCTCTCAGACTTCTCTGAAAGACTTTTCTTCTAGATTTCTCTAGTCCTTGTTTCTCCTTACTCGGTAGCCTCAAAAACATTCGCTTCTGCTCCTCAGTGTGGAAGCGTTAAAGAATTATCCACCTCAGTGGAGAGGCGCCAAGCCTGAGCTGTTAATAGCGCTCGGGCAGCACGCGAGCAGCAGGTGCCAACTGCTTCAGAATAACAAAAGGCAAAGCTCCGACCAGGGGGCGGGAAGGCGCATTTAGAACCATAAATTTAACCTTTTTCCAAAGCACCCCGTTTTGCTGCAGTTCCCCGCTCCCGAAGGGGCCGCTCTCCGGCGCGGCGGAACCGGCGGCGCGGCCCGCAGGGCCCGGCGGGACAAACCGGCCCCAGCCCTGGGAAAGGCCGCGCTCCGCACTGTTCCCGGTAAGAGCCACCGAGCGCGGAAGGTCCTCAGGCCGGGCCGCGGCAGGGGCGGAGCGCCGCGCTGAGCGCGCGTGGACGGAGAATCGGCCAATCAGGAGCCACGGCTCCCGCGCGCTGCCTCCGATTGGGAGCTAGCGGCCCGAGCCCGCCCCAGGAGGAGGCCGCGTCCAGAGGCGGGGGGCGCGCAGTGAGCGCGGTCGCCATTGGCCGGGCGGCGCGGTGGCGGCATCGCGGTGGCGGCATGGCGGCGGCGGGGCCGGCGGCGGGCGGCGGGGACTTCTCGGACCTGCGGGAGATCAAGAAGCAGCTGCTGAGCGTGGCCGAGCGGAGCCGCGAGCGCGGGCTGCAGCACAGCGGGAAGTGGTGAGCGCCGCGGGGGGACCGGCCCGGCGGACGGGCGGGCGGGCGGCCTGCCTCCTGCTGATGGGCCTCTCTCTCCATAGGGCCTCCGAGCTGGCCTTCGCCCTGGACCCGCTACCGCTGAGCGAGCTGCCGCCGCCCCCGGCGCTCACCGAGGTACGAAGCGGGGCGGTCCGGACGGGGTGTGAGGTGGGCCGAGCCGCAGCCGTTCCGGGAGTGTGTGTGGGGGGGTGTCGGACGGGCAGCGCTGCGGATCCTTGCTGCCGGGGCGGGTTTTGGTCCTGTCTGTAACCACTGAGCAAAAAACGCGATCGCGATCTCTTAAAAGCAGGCGCAGGAGGCAGCCCTGGGCCGCGATTGCCCCGTAGTGCTGTGAAGTTCCCTTCCGTTCCGTACGGGATGGGGCGGATGGAGATTAGATTAAATCATTCCATTTCACATGTAGCTGTGCCCTAAATGAGATACTCTGTAAGCAGAATTTGAAATCATTCTTTATAAAGGCCAAGATTTTGTTGTACCATTAAGCTTGTGCTCCTTAGGACGCAAGAGAAACAAGTTGTATCTCCATCCCCACCTCCGTAGGTATATGTCTGCTTTCTGGAATGTCACTGTTTAGTTTAAATGTTTCTAACTAGTCCGTACTCATTATTTGAGAACTAGGAATCTGTTGCCCAAACCACAACATCATGTGAGGGAAGGAGAGACTTTTCAGATTGTACTCAAACCATCTTTGAGGATGAATAAACTACGCTTTTAGCTTTTGGACTAATTTCATTAATAAGTTTGTAAGTAGGTGATTTTCCTAAAGCATGTCAGAGCTTCTGAGGTATTAAAACTCTTCTATGTCTCTGCAGGAGGATGCTCGTGATCTGGATGCCTACACGTTAGCCAAGTCTTACTTTGATCTAAAGGAATATGACAGGGCTGCCTATTTTCTGCGGGGCTGCAAGAGTCAGAAAGCTTACTTCTTGTACATGTACTCCAGATATCTGGTAAGGTAGAAGGAAAAGTTGGCTTTCAGCACTGAACTCCTCTGCTTCCTACCCCTCCCTGGCATACCTTATTTTTTTGCCTGTTCTGTTCCAAATGACCACCTGGAAACCCAAGTTATATGTTTGGGGGAAGGGAGATAGGGGTGCTCTTTTTAGCACTGTGATGTGTGTGAAAACTCAGTGTGCATGCTACTGCTAGCATTGCAGCGAAAATAAGGAATATGCTACTGTAATGTAATCTTGGTTTTCCTCTATTTTCCACAGTCAGGGGAAAAGAAGAAGGATGATGAGACAGTGGATAGTTTGGGTAAGTCTCTGGTGTCAGGCAACACAAGACAGCAAAGTGAAGCTTTCTATAATGCTTCTTCATGTAAATCACCTTGGTTTTATGGCTTCCCCCTCAAATTTTGGGTAATAGTGTGTGGTAACATGATTTCTTTCATTCTCTCTCAATTCATTGGCCTAGTACAGGTTACAGGTTTTCCATCTATTAGTTCTTCTCCTAAAACAGGTAATCAGACTAAGTGATTTTCTTTTAAAAAGAGGAAATAATCAAGACCAGGAAGGATTTCGGTCATGTCAGTGATGATTGTGAATATACACTACATGTTGTAATTGCTGTTTGACTTTCTCTTCCTGCAGGACCTCTGGAAAAAGGACAGGTGAAAAATGAAGCTCTACGAGAATTGAGAGTTGAACTCAGCAAGAAACACAAGGCACGGGAACTGGATGGATTTGGACTTTATCTGTAAGTGTCTGCATATATTTCTAATGTAGTCATGTGCATTCATGTGGATACACAAAGCTTTATGTAACTTTTTTTTACAGGTATGGTGTGGTGCTGCGGAAGCTGGACCTGGTGAAAGAAGCGATAGATGTGTTCGTTGAAGCTGCCCACGTCTTACCTTTGCACTGGGGAGCCTGGCTGGAACTTTGCAACTTGATTACGGATAAAGAGATGGTAAAACTTGGGAGATACCAAAATGTGGTAACAAATTCCAGATTCTGTAATGACTGGTTCAGTTGTCACAAGATTGATGTCACCCACTGCTTTGTTCTGTGAGACTCCATCAGGGAAGGCCATCCAAGACTGTAAATTACATTGTTAATACCTCTTTTTATTCAATTGCTTACAGTCATGTAGCTTGAGAATCTTTATATAGGTAGGGCTAATTTTTTATTGTTCACCCACAAAGTGCTTTAAGAAATGGCTAATTCACCTATTTCGAAGTAGTTGTCAGCAGGGTTATTGCCTTGTCGTATGAAGGAGATCCTCCTAAGATACTTTTTTTGTTCTCTTAATCTGGTTCTAGTTCCATGGTTATGGAGCCCTTCTGGTGGCCTGAAATGATATATGGAATCCTGCTTTAAAAACTAAAACACTAATGTAGCTGTTCCCTCTGTCAAATACAAAGCTGCACATACAAGGTGAAGTGTGTCACAGAACTGAACGTAGATGTAAAACCAAAACAGATTGTTTCTCTTTACGCATGGGATTTTATGAGACCGCTCCTGGAATTCTTTGGTCAATTCTGGCTGGTGGAATATTTTAAAAAGTAGAGATGGCACAGAAGAGACCCATACTGATTTGTAGAAAAAGGGAAATGCATTTTTAATGAGATTGTTTGGAGTCTGTTTTGGATCTTATAAAAAATAGCAATATGATACTGATGTTTAAGCATAGGAAGAAAGTACAGTCTTTTGAAAGACTTCTGAATTTAATGGAGGAATAAGGCCAGTGACTGAAGCAGAAGCCAGGTGCTGTCAGATTTGAAGACGATGTCTTCACCAGTTGACCAAATGAAATGGCTTCATCTCTTTTGCAATTCCAGTTGTCATTTCAGTGGCTAGTCTGGCCCAAAGCACAACAACTGGGAGTGACTAAATAGAATTATGTGCTCCATGTTGTACTGCTTTTTAGACCTGGATGTCTTAATGTGCCTTTCCCGTTTCAATATTCTCAAATTATAGGCATTATTTAGTCTCTCCTGTGGAAGAACCTGGTATTAATTCTTGGTCCTAATACTGCTCTTTTGTAGCTAGTGTTGTGGTTTAAGAAACCGATTGCAGGAAAGCCTCCTACCTCGAGACCATCTACTAAATCATGGGAGGGAAGATAATGGATTCTTTGCCACAGGTGGCTCTTAGAATACTACTGATTGTCATCTCTTCCTCCTCTTCTTTGGTTCTTGCCAGTTGAAGTTCCTGTCCTTGCCAGATACATGGATGAAAGAGTTCTTTCTTGCACACATTTATACTGAGCTGCAGCTGATAGAGGAGGCTCTGCAGAAGTATCAGAGTCTCATTGATGCAGGATTTTCCAAAAGCACTTACATCATCTCTCAGATTGCAGTTGCCTACCACAACATCCGAGGTCAGTGAGACTTACTGACTAGTAGGAATGAGCCTCTTAATGCAAACTTGACATTTATGGTTTTGTTCTCTCATCTTCTATTTTTCCTTCAGATATTGACAAAGCTCTATCCATCTTTAACGAGCTAAGAAAACAAGATCCTTACAGGATAGAAAACATGGACACTTTCTCCAACTTGCTGTATGTGAGGGTAAGCACTCTTTCTGTTCCTGTCCATAATGGTGGTTTTTATCAGAGGTACATTAAACACCGGCAAAGCCTCTGGTGCTGTCTCATCTCTCTGAATATGGGCTTTCAGCTTCCACTTTCTGCTTCGTGGCTCCATGAGACAGATGCAGTCATTGCCAACTGCCTTGGTTTTCTGTGGAACTGTAACATGCTCCTTTACTCATCAATTCATTTCTTTGTTTCACTAGAGCATGAAGCCCGAGTTGAGCTACCTGGCTCACAATCTGTGTGAGATAGACAAGTATCGTGTTGAGACCTGCTGTGTGATTGGTGAGAGCCAGCTCTTTTATGTGTTCTTATTGTGCTGTCTGTGGCCATGCGTGGAAATCTTAGAAACAGTTGTGAAAATGATCATCGAGCAAGGCTATCAAAACTGCTTGGCAAAAGTGGATTCAAGCAGCCTAAAAAGCAGACCAAATGCCAGAGTACCCTTTCCCCTCATTTTTCTCTGAAGGAGCTGCTGTAATTACTGTCAGCGCAGAAAGGAGTCGAAGAAACCATCAGGAGTACCTGAGAATAGCCAAGAATCCATTTAGAATCTCGAAAGCCCAAATAAGTGTGTGTCAGGACTGGGAAATTAATTTTTTAGATCATGACATAAGTTTTAAGGCCAAAGGGATGGGATCATAATTGATTGGCACAACTGGAAAATGATTGACCAGAACATGGAGAACAGACTGCTCTTAGGTCTTTTGAAGTTTGAATCGGATCTGCCTTTAAAAGAGTCTTTATGATTTAAGTTAGGAGGTAGTAGGTAATAGCTCTTCCATCTGTTTTCTACTTCTCTGCTGGTTTTTTTTGTTGTTTATGGGATATTTTTTTAAATCTATTTAAATGTTGTGACTTTTGCTTTAGGGAATTATTATAGCTTGCGTTCCCAGCATGAAAAAGCAGCACTCTATTTCCAGAGAGCCTTGAAATTGAATCCTCGTTATCTGGGAGCCTGGACACTCATGGGACATGAGTATATGGAAATGAAGAACACATCTGCAGCTATCCAGGCTTACAGGTATCACTCATGGTCTTTGAGTCTGCGTGCATAAGGATTGAAGTAGTATCTTCTATTTTTGTTAGTCTGTTGCTGAACTCCATCTTGATTTTGACCCTTACTGCTTTCTGACTAGTTCATTTCCTTTCATTTGACAGACATGCGATAGAGGTGAACAAAAGGGACTACAGAGCATGGTATGGCTTGGGGCAAACCTATGAAATCCTCAAAATGCCATTTTACTGTCTCTATTACTACCGACGGGCCCACCAGCTCAGGTAGAGTTGAGAATGGGGTCATGTTAATTGGTGTTCACTTGTTCACTCTGGTGTGGTTTCTACTCACTGAGGAATTTACATGCAGGAACTAAGTTGGGGAAGGGAGAGGAATGTCAATGTTATGTGATTTGTGCAGTCTTGCTATTCCAAATCCTTTAAATTGTATTAATTAACTGGCAAAGCCTTTGTTAATAGTTAAATGCTGAGGAACGCTGATCAGGAGTAGAACTGATGTTTTATGTAAGAGAAGATGACCGGTGCTGCCAGATGTAGATATTTTTTCCCCCACCCTGAGATCAGCTGTCTGTCCATTAAACTACATCTAGGAATTGCTCTTTTACAGACCAAATGACTCTCGTATGCTGGTTGCTCTAGGAGAATGCTATGAGAAACTCAATCAGTTGGTGGAAGCTAAAAAGGTGAGAACTGGTGTGTGGAATAAGACATTAGATGACTTCCAGGACACTCAGAGTTGCAGCAAAATTGTGCACCCGGTGCTACCAGAAATGCACATGGTATGTTGGTGGGACCTTATTGAAACCATTTCTGTGGTGGTTACAACTGGGGAAGTTCTGCTGCAATATAACTAGAGCAGCTGATAAATTAAAAAAAAAAAAGAGTGATTACAGCTGTGATATGCCCTGTTGCTGGAAAAGTCGTGTTGTTTCCTATTTCTCATTTGCATGAGTCATGAGCTGGAGTTGTTCTTGTGGTGTGCTTGACTGACTTTCCTTCCTTGGCAGTGCTACTGGAGAGCTTATGCTGTGGGAGACGTGGAGAAAATGGCACTAGTGAAACTAGCAAAGTGAGTATGTTCATCACTGAACTGCCAACAGTGTGTTAAACGTACTAGCACTTTGATACCTAACGATAAACTAGTAAATGTAAAACAAGTGAAATTGCTGTTTGGTAGTATTACTTTTGGAGCTGTGTGGTAAATAGTGTTTTTAGGTCTGAAGTGACTGCAAATTCTGGTGTCCAGCTTCAGCTTTAAGCTTCTCTCAGGAAAACTAGAGGGAATTGTAGCATCATGTGGGTTGAAGGGTCCTCTGAATCCTGGGGTGATTTGAGCAGGCGGCACTAGCAATTGTTTGTTGTACTAAAGCTGAAATCAGTCCATAATGGTAGATGATGTACAAAATTGTAGGTTGATTAAAATAAGTTTTTAAATTTTTATTTTACTTTTAATTCCCTCAGTATATGGTTGTGACATTAGGAAAGGGTCAAATGTGAAACAAACTCCAACATCAGCTCTAATTTTTGGTGGGGATAAAGTAATATACAGTGGAAAAAGTGAAGGGAAAGGAAAAGGGCAAGTGAAAGGTGAAGCTGCTGTACAAAGACTTTTGGGATGTAGCGGGGGAAAAAAAGCACTGGAGGAAACAGCCAGTAAATAGGATGGCAAAGGGCTGTTAAAAGCTTTCAAAAGTAACAGAATAAGCAAAAGTCCCTGCTTTGGTTGCCACTGCTTTTAGCAGTTGGGATCCGACTGGCTCCCTTTCTGGTAATGTAAATGTTCTCAGGCTGGATCTTCTCTTTCCATGAGGGGCAGTACACAGTGCAGGTCTTGCTAGTGCTGAAGGAGCAGACCATGGCTTCAGTCCAGGTCAGGTTGAGCAGGTACTTTCTCACAGACCAAGAACGTCTTGGACAATGTGGTCTTGTTCCAGTGACCCATTTTTCTCCTTCTCTAGGCTGCACGAACAGCTGAATGAATCTGAACAGGCAGCTCAGTGCTATATCAAATATATCCAGGATATCTATTCCTGCGGGGTAAGATGATATCTGGGGAGTAAGAGGAGAAGTAAACATGGTGTAGAACTGCCTTGGAAGGTGCTAAAAGATGATTGTTTTTACCCTTCACTGCAGGAGCTGGTGGAGCACGTGGAGGTGAGCACTGCCTTCCGCTATCTGGCCCAATACTACTTCAAGTGCAAACTCTGGGATGAGGCCTCGGCTTGCGCTCAGAAGTGTTGTGCATTCAATGATGTGAGTAGTTACACAGTCTTCGGTGTTTCTTGTTGAGGGGATCTCTGACCTTGGTGTTGGCTCCCCTCAGAGTAGAAGGAATCCTTTATAGAAGGAATGAGGGCTGCCTGCCATGCAGGTCACATCCTGAGTGGTCAGGGTGTATACCTGGTCACTAATGCTGCTTGTGATTGATTGAAATCATGGGATCGGTGTAGACAGTAAACTTGAACCAAGTCTCATTGGTGTTCTCTACATTAAAGAGTCTGAGGCTCTGCATGGCAGTCTTGAGACTGCTGAAAATCTTGGTGGAGAGGAGGTAGTTAAATGGTCACAGGTTCCCACACACTATGTAGTGATGGTACCCACATAACTTCTTTTTTTCCTCATCTTCTGCATGTAGACGGTGCAGAGGATATAATAGTACCTGGGCTTTGTATGCGACTGTATTCTGAGATGTTTTGTATCTGCAAGTGGATTTTTAACTTCAGGCTGGAGGCAGACACCAGCCATGAGTGCAGGGTGTTTGGTCTGTCCTTAACAAATCTATCTGGAACTCCAGAGAACCTGAGTTCAGCTTGTTTGAAGCTTCTCCAGTCTACTTTTTGCTGAAATAGACAGCTTCAGTGGTTGATGATAACACTGTCTGAAATACCCAAGTACCATGCAAATCAGGTGAGTAAAAGGAGGAAAGACTTTAAAAAAAAAAAAAGTGACGTACTTTAACATTTTTAAGTAGCAAAAGAAAAAATAAAGGAGGATGGTTTTTATAGCTTGCAGCCTTACAAAATGACAAATTATTATAACTTTTATACTGCTTACGTAGTGAATTTGACACAGAAACCATCCATCCATTGTCTTGTTTTTAACAAACTATTTTCAGACCAGAGAAGAAGGAAAGGCCCTGCTGCGGCAGATCTTACAGCTTCGCAACCAAGGAGAAACCTCATCCACGGATATTGCTGCTCCCTTTTTCCTCCCTGCGTCACTCTCGGCCAACAACACTCCCACACGCCGTGTCTCCCCACTCAACCTCTCTTCTGTAACACCGTAAACAACGCTGGTACTTCGAACCCTTGCGCTGAGTGGGACATTGCAGATGGGGCTTGCAACCACCTACTTCTTTCCAGTCAAATTTCTACATCCGTTGTTGCCTTCACGTGAGGGGTCAGAGTTGTTGGAGCCCACAGCTGCAGACGGGGTGCCCAGCAGGCAAAGGCGCAGCCGATAGAAAATGCCCATGCTGAGACATGAGAACCTGCTTTTCTCACCGAGTTGTTCCAGTCAGAGGGCAGACGTGTTCCAAGAGACAGGACTACTCCAAACCGAGGGACTGGGAAGAGCTTGTTTGCTTGAGTTCAAATATATTTGAAGTTTGATTCTGCCCTGTTACCTCTGGTCTTTAATGAACTTCTTTGGATGACCTCTCAGTGGTATCATTGCTGTCTACATTGGAAACTCTTATTGCCTGGCTACCTGAGGAATTTTGCTTGTCTTGAACTACACAGAAGATGTTCTATGAAAGCAGATACAGGCACTTAGATATAGGTGCCCTGTTGGTGTTGAAGGACTGAGAAGTGTCAGAGGGATGCCAGGTAGCCACAGGTAGCAGCTGTTTGCCATTCTGTCTGTGGATCTGACGGATACTGTGGCTTTCAGTAGAAAAGCAGACAGTGGGATAGCACAATTAAAAACTAATGGTTAAGTTACTGTTTTGGGGCTTCTTTATGGTGCAGCTTTCCTGGTTACTGTAACAAATGGAATTGGATGAACCATAACGCATCATTTTGTTAAGGGCTGCCCTATCTCATGAACGGTGTGGTGCAGGGGATTTGTCCCCTGCTGCTTGTCCCTGTTGGCCCATCCAGCCCATAGTAAGGCTGAGTGTGCATGTCAAAGATGCACAGAACTGCCCGCGTCCTGCAGACACGGCCAGAAATGACCAGGTTAACATAAACAAGAGGGCAGTGCCCTCACATGTGCTTACTTAAAACAGAAACCGTAGAACTGTCCTGATCCTGTTACTACTTGCTTCAAGTTTGCTGGTGGAACCCGTGTACATGCTTTCAGTGACTTAACTCAAGTGCGTGTTCCCATTCTCTGGTCTCTCCAGTCTCCGCCCATGACCTCAAGCCTCTTTGGTATTGATGTCTGGACCTTGGGTATCTTGTTCAGTCTCAACCCTGGGCGTGGGGTAGCTGCAGACTGTGGGTTTTGCCTATTTGCTGGCTAGTCCCAGCTAGGGTTGGTATGGAGCGCACGCATATGGACACAGAGTAAGGGGCACAATGATACAGAAAACTGGCAGCAATAGTGTTTGTTTAATTAATAACACTGTAGAAGGCACTCTGGTGATGAGCAGTAAGTCTCAGCCAAAGGTTCCTGACCAGCAGCCTGCTGGTGTGCAGTTGGTGGCTCTTCTGCGTCAACACTCTCCCATTTTTCCACACCTGTTCCTCCCAGATCCATCTTTGCCCCTCCCTCGGGGTCTGCAGTCATTCCCCTGGACATCCCGTGGTACGTTTTATGTGGTCCTGCAGTCCTCTTTGGGCATCTTAAAATAAATTTGCCTTTGTCTGCAAGACCCTTACTGATAACCAGCGGTATCCCTGTTGGTCACAGAGCTCCTGGTTGAATCTCCAGTTACACTTTGGTGGTTGCTTTAATGGCTCATCAACCCCTGTCTTAGAGCTCGAGTCTTGGTTATCTGCTGTTGGGTTTTATGTATCCACGTGCTTCACTTACCACCCGTCCAGTTCTCTGTCTTGTCTTTTACATTGAGGAGCTCTTAACCAGATGTCGAGTTTGTTCACAACTTTACTGAGGTAATGGACAGAGGTTCACAACATTGCTGACTTGGACTTGAATTTTCTTGTTCATTGATACTTAGTGCCCTTCAGACAAAGAGAGTGTTATGTTTGGGCTTCATCTTGCTGGCAGGAATGTGATTTTGTTTCGAGCAATGACTTGTGAAGAACAACCAACAGTTTGGGATGTTGGTTTGACCTATGGCTTCAGCCAAGTGTCTGGGTGCTATTCAGTTCATGCTCAACAAGCTCCAGTTTCCTCAGGGCTGTCCAATAGTGGGAGTTCCCACTGAGTTTTGTAATTGTCTGAAGATTTCCTTGGGACAAAATAGTCCAAGTTTCAACTGACTGTTTCTAAATTAAGATTGTCCAAACTGTGGCGCTTACAAAGGTCCTGCATTAAATCCATTATCCAGAGAGGTAAGAAGGGACTGTGGTGAGCCCGGGCTATGATGGCAACTGCCGTGTAACATGCCCTGGCTGTGCCCTTCTCTTGTGAGACAGTGACGGGCGAAGCACTAGTTGACTTATTGCTGGTGTTAGTGTTGCAATTAAAACTGCCAGTAGAGACAAAAAGATAAATATGCCTTTGTTTCAGAATCAGTGTCCTTATTCACCCCAATAAATTTATTACAGCCTTATCCCTATGGCTGTGGTGTGGTTTTAATCAAGGAAAAAGCATTTCAAAAGCCTTTTCCCATTTGTCTATAGCTTCCTGTGCTTTGTGAGACCCATCATACTGGTAGGCACTCTAGGAAAGCTGCAGGCAATCACTGTGTGTGGCCCTCTGTACACACACTGCATCGTGTGCAGATCACAAAGGGATCCCCTTTTCCTAATTCTGGGCATCTCTAGAAATTACTGTCTTGTTTTACCCTCCTTAGCACCTATTGAACCAACATTTCTACAGCATTTCTACAGGGTTTAAGCAGCAAACTTGGATCTTGATGTATTTCTCAAGCACTCCCATAATTATCCCATGTAAGACTGAGGTATGAGCGAGGCTGCTTGTGCAATTGCTGTCCCCCTTGGCTCCCAGTTTGCTTTCCCTCAGCACAAGAGACCTTCCTGGCTGCTCCTGCAGCCTCTGGCCAGCTCCCTGGGGAATTCAGCCCTTCAGAGACCTGCAGTTTTGCCCCCTCTCTAGAGGCCCAGAAGTTGCAGGTAGAGATGGCAAAAGGTCAGCTGGAAGAAGCAGCACAAATATACTTTGTGATGACAAAGTATCCACAGACATAATGACCAATTTCAAGGTCTTTACCAGGACAAGGGAGCCACGATTTATCAAAGAATTCTAACTGGTGGAAATACAGGAAAATGCTTATATGAGTGATTAAAAAAGCCTCATAAAGGTCAACTGCTAATATTTCATTTTTAAGTCCCAATAAAAAGTCCTGTGAATTGGAGGACACACAGTGCACAGGCAGCAATGCACATCATGAGGAGATGGTGGGGATGTGGCCTGGGGCTGCAGGGAAGGCATCAGGATAGCTCAGGCACGAGCAGCTGAGCTTGGCTGGGGACATACAAAATAAAAGAATGGTTTTACAGGAATACAGGACACCAAAGGAAGGTGAAAAAGACTGTACAACCGTACAAACCTGGCTACAGCTGACGTGGAGAAGGCTGAGGTACTCAACAACTTTTTTGCCTTCATCTTCTCTGGCAAGTGCTCCAGCCACCAGCTCTGGCCAGGTCTAAGAGTGATGCTTTTCTCTGTGCCCTGCCAAAGGGACAGCCACTGGAATTCTCCATGTCTGTACTGGTGTCAGCCCACCGGCCTCTCCGGGGTCTTCGCTGTCGGCTTCAGGATGGAGACGGAGAATCCTAGAGTAACCCGGAGCGCAGGGGCTCCTGTGGCTGCTGTTCGTCGAGTGCCTCACTGGTGTTTGGGCCACGCAGAAGCAGCATCCCTGCCTTTGCAGTTTATTCAGAAATAGGATATTTCGGTCGGTTGGTTACAACCAGCCCCGCCTGGGCTGGAGCTTGTCCCCGGCCCGCCCTGGGAAGCCGGCCGTTCCACTGAGGGGATGGCCTCGTGGAACACCAGTCCCACACCCCCGGCTGATGGCCGCTCCTCTGAGGGGGCGTTTTGGTGCGATTTCGGGCGTGGGGCCGTGCGGCCCTGGCCCGCTCCCACACGCCGCGGGGGCTGCGGTGGCTCTGGCCGGCCGTTACCGAGCCCGCCACCCCCGACGGCCTCACACCGCCCCTCCGACGGCCTGACAAACCCGGCCGGCGGCCGCGCGTCCCCTCCACCGCCCGCCCCGGCCGGGCCCGCCCTGCGGCTGCTCTCCGCGGCGTTGCCATGGCGGCGGGCGCTGCGGCGGCGCGCGGGCGGGGCGGAGCCTGCTGCAGACCCCGGCCCGGCAGCGCGAGGCTGCGCCGCGGGGAGGCGGCGGCGCGCGGGAGGGCGCGGGGCCGCGCTGGGCTGGGGCCGCCGCGGCGGCGGCGGGAGGATGGATGCGCCGCGTCGTCCCTGGCCGCTCGGCATCCTCTCCTGGGCGCGGCACGGTGAGCGGCGGCCGAACAATGGCTGGGGCCGGGGCGGCGGCGGGGAGCGGTGAGCTGAGTTGAGCGGGAGGTGATGGAGCGGGGAGAGGTGTGGCAGGGCGCAGCCCGCGCGGAGCCGCCTCAGCGCGCCGGTCCCGCACCATTGTGTTGCGGGCTGGTCATTGTCTTGCCTCCCCCGGGCGCGGCTGATGGCGGCCCGCGGCGGGGGCGCGTACTGGGGGGCCGGGAGCGGCGTGCGGGGCCGGGCTGGGCCGCGGGGTGGCGGCGGCGGGGCCAGTAACGGCCTCCTGGGGCATCGCCCGTGGCGCGTCCGCCGGTGCGTGACACGGCAGCCGGAACGCGGGTCGCAGGGCCCCCCCCGGCGGTGCGGAGCCGGCGCCGTCGGTCCCTTTGTAACGGCAGCACAGGCCGCTCCCGGCGCTCGGCGGTGAGGCTGCGGCCGGGCCGGGGGCAGCGCATCCTCCCGCGGCGGGGCTGGGACCCGCCGTGCCGTTATGGCTGCGGAGGAGCCGGGTGGTGCGGGTCTGACGGCACCGGGACCCGGCCGCAGTCGGCTTTATTTTCTGCTGTGAATGCAGATGTGTAAAAGATGCTGAGCGCGCCGGGCAGTCTGGGAACGGGGAGAGGTATATATTTGAAAAGATTAATTTGAGCTTCTGTAAATAAAAACTGAATGAGATGTATTTTTTAGAATGCTTTCTGACACCATCGTGCATGTCACTGTGAGGTGAGATGCTGGAGTCCCCTTCTCAGCATCTTCTGTTTGCTGGGTCAGATTCTGCACTGGGTTCCAGCCTTCTGGGTGGCCCATCGGGAGAATGTTTTGTCCCATTTCAGGCCGTGATGTGGGGCTTATTGCTTCTGCTCTGATTTGGGTTTTGCTTCTATGGATCTGGCCTGCTGCTGCACACACGGATCTCAAATCCAGGCCTGCTGTGCTCTGCCTCTGCACACTTGCTCTGCTGGCAGCTAACCAAGTTCAGACTGGTGCTTGAGTGAGGTAAATATCTGGTGATGGTGAGAGGTTCTCCAGGATTGGTTATGGCATTGGTGAAGCCTGAGAGTCGTTAGTTGGTAATTGTTGAAGAGGGTGTAAGACACAAGTGGTCTATAAGTAGTTCTGTAGCAATCCAAAAACCATGGGTGCCTCAACACAAGGACATCAACCTATCAGAATGTGTCCAGAGCAGGACCACCAAGACAGTGAAAGGTTTCGAGGACACCTTCTAGAGGCTGCTGAGAATCTTTCTGCTTCCAGAGGCCATTGCCTGCCATACAATTTTCTGAATAAGGACTTCTGTGCCTTACTTCTTAGGAATTGAACATAAGGTACAGCTAAAACGTGGCTGTGTATTAAGGAGGTGACAGGCTATTATAATTTTTAAGTGTATGCTGGGTTCTTCTGGACCTTTTATTATCACCACCCTAATGTAGCTGGAAAGATGCTGCATAATTTCTCTGTTGTTACAAAGGATAAGTGACCTTAGGGTCTTCAAGTCAGGAAAATGCTGTGAAACATAACTGGCAAAACGATGCCCAGAATAATTTTCAGTTTTGATTTCTATTCATCCATTTGATAGACAAGTGATGTTGTGGTTTAAAAAGTGTTTAAAAATAGTCCTCCAGCTGTAAAAGAAGGTATGGTGACGGATTATATTGTCACAAGGCTGCTATAACTCAGGTATAACTTGAGCAGTTGAAATCCAAGTAGTTTGTTAATGATAACTTCTTCCCCCTCCACTTCTTTTTAACCAAACTATGGGAAACTGAGGATAGTTACAACTTGGTTATCACTACTGAGTCATGGTCACTTTTCATTATGGTCAATATTTGTTCTTTCTATTTGCTTTGTGAAGTTGTGAGGTAGCAAAATAGCTCTTAACAGACACCTGGATTTTGGATCACTTTCTAGTCAGTCCTTCTTTGTATCTTCTGGGTTCCATCAGATTTCTCTTTAGTCTCTGTGCATGGCAATGCAATATTTGTGTTACAAGACTGCAAAACAAATGGGTTTGTTATTTAAAAAAAAACATTTTACTTGAATTTACAATGGCATGTTTGCCAAAACAATTTCTAAATCATTAGATTGCTCAAATTCCCAGCAGGTAACCTCTTCAAAGTTCCTCTGTAAATCTGTATCACTTAAAGATCTGTTTTTTACCAGATTATAACAAATTAATCTTCTCATGCTCAGAGATGGATTCTCTGCTGCCTTCTCTTTAGCAATCATCTACCTCTCTGCAATTCTCTGTGTCATCAGTGCTCAAGATCCAGAATCCACGCGGGTGGAAAAATGTAATTTTCGTAGTACTTCTAGTTTCTGTATCTTTAAGGTCTACTTGAATTCCCCCTTTGAAGTATGAGGACTAGAAACCTTTGGTCCAGGAGGTAGGGCTCTAAATAGAAAATTCAACAGCATTTTGTCATGAAAAAGCTCTATGGTCTAGCCATACTGAATGCTGTCAAGTTAAATGAGCATAAATACAGCTTCTCTGTAAATGACAGAAAAACGGTGTGGATCACAGTCTGCAGTTTAGATTCTAAAAGATACAGTGAACTTTAAAGGAAAATAATGACATGTAAGCACTTTCAGAAATGCAGGCTTTCAGTTCATTTCACTACAACTCACTGTACTGTATGATTTGTTGAGGGGATTCTGCCCCTCTGCTCTGAGGAGACACCCCCCCCCCCAGCACTGTCTCCAGCTCTGGGGCCACCAACACCAGAAGGACATGGACCTGTTGGATTGGGGCCAGAGGAAGCCATGGGGATGCTGGGAGGGCTGGAGCCCCTCTGCGGGGAGGGTGGGCTGAGTGAGTTGGGGGGGTTCAGCCTGGAGAAGAGAAGGCTCCCAGGAGACCTTTGAGCACCTTCCAGTCCCTCAAGGGGCTCCAGGAAAGCTGGGGAGGGACTCTTGATCAGTGAGGGGAGCCACAGGACAAGGGGGAATGGTTTTAAACCAAAAGAGGGGAGATGGAGCTGAGATGTGGGGAAGAACTTTTTTGGTGTGAGGGTGGTGAGAGCCTGGTCCAGGTTGCCCAGAGAAGCTGTGGCTGCCCCATCCCTGGAGGGGTTCAAGGCCAAGTTGGAGGGGGCTTGGAGCAACCTGGTCTGGTGGGAGGTGTCCCTGCCCAGGGCAGGGGGGGAACTGGATGGGCTTTAAAGGTCCCTTCCAACCCAAACTGTTCTATGACTTGCTTGCCATGTGTTTGGATTACTGGTGGGTAGCTGAGAAACTGTCACATCCTAGAAACTTTAAGACCTCTGTTTTATCTGTAAGATGACATTTGGACGTCACAGCCAGTTCTCTGTGTTAAATAGTCCGAGTCAGCTTTGTCGGAAGAGAAGCGAAGCGAACCCTTGTATGTGACCATCCACGAGTTAAACAAGAAAGAGGCAAATGAATGCAGCAAGCATTTTAGTACACAGCTGTGTGATGAAATCCTTGCATTAACTGTTTAACAAACACCAATGAATATGGAGTACCAATGAAGACTGGATAGAACACAATTCCATTTCTAATTTTGGATGAAATTTAACTCTGTGATGAATAATAAAGCAAACTGATGGTACCTGAGAAAATTATTTGCATAGAACAGCTGCTATGGCATGCTTTTTATGTTAAAAATGATAATGCAAAGTATAACATTATTTCATTTTATCAAAAAGAACAAAATGAATTATTTGAATTGAGAACAGCTGATGCTAAAATGCATATTGTCTCCTGTTTTCACTTTATGCATTCCTCCCATCTACACCTAGCAGGTAATATCTCACAGCTACCTTTTAACGCCTCTACTCCCTTTGTCAAGTGATTTGTTGAATTTTGTTGAAATTGTTTATTATAATATTCCAATATTCTTTTAAGTTTTTAGGGGAAAGACTTGTTAAACCTTATATTGCATTGACTATAAAAAAAAGGTCTAAGTAACATGGAAATTAAAACTGAAGAAGAAGAAACAGCTGTTGAAAATTGCATTGATGTCCCAGGTGGTTTGGGGTAATCGATAATCAGTAAGCAAATAAAGTTGGGAGAAATGGTGGAGTCAGGGCTTCTGGATTTTTTTTTTTTTTCTGTATGTGTACTGGTTTGCTGAAATTCACTAAGTTGATCTTCTTTTAAAACGGATGCAGAAATATTTTTTATCATTTATTTCTATTATATTCTATGCAAATTTACAGGTGATGAAAATTAATTTGAATCAACACTGTATTGCTTTGCATGCATTTGGGGTAGGCTTGGTGTACAAATATTTTAGTGGTGAATTTAAAAAAGATTAATAATTCTATTAATGCTTAATATGCACTTACATGTTCATGAATATGAATGTTATTTTTGTTCTTGAAGTTCTGTTATTCATAGATAAGTCATTGGGATTTTTTACACTATTTATTTGTCTTTAATATTTAAGGTTCTGCAAGCTGTATATTCTGTCTCTGTGCATTGGTGAGGGAAAAAAAAACCAAGATGCAGTCATTTTTTGGAGAATCAGCTAGGAGAGTTTGCTTTAAGTTAATGTAATCCTTAGTAATATTCCCCTCTCATATCTTCTCTCTAATTATAATCAGTCTTAGATGAACAAAGAGTATATGGGGACTGTTGCACTTGAAAACATTGAGTAATTTACAGCTGAAAGAATGATTTTGTTGGTTACTATTTGGTAGTTTATAACTAAGCAAAAGGTTGCATTAATTAATTCAGCGGCACAATGATAAACCCCTGGGCACAGCGATGGGTGTTACTGACCCGGTGGTACCCAGCCCCAGTTTGCGAGGCTCTGGGCTGGCACATCCCTTCTGAATCACGTCACATATTTTTGTAGGTCACAGCGTGACCTACTTGTTGCCATTTTCCTGGAATATGCAGTCAGTGTCGGTGAGCCGTGTGGCAACCTGTGTTAGGTGAACACAGGGAAGGTGTAAGCGTTGTCCTTAGAAATTAATTTGAAATGATATACAATAGCTTAATGCCTATTAAAATCTGAAATTACTGTAAGATATTTTTCTGGTTTCAGATGCAGCCTTAATGGAAACCCGTGCGTTCAAGACAGTATTCTGAATATTTCATAAGTGAAACCTTTTTTTTTTTTTTTTTTTTTTACTTTGCCACATCCTGTATGAACCAGCGTCTTGGCTGGGTTTAATGGGCTTACACCTTTGCCAACTGAGAATCCAACCCATCACCTGCTTATATGGGCAGAGAATGCTGCTCCCCCGACCAATATTAGCTGATGCTTCCACTTTTAAAGCAGCACAATTCAGCTAAAAATTATACTGTAAATTTTAGTGAATGTCTTTTGTAATGTTTTTATTTTTAAAGGTATTTTGACTCTAAAAGATGGATAGAAATGGCTAATGGGATATTCACATATATATTTAAATTTTTGCTGAAAAGCTGATGTGAAGAGACAAACTGTAATTCATGCTGGCTTAGTTTTTGCTGAGATTCCCTGGTAATGGGAACATTCAGATTCTTTTCCCAGAAAATGGAAGGAAAGGGCATGAGGGATATAGGATGTGGGAAATTAGAGCAATGTGTACATGAGCTTCTGCAAGGCATTGATAGTGATATGGTGGGAGAAGGAAATGCACGTTTTGAAGCTATATTGAAGTGCAAGCTGATAAACTGCAATAACATAGTGATCTGATTGAAAGGAAGGTGTCCGGAGAAGGAAACGATTCATCATAGAGATGTACGTTGTTAAAAGAGAATGCAAGAGGCCAGAATGCAGATTTTTCTTGCTTGTTCTGACATCAGCATCTACCTTTATTTGCTGTAGCAAGAGCTGAGCTAAAAAAGGCAAAAACTTTCATAAGTTCACCCTCTTACTTGAAATAGAAAAATTACTTAACTATCTGACAATATTTAGTAGTGATTGTAAAATACCCTCCTCTGATACCTGTAAGACAATAGATAATCATGGTTATGGCCTTAGAAAGAAAGGCTTCCAGGAAAAAGATACAGGGCATGAACTTTCTTTCTCTCTCTCCTTCTTGTTTATATGCATTTCAATTAAATAAAAGATGGTTTTGCTTGCTTGTTAAAATCAAAAAAAGGAGAGCCTGATACTATAAACTCTGGGAACTGTAATGTTTCTCTTTCAGGCTGTACTTGTTTTCTCTGGCAGTGCTTGAGTGTGACCCTACTTGCATAAAATAAATTTACAAAAACATCTTTTTAGTACACTAAGAATGGGCCTTGAATAATTCTCAAAGTACAAAACTGCCAAAATGTTTTTTTTGGACCCCCCAGCCTGAGCTGGGCAGGCTGATAGAGTTCATCCTTTTCCTGACAATCCCACCATTCTTAAATAGTGTGTCTGATCTGTGTCTGTGTGCATCTCATTCTGAAAAATATAAATTCTGGAAAATTTCCATTTCCTTCCAGGAAAGGGCAGGACTTTATATTTTCAGTGGTAGTGGTGTTCTCAGTGTGCATCATATTATGACAACTTCTAGGGAAATAATTGCATAAGAAAGAGATAAATTATATAGTAGCCACAGAATACTAGAATATTGGTTTAACAAATCTCCTCAGTTTGCTGTGTATAAGAATAATGCTTCTGTCCCCTTTTGACTGTTTCCATGGAGCTGCCAGCAGCTTGGATAGAGTTTTTTGGTTCATGTTTTAAAGCAAGGGCCAATGGTAATTTTAGCACGAGTGGCCCAGCAGCACCAGGGTAATCCTGTATTCCCTGTGCAGAATCCCAAACACGGGGGATACTGTGAGATCAGCTCTGAAGGTATCTTAATATTCCTGAAAATCATTGTGGTATTGATTAAAAATCTAACTACAAGAGTATGATTTTTGTATAGTCAAAAGCTGGGTTGTTATGAAGATTAGGGTTGTTAGGAATTGTCATGAAGAGCTGTTTGTCACCATTTGGTGGAATAAAACACATGTAAACTACTAGCATGTGAAATTTGCCATTTTCTGACTATAAAAAGAAATACAGAATAGAATTGTGTAAACACTGCAAATATTTGCAGCAAGTCTGACCTGGGTTTTTGGGTTGATTTTGGGTTGCTGAATTACGATTTCATACTAAAATAATATAAATCGTACTTTTAGTAAGTTTTCATTATCATGTATTCTGTTATGTGACATAACACACAGAACATGGAATTTTGCTTGACTGAGGCTTGCAGAAGAAGTTGTCTTTTTACCTGACATGGGGGTGGATATCGGTGGATATCGGGGGTGGTATCCCTGAACCACCATCAAACTTCACCAACTGATGGAAAGGCGTAGCAGCTCAATTTGGGTTTTTGATTTGTCGTGTTCCAGAGTTCTGATTCTAGGACCAGAATTGGGATCTAGAGCCAGAGGGCTTGGATCAACAGCCTTGATTTGGAAAAAAACCCCATGTTAGTGTTACCTAACCAGAATCCCAACTGGAAAGTGGATATTGGCGAAGAGTGGCTGCTACCTATTAAGATTTCTTTTCTTTATGCTGTAAAAGCTATTCTGCCAAACAACTTCTTGATGTCAGATTTGGTAATAAATCCTCACAAAACTCACAGGTGTTGTGAACTGCAGCAACACCTTTGCTACAAGTTTCAAGAACATAGTGCTTGGTTTGATGGAAGTGCTTGGTTTTGACGTTTTTAAGTGTGACAGTGTATACGTCAAAACAGTGTTCTCAATAATGCTGCATTGATTTCACAATAGCAGGGCATTTTAATATGACAGTTTCAATTTATTTTCTGTTAGGCAGGGAAATTCTTAATTTTCAGGATTCTCTACACTACATAAAATGATGACTTTTTTTTTTTTAAGCCAGCTCTAAATTTTGAGACTGTATTGAAATCTACTTAGATTTGACCCCTTTTCTTCACTCTCCCAGTCCTGCAGAACTTTCTTTCCTTCTTAGCATTAAAAAATCAGAGATTTCTAAATCACACAGAGCGGATTTGTCTTAGTGTTAATCATGATCTGGTCTACAATTTCATGCCTTTAGACTCAACAGGCTCAGTACAATTTTAGGGACAGATGTAGCCCTCTAATTAATAGGGTCACATTGTGAACTTATGGAGCTCTGTAAAGACTTGATGTGTTGTGCACTTAATAACTGTATTTTCTTTGGTGGTGATGGTGGGATCTTTGGGGCAACAAAGAAGTAAATAATGTTGACCAAGGAAATAGAGCATAGCGCTGCTAGATTTGGAAACAAAAATACAAGTAATGTTTCTCATTGCTTCTAGTGATATGACAAAACATTGTCCTTTTTTCATTGCATGTCAGTAAATATTCTTATGACAATGGACTTCCATGTGGCTTTTTCGTGCATAAATCCATGCTTGTCTCTTGGTCAACATTTTGTGTTCCTAATTCTAGCCTGATCTATGGTTGGCATGACTTCTCTTTTATTATACCCATGTTGTTGCCCACATCTAAACTTCGAAAGGAGCAATCATACATTGAAGAACTGTTCAATGTTTTGACATGTGGAAAGGTACGCAGGCGTCTAATGCTCTTTCGTCCTCATGGTAGCTGGGTGTGCTCTCTCATCAATCAGGAATACATTTCGAATTCCCATGGACATATGGGCCTCTGAGAATTCCAAGGAGAAGGGTGTTTGCCATCAAGTCATTTATGTTATGCTCACGTTTGAGATATATTAACCGTTGAGAGATGCCAAGGAAGAAGAATTAGTGGCTGCTGAAGCTACTTATTTTTGATCTCTATACAGACAGATGTGTTTTTAAAACCACCATTTGCTCTTAGACCTCCTGGATGACACAGCCTGCCAAAATGGCAATGTATTTTCCTTGGGTCTTTAAAAGTGGGTGCCTGAAGAGAATCTTTACTGACAAACGGAGGCCATCTTTCTATTTTCCAGCTGTATAAACAGCATGTATGAGATGTCCAGTAAATCTCCTAGATAGCTAATAATGAAAACTTCCTCCATTAAGTGTAGTTTTATATTTGTTAGTGAAGATTTTGGTCATTAAGAGGAACTTCAGATCTTAACACATACCTTTACTATGCCAGAATAATTTGTTAGGGTTGTGCATAGGATTAAGGTGGAGATGCCATTTGAAAGACAACAAGAAAATGTTCTGTGACCTCCTTTGCAGGTAGAAGAGAAAGTAAAATAATACTTTTTAATGTGTTCATTATTAAAATAATTGTTTTCAAGGACCTGGAAAAAGGAATTATGAATGGCAGGGAACAGGCAAGGTATTTGCAAGTAACTGAAACGTTTCATCCAGTTCTAGTAAAACATTGTCCTCTGTCGCTTAAGACTTGACAGAAATAGTCTGTGTAGTGCTAAAGAAAACTGCATCAAATCCCCTATGTATATATGAGATGTGCCAAACTATTGCCCAAATTAGAAGTCTGCAAACTCAGTGATTGTACTAGCGAAAAATGCAGTGCTACTAAAGTGTGTTCTAGGATACATGAAAGCTTCAGTGAATGTTTTAACATCTAGCCAGGAAAGAAGCCACTACCTTCAGGTCGTAGGATGGTTGGATGATTTGTCTCGGAGGGACCCCTTTAAGATCATCTAGTTCCAACCCCATCTTTAACTAGTCTGGATTGATTAAAGCTCCATCCCACCTGACCTTGAACTCCTCCAGTGATGGGGCATCCACAGCTTCTCTGGGTAACCTGGGCCAGGGTCTCACCACCTTCATGGTAAAAAAAAAATAAAAAAAAATAAAAAAATTCATCCTTATGTCCAATCTAAACTCTTTCAGTTTAAAACCATACGCCTTTCCCACCTTATTACTGCAGTTGCATCTTAGTATCATGGGATATGATAAAATTTTGAGGGGCTCAAAGTCCACAAATAACACTTCCTCACAATTATGCATATACTTTATGCTGTTAGTCGCTGGGAGCAAATATGATAGCTGGCAATACGGATAACACTTCACAAAAACCCCCAACACTTTATTTTATTACAGAAGTGGTAAAATAAACGGCATGATTTACCTTCTGTGTTGTAAAGGCAGAAAATGTGTTATTTGAAATTCTACCATGTGGAATGAGATCATAAAACTATGCCTGAGCAGAATTTATTCTGTTCTGCAATGTTTTGACCTGCTGCTGCTTGATAAAGCAAAGTGTTGTGCATATCACATTTAACTCCAGAAATCAGTACCATACGCCCAGAGCAGCTTGATGTGCCTCATAAAACTGAAACCTGGGGTGATACAATTATCCAGAATACTGCACTATATATTTTATGTGTAGGTATATGCTTTTATTTAAAACTAATACTTATTTGAATTGTAAATTATAATCATGATTGGTTGTCATTTTTTTCCCTTGATAAACTTCTATCACACAAACAGAAACGTAGGATTTCTCAAAGGCACAGTTCAGCTGCTGAACTGTGTACCAGCTATAGCCTACACTAGCTGTTCAGCCAAAGCTACACTTAACTCCAGAAGGGTAGCATTTGTTTCTCTTCTTTTGCTTTGAATACAAAGATACTTCCTAGATATCTTAGCTCAGATACCTTTTTCCTATCTGGAAAAGGAATTTATCTTTTGAGAGGGGGCTGCTGAGTGTGTTCTTAATTTTCACATTAACCCAAGGTGCTTTAGGACTTCTATGGCTTGGTCTGATAAATCACCACTTTGGATTGTGGCACAATTATATTCATCTCTCTTAAAGAATGTGACAGCTGTCTGTGAATATTTTCCAGCTTGCCCTGCACAGAGTTTTGTCTACTTTGTTCCAAGTTACTTTCATTTGAATCCCAATCTAGTATGCCAAACAAATCTATGATTACAATATGTGTCTTCTAGCATCTAAGCCTGTGGTAAGAAAGCTAGAGTGATAATGAAAAGAGCCCAAGCATCCCTTGGAGAGGTTATTCAGCAGAAATGGGAGTTGGGTGCTTGTCCCCATCTTCTATATACGCCTAGAGCAAACAATACCTATATGACAAAGGGGACTGTTCAATTATGTATTACTTTAAGCCTAATTTCTTTTTTAAAGTTTAATTGGGTTAAATGATGCTTCTCTGAATCTCTCTTGGGAGAGGAAATTAAGATGAGTTATTATGAATGGTCTGAATGTTGGTTAATGCTGCTGAAGTGTTCTTACTCAAACCAGAGCTACGAATTCTCAGCCTCTTGCTACCCACTCGTCACTACAGCATTGTAGTACATGTGTGGCATTGTTCAAAGAGCAAGAAAAAACATCAGTACATTAATTTGTTCATTCATCAAGATGAAAGGCAGCATGGCTGATTATGATTCTAAAAGTAAATAGAATCCTGGTTTCATTATTTTTTTCTTAAGTCCCCAGGCTCAGCTGTAAGTGTGTCTCGTGAATTCATGTACCCTGGGAGAAATACTGGTCTCCTATTTTTTGCTCCTGTTACAGTAGGTGGCAAAGTTCCCTTTTCCTTGAGCCTGTACAGATGTACTGGTAAAGCAGTTTTCAACTGCTTTCACTTTTCATACTTCAACACTTTTTCATATTTCAAGTAAGATTTTTCTGACTGCAACTTGGTAGGCAAGTGGTAACTATTCAATTGGAACGTCTTGTTATAGAGGGAAGGAAAATGGAGAGCTCAGTCCAACCATTTTTCAGTGTTTTTCACCACAAGTGGTTATTTCACACAAGTGTTTCTCTGAATTTTGCTATTTCAGATACCTCCTGTATTTGGTGGCCATCCTATTAAGCAGCTGTTGCATAATTAGCAGAGTCTTTCCTGCTATAGATGTACAGCTATATGCGTATTCTTCTGTAATGAGGCCTGCTCACGTTAATGACAGACAAAGTGATTGTTGCACAGACGTGTGCTGTACAGTCAGAGGGCACAACAGCCTCTGGGGCTAGAAAAGGGGTAGCATTTTTCTGTCTTTTGGAATGTACTTTGATCACAGTAATTGCAATAAGATTTTTGAACAAGTTGCAAGATCATTGGGGCAGAGAATACATCTTATTTTTCCTTTTCCATGGTGGCTTATCGCTATGCTATCCAGTAACCAAACAAAGAAGCCTTAATTCTTAGGATTTCTAAGTGTGTGAGAGTGCTGCTGAGGATTTGAGCGGAAATACTATTGCTGAAACAGGACCTTGTGTTCTGAAATGCAGGTTTCAGTTCCATAGGTCATATACATCTCCATACGTTAAAAGGAAATTTATTACTGTATTTTGCCTGCTTTGCTTTGTGACGCTGATGGTAAATCCCTTTTGATTTTCTGGCTAAACAAGGTCTGTGGTTGCTCTGGTTATACAAACAGCATTCTGCAGCTGGAGCGTGCCCGGCAATGTGGCCTACAGTTTGCAGATGACCTGTCTCTGTCAGCCTAAGTATTAAGCTGCTGTCATAATGTCCTGATGCTGTTATAGCATTTTAGAACAGAGGTGAGTAAAGGGCCACAAGAAATGCTGTACCTTCAAATGAGGGTTTGATCTGATTTACTGAAACAGCCTCAAAATTCCCTCTTGGATTAAAACACAGGGAAATGAAGTTCCTTTCTTTCCCTTCCTCCTACTGATGCGTGTAAGTTTTTGCTGAGTTAAACAGACTTTGGAGGTCTTGCTACTTCTATTTGAGCACAGGAGATTATGATTCTGTTTGGTTTGTACTTGAAGTAAGTAGAAAATGAAAATTAACATGGAGCCTGATGATAGTGCAGGAAAGCTTGCCTGGAGTCTAGCATCAGAGCACTGACCACTGTTCCTGCAAAGCTTCACTGCTGTGGCTGCAGTATGCACTGCCTGCTCCTTTGTAGCCTTCATTTTTCAGCAATTTGCCCATCTTCATAGAATCATAGAATCATCTGGGCTGGAAGGGACCTTCAAAGGTCATCTAGTCCCACCCCCACACAGTCAGCAGGGACATCCCCAACTAGGCCAGGTTGCCCAGGGCCTCATCAAGCCTCACCTTGAATGTCTCCAGGGATGGGGCCTCAACCACCTCCCTGGGCAACCTGTTCCAGTGCTCCACCAC
>JAOQGH010000051.1:39617913-39703672 GCA_025769975.1 Gallinago jamesoni
GACATCCCGTCCCTCAGGTGTATTGACAACACCACACAGCTTGGTGTCATCTGCAAACTTGCTGATGTTGCTCTCAGTCCCTCTGTCTATGTCATTGATAAAAATCTTGAACAGTACCGGTCCCAGCACGGACCCTTCAGGGACACCACTCTGTCATCTCCAAACAGATAAACTAGTTTTCTTCCAACATTGCAAACCAGATCTCCAGATGTTGAAGTGTAAACCCAGGGATGCAGGGCCTGACTATTTTAAAGCTACTTAGACCATTAAGAGTGAAGACAGGACTGGTGCTATTTTTTAAAAACATAAGGTAAGTGTCCCTGCTCCACGTGGGAGTTGGAGCCCAGGCACTGCTGAGAGGTCCTTGAGAATGTTTTGGCACACTATTACTTTTATAAATCTGGTTGTGCATTCCCACAGATGGTCTCTTTGGGAGATTCCTGTTCTCTGTAGATCAGGCACAGAGGGGAGAACAAAATATATCCCAAACAGTGGGTTATACTCGATTGTCGCCTGTCAGAGAAAGCAACGCTCTGATGGATGGGAATTTAAATGCTATTTTCCCACCACTAATGAGAAAAAATAAATGATTTTTATCTGTTTAAAGGAAAATATTATAGCTGGAATGCTCATAAAGCCTAGGAGAGTTTTAGGCCCAAATTCCACTGAATATTTGGGCACAAAATGTGCAGGAGGAGGCATTCTTAGATTGTTTTTTGGATCCATTTCTATTTTGTGTTTGAAGGCCAGATAATGAAAAAGTCATTGGCATGAGCTGATTTCTCTGCCCTTGCAAAAGCTTGTATGAGCATGTGTTTGGTTTTAGTTTTGCCTTTGCTAGATGCCTGTGCTGAGATCCCCACTGCTTTTAATGAATGTAGGTTTCCTTGTTCCTCTGGAGGTGCAGCGTGTGTTTTTGTTCATTCATAGTCAAGGTTATTCCTGTGTTGTGAATTACAGATTTTGTGCATGGAGGCCAAATACTTATTAAGGAGTGAATCAATATGAGACACTTCGCTTTGTTGTAAGGAGGGCTTATGCTTTAGAATATGTTTTAAAGGACTTTGATTTTCTAAATTCTGTGGAAACTGCTGTCTTACTGTATTTATAAAACATTACTGTTCAGGTTTGCATTTGTATCTGCTTGCTAAATATAGGCATAAAAACCTGTTCACTTTGACCTCTAAGTAAGAATTCCGCCTGTATTTCAGGGGACCTCACCCATACCGCCCTTGACCTAAACTGTCCCTTCAGGGTGACCAGGAGGAGATGGCTTCCAAGTGCCTGAGGAGCTCATCTATACCACCCTTGACCTAAACCATACCTTCAGGGTGACGAAGGAGGAGATGGCTTCCAGGGGCCTGAGGCGCTCACTGTAGGGTCTCCCTCGGTGCTTCAGAGTCCACAGTCCTTAACTGTTCTTGTTCCCTTATCAGCCAGATCAATTCCAATTTGCTGCATTTTCCTAAGTATGCTGAGGCCTTATTTCTCTTCTGGCTCTGCTGTGTGGAGATGACCTAGAAAGTGCACACAGCTGCAAAACCCAGCTCTCAGCTCTGCTGTGGTCTGTAACCTGCCATTCTGCAGCCAGGCCTGTCAACCTTCCTGTTCCAGCATGCTTACCTCAAGAGGTGACAAAAATTTTAGACAAAATCACCTGTTTTGAGAAGCACCTATTTCTGATGCAGGAAAGATGCCTGGAAACTGGTAGCATTTGGAGCCTGCTGCTGAGGTGAAGGTGTGGTGGCGGCCCTGCCCACAGCACAGCCATGGCAGGCGGCCTAGCGGAAGGCCTTACAGAGCTGCAGCTCTGTCGCCATGAGGGGCTGTAGAGGTTGTTGGGCACAGTGTCGCTCTCCAAGTAGGTGTTCTGGAGAGTTGATTAAAGTAGATGAGGTAGGTGGCCAGGAGGAAGTAGCTGAGGGAGAGACAGAAAACAAAGGGGCCTGGAGGTGCAGAGGAGTGCCGGTGTGGATGGCTTCTCTCCTTCAGCCACGTGGGAAGGCTGCAGTGCGCCTGAGTGCGAGCTTTCTTGTTTTGGGAATGCTGAAAGTTCAGTTAACGATCCACATGTCTCCCCTCACCTTTCTCTATCCCCCATCCTAAAGCAGCTCCCTCAGGCATTGAGGAAGAACAGCAGCACATGAGGGGTAGAAGTGGTTGGGGCAGAGAGATTGCTGGGCCTGGTCTCTTTTCACCTTTTAATTCCCATAAGAAAAAAGGAATTTCCAAAATATAGCAGCAGGACTTCTTCCACTGATGAGAGAAGGAAAATCTAAGTCCCAGAGGTGTCCATTTGTTATAATTGCATTTCTTTTGTTTCATAATGTACAAATGGAAAATTAGCTTTGGGTGATAGATTAAAAATGGGATTTGTTATATTCTTCCTTTCTGAATTTTGGCTTCTCTGAGGTCATGTTTTGCAAATTGTTTCTCTTGTTTTTCAAAATAGCTGTAGGCAAGAGTGATGGGAGGGCAACATAATTTTTTTTTTTTTTTTTTTTATGGCCTGTTAGGCTGGCCCAGTCCTCTGAGTCACAAGCTGCTAGTGAAACCTTCCTGTGTTGCCTGTGGGTATGAAAGGTGAAACCTGAGGTCAACAAGGAGAGGAAAGTATGTCCTAGTCCCACAGAGGATAGCGTGCCCAGGGTTATTTCCCTGCGGGTAGAAGGAGCTTGGGGCTACAGTTTTAAAGTGATCTGATGTAGGTTTTGGCAATGTTTTGAAATTCATAGACAAAGAAAAACTTGGTGGAAAAGGTGTAGTTTGAAGTTATGTCGTTGGGTGTATGCACTTGAATGTCTAGCCACACATTAAAAGGTATAACAGTGTGTTTACTGAGGCAGAAGCAAAATTTACATTATGCATATTATTTTCTAAGTATATAACTTTCACTCTCTCTGCACCCAAGCCAAGTTATGCCCACCATGCATAGTATGTTTGTCCCCTACATGAAGTTCATTTTGCATGCACAATTGGGGCATCCTGTTTCCAGTGGATCTTGTACGTAATTAATGGAAAATGCAAACCCATGGTTCAGAAGACAAAAATGGTCTGGCTGAATTCCTCTCATTCATCTTATTACAGTAAAGGAAGATAAAATAACAAAGACTCTTACTGCAAATGGGGAGAGTCAAGCAGGGAGCTGTTGCAATGCTGTAAGAGAATGATGGCCTCAGCTATTGTCCTGACAAGGCCCTGGGCAGTTTCCATAATATAAATATGGGCTTGCCTGTCACTTGTGCAAACTGGGGCATATATGCCAATGGCTGTCAGATTGCTATGTGCTCGTGCCTCTTCATACTTGGCTGAACTTCTCCCGCAGTGGGGTGTTTCTCTTGTGCTTGTGCTGTTATTCCAGGAGACTGGGAAGGAGTTTTCTGCAACTCGTCTAGTTCACTGCAGACCAAAACAGAGAAAGGAGCCAATTTTGACCTTTCAACTCTCATGACAGAGGGCTTCCCTAAAGAGAGATTGTTTTGAAATAGTCTGACCCCAACTTGTCAAATTAACATTCAGTATAGTAGAGATTTTTGCGTATTCTTAGGGAAAGACAGCAAGAGGGCTTTCTACTTATGCTTTTTTAGAAAGCATCTTCCATGTAACTATAGAAACCACAGTACAAACATGGAGCTTTTCGCCCAGATTCACCTCTGGACTGCCTGGGACATAAGACTCTTCTTCAGTGCCCCTGTTTGGGTCTGAGCCCGCCTGGTGGTTGTGCTTAGAAGAGCAACCACAGTGCAGTTGGCATGAGCTTTTAGCTGTTAAAAAGGCAGTAGGAAGGCTTTCATGTGGGCTGCAAAACACTTTCACGTATCTTTAGTTGGGAGTGTTTTGTCCTGGATCCTTTAAGATAAGAGGTATCACTTACCTTATCCTGATGTGAACAAGCAAATGCGTCTTTGAACTGACTGCAAAGGCAGCTTCAGGGGACAAGCCCAGGTGGGAAGCCTGTGTTACCGTATGAGTCCTGCCTCTACTGATGCATCCTGGTTGGCCTTACCACTTCAGGGGTGAAGGCCATTTAGCCTAAGATCATGCTGGTCTTTCAGTGTGAGCCTGGGGAAGTGGCCTGCACAGTGTTTGGGTCCTGCTCAGACTTGTAGCAGCAGGGTAAGGTCTGGGGTCTGACTGTGGCCATGAGCATGGCTGCTCTGCTAAGGAGGATTTGGGTTTGGTATGTTTTGGTCAATGTTGGAGGCTACAGCTCCCACATTCCTTGCTGACAGAGTAAGGCTCTGCAAATAGTATTTTTTCTAATCAACTGTGGAGTAACATCTTTTGGGGGTTATTCTGGAAGAGGAGATAAAAAAGCAGCAGCCTGCTCTTTCTGCTTAATAGAGCATAGGCATATGTATGTGTGTGTGTAGCTTCATACACGTGTTTTATCTGCTCTAACATCAGCTCTATTAATGTATTCTAGGCCTGAATATCATCCCCCTGGCATCCTGGGAGGTACTTACTTTATTTCAATAGTCAAAGAATAATAGCACCAGTGACCGATGAGGTGTCTCTCACTTATTTTTCCTCTGTGGTACTGTGCCTTTCCTAGGCTCAGAAACACTTCTCTGTCTCTGTTAAAGCATCTTCCACTGTCAGGAATGTTTCCTGGAGCCCATTTTGCAGGTAACAGAAATCTTGCCTTGGTTCCTTTCTCTTTTTTTCAAGGGATATTTTCCCCTAATCCATCCCTACTTGATTACCTTTTTAAATTTATCTCAGGGAAAATGAAAAATCCTGGTGACAGTGGAGCTGGGGCTGGCTGCTGACTCTGTCTCTGGGAAGAGGCAGAAGAAGGAATCACAACTCCCCAGTAAACAGCACCCAAGCTGTGTTAGGGCTGTACGGCCCTGGTGTGTTAGTAGGAGTTCCTGTTATCTCAGTGCTACAGCATAACACCGCTGGAATGGCTTTGTATACACATGCTAAACCAGTGGTTTACATCTGCAGAGTAAAAAATACGAATGCCTGTTTGATTAGCTGTTAAGGAGTAAATCACGCTTTTGTAGAAGACTGAGAGAGACCATGTTTTTTGCATTCTGAATTTTCCCTTTGCTGTGTTCCTTCTGTAATTCAGGTATGTGGGCTCTTTTCCTGCTCTCCCATCCTGCACTGTCCATATGCAGTGGCTGTTTGGATAGCACTGTGGCTTCCGTCTGCAGGGTGGTGATTTCTGTAATTATCTCTCTTGATGCTTTCAAGAGTGAAAATCCAAGGTATCTTATTCCTGAGTGAAAATACTAATTTCTTATGAAGTGCCCCTGGGAGGCTGACCCGACTGTGGCTCTCTGTGTGCTGTGGCACGTGCCCATAGCTGTTGGGCTGCTCTCAGTGCTGCTTGCCAGTCCTGGTGGTTATTGAACTGGGCTGGTGGCCACCTGTGCTTAAAGCCTCTTTGCTCTCTGGGACAGAGTCATCTCTGAAGGGGCTTCCTGCTTTCAGGGTGATTGGGAATCTTAAATGACACAGCAAAGAAGCATTTACCCTGTGCAGAGACCCAGAATGCTGGTGAGAACTGCGGCACTTCCCCTGTCTTCCTGTGGCAATCATGTGTTGTGGAGAGTCTCTGAGTTTGGCACAGAATCATGGGGGGATCAAGGGCTGGGAAGGGTAAGAGGAAGATATTGTTGGTGGACCCTTGAGACTAAAGTGCCTGCTTTGTGGTTACCTCAGACTGCAAGGCTTGGACTAAATGAGATGTCCTTTCTAGTCCTGTACTCTCAACAGCACTAACGCGGTAAACAAACTCCTGTCTTCATGCATGGTGCTGGTTTCTGAGAACAGGAAAAGGGCATATATGGAATCTCCACTAGTACACCAGACTTAAATACAGAAGCCTGATTGTGCTGGGATCTCTCTTGCAGGTTTTCAGACAAAGATTGCAGTGTTTGGAGAAGTGAGCTCTCTTGTGTTCTGTAACCATGTGAGCTGTCATGCTGCAGCGTTCACTGACGAATAACAGTATGTCTTATTTCTCACAGGGCTTCCAAAGCAGCTGAGTCCAGGACCTGAAGAAATTTCATGCAGTAGGTGCTGAACTAACTGGCACTGAAAGGAACAGAAAAAGATGGCAGTCCATATTTGAAATAATTAAACACGTGGACTTTCACTGATAAGAAACCATGTCAAAAAAAGGACGTAGCAAGGGCGAAAAGCCTGAGGCACTGATTGTTGCCCTACAGGCTGCCAATGAGGAACTCAGGACTAAGCTAACGGACATTCAAATTGAGCTGCATCAGGAGAAATCTAAGGTGAGTGAGTGTCTGGTTTTAAATAAAGTGTCTGTGCTGAAACAGAGAAACACATGGTAAAAATAGTATAACAGAAATCAACAGATGCAAGATAACTCTTTCCTGAACAGTGGTCTGATTGTTTCCCCACATACGATGTTTTCTTACTGTGGATGTCCCATTGCTTCCATGGAAAAGACTCCTTTTTACTGAGGTACAAGTTTAAGAAGCCTCTGGCCCTCAAATGGATCAATATGTCTTTCGTAACGTCTTTGGCCATATTCCAGTTAATGGGTGTCATCCTATCCACTCAGTGTTCAGAAATCATGTAGTGTTGCTCGTTTTTGGAATGGCTGATATTTCAGCAAGATGCCCTTATTTCAAAGTTAAGTGAAGTATTCCCTAAACGTGTAGCATGACAATGCATCTTGACCTTTGTAACCCATCTGCAGTGCAACTGAGGTGTATTGTTTGCACTAGGGTATGTATGCAATGTTTATAGTTTGTTCAGGTACCAATGGTTGCCAGAGTTATAGTCTCAGACATGTAAAGTTAGTCTAAAGTAGGTGAGTGACACGCACGTGTGGTACAGCCACAATTTTCCCACAGGTGATGCTGAAGTGGCTTTGCAAAGATGTGAACTGTGTGCTCTCACAGTGTTGCTCCCTCTTCCTTTAGAGATGCTTCTAGCAGCAAGCACAACATGTTTGTGTTTTGTAGTTGTAGAACAGCTTTGTGCAATAAAATTACATGGTAAGTACTAAAGTTCCCTGAACGTGGGTGAGATGAAGGCAGTCTTCAGGTTTAGCAGTATGTTTTCTGTGAGCAGTGAAGATAACAAATGTCTGTTTAATAATTCTTATGAAGTGGACTGGAGGCAGTGCTAACGGCAGCCAGGCATCCCCCTGCAGTCTGGTAGCAGGCACGTTTTCAAAGGATGATGCCTAGTGATACATTGTTTTTCGAAATGAAATGTAATTGAAGTCCATCAGCCTGGCTCTTTGATTCCATTGCAAATAAGCATATATCCTGGGCAAATAAACCCAGAATGACTTGCCTGAAGCTTCCAAATCTGAATAACCACAAATCCTTCAGCATCTAAGAGGTCTTTTTCCTCATTTATTTATTTTAGGGACAGATGTTCATGCCAATATAGCAAGGTTAATTGTACTGGTAACCTCAGACGATTGTTAGTGTAGTGGAAATTGGTTTGTGTAATTTAGGAGAAACTAAATGAAGACATTTGCCTATGAGTGAGATTTATAGCCACTAATTTGCTTCCTTTTAAAATAGACAAGATTTGCAAACTGCAACAAAGCAGACATCATCACTCCTTCATATTCATTCAGCATCCTTTTCTTTCACAGATGGTCAATAACAGTCTTGGAAAGCAAAAATGTTTTTTGATTCTTTTGTTTTCCCTACAAGCTTTGGTATTTGTGTGTTGTCCACAGGCAAGGCTTAGTTATTGTCTTCAGGAGCTACAGGCTGGCTGCCAGAAAATGCATGGCCATTGAGCTTCTGTAATGTTTTCCACTGTATTCCGAGCCTTTTGTTATCACTCCAGCTATGGAATTCCCACGACTAAATTGGACTGAGTGCTCAGGTTATTAAAGGAATTGTCATTGTGCAGTAGTGGGGGGGTTAAAAACTGCAGTCTCGGGAAGTAGATCACACTTCTGAATTGTTCTGCAGTTTGGATTGAGAGGAGCAGACATCATGGCAAACTTTATTTTAATCTGGAATTAAGATTTTAGCCTGCTCCTCCTTTTTCCTAAACATAAGCAGGTTCAGATTTGATATCTTGGTACAACCCCATTTGTAAAATCAGGCTAGAAGCAGGATGCCAAACTGGGCAGGCACCCGCAATGTGGGTAGATTGGCTATTAGGAAGAATTACTTTACTGCAAGAGTGGTCAGGCACTGGAACAGCCTGCCCAGGGAGGTGGTTGAATCACCATCTCTGGAGGTATTTAAGAAATCTGATGATGTGGCACTTCAGGGCATGCTCTAGTGCTTGAGATTGTAAGGGGTTTTTTTTTGTGTGTTTATGGTTGGACTCGGTGATCTCAGAGGCCCTTTCCAAGCTGTATTTGATGATTCTGTAATGTTAGAAGGAACTTTAGGAAAGTGTTTATCCCACAAAGGGGACAAACAAATAGGACCTTTGGACCTTTCCTGTCTCTTCTAGCAATGAGTTCACTCTACCAGTGAATCCAAAGAGGGTAGAAACCTCTGGGCCATTGTGGTCTTTTATTGAACAGGTCTCTTTTCTGTTACTTCAAGTGTAATAATTATTTTTCCGCAAGGCCTTCATTCACTTTTCTTTTCTTCCCATCAGAATGGTATATCTACAAGTCAGCCTAACATCTGATGGTGTTTCAGTTCAGTAAAGTAGGCAGCCTGGAAACAGGATACAGGGCTGTTCTGGCTTGAATAAAGACAGTGTAAAATCTATGTGAATGCCCCAGGAGCTGGCCCATGTTTTGTTGTAGGAGGGTGGAGGATCATCTAGGGTCTGCAGCAGGGTCTTCCTCAATTTTACATGGCTATGTGTCTGGGCAGGCTTGTTTTTATAACATTATGTTGGTATCAGGTGACTTTCATTTTATCTAAATGCAGGTCGCTAAGCTTGAAAGAGAGAAGACTCAAGAAACAAAGCGCATCCGCGAGGTGGAGCAGCGCAAGCAGACTGTGCAGATCACGGAGCTGAAAGCCAAACTCCATGAGGAGAAGATGAAGGAGCTGCAGGCCGTGCGGGAGAACCTCATCAAGCAGCATGAGCAGGAGATGACACGGATGGTGAAAGTCCGTGACAGCGAAATCCAACGCCTCAAGTCAGCGCTGTGTGCACTGCGGGATGGGAGCAGCGATAAAGTAAGGACAGCGCTGACTATTGAGGCTCGTGAAGAGGCCCGAAAACAGTTTGACTCCGAGCGCCTTAAGCTTCTGCAGGAAATTACTGAACTGAAGTCTGCCAAAAAGCAGGTAGACGAGGCCCTTAACAATATGATCCAAGCCGATAAGATCAAGGCGGGGGATCTTCGAAGCGAGCATCAGTCCCACCAGGAAGCCATTTCCAAGATCAAATGGGAGAGTGAAAGGGATATTCGCCGTCTGGTCAGTAACCAAAACTGTTTGTGTGTTCTCTTACGCTGTAGTGAACTTGGCTCTTGTGCCTCTTAGCTTTTGTGAGTAACAGAATGCTGCAATGTGCCTTGGTTGACAAAAGTATTAAAATCTTCTCACGGTTATTTCTCAGCAGTGAATAGATCGTGGCACATCAGTCAGAGCAATGGCTGTGATAGCAGCTAATGCCTTAGAGTGAGAGGGTGAACACTGCTATGAAGTAAAGCATACTAATAGGTTGGAGAAGGCTGAAATGTTGTTGCCTTTATGTGGTAGTATCATTGTTTTGGCATTTCTCTCATTCAGATGGACGAGATCAAGGCTAAAGACAGGATCATATTTTCCTTGGAGAAGGAACTGGAGACACAAACAGGCTACGTGCAGAAGCTGCAGCTGCAGAAGGAGGCTTTGGATGAGCAGCTCTTCTTGGTGAAGGAGGCAGAATGCAACATGAGCAGTCCCAAGAGAGAGATCCCAGGAAGGGCTGGGGATGGTTCCGAGCACTGCAGTAGCCCGGTACGCAAGTTTTATTGGCCCCTGCAAAACAGAAACAGGGCTGTGTTTTTCTTACTTAATATTTTTCTTAGGTCCTGGGAAAACATTTCCACTCTTACTACAGAGAAGTTATGTCTGCAGATTCTTTAGTGAGAATGCTAGTGGGACAAAGCTTTCTAAGGCTGTTTCCTCAGCTGCTCTATTTACAAACATAAAACATCTTAAATAATTAGGGCCCCTTGAAAGAGTCATTCCATGAGCATAACTACCTCAAAACAGGTAGTTTTTTGAGGTGTGCATCCTCAAAAACAGATAGAATTGGGCAGGTGGGCAGGGAGAAGGTTGATGGGGGGAATCCAGGAGACTCTTAGGAGATCGTCCTCTTTCTCTGTCTTATTCTCTACATGCATGACCCTTGTTGTCATTCACAAAGGATGCAACTCACTGGTTGTGTGACTAAATATGATGTTTACACAACAAATGTGTCTATATATACACATATTTACACACATACAAATAAGGAATAATAAAGCAAATGCAATTGATACTGAAAAGGATGTTTTTACTTTTTCACCTGAAATAGTGGCTCAGCATATAGAAGTAATGTATAGGAAAAGGCAATAAAAATTGGAAATTGGAATATTTTAGCTTCTTGCTTTTCCTTCCCCATCATAAAAAATATTTACATCTGTTTTGCTGTTTTCTCTCTATTTTTTTAAACAGCTGAAAATTTTCAATTGAAGTGTCCCCAAAACCAGATGCTTTCTTCCAAAAATATATATATTTTTGCCAGCGTGTTCAATACTGTAAAATTCCATAAATATAATTTGCTGATGATGGCATCTTAAGTTGACTGGTGTGTGGTTTTTGAGGTTTCTTTTCCCAATTGTGTTTTGAGAAGACAGTAATTGTATTGTGTTGTTGCAAATGAACAGGACCTGCGCAGAAACCAGAAGAGGATAGCAGAGCTGAATGCCACGATCCGGAAGCTAGAAGACAGGAACACGTTGCTCGGTGATGAACGAAACGAACTGGTGTGTGGGCTTTGCACTGTCAGACAGAGGAGGTAGGGAGGCATAGAGAAGGGCAAAGAGAGGAGGATCCAAGGATGGCAGCCAGTGATGAATATGCCTTTTACGTCCATCAGACCAGTCACTCAGGAGGCTGACTTTATCCTAGAATTAAACAGTAATTTAATTGACATTACATGAGTACAAAATCACAACGGAAGTTGAGACAGAGAGGCTTGTAGGTTTCTATATGAATGCTTCTGTTCCTTCCTTGACCTTTTGAGCATACAACAGTGTATAGTGAGACTTATCTTGTAAATAAAACAATATTTGTAGTCCAGTATTTGAGCAGGTTGAGAATAGTTAAGTATTGGATCTAGGGAGAATGGAGCACGGTGAATTGATCCCCTTATCTGACTTACTCCTAGGTACTGATAACTATGTGTTGAAATTAGCACCCTGGCTTTTTAACCTCTCCATGTTTCTACTTTGGTGATTAAGGATGAGGGTGGTGAAGGATGAAGGTGGTGAAATTCAATGCTGGAGATTTTTTTTATTTATTTCTCTGCTAGGAGCCCTAATAACCTCCTTTTGGGCAATTTAGCTGGCTTGGATCTCCTCAGTGTTCTTAATGCAATATTTGCAAATAGTGTCTTAGCAAGATTTCAAATTACAAATATGTTCATGTGTCTCTCTTTAGTTCTGAAAAGCTCTCAACCCCCAAATACAGAATAGTTTGGAGTCATCTGAGTCAGCTTGATTAGCTGTTGCATTAAATATTCAGCCTGTTTTTTCACAAGAGAAAAAAATATTAAAAGGCTTCTAAGCTGTATCTTGCACAGTGTGACTACAACAAACACAATTTATTAAATGCGACTGGGAGTATTGCTAGAAATACCGTAATTCATATTAGCAACAACTGACTTCATTCTTAGGGTAGGACAAGTGGTGGTTTTGCCCTCAACTGTGCTGATCAGAGACGTAACTGCTTCCAAGCTGCTTCCCCATTTTCTGTTGGCAGAAGGGATCTTCGCGTACTTGCTAACCTGCTTCAGACAAAATCACTGGGTTTGTTTAGCCTAGTAAGATGATGGTATGATGTAATTGAATCTTAACTCTCGCAATCCATTCCTTGTCAGAACTGCAAGGGGCAGGAACATCCCAATGATGAACAGTAACACAGAACTGGGACAGTAAGTTTGTCAGTTAGATCATCTGGGCACAAAGATGATGTCTTTCCACAGCCACATGCCATCTTCCTTGTCCTCCCTTAGAAAAAGAAATTGTATCTATAAATCACTCAGTATTACTGAACAGAACTAATTTTTTAGAGGAAGAGATCTTATGGTAGGTTGCAGAGTCCATAAAACTCTATTTCTACCAATACTGGAACTTCCAAGCATGCCCTAAGATACATTCCTATCTTATGGGATATGATTACATGATTTTTTGACTAAAACAAAGTGCATTGTGCACTTGCACAAGTATTTCACTGTGTGGCATTAAAAACAGACTTACAACTATGTTGTTATTGCTGGGATCCAGAGTGAGTAGGTACCTGTGCAAATATGTCTTCTAGTGAGAAAATCAGTGGGTTTCTTGCAGATAAAGCACAGGTCATTAGGGACTTCTGTAGCAGCTTTGCAGTCTCCTGACTTTGTGTTGGGTTGCTTCATCTCTATGTCTGAGTTTTCGCATAGGTAAAGCCAGCTTTTGGAAATGGAGATGCAGAATTATGCTTTGAGATTTACAGATAAAAAGTCAGTTACGGAAGCTGTAAGCATCAGTTCTGTTAGATCACTCTGGCATTTTACTGGGACAATAGTCCAATGGGGAAGTAACAAAATAATTCTAACAAAGGAGGGAGAAGAGATATCTTTTATTTGGATTATTTACAATTATTAATTGCTATTATCGATCTAGTTGAAGCGTGTCCGAGAAGCTGAGAAACAATGTAAACCTCTTCTGGAAAAGAACAAGTGCCTCACAAAGAGAAATGATGAGCTTATGCAGTCTCTGCAGCGCATGGAAGATAAACTCAAAGCAGTCACTAAAGAAAATATTGAAATGGTTGGTACTGAAGAGCAAAATAAGGATTACTGCATGATCTATGTTTATTATGATGGCCACATCTGCCCAATGTGTGCATAGATATACAGAGAGAAAATGTGTTGTATATAGTTTGTAATACTGCTGATAAGATATAGCCATGTATATAATATAGTCTGTGTATAATAGACTTACATACCATAACAATGTGTATTGTGCATACATGTGCAATATATTTAAGTGAATGCATAATCACAGTGTTTAACACTGTTCCAAAAAATTAGAATATTGAGTTTCAATTGTTTTAAAAAAATATGTTGGGGTATCCTGATGCATGGCAAAGGAGGAGCCATTGGTATATGACCTTTAAGGGCTGCTCCAGAGGCTATATTGCCACACAATATGTGACTAGATAAAGCTTTGTTGTTCTGGTTGAAAAGCTCAGCCTTGCTGTGCCACCTTATTGTTAAGAAGTGTTGACAGGTATTACTAAAGTTATAAAAACAGTGTGTCTGAAGCATATTTAAAGGGCTGTACAGCTTAAATGAAAGATAATGTCTAATTTTTAACTGAAAGGTGGTCTTTTTGTCTTTTAATTGCTGGATCTTATTTTATGTTTCTTCTTCTTACCACAGAGAGAAAAAATGACATCACATCCTCCTCTAAAGAAATTAAGATCTCTCAATGACTTGGATCAGGCTAATGAGGAACAAGAAACTGAGTTCTTGAAGCTTCAGGTCATAGAACAACAGAACATAATTGATGAGTTAACAAGGGTATGTCCAGAGCACCAGGAAATTAGGAATGACTCCTGTGTACAGTTCACCACTGACACTATTTCTTTTTATAACTAGGGGTCTGAGGGTTAATGTCTTACTTTTAACACCTGCAGATTTTCAGATGCAGGTGTGCATGGGTGCAGCTTAACTGAATTTCTAGGGGGGTAGCAGCCCCTACAACTCAAAAGTATAACTCTTGTGTGTGAGTTGAGCTCTAGAAATGAACGTCGACTAAGAACCGTGGTGCTTGGCAAGGTACCTCTGTGCTCACAAGGCAGGGCAGTGACAACCTGTTTCACCATTATAAGTAAGCTCCCATTAAAATGTTTCTGTAAAAAAAGCAGGGACACTACAGTATGGTTTGCTGTTAGACTGTGGTTCTTTAGATCTTCTGTTATTTAGTTCTGACAATCCCTTTTTCAGCTGACTTTGCATTATGACCTTGAGAGGAAGAAGAAAGAGACTGCAAAGTAGACTGTTGCCTCTTCTAAGACATCATTGCTAGGAGTGGAGATAACAACACTACCATCATTTTATGACTTTAGACATAAAATAGAGGTGGCATCTCCTCTGCAGGGAGGGCAGGCAGCCTCTTGTACATAGCCCATACCAGTCCCAACAGGCCTCCCAGTGATTTTAACAGGAAATCCGTCAGTACCTGTCATTTGACAGCCTGTCAAGGCAACTGCACAACAAGGGTTGTTTTTTCAGATATTCCAACTTCCCTTCTTCAGGTGTTTTTCAGTTGATGCCTACAGATGTGGATATGAATCCTTCCACCTGGAATCAGATTCCCATTTGAGCGTATGAACAGTTGGAGGAAGCCCAGTGATTGATTTCCTTTGTAGATTTTGTCTTCTACAACTGCGAACAAAAGCAGAGAGAGTAACTTTTTATTCTTATTTTCCAGGACAGGGAGAAACTAATTCGTCGCAGGAAGCATAAAAGGAGCTCAAAGCCAATTAAGGTAAGAAGAAAAATTGTTTTCAGCTTATAAAAATACTGTTAGGCTCTGTAGGAAAAAACACGTTAGCAATCTGATTAAAGAGCTTTGTGGATTATAACAACCTGCTTTAGTCATCGGGTCTATAAACACCTCAGTTACTTTGGGAAAGCTTTTTAAGTCCACTTTGAAATTCAGTTAAGGGTGTGTAGCTGTTTTATTTTCAGCAAAATGGGGATTTTCTCCCCTGTTCTGAAAGAGTAATAATCCTCCTTCCATCTGGTTTCTATAAATGTTGGCCTCAAGGTATATTATGCTGAGATGTATTTACATTTCCAGACACCTTCCCATCTATCTTCTGTTATCTATTTTTCACAGCACATATGGGCTAAAACAAAATCCTTGTGCATCTTTATTTTTCAAGTGGAAGTTGCTGCCTGAGAAATTGAGTGTCATTCTCTCCTGCTCAGTTCCACAGGCTTTTGGCAACCCCCTGTGTTACCCTGAACTGGGTCAAGTCCAAAGCTGGTATAATGTAGCATTTTAGAGCTGAGTAGTCAGTAGTGGTTCAAATAGCTCCTCTATCAGCTAGATGTGAAGAATGACTTTGAAAAAGCCATGTCCCACCTCCAGAAAGCGGAAATACTGTGTAGGAAACAGAGCTTGGTGTCTTTTTGTCCTCCCCTTGGTACATCAGCCATGTTCTGTGGAAGTAACGCAATGCTGTCCTACACACGGAGAATTTCAGACCGGTAAATCCTAGATGTGTTTCCATATGGGTTTTGAAGCAATACACAGAAAACACAACTGGGAGACAAGGACTAAAATGTATTTTCATCAGTCAACTTTATTTCTAAGAGATCATAATATGGGAGAATATGGCTATTTTCTTCACTTAGAAAAATATGAACAACAAAAGATAATATATGCAAAAGATTATTGGCATCTTTGGTACATGTATTTTGTGTGATTCAAATTCCAGGTTTAGAAGGTTGTAACCTGTCAGCAAAAGTGAAAAATGTTGCAAAGCAGAAATGCATCTTAAATGCTGGTCGATCGGTTTTGCCGCAGAATTATTCATAAGTCAAGTATTTAAATGCTCAAATCTGTACTGTGAAACCACGCCTGCAAGGTTAAACATCTATACGTTCATAGATGGCATGACTCAGCTTTCATTTGATTTAATTCAGTTACTGAGATTGGAGATAGTGAGGTGTCGCAACCAAAGACACAACCAAACTGTGTAGTGTGAGCAGCCTCTTACAACATGTGGCAGTTAATGTAGTACTGGAGAGATGTGTGAGATAAACATTCCTTCACACTAGTTTTGTATTAGCATACCTCTCACTCCAACAGTAATATCAATGAGAGAGGCACTGAGGTATTAAAAATATCAGCAGTGTCTGTGAGAAGAGGGTTCCCTATTCTGCACACATTTCCAGCTCTTAATGGTGTTGTCTTTGCACACCAGTCTGCATGTTGATCGATGTCTTCTGAACAGCTTTGATGTTAAGTAACAATTCTCCTGCCTTCCTGCAAGGGCAGAGACTTCACTTCGAGCATGTTGCTGCTCCCATTATGTTTACCAAGTTTTAGACTAAACCATATCCTCAGCTCAGAAAAATTAATCAGCAAACTCATTCTCCACCAGCACGAGACCTGATTTTCAGTATGGTTCCCTTTGGGTTTGTTTGGGGATGGTAATTGCAGGGGTAGCCCATTGTTCTTTTTTTTTGGTCTTGCCTTAAGTAACTAGCAATGTGATTTTGAAGTAACATCCCCACCATCAGAATCTCATGCTACCTGGAGATTAGAAATCAAGTTTTCTCTTCTTTAGAGACACGTGGTGGATACAGTTTTTGGGTACGATGATGATTCCATGGATTCTGAAACATCCTCTGTGGCCTCATATAGAACAGACAGAACACCAGCAACCCCAGATGATGATCTGGATGAGGTAAGAACTGATTCTTTCCATAGGCAAGGACAAGTTTTCAAGAGATTTTGACTTCCACAATAAGTGCCCAGGCTCTCAAAACCACTTAGGTTTTTATAGTGCGTATCAAGTGATAATCTGGCCTCAATTTTGATTACTGATATACTGAAATGCCAAGAGGTTCTTTAAAAATCTAGTCCATAGAGACTACAGCTATGGACTTCGTTGCAATCTGAGATGACTTTTTTCCTCTCTCCCTTCAAGAAAATAAACCTATCACTTTTATTTGTCTTTAAGCTAAAAAAAGCAACAAACGCTTTATAAATTCCACATTCTTGTTACTTCATATCACAGCAAGCTCACCAAAAAAACAAGACCTGTAAACTAACTATTGTGCTTAAGAAATCACACTTGCATTCTTTGCTCTGGCAGTGTTCTACTGTCTCTTGCTTAGACATGTCCTTTCTTATCCCTCAGGGTTTAGCAGCAGAAGAATCAGAGCTGCGGTTTCGGCAGCTGACAAAGGAGTACCAGGCCCTGCAGAGAGCATATGCGCTGCTGCAGGAGCAGACGGGAGGTGTCATAGATGCTGAAAGAGAAGCCAAGGTCAGTATTTGTTTGAGGGTAAAAGCATTACATTGCTATCAGGACATACAAACCCCTCAAAGTGATGTACAAGGGAGTTATGTACAGCATCCATACAACTGAGAGATGTTTGCTTCACTCATTTGATGAGTATATTTAAAGAGAGTGACAATTCAGAATGGCCATGATCACTCAGGAGCTGTCCTCCCCCTGAACCTGAGAACTCTGCAGTCAGGCAGGCGTGCCAACGCAGTTTTGCAGTTTGGCACAGAATCACAAGGGTTTCTCATCTTTTGCCCAGGTGTGAAGGGGTTGACCAATCTGAGGGGCGGCACAAGACATCGCTGAGCCAGAATCTTTGCAATGTTTACTCAGTGGAAGCCACAGCCCAAACCCAGACTCTGCTGTGTTTGGTTTCCTTTTAATACCAGTCACATTGCTGTTTTTTTTTTTTTTTTTACTGTTTAATGCTGTGCTTGACTTCAACAGGCTCAGGAACAGATCCAAGCTGAAGTCCAGAGATATAAAGCCAAAATAGAAGATTTGGAGAAAATTTTGGCACAGAAAGGTCAGGTAAGCACTTGTTGTGTATTTTCTTTTCCTATTTTGGATTCTACCTGCTCTGCTTACAGACACAATTCTGCTTACCTGGCACAATTTATAGACATCCATGAGATGTAAAGTTGCTGTTCAGTAAACAGGCAGGTCTCCCGAGTTCAGAAGCCTGGTACAGCTTGGTAAATGAATATGTTGTTATTCTGTAAACGACAGTTCGTTCCTGTAGGATTTTAAAGCCTGACTATTGTCGTTCCAATCTTCAATAAATGTATCCAACCTCCTGGAGGTGATTATATGATTATTCTGTAATAGTTCTGCTTTATCCAACAGGACTCGCACTGGGTGGAAGACAAACAGCTTTTCATTAAGAGGAACCAAGAGCTTTTGGACAAGGTATGTTCCCAGGGTTTGTGTGCTCACTCTGAAGGGTAATCTGGATCCTACAATACACTTTTTGGACATGCAGTCTGGTGCTTATAGGTCTGGAATAAGGACAGAACAGCATAGATTAATATGAGCTGGGTAACATACGGAAAGAGAAGCCATCTCCAGCTCTGCTGAGGCACTGTTGTTGCTGGCGGTTGCTGATGCACCAGCTCTCTGATAAGCTCCAGCCTGAGGGCTTGAAGCTTTACTCTTCGTTCTGGCTTGGAGATGCAGACCCCTGTGTTCAAAGAGCCTTGCACTGAGGCATTAGCTGGTGCTATGTCATTCCTGATAGATATTTGTCCACCCTGTTCCTAGGGCCCTCCAACAGTAATGTCTCCACGTCCCTTCCAGACAATCTGTTCCAGTGCTTTACCATGAGAGCAGTGTGTTTAATAGCTAGCACAGACTAATCTAGTAGCTAACCTGACACCTCTGTATAGTTAACTTCCCCACTGATCTTCACTAGGATGGGATTCTTTTAGGAAAATCTCCAGCATAAGCATTTTATGCTGTTTAGGAAGTTGATGAACAGTTCACCTGTAAACTAAAGACTCACTGAGGCAAAACAGCAAGTAGTGAATCATCTCTAGAGTTGGTATTTTGCACTGCCCATGCAACCTCCACTACTACTCACCAAATATTCAATGTCTCTTGTAAAAGTCACACAGATCCTGAATTTACATATTTCTATTAGATAGAGAAACTGGAAGCAGAAAACCATCGTCTGCAACAGGAGCTGCAGGATGCCCGAGACCAGAATGAGCTGCTGGAGTTCCGCAACCTGGAGCTGGAGGTGATGGATTCCTTACAGTAGAGCTGGTAGCAAATTAAACTAGTGCACTTACACTGGACACCAACACCTGCATTGTTGTGGTTTAACAGAGTAACAAATTAGGCCCAGCATTTTTAATTGTTAGCTGGAGTATGTCAGCTCTAATATCCTGGAAATAGTAAGCACCGTACTTGGCTGGTTCACCTCTCTGAGGTGGGTGTCAGGAGAAGTGCACCTCTCTAGACCTCTGCTTGAAGGACTGGAGCTGTTTGAGGTTTAGTTGAGCAATCATCAATGAAATTGCATAAGCAGTTGTAAGAGAAAGTGTCAGACCCAGGGCTGTTGTCTTCCAGTGTCTTCCAGATCTGGGGTACAGATCTACCAACAAACGCATCCACTTGGTCTGTTCTAGTTTGTTTCTCAGTTGGGGTCCAAGGCCATTCAGAGCTTATAGGTAACACAGAGCTTCTCCTGGCTCTCATGAATCAGTGCTGTGACAGATTTGTCCCTTATTTATAGAACTTTCCCACAGTTTTACCTGACTGCTGTGTTTCCATATAACATGGACCTGGACTGATCAAATGAATTACATGTTCATAAACCAAAAATATAATTGAAAATGAAAATTGATCTTTCCTTCTGTGTTTGCCTGAGTGCCTGAAAGGGATGAGAAATAACATCTTCAAATTTTTGGTTTTGTATTCGGTCTTTTAAAACTGGAAAAATATTTGTAGACTTTATGCAATGAAGGTGTGTAAATAGCTAAGTTGATCCACTTTTTTGAACTTACTACTTTGCACAGATACTATAACATACCTCATACCAAATGTGTAATCTGAGTATCCTAGTAGTCTTAAGTCAAATACTTTTTTCTAAAGGGAGTATTTACAACACTATAGAGTTGTTCAGCTCTTCATTAAGTAAATCACTTGAGTTTAAGCCAGGTGACAGCCCTTCCGTAGATGATTTGCAAATTGACATAATTCATCAAATAAATACTCTCCTATAAAATAAATAGCTCAGGTTTAGGATCCTATCCCACTTGGCACACTATTTTCCAGACTAAGTCTAAATGTTTCTTTGACTTGTAAAATGAGAAGCTTGGCATTGCAAAGCATGATATAAACTGTAGCTATGGTATTTAATCAGTTCTGTGTGAATCTCCTTCATTCTAATAAGTTCTCAGGCATCTTTTCAATTTATATCCAGGAAAGAGAGAGACGGTCCCCACCATTTAATCTCCAGATTCACCCATTCTCGGATGGTGTGAGTGCTCTACAGATCTACTGCATGAAGGAAGGGGTTAAGGTAGGTCAGTTTTATAAGGCAGCACTTTTGACTACTGGAGTGGTGGATGCTGGCTGTATAAAACATTACGTTCATTTCTGCTAATAACTCCACTACGGTTTAAGCGTTTAAAGTCAGTCTAATGTAAGAGTGTGTGATGACTGACACAATTGAATTGGACTCATAATTTTCACCATAATGATAAAACTTGGTTCAAAGGCAACTGAAATCAGTGTGATGCATTTCCATGGGATAAAACAAAATGATTGATTTCAACGTGGTTCGTATTGCACCTGTGATAAAATATGCATGCCATCCCTTTATCTTATTCTCTCTTTCAGGATGTCAGCATCCCAGACCTCATAAAGCAGTTAGACATCCTAGGAGATAATGGGGTAAGTTAAAGCGTGAGATATATTTCCTTTTACAAGCTGCATTTTGTACAGTAGAGTAAGGGAAATCTGTAATTACCATGACAATTTTCTAAGATACTTGTTAAATTATGTAATATCAGAAAAATTAATTTAAGGAGTATTTATTTCCCTAAGTTAAGGATTTGTGAAGTTTTAATAGTCAGAGCGCTAGTAATGAAGTAGCAGCTTTCAAATCTGGTTTAGCAGTGTGGGAAGAATGTCCAAAGGCCACTGATACTTGGAACTGGGCCTGACTGCACTCCAGTCATTCAGGAAAGCATGTGAATTAGTTTGGCTGTTTGAGCCAACCACATCTTCATCAGGACTAGGATTCCTCTGCACACACTTTCATAAACAGGCAAGAATTATCAAATTCCCTGTGGCTTTCTTAGTGGGTGTTGCTGCCCACTTAGTCATCTATGTAAAAGAGATCATCCTGTGTCTCTGGCCAGCATTAGATATGTTTTAAGAAAATGCATAAGAAATAAAAACAAAGAATTATTATTGTCTATTCATTCACTGGTATAAATTACCACTATTTTTACAATGGAGATTCAGCTTTGTCAAACTAGCATCAAGACATACAAATGGGTCTAGTTTACATTTCTCATAAGATGCAATGGAATAAAAACATACAGCTAGTCGATATCATGTAGAAAGGCAAAACCAGTGTTTTCTTTTTAATATGTTGACAGACTTTGAATGTTTTGATGGGAATGTAATACCCAGTACTACAGGGATCTCCTGGAAACTGTTGACCTCATCTGTAGCCTGAATTATTTCTATTCATGCAGGAAACTGCTGCTAACTTTTTTCTTCCCTCTCTTTCTCTTCACAGAATTTAAGAAACGAAGAACAAGTGGCCATAATTCAGGCTTCCACTGTATTGTCCTTGGCAGAAAAGGTAAATTGTGTGCTTGCTTTTCTCATGTGTTATCTAAGGTCTCATCTAACACTGGAAATTTTCTGCTCTGTTGTTGGTGGTCAATGTTGTCAAACTTTCTAGTGTAGGAAGTGATTCCCCAGATAAAGTAAACTGTGCCAGCACAGTACCAAACACCTTGCTAAAGCAGCAAAAATCTCACACTCAGCTGGCCTGAGGTTCGAAGTCAAAACAACTGCAAATACAAAAGGAATGTAAAATGAAACTTGCAATTGTAAACAGAATGAAAAACCATCAGACATTTGAGACATAATTAGTTATAGTGTGGGATTTCTAGTCCTGAGATTTTTTCAAAGCTTCTGAAGGGATCTGTATGTAAAATTTCTACTGAAAGCATGTGTCTTAAGTTCCTTGCAGCAGGTTACAGCTCTCATTGTCTTCCCTCCAGTGGATCCAGCAGATTGAGGGAGTTGAAGCTGCTCTGCATCAGAAAATGATGGAACTGGAAAGTGATATGGTAAGCAGACTTTCCTTAATACACGTTTTAGGGGCAAGACACTGAGTGTGTCATGTTTACTTGGTGTGCCAAAAGATAACTAAAAAGGTCTTTTGGCAGATTAAGTGTGCAGGCTTTCTCTGATTATTGGTGAATCCATAAAGTTGTTACTGGGCTGAGTAACAGCAGCACAGTAACACAGATCCAGAAATAGTGACAGGTTGAAAACTTTCTCTCTCTTTCCCTGAGGATGACTGTTTATTAATAAGAATGGAGGGCTCAAAGGTTGCTTAGTGATTTTCAAAGATGTAAATGACCACACTCTTTGTCTCGTAAGATTCACAGTCTAACCATCAGCTGTTGTGTCACAGTTTATTCAATACCAGTATGTGGGAAACTAATGAATTATCATGCTGTTTTCTTTCATTACATTTTAAGCCCATAACATCCTAAACGCAAAACATTCGCAGCTGAACTGAAGTTGCTATAGCACCGGTAAAGTTAGTACCTTACCCTATTCTTATTCTAGTTAATGGAATTAACTGCAAGACAAACAAGCAACTACAGGATTTGAATAGCTGTAGTGGTTTGCATTGTGTTCCCATGGTATGTCTGTAATTGAGTCAATTCAGTTTAAGGCTGGCTGAGAAGTTAAAGCACAGCAGCTTCCCCCAAATAATGTGAATATGAATATGTCTTTTTAGTTCCTGTTTAGTTTATTGCACTTTCACACTTATTCCAAAATAAGAGAAAGCACAAAAGGAGTTGTCCATGATGCCAGAGGAGGTATCTTTGGAAAAACCACACAGAAGCCCCTAAATTACAGTACTGAAATGCCAAGCGATATCACTGAAGTCAACGAAGAGACAATGGATTTAGTTCCATGTAGATCAGAGGTACTATCATACAAAAGCAATCCAAAGCTATTTTCCCTTCCTTCTTCTCTAGCTGAGTCAGATATGAATAATTCTGCACTGTCAGTTGAAGACCAGTCTTCTAGGCCTGCCCAAGTCAGATATCAATAGTTGATTTAATAAAACTTCCCAAAGTATTTTGAGTAACTAATTAATTTTTCTGTCCAAATGATACTTCATTGTAGGAGCAATTTTGCAAAATAAAAGGTTATTTGGAGGAAGAACTAGACTACAGGAAGCAAGCTCTTGACCAAGCATACATGGTATGTACAAAGGAAATTATTGGCCAGCACTGTGACAGGACACAGACTCCTCTTGGATCAGGAACAAGAGGGTTTTGCTTTTTTCTTAGTATGGTTTTGTAATTTATTTGTTTGTTTGTCTTTTCCATTCTTCTAATGCACTAGTATGAAACCTCTACAGCTTCAACATGACACCTAGCTTTTTTTATGTCACAAAAAGGCAGGTAACCTGAAGTCTGAAACTTTTGTCAGTTAGTGACATTAATGTGCAGCATCTGCCTTTTTTTCCAGCTGGAGTCAGTGCAACCAACTGGAACTCAGTTTTGGAATCTTGGCCGTTTTGCATGTGTCAGAGCAAGAAGAAAATATGTCACAAAAAGCAGGAGTTCCTGCTATAAACACAGCTATATCAAATTCTGATAGCAGTCTGATAACTGGTTGTGCAAGTTCGTCATATTTGGTTTATCAAGTTAATGAGAATGCTCATTGATTAGCAGGATTAAGAGCAAAGTAGTCTGGTAGTGACCTTCAATCTTTCCTCTTGCTTTTTAGCACAATGGGTCAAAATTTAAGAATTAGTGAAATATTCATCCTTACACTTAGAAAATAGGTATGAAGATTCTATCTATCTCCTAATTATCTCTGTGACTGCTTAAAATAAGTCAGAGATTTTAGAAAAATTAATATTAAAATACCTTAAAAATATAAGTTCCTGTCCTTTTGCCAAAACACTGAACCATTTTATGAGTTCTGTTTTTAACATTTTTGCACATTTGAGCACAGAGACCATCTCTCAGGCAGGAGCAGAATCTGCCGTCAACCCTTCAGTTCCCACTGTGTTTTAAACAATGTTTCATCTCTAATTGGCTTTTGGTATTGCATCAACCAGAGGATCCAGGAGCTTGAAGCCACCTTGTACAATGCTTTGCAGCAAGAAACGGTGATAAAGTTTGGGGAACTACTCACTGAAAAACAGCAGGAAGAGCTGAGGACAGCAGTTGAAAAGCTGAGACGTCAGATGCTGAGGAAAAGCAGAGAGTATGATTGCCAGATTCTGCAGGAGAGGATGGAGCTGCTCCAGCAGGCTCATCAGGTAAGAAAGAGGAACCATGCACATGCCTGTCTGCTCAGCTTTGCTGTGTGAGAAGATAATCTGGGGCCAAATTTAGGCAAGCTCCAGGTCATGAGGGAGCATGGCATCTAATTTTTTGAGTTGTTTCATGCTTTTCTCTTTACTGTGTAAACAAACAGATATGATACTAGCTTCTGGAGGATTGGGTTGCTATATTTTAAGTCTTAAAATTCCAAACCAAGGTTTCAATACAGAATTCTGTCCACGTGAATCTAGCTTTGTAACAAAAATGGTCATCCCCAGTTATTAGACTGGGCACGAGGAACTGTATGAACGCTTCTGGCTCGTGTACACAGAACAGCTATCTGGTTTTTTCCAGGCACTTTTGCTCTGTCCTCCCCAAAGTGGGCAATTGTAAGGAGTGTAACCATGATCTTACACTTTCCATCTATTTAACAAAGGATTAATATAAATTAGATAATGTGAAACATCCGCTATTGATATTAATTTCCAGCATTTGAGGCTGCAGTCACATATATGCAGTAGCAGATTTTGAGCAGTTGCACGCACGGTACAGTAGTGGTTGGGCAGGGTTAGTAGATGGAGTCATGGTGCTACACAAGACTATCCCTGCCAAAGAAATGAGTTAGTTGATTTCTAGGCTTTTGGCACTTGGAACATTGAGTTACTTGTTCAGAGGAGCAAATATACTGAGAATTTAGTCTAGATGCTTTCTTTTCTGATTTCCAGAGGATCCGAGATTTAGAAGATAAAACTGACATCCAAAAGAGACAAATTAAGGATCTGGAGGAAAAGGTAGTTCTGTTACACTTCTCAAGCATGCTGTTCAACTTTTTTGAAAGTAATGATTTAGTTCTCTTGAATTATGTGGACTTTTTGTTTAGCTGAATCAGTTGTGTTGGTGTTCTGCTATGCTTTCTTTTCAGTTTGCGTTTCAGTATATACAGACTTTATTCTTAGAGTCTCCTCCGTAACATTTCATTTTAGGAAATAAATGCCAAACACTTTTAGTTATGGTGAATGATACTGAACCAAATGATGAAGCCTTTACTTGGCTGTTTACTGCTGTGTTGGTAGAAGGGCCGTACTGCCACTAAAGGCAAGGAGAGGAAAGGGCTGAGTGATATGGAGTGCGAATCTGAAGACTGTCCCTGTCTGGGGGACAGGGGGACCCAGGTTCTGTTGCTGTCCTCATTATTGAAACTTGTCATTGACTATGTAATGTAAGTACATAACCAGAATCTCGCCCCTAAACTGAACTGTCAACTATATATGGACATCCTTTATATATACTATATATACACACACACATGCTGTCTCTAAAAAATATGCACTTTGTTTTTGTGGTGAATAAGGCTAACTCTGTGACATTGTTTTGCTCCCTGTAGAAGATCAGATAGAATTGTTGGAAAAAGATCATAACATGGGCACAGCATGCTGCTGCCAATAATGGCTTTTCTAGAAATGCCAGACTGGTGTGAGATGCACCTCCAGCCTTGCCAATGTACTTATATTACTAAATATCAATGTACATGTGTAAACTATAATATGAAATAATTGCTATATTAGTACAATGACAGTAGTGCTAATGAGCTCTTTCAGTTTATATGTAAGTTTCTAAAGTGAAATGAGCGGGCATAATGCAAAACTTGATACAAGTAAGTCTTTCCACTTTTCTGCCAATATTTTTGTGATACAAGGACTCAGTGTCTTTCTTTCTAATACATAAAACTTAGAAAATTAAGAGCTGATAACCTGTGCTGAAAATAAAACAACAAAGCAAAGCCTATGCTATGGTCAAAAGGAGACCTTGAGTAGGAGACCTCTTGTCTCAATTTTCAAAAGAGCTTTCAACTCACAAAAATTCACACCCCAAAAGACAACACATTTATGATTAAAATGAGACATCCAAAAATTGATTATTAAGCATTTAATGGTTAGGATTTGGTATTATGCATGTGTGTCTATATATGCTTTTTTTTTTCCAGACTATTTCCAGCACAGATTGTGGGCACTTGTTTGTAATGCACTTAAAAATACTACCCACGCTATTTCGGATATCCAGCTTTGTGATTTCAGTCAACCCATGGTGGTTTGTAGTGACAGTTACACCTCAGGCTTCCAACATGGTGCCAATTGCAATTCATTACCACAAATAATGGGATCTCTTTTCTAAGGATGCGAGGTGGTATGGTGCTTAGAGAAGTAACTGGGAAATACAGTGTTTTCTAAACGTATAGTTATTCTGATTGTCCCTCAGAGTGCAAAAACAATCCTCATGCTTACAATGCCATGACCTTTAGTTTTTATGCAATGTTCTTTTTCTTCCACAGTTTCTGTTTCTATTCTTGTTCTTCTCTCTTGCCTTTATTCTTTGGCCTTGATGTCAATGTGCCTCTTGGAAAGGTAAGACAAATTTATTTCCTCAACAGTAGCACTTCTTGCACAAAGCTGGGGATACCACCCATGTGTGTTCTCGTGTATGTCTGGAGTCAGAGACTTCAGCACGTCATTGACAAATTATAATAGCTCACATGGAGGGTCATCACAGTGCTGAGCTGACACAGGGAGCTGCGGTCAGACCAACAGCATCCAACATGCTTGCAAGTGAATTGCCAAAGCTTGTGAGGGATACTGTGCTATTCAGAATTGTAAAACTAAAAGCTAACGAGAGTTTCACAGTACCAAATAGCCAGGAAAATTGCAGCTTAATTCAATGCTGATGTTTTCAAACTGATGCAGACTGAAAAGAGTTATAAATCTCAACCATATGGAGACTCTGGGCTCTGAACTGCCACTTGGGAACAGATCAGGAGGTTGTAACAGGTATAGCTCAGCGCCCAGAAGTAGGAGAGGTACCAAGAAGGGCAAGGAAGAATGATCCGCTGCTGGGAGACGGGAAGGGCGAGACAGAGATGGGAGAATTTTTCTGGTTCAGAAAGGAGACACTGTTAAAAGGGAGGTATAAGAGAGGTCTAGAACATTTTTCATAGAATGGATAGATAAATCGCTATTGACCACTGACTCCTCTAGAATAGGCAATTATCATGTAATAAGTTTAAACAAAATGGCTAATTAATGATGTAGGGTGTAAAGAACTCTTTGCCACAGCATGCTTAGCAGTTAAAAGTTCGGAAAGCACTGTGAAGATGGGGAAATAAATCAGGGAACTATAAGGTGCATGGCCCTCACATTTTTCCCTCTGTGCCCAGCCACTGTCAGAAACGGGGTGCTGGGGAGGGTCTCTGTTCTGATCCAGGATAACAGAAGCAGAATACAGCCTGGGTAATGTTATGTTAAAGTCTCAATTTTCTGTCTGGGGACAGACAATACCATTAAATTTCTCCCTGTATCTCTTGGGTCTGGCTTGGGCTATGTCAGTGAATAAATTCTTCTTCCCTGTGCTTGAGGCAAGCTGAGAACACGGTTGTGTGTGGAAGGTGTTTTGCCGTGCCCTGCCATCATTTGTACCAGCTCAGGACTTGTTTCCAGGTGCAGTTGAAGGTATTGATTATAACTCAGTAGCATGGGTCCAGTTTTGGTGGGTTTTCCTTTTTCCCTCTAAGGAAAAGCCCCCTATTTTGTGCTTCATTTCAGCCACATCAAGGATTTCTCTTGCAGTTTTGTACTGAGGCAGAGACAACTCTCAGAATTAGCCACATCATCTGGAATCTACTGCCTCGTCGTCTGGCCAGACCTCAAAATTAATGTTTCCATGGGCTGAGGCAGCAACATACATGGAGGCTGGGCTGAATGGGGAATGAAGCCTAGGGAAGCATCAGAGGAACGCAGACAGATCCGTGATCCTGGCTGTTGTAAACAATGATTAATATCATTATAGAGTTGCTGCTATTTAAAAGAAACTGCCTTGATCTAGTGAACATTAAACAGATTAAATTATGACTGCACACTCACTGATGTTCCTGCCACAGGATTTCTGGGAAGCATGACACAGCACAGCAGCTGAGATATTTTGAGCAGCCGTTACTGGTGACAATTTGATTTTACAGTTTCTTGCTTATTCATAGTGGGGAAAAAAAAATCAGAAAGTATTCTGTAACAGCCAAATTATGTATAGGCTAATTTTAAAAAACCAAAATTTCCACAGTACACAGTGGTAGCAAATAACAACTGTGTCTTTTGCTGTGCCACAGGATCACGAGTTCAGAACAAGCAGCCAACCTAGAGGGAGAGTCAAAAAAAAAATAAGTGAATCCTGGATTTAAGGTGTACCTTGAAAACTCACAGGAACTGACAGTGACATTTGCAATAGTCTGTCTGTCTATGAGTTTCTCCCATTTGCCTATACTTTTGTCCTTTTTTCAGTTTTTATCACAGGTACAATAAAGTTCTTGTAAAGCACATGGAAAAAAAAATCCAGGGCAATAAGAGGTTCAGAATTTTCTGTGTATATAGTTTGCCCCTATATTTTCTACCTGTATGGGTATGGAATTGGTTTTCTATTGAGTATTTGCCTTTTCTGGTACTGCTACAGAGTTGGTAAGAAGCTCATACATCCTACTTTGACCAATGCTGGTGTCAGCTATAGTGGAACAAAAATTAAAAACTGGGGTGTTTCTTATTTCTTTGAAAATGTGCCTCAAAAGATACCCCTTGTTCAGTTTAGGTCAGCTTGACTAAAAATGCACTCATGACATGAAACTACTGAACAGTTTTTCCTAATCCCCTCTCTTTTAAGGTGGAGCATCCAGTAGAGTCTTTGCAGTAGAGCGTGTATCCTGAGAATACAAATTTAAATTTTCATTAAAATTAGAACTCATCGGAAAATGTTGTCTTCCTGATTTTAGTTCTTTTTAGTTGAAAAGATTTTTTTTCCAGATAAAAACTCAGTGGTAGATGCAAATGGCAAAAAGTTGCACAAAAATAAATAAAAAAAATTTTTGTTTACTCATATGACATTTTTCATTAGAAAGAGATAATTTACATGAAAACTTTAATTCACCTGTAATTGAACTTAGAATAGGAAATCCCTAGTCCCAGGATAAAAGCCTGTCACTGGCCATCGTGTCTCCTGCCACTGGTGAATTTTAGGCAGCTTTGGTTCAAGAGTTACTGAAACTGGTGCATAACTATTCGTCTGAACATGCCCACAGGGACGTTTATGCACCAGAGGGCTGTAGTTTGTAGTGCTAAATGGACAGGCTTGGCAAAACACACAGAGTTTTCACAATTGTCTTTCATACAGACAAACGGAAACAGACCTTTCCAACTCTCTGATTGATGGACTGTGTCTTGTCAGCTGGGGTTAAGTGGGCAGAGGAACATATCACTTATCTCATACTGATGTTCTTCTTTTTTTTTTTATTTTTTAGAGTGCTTGACCACACAGATAAGTCCTTATAAAGGCAAATGCTTCCACCCCCCAATGAAGAGAACATTGTTTACACCTATTTTAAAAAGTATAAAAATGAACATCCTGTAGCCAAGACTGCAGTCACCTTGTATTTTAAAGCCATCACCCAAGATTTGTTACTTGACAGTTCCTGTCTAAAGCTATGATATATGCTGCATCTAATGAAATTCTGTATGTTGAAATTAGAAAAGGGGAAGAAAAATGAACTGTGAACCTACATCACGTGGGAAAAACTTGATGGGAAGGAACCACTTTCAGCTGATCAAATCAGTGTGTCTTGGGCATGGAACCAAAGTTACAACAGCAAATCTATCCCTGCTGTGCAGGGCAGTCGTTTAAATGTGACACCGTCATCCCAGGAATGGATCCGGAGTTGATAGGATGAGGGGGAGAAACGCTTTCAAACCGTGGGGAGATGCTGACAGCAAGGCATTCACTTGGAACTGTCTGGCTTTCTCGCTGCAGGAACTCCTCCTCTCCCTCTTTGATTTTCACCTCAGGAACAAATGACAGCTGCAACGTGGGGGGAAGAAAGGAAAAATTTGGCTTATTGCAGGAGAGGGCACCACGTTTACGCTTGCGATTACAGAGCACCACCCAACTGGGCAAAAGGAGGGAAGAGGAGGGTGTCCGTGGAAGGAGGATTTCTGACAGAGTCACCGCCTTATCTCTCTTCACACTCCCTGCACGAAGAACAGCCTGTTTATTGTCTGACTCTTCTCATATGGTTCACAGGCTGCCATTGACATAATAATGACCATACTTGGGTTTACTATTTGAATAGTACACTGAGGACCACTGGGTTGGACCTGCAGAGTAGCATCTGAGAAAGAACAGAAACCTGTTGGAGGACAGAGGGGACAAAAGCCAACCCCCTTGTCCATGTGGTAAGATCCACAAAGCATCAGCTTCCAACTGTGCTGTCCCAGCTTGGAACAAATGTCTTTGTTTGGCTTGTCAAACTGATTTTGTTAGCTGGCTTCCTGATCAACCACATACACACACCCACACACCAAAAATGGGGAAAAGCTGTTTGTGTGCATCGTTATTAGCAGTAAGGAGAAGTATTGCTAGCCTGTTTAGATTTTTCCACAGTTAGGAATAACTAGTAGTAGCTTGTATTTCAAAACATTTCTTACCTCTCTGATCACAAACCTGGAACCCTGTCCTGGTGCCTCCTGGAGGCATCACCAGTCCGTGCCCCAAGCCAGGCAGAAACAGCCCCGAGGAGCTGTGCGGCTGCAGAAATGCCACGGGGGCCTGAGCCTGCGCCCATCGTCCCCTTCATCACTGTGTGTGACAGTGCACTTCTCTGCACCCCCGCTCTCGTCCCCCTGGAGCAGAGCCGTGCCTATTGAGGTTCCTGTGGCCAGGCTCTGAGTGGTGTCTTCCGTGATGGAGCCTTAATTTTAGCTGGGAGAAATGGATGTCTGTGTTACAAAATGGAAAACTAAGGGCCAGAACACAGCCTGTGCTTTACTTAAACCTTCAAAACAGGGCTCACAAGTACCAACATCTTACGCACACAGCCTCTGCCCTTCAGGAGCTTTAAAAGTGCTTTACCCAGAGTCTCTCCTTTGCTTGCTGTTTACTTCCACAGACAAAGCAGCTGAGGCACTAAGCAGTGAAGTGACTTCCCCAGCAATGCAGCAGGTCAAAAGCAGTTCCTTGGCCATCACAGGGGTGAAGTTCCTCTAGTGTTGAGGATGCCTGCCCCTTACAGCTATTTTTTGGCCAGAATAGCTTGAATCATTAATGTCCATTCACCCAACTGGATTGTAGTGCTGGGCTCCATTTCCCAGCAAAGACTCCTAACATCTTCATTTCTTGCATGCCCTCAGATTGTGTTAAACCTCCCATCGCAGGTTAGAAGCTATTAGCAAGTGATTTTTTTTTTCCTGCTCCAGAAAATTAATTGAATTGCAGTATGACCACAGTTTCTTGAAATGGTCTGTTTCAGTCAAGGGTTTTACCAAATTTTGCACCAGCTGTGTGTTTGTTGATTTGTTTTCTTAGGACAGGCCTGTAGGCAGATATGTGAAATGAATACAGGTACGGTGCATGCTCTTTGTTCAAATTCTTTTTCCCTCGCAGCAGACTCTGTGGATAAGGTTGGCCCAGACCGACCTGTGCTGCTGGCAGCTCGGGCCCTTCAAGAGCCTCCTCCCACACCGGTAACACCTCTCCATCACTGAACAATGTCAATGGTTAGCTACAAAAAGGGGGTTCCCTCCCTGGGTATTCCCTCTTCTGCTTCCCACCGATTTATTTCGTACCACTTGGCTGCAGTGTCCTGCAAGTAAATACAGGCTGGCAACTGTTTTCCCTGGTATTAGGGCCAGCAGTTAAATCACTGAGCTCTTCTTGCAGAAGAATGAGCAGTGCCTGTTTTCCGTGATGGTGCAGTAACTTCCACCTCTGCTTTGGCTCAAAAAGTGAGGAGGACTAGAAACGTTGTTTGAGGCAATCATAGGGAAGGTTCCTGGCACAGACCGAAATACCCCGTTTCAGAGCCCACTGACTGACCCTGTGGTGGGCTGCTTCATTTAGCCCCTCTGAGCTGTGCTGTGCACGTCTTACTTCATGGTTCTCTTTTGCCCAGTTCCCCCTCCCTTACTCTTACACACACATCTGTGGGGGAGGGCTCGGGCTGGGGGTGACAATCCACAGCTCACCTTGGTCTGCAAACTTTTAAAAGATTGTTGTATCCGCTCCAGAGAGGAACAGCCGCCACTTTGCGTCCTTGCCATCAGCCCTGCCTAAAACACACTTGCTGGTACAAGTAATGCAAATGTCCTGCCGTCAGCTAGATCAAAATGAGTTTGAAGTTTGTGTATATATATATACATGTATCTATATATGTATATGTACATATATATATACATCTATATGCATATATCTATCCCCTCTTGTATATAGTAAATTGTTGCTATAGCTTATGAAAATATACTTCCAATCTAGGTACGGGGAACTGAGTCTAGACTTGTTTAGCTGCCACAGCAGCTCTGCTTCTCACAGTTTAGTTTTACATCTCACGGGCAACTGGTTCTTGGATCTGTTTTTCTGGGCTCTTCCCCCTTCTCTCTCCTGACGCTGTTTATCCACGGCTTTCTGCTGTTCTGACCTTCACTGAGGCAAAGTATTGAGAATTCTCCCTCAGCCTGGTCACTGCAGCCCACCTCCCCTCCCCAAAGCCAACCAGCAAAACAAAAATTGATTGATCGCAGCCTTTGAGGACAGCAGACACAGCCCTGGATTCCTCCCGCCCGCGGGGTCCCAGCACTGCCCTGAACAGGACCTGCTCTCCCTCCACTGGCCGAACCAGGAGATTTTGAAAGCTCTTCTTTCCATTTTGGCATTTCAGCTGGAGGCCTGGTTGGGTGAGGGGAATTTGGCACTGGGGGCTGCAGAGGAGACAGGGCTTGTCGCAGTGTTACCAACCCGGCTCATGGCTCACTCCTCCCTTTCTGATCTGCCCGGAGGACGATGGAGACTTTGCCTGTCCATGTGCTTCATTTTCCAGCTCCCTGCCCTCATCTCGGTGGGAAACATCCTCCGAGCCCCAAAGCTTTCCATTCTGTGGCACCCCATGAGGACTGAGCAGGCCTGGACCCCCCTCCCCAGGGCAAGGTTGAGCCGACAGCCATGCAGCTGCGGCCAATTCCAAGGGATTTGTCTTTCCCCAGCCCTCCCTCACATCGGCACCTCTGTGTTTTTATGGATACTTTTTGTTCCCAATTTTTTTGATGTCTGTTCCAGAACAGAATTGTAAATGACTTGGCAGAATGACCCTTTGATAAACACTGGACATGTATCTGTACTATATGTATTAACGTGTAGAAGAGAATCCTTATTGTATGTAAAGTTTTATGAATGGTTATTTTTTAATTTATGTATTTAATATAGGATTCAATGACCTCTGGTGTTTTAGTTTGTAAAAAATAAAACAGCATTTTTAAAAAAAACCAACCACTCACTTTACATTCACGGAGATAATCAGCGTCTGTCCGGGATCTGTGCAGAGCAGAGCCGGTGTGACAGCTCCGGTGCCCCCCCGCAATGACCGGCTGCTCCGCGGCAGCTTTCCCAGCGCGGGCCCTAGACGGAATTTATTGTTTTTCCGCAGGGGAGCGGGGAGCTGCTGCCTTCGACTGCCGTCGGGAGGAGGAGAGCGGCCGGGGAACCTTCCTCTCGCTCTGCGCTCCGGCTCCCGGTGCTCTGCGGAGCCGCACGCGCCGTCACCGGCGAAGCGGGGATCGGGTCGGTTCCCGTGGCTGCAGGAACCGGACGGAGGCACAGCCCACACCGCCGGCTCCGTGTGTCGGTGAGTACCGCGGGGCGGGGGTCACCAACCACTGGGGCCGGACGCCGCGGCTCCCCGGCGCCGGCCGGTTGGGCGCGTCACGGCCGTAACCCGCGGGCGGCTCTCCCTTCGCGAACCCGCCACCGGGTTCCCCGGGCACCCGCGGACTCGCGCTCCGCCCCGGGAGGGCACGGGCGGGCTCTGCACACCGCCCCCTGAGGCGCCGCGCGCCGCTCCGTGTCCCCCCGCAGCCACACGGGGACGCGCTCGGCGCCACCACCGGAGCTGGCGCCGCCGGGGCCGCGGCAGCCAACGCGGTCTCCTGCGCCGGAGGGACCGGGCCGGCCGCGGCCGCGCTGCCTGACCGGGGAGGGCGGAGGAGGGGGACGGGCTGGGCCGTGCCGGGGCTGGGCCCGCAGAGCCGCTCCGAGCCGCCAGGGGGCAGCGCCGCGCTCTGCGCCGCCGCCGTGGCGCGCGGGGCGGTCGGTCGGTCGGTGGGTGCCCCCGCGCTGGGAGCGGCTGTGGCGCGAGGCGGGGCGGGTGTCACCGCCCGGGGGGCGCGGGGGGCGGGGCCGGCCCGGTGCAGCGTGCGCGGGGTCAGCGGCGAGGGCCGGGCTGGGTGGAATGGGAGTTCCGCCTGCGAAGGGTGCTCCCCAGGAACTCCTCGAAGTGAGAAAGAAACCCAAAGCACTAACAATAGTGATGGAAAACAGAAACATTTCCAGCTCTATTTCCAGACCTGTTTTGCCACCCCCAAGTGCTGGTGTTTCCCACTGCTGTTCCCAAGCGCTGAATACATGTATTGTACCTTTTAGGTCATGCTTTTTTAAATTTCAATTTTCTTGAAATTCCGCCCCCTCCTTCCCCTGCCCTGACGACCCAGAAAATCTGTTCAATTTCTCATCTTAAAATGAGCCTTAAATGGTGGCTTTAATTACAGTATGACTCCTGTAATGAACGAGAGCAAAGCTGCTGTAAGGGAGTCCCCCGTAAGCGCTGGGCGAAATGCAGACACCCAGCAGACCAAGCACAACTCTGGAAAATACGCGCCAGGTCTCCCAGGAGTAGGGGTGTCGGAGCCAGGCTGCCCCTTCACCCATCTGCGTCCCCTCAAACTCCACTTGTTGCAGGCGTCGATGCCCCACAATCTCCCCAGAACAGGGCCGAGCTCCGGCAGCGAAGGTGTCCTGCAGGGGTCCCAGGCACACACTGCAGTGGGAGTTCTTGGGAGAAGGTTTAAGGACAAGTCCTGGGTGCAGCGTCCTCGAGGGGCCTCAGGGCCTCCTGGTCGGGAGAGCAGATGGGGCTCGTCCCGCCGCTGCCGAGGCTTTCCTTGGGAGGAGTCTGTGACGGGGAGCAGGGAGCAGCGAACAGCAGCTCCTTTATTGCATTTGTTGTCAGAGAGACAAAATATTATGCCGTGCTGCTCGGGAAGCCCGTAGTCACAGAGGTGAAGGGCAGCACAGCTCTTGGGAGCTGCGAGCACTACAAATAAAGACCTTTTGGAAGAAAATTACCAAGGAAAGCCTTATAGGGGAAATGGAAAGCATATTTTGAAAGTGCAAAGTCTTAGCCAGGTATTTACATCTATCCCATCTTTTTACACTCAAATCCCCAACAAATCTAAGCTAAAGAATATTTTATTGCCACGGAATATCCCAGTACATGAAGGTATTCCTTATTTTTAAAAACGCCAAAACATTAATTATCTTTCCCAAGACCCACTGCAGTTCATATCTTTGACTGAAACACATTAAATGAGTCCAAGACACACAAATTTGGATCTACATTTAGATCTCTACTACTATAGAGTTCAAAAGCGTTTATCTCCAACCCCCTTGCACAATAATCTTCAAATAATGAATGAAACAGAGAACTTGAGCCAAGCAGTCCCATTTCCTTTGGCTAGAAAACATGGAAAAGGCATTTAATATTAAAATATACTAAATTCAGAATTAAATCAAAGGGCATAGATGTGCATATAAAACAGATGTGCAGGCAGGACCTGTGGAATAAGCTGCACTTGTTTTGCCCAGTGACACCAACATGGTGAGGGCACAGGCGTTTGCGGAAGATACGGAAATACCAGAACTCTGATACCGACAAAGGATGTAAAATGAGAGGAGAAGTTGGAGTGTAGAACCACTCAGCACTCTCAGGGTTGGGTTATTAGATGAATCTTTGCCCCTCAACTAACAGATTGCAGCCCTGCCTGGCCCCTCACAGTGCCAGCGGCCATTGCTGCGCCAGGAGCGGGAGCGAGATGGCAGCCCGGCGCAGGCAGCATGGTGGGGCCGGGAGGAGCCAGCGGCTGGAGGCTCTCTGGACACCCGGGGCCACCCATGGCCGCAGGGACACAGGGACACCCACTTCCAGAGCCCCACGGGGGAGAAGATGGAGCTGAGCCAGCGCCTGGGCTCCACCATGGCCTCCACAGCTCAGGGCTGACACGTGGACTGGAGCCCCCAAATGGCGCCCACCCCCCTGTGAAAGGGAGTATGGCTGTGTGTGAAAAGGCTTCTGCCTTGTCTCTGCAGCCCGTTTCGATGGCTGTAGTTTTCCATTGTTTGGGAGATTGTCTAAACATAGTAAAAGCCCTAAACTGGCAACGCGCCATCTGCTCTATGTCAAGGGGGATGCGTCTCCCAATGCGGTAGGAAAATGGATTCCAAAGGCCCGTCCTTGGGCAGAGGAGCACCCCACAGCCTGTGCCATGCTGGCAAGAACCATTGTGCAATGTCTGCTCTACTGCCGGGCCGCCAACTGACAGCCATGAACAAGCTGCTTTGCACAACAAAGAAAATCCCGTGAAAACCATTTTAGAAGCCTGGAGCAGGACTGAGACTAGAGATATAATGATTTCAGTGTGTACAACAGATGGAGACTTTAGAGCATGGAGCCACTAATCTGTGGATTACAGACTCCCTAATTATAGACCTACACTTACCATTTCTGAGAGGCACCACCAGCCCGGGGAGGGCCCAACACCCAGACGCCATGTTAGGGATAATGGGGGAACAGCCAGAGACTGTGAAATGTACCTGTGCCAACCTCTTGTTCATTTGTGTCTTTGCTGCACAGAGTCCTGGTCCCCGCAGAGCTTGGAGAGAGGACAGCGGTGCTGGCAAAGGTGCAGGACTCTGAGGGTGTGCTCAGACATGACCCCAGCGGCACCTGGCAGGGACCCCAGTGACCAGCACTCGCCCCCCCAGGAGCCGTCGGCCGGGCAGCCACTCATTCCTCAAAATGAACAGGGGAGCCTGTAAGAGCCACTAACAGAGTCAGTTCTCCAGCACCTCCAAATGCCAACCTCGACATTAACCATAATATTAATCCCAGTATGGTCCTGTCTCACTGACTTGGGGCAGATGAAAACTGATTGTTCCTGGTACTTGGTGCCTAATTCTGTCCCAGTCAGACATACAACAAACCATACACCGAGATCTACAGATCCCACTGAACCCTGATACTAACTAGCACTGCACTTAACCAACACCTTTGAACCCTGAGCCACAAGAACTAAAGCCATCAGCAGCCAAGCAGGTGACACTGTTGTCATTAGCATGGGCCACAGAAGGGTCACCTAAGAGCTAAGGTTATTAACTCTTTTATTGCAGATCCCTAACCCTAAGAACAATCCTCATCCATCCTGTCCCTGTCACATTTGTTATTTCCAGGTTTAGCTACACGATAACAGCTGGAAGAGAAAACACCTTCGGTGCAGATGGAGCCCAAGGGCCTGTCCAGAACCAGCAGTGCTTTAGGGCCAGAGCCCTGACCAAGGCGTAGTCACCCACCCCACTCCCCATCCTACCCAAATTAAAAAAAAAATCATTTGTTTACTTCTGGCCTTACCCTATATCAATCTATCTAGTAAAATGCAGAAATTAACTGAGCTCCACAGTCATCTCTAAACTGAGCATGAACCACAGCCTGGACCCTAATGCAGTAAGTTGCCTGAGCTCCTCAACTGCCTCAGACAGAGGACAACACCCATATTTGAGCCCCAAGAGCCTAGCAGCAGCAGGAAATTCAAGCTCTTCAACTTTATATTCCAGTACACCATCTATACTATGCCTTGGGGACATCTCTTACCCACTGAGGTAAATGTAAGGCAATTGCAGAAATGAGTAATAAAAACCTGGGATCTGGCAAGACACAGTCATCAAATAGGTTTTCAGTGCCTCCAGTCAAAAATGCTGACTTTAACAATAAGCCTGACTTAATTACCCATGTGAGCTCTTGGCTCAAGGAAGCCAGTGGCTCTTGTGCCACCGTGCCAGCGTGGGTAGCCAGCCCTGCTCCCTGGCCACGGCCCTGCGCGTGCTCACTCCCAGCTCACACACACCGCACCAGGCAGGACCCACCATCAGAGACCTGAGTGCCAGCAGTCGTGAGATCGGGGTCTCCAGGTGTGAGTCCCACTCAGCAAATGGATGACGAGTCTTGCATGCCATAGCGAGTGGGAAGAATCTTGGCAAACGGGGTTAAAAGCTGAGATTTAGTAAGTGAATCTCACTCAGCTCATAAGATGGTGTTTGTTCTGCAAATAAAGAGTATCCAAAGCTTTCATGCCAAGCCTGAACTAAAAATCACACAAATATGCACACTTATTAGATTCTGATCCTAGGAGGACTCAGGGATAATGAATACTTATAAAACAAGGTGACTTGCAGAAAGAATCTGGATATTGTGAAAAAATTGCATAGCTTCATCTGGTTTCCTTTAGACTCCTAAAGCAGAGTTGCTGAGTTATTGCATTCTTGTTTGATGTCCTACATGAAATCGTGTTATTAAGTCCAGAGGCACGGCTGGCTGTTCCTGCTCCCTGGTTAGCATTTCACCATCGCTGCAGCGACACAAACAGCCTTGCAAAGGGGTTTCTCCCTCCAGCACACTCCTCCCTCCCTGGCCTCCTGCAAAGCACCAGGGCTTCTGTGCGATTTCATGAATTTAGACCAATAACGGAACAGGAAAAAGATACCTCCTATTCCTATTTTAAAATATGACCATGAGACCCAAAGAAATCTTGAGCTACTTTGATAAAAATCAGAGCAAAAACTTGATTAAAATTATAGCAGAAATATGAAGCCTGACTGCCAAAACTGGGAAAGGCAAAACTCGCCCATGCCTAGATTTAGCACTTGTAAAATGACTGAAATGACAGAAACCTGACATTAGTTTGGAAACTGAAAGAAAGTCACCAAAAATTATTTTGGAATTGGTTTCCTAACAATTGTCTAAATATAGAGTTCAGTTCATAGCATAAAGAAATACAACATAGTGAGTAGTAAAAGCAGTTAGAGAAAAAGCCATTCAGAAGAAAGGAAAACATCAGTTGAAGTTTGCAATCTCAACGACGAGTGGGACAGACCATGGCTCAGACAGGGGCACCCGAGCTCTGCCTGCTCCCTGCTCCGCACGTGTGTCGCTGCGTCTGCGCAGGAGGACACCTGCTTTGGCCACCAGCAGCGGGTGTGAGTTGACGGCCACGGCAGAGACGGGTTTCCTTCCTGGAGGCAGCCATGCAGCGATGATCTAAGGGCTCTAGAATGCCTTTAAGCTGCAGAGGCGCAGCCCAGTACCCACCCACAAAGACATCTGTTGCAGGGAAAGTGTCCATGCTCCGAGGACGTGCAATCCCTCGCACAAACACATTGTGCTGAAATGCATTGGCTCAGAGTCCAGCAACTACACCCAGGACTGGGTAAGGGTGCCTGTCAGTACTTCTTGGAGGGGAAGATGCTTCTCTCCGTTGCTGGAGCCACGGCAGAAGCTCTTGGTGCCGTTCCTGCTGTGGTCTCCATCCAGGCTCTACTGAAACTACACTCGGAAGTCAATGTCTGTGTGCCGAGCTGCTCGTTAGTGGCTGCTGACTCCCAGCTGCTGTAAAGCCTCAGGTCTTGAGGAGATGATTTCTTTAATGAACAAACTGCAATATAAATGCAGTAAGGACCATATAATAGTGGCTCATTAATTTTTATTTCTTTATAATAGCCCTACTTAGGTTATGTGCATTCAGAGATTTGAATGGAAAAGCTTCTGGAACTAGAAGTCTTTTGTTTTTCATTCTTTGTAAGTTTTCAACCATCCCAGAAGTTCAGTGATGTTAACCTGACACAAAACATTCTTTACAAAACGAGATTATTTTTCTGCTTCGCATGGTCCAGGGGAAACATAATGAGCTTCACTTCCTGGAGACAGATAAAGGTGGTCTGAAAGCACTGGCTTTCCCCTGCAGTGGGGAATTCACTGCCCTTCCAGAAACTTTGCTGGCAAAATACAACATTTTTCAACAGCAGTTTCCAAGTTAGGGATCTGAACTCCTGTCCAGGCATGAAGAGAACACAACTGTGTGGTTTTTAGGATTAATGGAGACCGTACACTGAGAAAGGAGGAGGGCAAATGGCAGATTTGGAAGTACTCAGCACACAGGAAAATCAGTCCGTTTTCATTAGGTACCTAAAAATATTTTTATGAATGAAATCTGAGCAAATTCTACGTGATCATTCCGACAAGTAGCACTGGCTGCAGTTATTTCTCAGGTCCTGAGTTTGCAAGCTGCGGTACTATCTTAAAAACGTGGACACATGCTAAACTACATAAATAGCATTAATTATCAATATAGAACATATGAAACATTTTTTCAGGATGAGAACCGTAGTATTCTCTCAGTAATTCTCTCAGTCAGCACGGTTTAGGGCTTTCCTTGCCACGTTCCCAGCCAGGTTTCCTGCGCTGCAGGACGCCGTGCTGACGCCTGCCCTGTCCCCAGTGCTCCTCCTGCTTCTGCCGTAGCTGCCCTTGTCGAATATCTCAGAGAAAACCTGGACCTCTCTGCTCCTCTCATCACCGTGGAAAGTGCATTCAAAGGAAAAATGCTAATGAGTTTGAAACTATTACTGTGCAAGAATAAGTAAATCAATTGTAGTTTCAAACAAAGGAAAGTACAGGAAAAGTACACATTCCTTAACAGGGTTAAGGCACACATACAACACATTTCTAAAGCAAGCCAGAGGAAAGCGTGGGCAGCTCTGTGAGCTGGAGTTAAGTACCCCCGAGCTACTGCGAGTTCCAGAAGTGATGCTCAGAAAGCGCTCTGTAAATCCCTTCATCCAGAAGCAGCACACCAGACTGTTGTTTTTAGAAGGCTAGAAAGCATTGGTGCTATGCTCCCCCTGTAACTCCAGAGAATGAAGAGAATGAAGGAGATAAGAATGGCAATATCCACTAAGTATTATAATAAAAAGACAACAACCCACAGCGGTTTGGATTCCTTTGTATATGAAACAGAGAACTTCTAATGTGGCCAGTTCCTCAAAGTGCCTTCTTTGAACCCCAGGTAAAGCAGCCAGTACAATTGCAGTTGCTTAACTGATAGGGGCTGTGACAAGAATTCAAGCATTCCAGCTTGGCAGGAAAGACAAGCCTCTGTTTTTACATTCTCAGCACAGAAACCTCCAGAGGTCACCGTGTTATCCGTTACTTGGGTTTTTATCAGGAGCCAAGGCAATGAATGATTTCGATACTCAAATGATCGACAGTGACCTAGTCTAAACCTGTAAGAACATAACATGGATATTGTCCATAAAACTGCCCACCTGCATGTCTCTGTGTGTGACACTCACGGGTCCTCACTTCCATAGCACAACGTAGATGTCATAAACAGTGGCGAGGTAAAAAGCAAACACAGGGAGGCAGAAGGGCCACACTGCAGAAGTAACATGCCGTGTGCTTACCCGTTTTCTGCCAAGAGAAATCTGTAGTAACAGATACAGGAAAAAGCAAAAGGATTTTAGCTTCACAGACTAAGTGTGGTTCATTTGGCAATTATGGGTCTGAAATTCTTAAAATACTGTATGTTTTATGGGATGTGCAAAAGCTGCATTGTATTTCAGGCATTAGCACATCTGGGGTGCAGATTGATTTTAAACTCAGGCATTCGTGTGCTTTCCTTGGGAAATGACTAATATGCTGCCTTTCTCAATTTTCCCATCCAAAACATCTCACTGTGTTTTGAAAGTTCACAGCCACCGACATTCTTAACTTGCCCAAGCTCAAGGACCCACATCAAAATGCTGCAGTTTGGACATTGGGTTCCAGCCCCTCCAGCAAGAGAGAAACTGGCTTTTTATATGCTCATCGGGCTCTCTCTGCTCTTCATTTTGTCATACTTAGTGAAATTCACAGAGTGGTGACACTCAGCACAATGGTATGTTGTGGTGCACGATTCCCTGTTAACCAGAACGAGCCTGTGGTGTGATGAGTCAGTTTAATTCCTTTCACTGCAGCCTGCCCGTGGTACGGCACTCACAAGCCATGGGTTCAGGAAAAGCAGCTTGAGGTGGAAGAGTCACGCCAGAAGCCAGGAAAAGCCCCTTTGGCCTGAGCAAAGGTGGGTATGAACATGGATTATAAACACAAAACATTGGTTTTAATGTAGTGTCTGTGCAAGACAGCAATCCCATAAAATCAGCTAATACCTACTGCCTCTAAACCAGTCTCCCACAATTTTTTTAGATTAAGTGGTGAGATTTTTATTGTCTCACCCTTTCAGCTGGCACTGATACACGGGCTGAGGGTGGAATGGAGCATTCTCCTCCGCTGCTAACACTTTACACTCCCTTTTGCAGAGGGAAACAATGCAGAACCCTCTCATCTTGGCTCCATCACAAGGAAAACAGACAACTGGCTGATGTAGGTCTCATCAGCCCATTCTGCTGTGGTGGTGGGAGAGGAACGCAGCCTCCTCAGATCAGACCCGGCTCTTTCCTTTTGCTGCAGGCGCAGCTACCCTGTGAGGCCAGCAGCATGGCTACAGGACAGCCCAGGTCACTGGCCACAGACCTGTGGAGCAGGACCGTGATCTTGACACCCCTGTGTGTCCCCCCCTTGGCAGCAGGAGCCCCCAGACCACGCTCCCATTGCATCTGTGCCTCGCAGCTCTCTGTGTGTAACATACACTGGGGTGGAAAGCCAAACCAAAGCTGGACACAAGGGATTCTCTGATCCAGGAGCTGACTATGGCATGGACACATCCCGCCAGTGTCCTCAGGAGCCCGGTGCCGAGGCCAGGGAGCTGCAGGTGGGCAGGAGCTGGGCATAGGTGGGTATGATGCTGGGATGGTTCTGTGTTGCTGTCACTGAGTCCCGTCTGTACCTGAGGCACTTACTGGTCTCCTGAAACTTGGCAACTGTCCGATGAAATATGCTAATTAAATGAATGTACATCATTTTCATAATGTGTTTTGGCCATTACTTGACCTGGTTAGGATTATGTAAGTATATTAAAGCTGAAAGCAAATGCAGCTTATTATTAATCCTCAGAACTGTCTGCTTACCTGGGAAAACAAGCTTTGGAAAACTTCTAAAGGATCTTCAGCTGATCAGAGGATGACATGTCTGATGTCTGAGGACCTAACAAGGACCTTTGCATTTGGGCCTTTTTTCTGCTCTCTTTGATGCATAAAACTTCAAAAGACACTGGTTTAGTTTAAACAAAATCTACAAAATGTATCTTTTCATTGAGATTCTCCTTTCCTGCAGTGTCTTCCTTCAACAAATAGAGATTTCAGCCAGAGATTTCAGACTTGGGTTCATCCTCTGGCCAACACACATAAATCTCTCTCTCGTGATTCCCCGCCCCTGCTTTCAAGCAGATGGAAGACAAAACCCTAGTGGCTGCACATGGCTCCCTGGTGTGGCTGGGAGAGAAACAGAGATACTTCTGGACTAGCAGCATTCTGACCTTTGCAGATTCATCCTGGCTCCGTATCCATCACCTCAGCCCATTAAGTTCCCTTTGGTGAATCTGCTGTGATGGGACAGAGCTCTCAGGTCTCGACCTGCCCGGCCACGTCCCTTGTCACAGTAAGTGACGCTGCTTGGGACATCTACGCGCAGGGCCACGCTGCCCAAGAGGTCCCCATCCTCTCCCCTGCAGGGACCTCCCTGATGTCCTGAGTTCCTTCTGGAGCACAGGAGGAGCAGCGTCAGCACCAGGAGCTGTGGCTCTGCTCAACAGGGGCTGGTTCTTGGGGGCTGGTCATGCCAGGGCGAGCTGCCCAGTATGGTGCCTCCTCATGGGCTCCATACATCTCTGGCCAGGCATTTATGGCTTCAATCCTAGTAAATTCCTGACTCACCGAGAAAAGCAGTGTCCTAAAGCAGTGCTATCTCTTAGATAGTAAGGCTTTTCTCAGCTGCCACTGGTCCCTGAGCCAGGACTGCTAGACAGAAAGCAGTGGCCTTATCACTCTCGGCACAATAAGGAGCATGGTACCAAGTTAGCACAGCCTGGCTTTACACATCATTGGATAACAATCCTTACCCAGCCTAGTTATTTTTCATCTGAATTAGTGAAAATTAAGAAGTAGTCCCAGACATGGCAAGCAGAGGTTCTGGTTCCTGCAAGATATTAGTCACTGGGGTTCAGAGAATACAGTTTTTCTCCAAAGTGACAGCAAACAGTCTGGCAAGCAAGCAGACTGGGGTCTCTCAGTCACAGCCTGGTTCCTGCAGTACTTACACAGCTAAGATGCTTATGTCATGGGTTGTTCCAGAGGTGAGAGGACCAGGACAGAGAATGTGCACAAATGACAGCCCTGCCTCCTTCACCAGCCTGGCCAGAATACATCGCACTGCTTGCTTCCTCACAGTTATGAGAAACCATATAAACCAACCAACAGACAAACAAACAAAGTACCTTCAAATCCACTATAATTCTACTCTGTTTACATGTAATTACTGATTATAAGCATGTAATCACTGGCATGTAATCACTAATTATCTCTGGATACGCCACCTGTTTTTGCTATAGAGCATCAGTCTCTCCTGAAGCTATTGGCAGGGAGGCTGCAGACAAGGACACTTGAGGTCTGCAATGGTTGATTAGGTCAAGTGCGACACCATGGAAACAAGGAAATATCAGCTTAGTCCTCAAAGTCCCGTCCGGGAATAAAAGTGGGCAGAGGGAGGAGCCGCTGGAGCGTGAAGGAGCCACAGCAGCAGGCTGGCATCGGAAGGCAAGTCAGCATCTGCCGTCACAGCAAAGGCCAAAGGTGGAGTTCTCCAGTGAGAACAGCTAAACCAGGCATCACCACTTGGGAGAAGATGCTGGATGATGTCATCTGGAAAGCAGAAACCAACAGAACAGGTGAAGAGACTCATTTCGAGAGGCAGAACATGGACTCAGAGGAACTGAGCTGACTGCTCTTGAAGTGAATCTGGCACAAGTGTGGCAGAATATTTTGGGCTTCCAACTGATCCAGAATGGGTGTTAACATAAATCCATCGCATGCAGGTCCTAACTCTACACCAAGCTCTTCAGTGGCTACAGTCAAACCCTTCCCCAAACTATGATCCTGCAGCTTACAGAAATGTCTACAGGTTTACTTGGTAGTTCCTGGCACTTTGGAGTTGCATCTCTGGGCTGAACTATGTCCATCTTCAGTCAAAGTGACTGGAGCTGACCTGATGTGCAGAGCCTCCTGGGTCACCAGGTGTTCCTCCCCGGCAGCTCGAATGGGCCCAGCCAGCTACGCAGGCTCTACTCAGGTTGGAATAGTTGTGGGTTTGTACTGATGCCAAATCTGTACTTCTGAACTTCTTAAGAACATTACTTCTGTTGCCTTACGAGAGCTTTCTCTCTGGCATCTTTTGTTGCCAACAGTTTAATGACTGAGTGACACAGTTTGCACTGGCTGGTGATGGCTGCAGAGCCAGAGAGTCCAGGGGTGTCAAGGAAGAGGTAGTCCTGGTCCTTTCTTAGGGGACAAGGAGAGGGGGGAAGGAAGGAGAGGACAGATTCCCCACAGGGAGATTTTCAGAACTCCTGTTCCACAATTATTATTTGTTAACATTTGGACTATCAGCTCATTTCAGGAGGAAAAAACCCACATGTTAAAATGTTGGACTTTCCTGTAGGTTTTTCTCAGCACTAAACAAATCTGGGAACAAAAAGCATTACTCCATTTCAGAAATATTCTTGGAATAACCCAGCACAGAAGATTATAACTTCCAACTGCTCATCAGAGTTGTGCTCTCTGTCAGCACGATGGACTGACAGCACACTGGAGTCAGTCTGTGTGTTACACCCTCCAACAATACAACAGCAGTTTGCAATAGAAATTAACACACTATGGCTTGTGGCTTTGACATGAAATATTGGGCAGGCTTTTGACAGAGTCAGATGTTTTTTCTGTCTAACTGTGGTGGTTTGACTTCGGTAAAGGGTTTGACGGAAGACAGCACCCTGCTGTACATCAGTCCGGCTGTGCCCGTGGTGAAACCCTTCCCCAAAACACACACAGAGGGTTGTTTCCCCCCAACATAGTTTCTGTGTTAGACAACCATCAGGTTCCCATCTTCCCTAGTTTATGACAACACACGGTGTGTCCCTCCCGTCTCATCCATGAATGTCTCTCATGCAGCGCAGCACATCCAGCTGGACAGGGCAGTAGAAAGTCGGGTCCTGTCACACAACACAGCACGTTCACAGGGTCACACATCACCTCCAGGAACAAAGACATACCTATCAGCACAGGAGACTCTGGACTGGAAAACTGCAATTTTAAATCAGCTGAACATCAGCTCCCAGCATCACTGCATGGCAACGATAACTAGTCCTCGGATGTGGAAGCAGAAATATCACCTGGGACGTATTTAACATTGCTCTACTATCACTATACTGCTGTCAGGTCTGGCTGCTGATGTCTCCAGCACATGACAAAACTGCCACTCCTTCGGCCACAATTACAGCAAAAGGACAGGAAAACATGCCTTGTAGCTTATTCTCAAGGACAATGATACAATCGTCATGTAAAAGAGAAGGTTAGTCAGAACTCTATCGCAGTCTGTAAGTGCCAATATGGGGGTGCAGATACTTGATCAGGAGCCCTGAAGCTCATGGGTGGATGTGTATGAGAGGTCTGCCGCTGGAACCTGAAGTTGAGCACATTTAGTGGAGGCTCTTAGTGTTCTTGTCACATACTCCCCAGCACTAAAAGTGTAAATCAAGACCAGATGGTTTTCTGAAAGATACACGGAGTTGAGATGGAGAACGTCTTGATGTGCAGAGCAGCCTGAAGGATCACAAAGGTTTATTCTGACCTTCTAAATTACTGTGTCCAAAAGTTTAGAAACTGGAGCATGGCGATAGAAGCATCAGTCACTGGCCTTCCCTGGTTGATGGAGCAGTCTCCTCAGCCTCCTGCCCTTCATGGAACGTGACGTTTCTTGGTAAAGGGAAGAACCCACCAATCTCTGACCTCTGCCTCTGAATGTAAGTAGGGCAAGCAGATTTTCTTGTCAAGTTTGGCTCTTTTGGGATTTCTTCTGTGTTTGTCCTTAGCCTGACTTTCCCTGAGGCACACGAAATGCAGTGCTGGAGGCTGTCCCGAGGTTGCTGCAAGAATGAATCAGCACAACAGTCCTGTCTGTCTGGCAGTCTCCTACCCTGGACACCCCGTCAATCAGGACTGCAGACTAAGAGAGGGAAGCTCTACCTGCACATGAAACAAGATAACTCCAACTAATGTCACCATTGCTACTTATCATTCACGTAATAAAGGGCTGCAGTTTTATCAGTCCCTGTAGGAAGCTGGTGGGGCTGAATAAATTGGTGTTAACCTGCTGCTGCCACTGCCCTGCTGCTTCCCAGGCCTTCTCCAGCTCAACCTACAGACCTTAGAAGCAAATGAGCTACAAAACCAGACATGCATTTATCAAGCTAACGAAGTTATGCTGTCATGATGTCCCTTTCATGTGCAATTAAAGATCTGCTGCTTCCAGGCCCACAGGAAAACCAGTGTAAAACCATTTTGTATTGATCTTACATTAAGGAAGGAAATGTCCTCACTTGGGACACATCTCTCCTGTGGTTGAGCTGGTGAGCGTTGGTGAAGGAGGGCATCAAACCTCACCTAATGTCAACAGCCTGTTTCCTTCAAATAACATGACATCCTCCAAGTCTAATGAGCACTGTGATCACAGCTATGGAGCCCAAGATGTTTCCCTCCCACCCCCTCAACTTTCTTTGAAGAGCCTGAGTAACTGCAGAAAAAGAAGCAAGAATAAAAAGCTCCATGCCTCACTTTTTAAAAATCCTTTTCTGTTTTTATTACAGACAGAATGATGCTGTGTTGAGCATTCTGGGAACTGGGAACCAGCACAGAAGTTTGCCAACAGAAGATGCAGAGTTTATCCAATTAAGAAACGGTTTGCCAGCCTGACAAATGGAAAACAAGTTAGGAAAATCATCGGAAAATACCCAGCAGAGAACAACAGTGCCTTGGCAGCGGCAGGCAAGGTGACCTAATATGACTTCTCTGTCAATACCTTTGCTATGTGAATGATTCAGTTGGCAATTTAAATTCCCCTTCAAACATTTAAAAATAACCCTTAGTAATTGGGTGGTCTCATGGAGAAAATGCTTGTGGAAGTTACACTGCAGGTTGTGCCTCTCGGCAGGTCGGGCAGTCATTTGGGGCCGTGATTCCTGCAGAGGGACTATTGGGAACCGCAGCCCCCGCTCTGGTGCAGATGTTGAGGGCAACAAAGAGAACAACACGGGGGCTGAGTGCACAGAATAAGAAAATGCCCACCCCAGACAGGGTGATTATGTCCCATCTTATTAACTAATCTGTATGCAGAAGGGGATTTGCCTAAAGACCATTGCCAGGAGGGCTGCACCAGTCCCCCATTCACTGCTAGCGCGGTTCACCTGTGACATGACTGATTCCCACTTCTGAGTGCTGATTAATATGAGCAGTTCTTACTCTACAAGAAAGACACAGTCAAGTCAGACGTAAATCGGAAGCTTGCCCCTACACAACATAATTTCCCCTAAAATAAATGCCATTCCCTTAATCAGAACACCAGCCTACTTCTTTTCTTCCAAGATATGACAGCGGTGTCCATCTGTCAGGATCAGCTCAGACTGACCCTCAGGTTCAGCCACGCTCCTTCTGGGGTCACCCAGTGCTGGAGTGGAGGGGACGCTCCGCAGGGCTGACATCTCAGTTCTGGTGGGTCCCGTGGCAGCACCCCTCCACCGAAGTGCCAATGCCATCTCCATCCTCCCGGGGATCCAACCTTTCCCTGGGATCCCCTCCCTGATCCCTATCTCCCAACGACTTTGCACAGACAGCGAGAGGAGATCTGCTTTGCCAGCAGCATTTGAAGATGCATCACTCATGACTGTTTGCCTCAAAAGCATTTTTGCCAACTAGCATACAAACATGTGATTTAAAGAAAAAAGAATGCCCTTAATTACAGGGGACAGGCATTTTGTCATTGTGTAATTAAAAGCTTCAACTCTGATCTGAGACATGCATATACAGAAATACAAATAATGCCTTCTGCTGGGCTCAAAAGCAAGGCTACTGCAGTGAACACACACTGAACCCAAACTTCAGTTCTCGTGGCACTCTTGAACTACAGGCCTTACAGCACCTAACAAAAAGAATCTTAAAAGTGAAAGGCAATCTTAGAAGTAAAATCAAGAATTGTCTTACACAGTGAATAATTTCTAGTAAATGTCAGATTTTAAAGCCTTCACTTCTCAGAAGAGCCCCCGTACTCCTTCACTGGTGCAGAAAACTTCAGTGCAACTGTTTATGCAACAAGGCACTAGGAAAGATGAACATTAGAATCAGGATTTGAATAAATATTGCTATTAAAGTACAATGCTGAAACTCTTGCACATTTGCAGAACCAGACAAAGGCCAGGCCCTGTTCCAAGGAATTTTAATTCCCCATAAGGCTTCACAACCATATGGAGAGGTCCCAACCAAAACAAGGGGTTTGCTCTAATGTGACTGGGGTCGAGGCACAAGGCCATGGGGCAGTCTGCAGCTCAGGAAGGTGCTTTTCGTCCCCACAAAGGCTCCCTTCCTCGAGTGCTATTACTTGTCAACGAGCAGGGGCTCTGCTCACCCTCTGCAGTATTCCTGCCACCGGCTCTGGGATCAACAGAAGAGTGAATTTTGCCCCGTGCCAGGGGCAGAAGCTGGCTGAGATGGTTTTTAGCTCCTGTTCAGTGGGCCCAGCCTGCAGCGGGAGGAGGATAAATTCACTCCTGCTGAGGTGGTCCCATAGGAAGATAAGGTCCTGGTGGGCAGCCCCTCTGAGCACATCTGTGCGGGTGGCACTGGTGGTCCTGCCGCCGAGTGTCTGGTGACTGCGGGAGAGTGTTTTCAGGGGCAGCAGTAGAAGACACTACAAACCAAGCTCACTCTGGCTATCTGAAGGGGTACTTCCTCCCGCAGCTGCCGCGCGCTGCCCCTGCCGTGACAGTGACCATCACAGTGCCAGCAGCACGGGGCTCATCTCTGGGTGCATGTCCCTGGGGGAGGGCAGGGGGACGCTGGTGCCAGCACGGAGCCCGCAATGGTCAGTTCTGTGTAGCCACAAAGCCGGGGCAGCTGCTTGTTAAAGTTCATGCAAGACTGTGAGAACAACCCAGGTTAACCCTCCCTGCTGTTGCTTTAGAGAAAGCAGGGGTGGGCTCTGAGCGGTGTTTTCCTCTGCCGTGTGACACAGCGCTGCCAAACTACCTCATCCAAGTTTGCTGGCGCTGTCTCTTCTCCTAACCCTTCCCACCTGAATAATTAGTCAAAAATTCAAGGTCCTGTAGATTGCTGCACTTAGCTAATGACCCTGCACACGTCCAGTGGCAGAAGCAGGCTGCCTCCCCAGGTGCAAGGGGAAGGAAATGATCCCAGCCCGTTTCCCCTGGCGTAACTCCAGCCGCTGCCCGCAGACTGCTCCCCAGGCACCGCTGCTGGGACATTGTTCTCTGGGATGGGCCTGGCTCCATGCAAATTTTTCCGTGGGGGAGAACCACCAGCCCTCGGAGGACGGTCAGAGACAATGGCACTGCTTTTTTAATTTTTTTTTTCCCCATAAAGAAGGTTGGAAAAACCATAAGTGACAACATCTCCTAACACACACATGTGGTGTGAGAGTTTACTTGACGGCACACTGGGCCCCGGCGCTGCTCACGCTGGCTCTCTGTGAGGAAACAAGCGTTTGTTGGAACACTCAGCCGGGGCTCCGGCTCCGCGGGTGCGCGACGCCGCCGGTGCTGCCCGGCCCCACGGACCCGACGGCCCGGCCCGGCCCTTCGGCCTCCAGCGCCTTCGAGCCGAAGCTGCCGCGGGGCTCTCCAAGCGGCACCCGCCGCTGGCCGGTACCGGGAGCTGCCGCCGCCGTGCCCGGCTGTCGGTGCACACGCCTGTGCGGGTCACGCGTCGTGCGGCTGTGACGGGTGACCCACCAGGCCCGTCCCGTCGCGGCCCCGGCGGACGCTCCGCCACCTCGGGCCCCCGCGCCGTGCGGCCGCCCCCCGCCCGCCCCCGTCACCTCCCTCTGTCCCCGAGAGGCCGGTGGCCCCTCACCAGTACCCGCCCCGCCCCGGGGCACGCGGGAGCACCGGGCTGGGGGCCGGGCAGGACCCCACCCGTGTCCGCCGTGCCCGACGCTCCAGCCGCCGCCCGGCCCGGGGGAGGCCGGTGAGCGGCCCGGCCCCGCCCCGCCCCGCCCCGCCCCGCACGGCGCGGAGCCGCCCCCGCCCGCGCCCGCGCCCGCGGCCCCGTCCCGCCCGGCCCCGGCGGCGCGGCGGTCGGTCGGCGCGGCGGGCGGGCATGGCGGCGGGCGGGCGGCGCGGCGAGGAGCTGCCGGTCTACCTGGCGCGGCCGGGCTCGGCGGCGGTGCCCCGGCAGAAGCACGGGGGGCTCTTCTGCAGCGTCGAGGGCGCCTTCGAGAGCAAGACCCTGGACTTCGGGGCGCTGCGAGTCGGGCAGCGCCGCGCCCCGACCCCCGCCCGCCCCGGCACCGCCACCGACCCCGGACCCGAGCCCGACTCGGCCCGCGGCCCCTGCCCCGGACCCGGCTCGGGCGCCGGCGAGCTCGGCACCGTCCCTTGCGAGGACCGGCCCCAGGACCTGGCCCCCGCGGACGACACGGTAGGAGCCGGGCCGGGGCGGGGCGGTTGGGCCGGGGCCGGGGCCGTGCGGGGCTCGTGCGGGGCGGGGGGCCCGGCCGCCGCTCGTCCCGTGGCCGGGTCTGGGGGAGCCGTCGGCGGTGGCAGATCCGCGCCGGGTGCCGGTGGTGTCCCCCGCCCGGACGGAGCGCTCTGCTGTCACCCCCCCCGGTGTGCGCAGCCCCGGGCCCCGGCGGGGTCTTGTTGGGGCTCCGGCACAATCGGAGGGTCCCTGCCGCCTCACGGGGCGGGTGGACCCGAGCGGCAGCTCTGTCTGCTACAGCTGCCCTTCATACGCTTGTGTGAAAGAATAAGCACGCACACTCCCCCCGGAAAAAAAAAAAAAAAAAAAAAAAAGGGTGGATTTTGGAGTTGTCACTCCAGAGCAGGGTGATCCTGGTCTCAGTTGACACAAATCACAAGCCCCGTGTCTGCAGCACAGGATGGCACCTCGGTGTGGAAGTGTCGCTACTGACAGAATTGTCAGGCACAAAGTTTCTCAACTTATACCAAACTCAAAGTGATGAGGAGATTCCTCCAGCTCCGCAGCACGGATCCTCCTGCCCCAGGCTGTGCTTGCTTCTTTGGGTTCTGGTCCCATTTACACCAGTGTGAATTGGGCAGAAAGGTGATTAGATCAATAGTGTTGAGTAAATTCCTCAGTTGGGATTTCAGTGAGGCTGTTGCTCATTTATATAAGAGGCAAGTAAGACCATGAGCTGGCCTGGTCAGTGAATTCATTTGGGGCTGAACTTTTTAGTAAATGGTTGTCTTAAGAGCATTGGTTTTCAAGGGCAAACGGGGCAAATTAATAAAACCTATTTTTAGAAATGGAAGCAGGAATCGCTGGATCCTGCAGCCTGAGGCAGTGGTGTGGGTGTCTCAGCTCGTGTCCAGAGTGTGAGCCTCAATCAGCTGCCAGGGTTTGTGATCTGGAGGACAGGGAGCAGCAGCAGTGATCTGGGGAGAAGCATCAGACTGTCTTTGATGTCTGCCCTCTTCTGTAGGAGCCTCTAGCTAGGCTGTGGCTTGCTCTGAGCTTTCTTCTTCACACTTTAATTTTTTCAGCCTCTGTTTTTTGGTTTCTTATTGGCACGCTATTTGGTTCCTATTCTTCACCTTTCCTGCTTTACAGCCCCTTTTACAGTCAGAAACAAAATTAACATTGTTCCTATCGGCACCAGCCTTGTCCGTGTGGTTTGAATACCAGCTGCAGAAATGACCACCGCATTAACAATTTTATGCTGCTGCTTCTTGGAAAAAGCAGCAAGAACTCAGGAGGGCCTGTCTGCGGGCTTTGCTGTGAGCTTTTCTTTATTAGCCATACCAAAAACTCCTAACAGTCTCATTCCCTTTTAAGGCCTTATGTAGACCGTTATCTCTGGAGTTTCGTAGCTGAGGTTTTCCTTCGGCAGCTGCTCTCTTCCTGAGCATTTCTGCTCCCAGATTTCTTCCTCTGAGGCCTTCCACCTGATAAGCATCAGCAACCGAACCCTTTTTATCTGCGTGTCTTGTCTGAGAGGGTGGAAGCATCATAGATGAGAGTTCCTGTGCCTGCCCGGCCAGAGGACTCGTGACTGGATACTGTCACTTTCAAGATTGGGAGAATCCCAGAATCCCCTTTTCCAGTGGGAAAAGGCCGTTGTGTGCGCTGAGCCTGCACGGCCGCGGGGTTTGCTTGGGTTGAGCTCTGTGGATTCAGAGCACACAAAAGCTCTTTTGTCAAGGCAAGTCGAACTTCTTTGAATAATTTCACAGATTAAGAAGCAGAGAGAGAGGTTAAGTCATCTACCCTTGACCAGGCAAGTTACTGGGGAAGCTGAGAGTGAGAGGCTGCCTGCGCACGGAGAGGGCAGCAGATGGAGATGCATCTCCTGACTCTTGGAGTGACCAGTTTCTGGGAAGTGCAGCAGACCAACACACCTTTTCTTTTCTGTTTGTTTTTTTGTTTGTTTGTTTGTTTGTTTTTTGTTTTTTTTTTTTGTAATGGCATTGATTACAATTAGAGCACTGGCATTTCTGCAGGAGGATGACTGCCATGTGTCACTGCCTGGTGATAACCTGTGATGTGACACAGGCCCAGGCTGGTGTTGATCCCCACTTTGCTTTATCACAAAGTCTGTTGGAAGGACAAAAACTGGGCCGGGGGATCGGGCACGGTGAAGCCAGTGACGGTTGTGGTAGTTCGGACACGAGCGCGGCGGGGGCTGTGGCTGGGGGCGGTTCGGTGCTCCATGGTGGGAATTTGAGCTTTGCCCTTGGGTTTGGGGACAGGGAGAGGGGCCGGTGGCAGCTGCTTGGGGAGGCTGTGGCCAACCTGCGGGCAATGGGCTGCCTGGTCTTGGTGCCCAGTCCTCGCCCCAAGGAGAGAGGTGCCTTTTGGGTGCTCGTTGCTGAAAGCGGGAGCCCCTTTCCCCGGTACAAGGCTCTGCTGCAGTGAGGGCTGTTGCTGGAGAACGCTTTAGATTTGGAGGAACAGTGCTGGGGGGCAGATTCTGCTCTGATCTGGACTGTTCCCAGAGATCTCATTTAACAAGAGTGATTTAATTTGGTGTGGGTTTCCATCAGTAATAGCCTGCCTGGACTCTACCCTTGGGAAGTTTCCTGCAGCTTTTCTCGAGAGCTGCCATGCCTTTGCCATGCCATGACCAGGGTGGATTACAAGGCTTGTTTTACCGTGATGAAGTCAAAGAGTTTCTCTGTAGGTGGCAGCCAAACCTCTGAATCCCTGTGGTCAGGATGTTCACTGAGGGCCAGCATTGGATGCCCAGGTGCTGGGGAGCAGGGAAGGAGCTTTACCCAGCAAAGGGACGCCTCTGTGCTCCATGCCTGGGAGGAGGGTAAACCAGAAGCCTGCGATGGCCTCCTCCATGTACCTCCCTGCTGCCCAGCCCAGCAGAGACCCTGCTTTTCCATTCTCCTCTTCATTAACAGAGGCAGGAGTGCTGGGCTCGTTAGGCTCACCCCAGACGTGTCCTCCCATCCTGCTGCGTGGTTCTGCAGTGAAGTCGTCATTTCCAAGGCAACTGGCTGTGGTCCCACAAACACAGGATTGCAGCCTCACCGCAGGCTGGGGCAGCTCTGGGGAGGAGGAGGAGGAGGAGGCGGCGGCTCAGGCTCCCACTGCAGGATCCAGGAGCCAGAGGGAAGCTACAGGGCAGTGAAAGCAGGCGAGGGGTCTGTTCCTGCCAGAAGAGCTGCTGGAGCCAGTCCTTGGCTTTCTCCCAGAGGTGGCTGGTGTCACACGTGCATCGTCCTGTCCGTTTGGGTGACACCACTCAGATTTAGCTTGTGATAGATCCTGGACACACACGCAGGGCGGCCTTGGCAGGAGAAGGAGGATTGAACTAAATTTTCTCATAGTTTTTTCTTATTCTGGCATTTGTGAAGCGGGCTGTGACTTTACCATTCAGCTTGTTTGTTTCCATTACCATTAATTTATAGCAGAAAAACCACGCCAACAGCAGTCTTTGCCTTACCTTAGTGATCTAAAAGTTGCAGTTGTGCACTGCCTTTTATCATGGTTTAAAATGTTGCATTTATGGAAGGGATCATAAATCGCTTTGATAGCATTAATTCATAACCTCAGCATTGCCCTGTTCAGCACAGAGCTCAGGTTTTTGTTTTGGTTTTACTTTTCTCTTTTTATTTTTTTTTAGTAGAATGACTTGGAGTTAAATGATTTCTGGTATTTCTACAAACAGTAAGAACAAACTAGTTTAGCGGGAACTGGTTCCCACAATGCAAAGACAACAGTGAAACCTGTATTATAATTCATGGAGTTTGATGCTAACTACTCTGCTCTTCATGGAAAAAACTGCTGCACGTTTTTGTTTGTGTTTTTTAAGAAATATGATGCCTGAAGCACAACAATAAGAGGCCAGTTCTTTGGCTGTTTGTGTTGGGATACAGACTATTGCCAGTAGTTAAGCAAAACAGCAAAGTTTGATGAACCACCTCCCGCGTAGGAAGACACAGATATTGGATTTCATGAGAGTTTTGTGGTAGGGCTAGTTTTCCAAAGAAAATACGGATTCAGTCGAAGAGTTCCTGCTTGCTGCAAAGACCTTTTGTTTTACCAAAAACCTCACTCTAACATGGAAGTGGTTTGATTTATGGCACTACCTTGTGGCAAGGGTCCTTGGCTTCCTTCTGTCCTTGCTGCCCGCTCTGGGAGGTGCAGCCTTTGCAGGGGCTGGCCCCAGCGCTGCGGGGGCTGCAGTGGGAGCAGGGGGCTGGCACCGGGGGTCCCTCAGGGTCCCTGGCTGTGGCTGGGGGCACTTGGCCACTGCATCCACAGGGCACCCTGACAGCACACCGAGCTCACACTGCTGGGGCTTTGGGAGGACGCTGCGGTTGTTATTCTGGGGGATGTGTTCTTAAAAACTTCGTGCTGTTCCTGGGAAAATGTAGGTCTTTATGGAACTCTTACACAGAAAAGAAATGGGGTTTTGTAGCCAGGTGTAAAATAGATGGGTTGATGGATCACTTGGTCCCACGTTGATCCAGCCTGTTCTCAGCCGTCTTGAAGGAGGTCTCTCTCCTCTGAAGAGGGGGCTCTAGCCATGAGATGAGCATTCCTGCTGGTGCCTTCTGTCTGCGTGGTGAACCTGGGGGGAACTCCGGCTGGGAGGTTTGCAAGGGGCTTGCGTGCAGGGCAGGGAGTTCTTTTCTGGGTCTGCGGTAGGGTTTATAATGCTCTTTACTTTTGCAAAATGATACCCCAAAAGACTCTTCATTTAATATAAAAAGCCAGTGATATTTTTCTCCACATTGAACTGTTCCTGCTGAGCTGCTGGCGATGGGACCAGGCACCGAGACGAAGGGCTGACTCCCAGGTCACTGGGAGAGGTGTCTCGGGGAGCCCCATGGCAGGTAGCATTCCGTGACAAACATGCTTCCGAGCCAAACAAACTGCATGAGCCACGTGGATGTTTCTTCTTGTTCTCACAAATTGCGTGATTTCTGAGAGATGCCCATTTTAGGAAAGAAAGGAAAACAATGACAGATTCTGAGAAGTAGCTAAACGTTTTGAGACTTGCAGGGCAGGACTAGCTGCTTTCTCACTTGGAAGAGGCTTTGTTGTGTTGGAAACTCCTCTAAGCATTTTTTATGAACATAGTTGAAAGTGTCAAACATAAACTTCAGTAGGTTTAAATTGAAACGAAACATTGTGGTTTGGCCACAGCAAAGTAGTTGGCTCCATCCAAAATAATCTTTTCCTTTTCTTTTTTTTTTTTTAACAAGTCAGTACCTCCAAGAGACCAGAACTGCCCCAGCTTTGCCTGTCCCCGGGGTGGGAGCAGTGTGTGTCTCTGGTACGTGCCAGGTGTGTGCCAACAAGGTGGGCTAGGCTTTGGGGGGCTTTCATTTCCGAAGGGGTGGTGTTTGGTGGCAGACAGGCAGCTGCCCGGAGGATTCAGGGGGGTCCTGGGGTTGCAGCTCAGCAGCTTTTCTGTGACCCTCATCTGTGAGGGCTCTGTTCTTCCTGTGCCCACAGCCCCCCCCCGGGTCAGAGCAAGTGGGGCTGGGGGCTCTTGTGCTGCTTCCCCTTTGCAGAAGGTTTTGCTGGTGGTCCTGGCTGGGGTCAGCCCCGGCCGGGCAGGAGAAGTCACTGGCCATGTGGACTGAGGAGCTCGGGGGAAGCGGAGCTCTCGTGTGTGGAAGGAGGGGGCTTGGTGAGGACTGGGGGCTGCGCGTACCCCCTCAGCTGAGCTGCACGGGAACCGGCAAATGGACTTGGAGGATACAGACCCACAGGACAGTTGTATGGGGTGTGCAGGGGGTCTGTGGATTGTTTAGTGGGAAGCTGTATGTGTCTGTGTTAAGGTGGCTCTTCTCCAGTATCTCTGGTGACCTGGAAGGAGAAGGACAGCGATGTCAGTGCCAGCCAGGGAGGAGTGATCCCAACCTCATCTTGGGGACTCGGAGACCTTGGCTGGGAAAAGGTGCAAGCAAACAGACCTAGAGAAGGACTGTAGAATGTAGATGCCATTGCAAGTGGCATCAAAACAATGAGGTTTCGTGATGAGACCCAGAAAAGTCATTTCATACGTGTGGCCTGCTCTCCAGAGATGGTCTGAGTGAGTGCTGGTCACTGATGGTCAGCCCTAAACCCAAGGGAAACCACAGTGGAGACCAGCTGGATTGGTGTTTGCTCTGTCGCTTTGCTTTGGGTGAAAGCCTTCCCTATACGGACTCCTTCCATCGTCACCTCAGCGAAGAGGTGGAAGGCAGAGAAGGCTGGTTTTTCTGCCGGTGAGCAGTTGCTATGGATGGCTGGAGGAAACGGCAGGAAGAAACAAAAACCAAACATGCCAGCAGCCTTCCTGGAAACAGGGCTGAGAAACTGGAAAATATAGCTGGACCTTAGCTTGTTGAGCCGGGCTGGCTCTCAGCTGCAGGTCTGATCAAGCAGCATCTTCCCCACCGCTCACTGGGAACAGCCGAGCTCTGTTTTACAGCACCTGGATTTGGATCCGGTAATGGGTGTTTCTGTGCAGCTGAAGGGGGAAAGAAGTGCTGCTGAGCAGAGGGCTCGGTCCTTCCTGGTCCTTGCTCTGGACAGCGAAGGGGTCATGACGGGTGCTGGTGATGCACAGAGTGGGGAGTTGTCATTTCAGTGGAAATCCAGATGCTCTTGTGAAGCCAAAGCTCACCCCCGGGAGGGAGCTGGGTCTGAAGTGGAAGCTATCTCCCTCCTTGGCATTAGTGTTTTGGGGTGAGCGGTCTCCTCTGGCCCTGCAAAGGAGGGAGGGAGGACGCAGCTGCCAGCGGTGGGAGCGGGGTCCCCGCGGGTCACTACTGTGTGCCATTGTCCCCATTGCTACAGGCAGTGTGACACCCCGACACCCCACTGCCCGTCACGGTGCTGGTGTGGCTGCGGGACGTGTCCCGAAGAGCGGGATTGTGCTGTGAAAGCCTGTGTCCCCGGATGTGTTTTAGGCCATACATCTGCCGATTTCCCTCCTCGTTTCTGCTGCCAGGAGAAAACGAAGCAGAGTTGCTCTGCTGTGGAAAAGCTTGTCACTGCCCCCCACCTGCCTCGTGCCCCACGTGTCTCCTGCTGCAGCTGGGTTTGATGCCTTGCCGTTCATGTCTGCTCCAGCGCAGGAGTTTGAAGGGCTGCAGACCCCCGCGCTGCCGCCGGGAGATGGTATGAATGGTGGGATGGTGGGAACGGTGTGAAAGCCAGTGGGGCTGTGAGTGTTGCTCAGCTATGGGGCCAGTGGGCTCCCTCCCCAGCGCCCTCCAGCTCTGGCTCCCAAGTTGAACGTCAGAGGTTGGGAGGGCTGGAGCCTGCAGCACTGAAGAGCATGATGGGCAGATGCTTGTGAGCACTTGTCTCTTGGAGCTGGACCCCCCCGCAGAAGTAAGGGTGACCCTGTGGATCTCCAGTGTGGAGGCAGAGCCACAGCTTAGGGTTCGTGGTCCCCTTCCCCTGGGCATGGCACGCACCGGTACAAGAGAAGCTGCTCTGAAGTTTGTGTGTGGTGGAAGTTCCTGGTGTGCAGGGTCAGGGTGCCTGACCAGCCTCCGTATTCTGCCAGAGGTTCCACCAGGTGCCATGCCTCTGTCCCCTGGATTCCCTGTGCCCCGAGACAGCTCAGCCCCTGGTAACTCGTCCTCTGGGAGAGACCGGGGGAGATTTTTGTGCAAAGAATGCAGATGGGGAGGAGGAGACCACAGACACGGGGACAGGCTGTCCTGGCAGGTCTGCTGGACGTTATGAGCCCTGGTTGCCCCGTGGCTGGTTGTATTCACTGCACCTCGGCTGTGCCTGTTGGTAAGAGCTGTTGGTGGCAGACATGTTGCCGTGGTGGGATCTGCTCTCATTCTCTGCACGAGCTGGGGCAGCAGTACCCTGCTCTTTATGGACATGTGTTGAGCTTGCTGCTGGGTTCGTTCTGGGGACAAAGTCCTTGCAGCAGCATGTGCCTTCTGCTCTGTGGTCACACCGTTGGTGTTCCTCGCCATGCTCCTGCCACCCATCGTTGTCAGCCAGAAGCGTCTCGTGCCTGTAGCTGTTTGAGGAGGTCATGAGCTGTGAGTGATTTGCCGTTTTTAAATAACGTTCAAATTGACCGTGCTTCTTGTTGAGGATATTTCAAAGCACATAACACCTCACTGACTACACCTGGGGGAAGTCTTATGGAAAACAAAAATCTTTTTTCATTTTGAATGTTTTGGGCCCAGAGCAGCATGTTTTACTGTGTATTTGTGTGAGTGTCACATAGCAACCAGGAGGAAAGCACATCTCCTCAAAACAAGGGTCTGAAGTCACTGAGACTGGCCAGTGTCCAGGGGGCTGATGCAAGCCCAGCTCTTGAAGCTGTCCAAGTGCTCGAGTCAGCATCTGTCTACATAGTCATTTATCTATTATTAACTAGTTAACTGCTGTTCTTTCTGTTACTGACCCCAGACAAAGTAACGTGGTACCACCCACGAGCACGAGGATACTCTTAAACTTTCTGGAAAATGGGTGAGTGAAGTTTTGGGAGGTTTGGCTATAGGCATTGAGGGTCTTTCTTGCGTCCCAGCCCCAACCAGTCTAATTTTGGTAGAGACCAGACCTGTTCTTGAAGCATCGCAGCAAGAACAGTGCAGTTTGGTGCCATACCCGCTGCCCACGTGCTCCGTGGCTGCAGGGTCTCTGGCACGGCCCTGCTCCCCCATTACCATCCTGGCGCCTGGGGACACCCCCCGGCGGTGGCTCCCCCGGGGGAAGGCGTTAGCCCTGCTCCCGCCGAGGGCTGGGGCGCTGGCAGGCTGCGGGCAGGGGTCCAGCTGGGCCTCGGAGCCCTGGCCATTTGCAGACATGCTTGTGGTCTGGCGGTAATAAGTAGGGTATTGAGAAGCAACTGGCTTTTGCTTTAAGCTGGTGAAAGCTTTTTGGGTTTAGAATAAATATGTATCCAGTAAAACTTTCTAAGAGCTTCAGCAGAAGCGCGCACAGAAAAACAGTGTGAGTAATAGAGGCCTGGGGCTGGGCTGCTGCGCCACAGGAGACATCCAGGCCCACGGCCGGGAGGCTGCCGTACCCGTCTGCGCTGGGCCCCGCCGCAGCCTGCAGTTATCCCTGCGAGTGTGACCCCCCCCCGAAACCCGGGGGCCGAGCACCAGCCCCACACAGTCCCCGCTGCCAGCACCCGCTTCTCCAGAGCCCTCAGCGGCCGAGGCTGCCGCAGCGTCAGGGGACGTGCTGTGAGGGGCGCTGGGCTCGGGCACAGGGGAGCAGAGCCCCCGCAACCGTTGGAGGCCATAGCTGGGTTCTGCTTCCAAAAGCAAACGGAAGGGAGCATTGGGTGTTGGTCACCCAGGTCCCATGGTTTGTTTCCCAGCAGGAGCTGGAAGTTGCATTTACGGTGATGCCTGCTGCAGGTGTGCCTGTAAGATTTGGGTGGTGGAGGACACACCGTTAGCTGCTGCCCGGCAGCAGGATCTGCAGGGGGATCTTGCTGATGGCGTTGGGAGCTCGGCACATCAGAGCAGTGGCAGCCGGCCTGGGGGAGAAGGGGAGACTCGGGCTGCGGGGCTGCCGGCAGCTCCGTGGATGGCGTTGGACAGGAGAGGGCAGACGAGTTCTTCCCATGGTAGCACAGTTTCAGCTGGCCCGGACCTGGCCCGCTGTGGGTGAGGGTCCCGGGTCTCAGCAGGCGCTGAATGCTTGTGACCAATTCACAGTTCAGACCTTCCCACCAAGATCACAGCCGGGGAAACCCAGGAATCCACACCCCTGCCAACGCTCGTCCTGGTTACACAGGACTGCTGGAGTCAGACGCTTGGGGCATTTTATCTTTTTTAAATGTTTCCACTTGTGCTTGTGAAAGAGAGTTAAAGGTGATTCAGATGCGCTCCAGCAGAATATCTGTTCTTTAGAAATCTCTTTCATTTTTACTCACTGTTATCACATGGAAACGTTTCAGCTTGCAAAAAGCCCTGTTTGTGCCCAGCTCCTGCCGTTGCCTGTTCCGGGGGCTGGCCCCGTACGGCCCGGCGGTGTGGCCCCCCCGCAGCCTCCCGGGGCTGGAGACTGGGCTCTGCCCGGTGGGCAACGCCGCGTACGCGACGTCTGGTGGCGGTGTCCAGCACCTGACGTGCGGAGGGTGGCGAGCCCTGCTCTCTGTGCGGGGAGCCCGGGAGCGGTGCCCGGGCGCCCCCTGGCGGCGGCGGGCGGCGCGGGGGGCGGGGCGGGGCGGCGGTCCGTCCCCGGTGGCGGCTGGCACGGCGGGCGCGGGTCGGGCTCGCCTTTGTGCGGAGCCGGCGCGGAGGGCAGCGCAGGCGGCGGCGGGTCGGGCCGGGCGGGCGGCGCCATGTCGTACCAGGGCAAGAAGAACATCCCGCGCATCACGGTGGGTGCCGCGGGCGGGGCGGGGGGCGCCGCCGGTACTCGGGGCGGTGCAGGTGCCCGGTGCTGCGGGCCGAGCCGGGGCGGCGGCGCCCCGCAGACAAAGAGCCGCGGCCGGTCCCACCGCCCCCGCAGGTGCCCCGGCCCCCGCTGGGGAATGCGGTCCGGACAGAGCCGCGCCCCGCCGGGATCAGCCCCGCCCGGAGCCGCTCCGGTTGCCGGCGGCACCCGCTCCCCGGACACTGCCCGCATCATCCCCCGGGGCAGCCTCCCGCGGAGCGGCCTGGCCGGGCGGGCGCGATGACCGGGCAAGCCCATCGCCCGGGCGGGCTTCCTTCCGAGCGGGGCTGCGGGAAGCGGCTACCGCAGCCGCCCCGCCTCGGGCGGCCGTTCCGGTGCGCGGCGGGGCCGGGAGCGCGGGCGTGGGTGCGGGCTGGCGAGCCCCTCTGCTGGCCCCGGGGCGTTCTCGGCGCCCGGTGCCGCCGCATCCCCAGTCCCGCTCCCCTCCTGCCGCATCAGGTGCGGCGGACGCGCAGGGACCGCACCGCCCGGCGGGGAGAGCCCGGCACAGCCCGCCCCGCACCGCCCGGCGGGGAGAGCCCAGCCGCGTGTTCGCTCTGGAGGGCAGGGACCCCCGGGCTACCAGCCGGGCTCTCTGCGCTACCTCTCTGCGGTCCGGCTTGTGCCTTCCTCTACCGGCGCAGCCCCCCCCCGGGCGCAGGCTGCGGGGGGCTTTCTTCTGGGCAGGCAGTCGGGTCTTTCATCTTGTTGAAGGCTTGCTGCTGGCTTCCTAAAGCTCTTGTTTTTCCTCCTGAGGAAAGCCTTGGCTCCTTGAAGAAAAAGGAAAAACAAAGCACTTGAGCTTCATTATTCTTTTTAATGTACAGATGTGAACAGAATGCTCCCGAAGGAGCACAAAGATCGTTAGCCACTGTAAAGAGAAATTCCTTTGTCAACCCACATTCAGTTGCTTTAGTAAGCAATTGTGCTGCTTTACATATCTTGCCTTTTCTGTATCCTTAGACCACCATGGTGACAGCAACATCACTGCTGCAGTTGGGATTTCTACCATTCTCCAGGGCTTTTTCTAGAAGGACCTCTATGATATGCTTTACCAATATGCAGGGCTTGTTCCTGCTCCTCTGGGATCCATCAGGACCTTTCTTACCTCTGTGGTAACAAAATCTCACAAGTTGCTTTCTTTTTCATATTAATTAAAGAGAATGCTGTAGGTGAGCGGTGTCTCTGTAGCTGACGTGACAGGTAGCTCTCCCCTCGGACTTCTGCAGATTCCTGACAACCCTCCAGGACTATGTTGCCCTATTCTGCAACATTATTGTGTCCTGGGCGGGGTGGAGAAGATCCCTCTGGAATTCTGGTCCAGTGATCTGCGTGTCCTGAGCCATGCTTGGAGGCCGAGGGAGGCAATGAAGCGAAGGCAGGTGTGGGTGGTTGTCTCTATTTTAATGGAATGGCAGAAAGAAAATCTCATCTACGGTGTGTCCCCTAGAACAAAGCCTCTTCTGTCCCTTTTTGCAGATCGTGTCCCCCAGGCATTGCCTTGATTGTTTATTCCTTCTTCCTAGATTGATGCCCCAGAATCTGTTCTTGCGTGTCAGGACACAGAGTGACTTCTGGGGACAGTAGGTTGCCAGCTGAGCTGCGCCTGTTAGGAGGGAGATTTTTGGGACTGTGTTGTGCCAATAGGATATAAGATATCTTGGAGACCTTTAAAGCATCTAAAGCCTCACGGTGGGGGGAGGTCTAGCGCATGAGAGAATACAGAGAGCTACGGGAGCCCCCGTGTGCTGGCAGGTACCTCCCCGTGGATCTCAAAGCGGGTAGCACTGAAGAATGACTGAGCCTGCAGACAGAGGAGGCAGTGCCTGCCTTCCTTCTGGCACCCAAGCAATAGCCAGGCTTGGTGCTTGTGAAGGATGTATTGGAAATTGCAGTATTTTTACTTCCTGACAGCTGTTGCTTGAGATGTCTGGTAATTCTGGAGATGCACAAACACTCCCTTCTGATTCCCCTCATGCTCAACAGTGCTACAGTTGGAATTTGGAGTTAGTTTCTGACAATACCACCTGTAAAACCACAGTGTGCCTGTTGTGTCTGTTTGCAGTGATTTCTGGTCTTTTCTAGGACAGCCGTTTTGGTGGAGAAGCCCGGAGCATGAGTGAGGGGTGCACGTGTGTGTGCAAGATAAATTCCCAGCCTGAACTGGAAAAGCCTGGTCAGAAGCTGCGTGTGATAGGCAAGACCGTAGCCGTTGAAGGAAGGTTGGGAAGAGTGGGCATATCTGTTGGTTGCAACGTGGAGGAAACATGGGGAGGTTAGCAGAGTCTCTTTGCTTTCTCGGTGATTGCTTCACCACCTGGTGGGGAGGTGTTGCTCTTCACCCTGCCTGAGGTTGTGCACAGTGCAACAGAGACAGCAGATGTAGTCTTGCTTTCCAGATGTGTGCTGATGCTAGGGTGCCTGGCTCAGGAGGATAGTCATCTCAGACCTTGTGTGTCTATTGAGAGGCTTTTTATTAGTTCCTTTTCTTTGGTTGTTTGGAGATATAATCAGAATACTTTCCCTCCTGCTTTCCACAGTACATTTTCCTGTCCCTGCAGAAAGAGGTGGAAGACTAAAGTGGTGAAATGCCTTGCCCTGGTTTCACAAAATAACTGTTAATGGAGCTGTAGGTTGAATCAGAACCACCCAATGTTTGTGCTTTGATCACAAACCCCTTTCCTGTCCCAGGCAGACTGGAGTTCCTGTGTTTTTTCTTGGTGAGAGCTGTGCCCATCCCTTCATCCACCCTGTCACAGCCCATGGGCACCACCTCTGTGATGTCTCTGGCACTTCTGAAAACAACAAGCTCTGCACGGGGATGGTCAGTGCCTTGTATCAGTTGCAAGTGTGGACAAAAGCCTTGGTTACTGACAGATTTTGGTAGACTGGCAGCTATCGGTACGGCATTCCCTACCATGGCACAGGCTGTGGGGAGTCACTGAGTGTGGCTGGACACCCATCCCTCTGAGGCCAGCCAGGACTTTTCCCGTGCTGTGCCGTGGTGCATTGGTTAGGAGGAGACATCCAGCTGCTGATGAAACACCACTGCAATTAGTGTTTCTTCTTTTACAAGGCAAAGAGCAGTAAAGCCATACACCTGCTTCCATGCTACCCTAATTATGCCCTTGTGCTTTGTAAACAAGGTGAGCACTGTTCTTGGCTGGATTCTGGAAGCTGCTGCCTCCCTTTCCTTCTGCAGTGTCCCACAGAAATGTTAAGAACCCCCTTGATATTCTGGAATCTCAAATGGTTGGATGATGCTTAAGAGCATTAGGAGCAGAGTGTGGGCATGAAGGAATGGGCAATGGGTAATGGTTTGAACGCTTGATCCCAGACGCCAGCAGGCAGAGAGACAGGGAGTGTTCGGTAAAAAGGCTTCCTGGCAGGGCAGGGTGTTTAGGGTGGTGGGGGTCCCGCCGGGCTCTGCTGGGGCTGTGCTGGAATTCCAGGATGCTCCCAGGCTTGGCAGTGCCTGCAGAGAGGGATGCTCAGGAAAGGCACCACAGACGGGCTGTACCTGCCTGCGTGGGGACCTGTTGGGATGGAGTCCACGGTGGAGATGAGGCCAGCAAGCCTGACCGTGCCAGCCGATGGGAAGAGCTATGTGTGGCCGTGCTCCGTGTGGCACCTCTCCCCCATGCTGTGCCGGGCTGGGCCCTTCACACACAGCTGGACCCGGTGGCCACCCGAGGCAGGGATGAGTGGCTGTGAAGGTGGCCGGTCTCGGGGCACGCTGGCCCCGTCCTATGGCACTTTGGCTGGGCTGGGGGTGCCAGTGGAGCTGCTGCGGCTCCCGGCACGGGAGGGTTTCCATCACCGAGAAAGGCAGGTGACGCAGCCTGACACCGGCCGGCAGGGAGACGGTGGGTGTGGAGAGGCAGAGAGGAGCCCTGGCAGGGGAACAGTGCGTTCACCTGTCCCCTGTTAACTCAGACTTGTTTCCTCATAACTGCTTCTTTCTCCTCCTTTCTTGTTCCTCTGCCTCTTGACGTCTGGGTGCACTCCTGGATGGTGCCAGAGCCTGTGGAAGTGGTGTCACTTGGATTTTACCTATTTTATTTTATTACATTTTCCCCCGTTGCTGGTGGGTGGGCACAGGTGCCCCCTTCTCCCTCCTGCAGGCACGGGGGCTGCGCCCCATCCCCTCAATGAACCCCTTGTTCCTGCTCCAGCCACGATGGACCTGGCGACTCTGTGTGCTGACAGAGCCAGCACTGAGCAGCCCTTCACATCTGCCACAGAATGACCATTTGTCTCTGTGGGCAGGCATATTTTCTGAGTTCATATTAACAGTTTATTCAGTAATTGTGACGTGCTGCAGTCTCCTACCCCCCGTGCTGCCTGTGCCCCTCTCCCTCTGCTTCCCTCTCTCCCAGGCACGGGGAGGGACAGGACGGATCAGTGTTTGCTGGAACGCTCACACTCCATCAAGAATGAACTCCGGGGCCTTGGGGAAAGCAATCTGGGGAGGTTTAAAGGGCATGGGCAAGACAAAAAAACTGGAGGCTGTTGTGTTATTGGATCTGGGCAAGTAGAGTCTTTTTTTCTCATTATGTAGGGCAGGTAAAGCCAAGGAGGACCTGCCAGGGCACAGGGGACTGGTTATGTGGGAGAAACTCTGTGTACGGCTCACTGAAATATAAAACAAGAATATTCTCTGTTTCTAACCTGCCCTGATTCTTCCATAGCTGATGCCTTATACTGTTGCTTGGTGGTTTCTACTCACGTTTCTTGTGGTGTTATTAAGTACTCGTCATTGGCATCCAGGGGAGCTGCAGCTCAGTTGCCTTCTCCCCAGACTGACAGGGTTATAAGCAACTGGCTGTGGTCACACTGCGCTCTTTTGGGGGTTTCTGAACTTAAAATTACAGTATTGTTGGTGAGACAACAGGGCAGACACAAAAGGAAGGGCAAGTGCCCCGTGCAGGGGGAGGAGGAGAATGGGGGGCTCGTTAGCAGCATCTGTCTGTGCTCGGGGTCCTTGGCCCCAAATCGCCTGGGCTGTGCCCACCAGGGACAGACTGTGGGCTGAGAGCTGGCACGAGGACAGGATCCCTGGGCCAGGACACCCAGCTGTACCCGAGGGAAAGAGCTGGGAGCGGGAGGTGGTACCGGCCCCCCCGTCGGGGCTGGTGTCTCCATGTGCTGGTGTTGGTCTGTTAAAGCCAGCCGTGTGAAGGGCTTGTGTGGGGACGTCTGTGACCAGCAACGGGCCCTTGCTTCCAGACTCCCCTTGGACAGCAGAATTCTGCCAGGCCCCCTGGCCTCGGTCAGGGGAGAAAGGGAGTGGACCCCAGCTCTGTGTGTCGGGCAGGACGGTGGGTGCGAGGGGAGCACTCGGCCCTGAGCTCTTCCTGGTGGGGGGTGAGGGTCCCCGTGGGTGCTGAGAGGGGAGAGTAAGCCCTGGTTGGTGGGAGTGGGGGTGCACAGGCAAGGGGAGCGAGGGCAGACGGCGTCTGTCCCCCCGCACCAGCGCTGAGCCGCAGCCAGGCCGAGCGCCGCGTTCCCAGCCCTTCCCCACCCAGTTCCTTTGTCTCTGCCGCGGGGATGAGATTGCAGTAAAATTGCACTCGGGTCTCGGGGCCCGGCTGCCGCAGGCACACGGGGGGATGCTCTTGCATCCTTCTGTTGCTGGGGAGGAAGCTGCAAATTACCACTGCTGTGGTGATACTTCCAGAAATCCCCCCAGGGGCAGCGGGTGAGGAACAAACCCAGTTCCCTGCAGAGGAATTAATTGTGCGAGAGCTTCACGGGCTGCGGCTGGTGTGTGAGCCCCACTGGAGGCTCCGGTCGGCTGTGGTCTAGGCTGGGTCTCTGGAAGGGGGGCTGTGGCCCCAGGGGGAGCAGAGAGGGCAGGAAGGGGAGCTCGAGAGCTGGGAGGCTGTTGGCAGCATTTTAAGCAGTCAGGATGACTATATTCTCCGGAACAGCACCGTTGGCTTATGCCCCCCGAGTAGGTGGTTGCCACATGTGGGATGAGTCTCTTTGCCCCTGCCCTGCCTGCGGCTGGTGTTTGGACTTGTGCAGGGGGACGTAGAAGAGCAGGACCTCGGTCACCCCAGTTCCTCAGACAGGGTCTGTTCCCCACAGGGTCTGTTCTCTCGGTATTGGCTGTGGGGCGAGCTCTCTGGGGCGGTAGAGAGTCCTGAGAGAAGGGCCCTGTTCTGGCCACCCAGCAGCATGTGTTACTGGCTACTGACAACTGCTGTGCTCTTCCCTTCGCAGAGCGATCGTCTCCTTATTAAAGGAGGGAGAATAGTCAACGATGACCAGTCATTCTATGCTGACGTTTACATGGAAGATGGTCTCATAAAGTAAGTATAGGACTATTACAGCATATAATCTCCATCTCCCCTTAAATCAGCTTCAGGTTGGATGGCTATTGGCTTTTTGTGGATGTAGTCTGTACCCAGCTTGGCAGCTGGCTCTGGTGAGAGGCTGAGCTCTCTGCAGTGTGTGAGCACACACGTGTGATGGCCTGGTGTGTTCAACAGTAACTCCAGAGACTGAATCGCAGCTGGGCTGGTGACACCAGGAACAAGATTTATCTTTGACTCCCATTTTGCCCCAGGTTAACAGTATTAGCATGAGTGACCCCACACAAGATGCCATTTGTCAGCCACTAACAAGGACAATGCTGTGCTGCAACACAGCATCCTTGAGATTTTCAGGAATTGCAGGCAAACCTCTGGGTCCCCCCAGCTTTTTCGTGTGTGTTTCAGAGGTGCAGTAAAAACGCTGTTGTTTAAAGGCTGCATTTCAAAGTGGCAAAGGTATCACACTGGGACCAGCTCCAAGCTGGGTGGATTGGAAGAACTGGGATGGTTTTAGCACAGGGACATGAAAAGTCATCACTTGCTCTCTGTTAAGAGGAAAATACCAGTCCTTCCCAGGATGCTGTATTTTAAAAATCCACCAGCAGAGAAATACTTCAAGAAGCAGGACTGTATTTTTATGAGGCTCATGGACAAGAGCATTCATGATTGTCTAGTACTTGTACCCAGACAGGGATCAGAGCCAGCTTCAGGTCTTGCTGTGGCACAGACTTTCTGGGTGTCCTTGGGCAAATCACTTGTCCTCACCTGGAGGTTACAGAATTTCAGTGCCTTGGAAGTGAAGTGCTCTCACGAGTGAATTCTGGTAAGAACACAGTGAGCAGTTCAGTTTCTTTGGTGATGGATAAAAATGGTGATAAAAGAGCTACTGGTTTATTGCTGTGAGCGTAGTGGAGTGAGCAGTTCTGTCCACAGAACCTTTGTTATTCTCAGGAAAAAAACCTGCAAAGTCACTAAGGTTCAATGAAGTGCAAAAATAGAATCTGTTCCTCATTTACTTCCTCAGTGTGCCAAGGAAATCTGAAGTTTTCCACTAAAACCAGCTTGTCTTTTATCTTGATTTATGAGGGAAGACTGAGGAAGGCTTGATGGAAATAGGATTTCTGAAAGAAGAGATTTGAAGGCTGAGTGCCACATATGGACAGATAAAGGGATTGAGGGGGTGGGGGACTGAGCAAAGGGAGTCCCAAGGTTCGGGTGACCTGGCCTGCCAGGAGCACTGGGTATGTCTGGGAAGGATAATATTGTGTGCTAGAACAGCACAAACTCCACAGGACTATAACAGTATTTTAGGCTATGAGTAGATGTGTACTGGAACTTTTTAGGTTTCCTGTTTTCAGAAGATATTTTTAGGTACTTGGGATTTTAGCTGCCTTCACTAGAGCATGGCACTGCTGACAGCAAAGATGCCCTTCAGGGGGATGAAGGAGACGGTGGAGATCCTGGAGAGGGGAGGACTCTCTGCTCCTTGGTAAGAGTGTGAGCCTGGTGCCTCCAGCCCGTGCCCCAGCCCCGTGGCAGCCCCCACGCCATGCCCTTCGTCAGCTACTCCCCAGCTCCCCCGAGGGAGGCTTCCCTGCACCCGCAGGACTTTGTGCTCTGAGGAGCCCTGAGCTGGCCTGGCAGCTGTGGCATTATGCTGGGAAATCATCTTTCTCTGTAAGTAAGCCTCAGACTTGAGTCTTACTTAAGGTGGGCAGAAGGACGGGGAGAGGAGAGATTAGGGCTGTGTCATACTGGAGGCAGGGCTGGTGCTGGGCTTTGTGAACAAGTATGACGCTGTGCTGGAAATGCTCTGGCAGCCTGGCTCATGAGTCTGTGGGGCGTGGAGTGTCCTGGGCAGCTTCTCACCATACCTGCAGAGATCTGCCTGCCTGTCAGACCATGCTCCCTAGAGGGCAGGTGCCATCAGAGACACCACAGAGCAGTCGGACAGATGGCGGCCACCCCTGGACTGTGCAAGTCGTAGGTTTAAGCGAGCCTGGCAGTCCTGCTGCAGGATGAGGTGGCTTCACTCTGCTGGCTCCTGCAAGCCCACATGTGGGAGTGGGACATTCCTGCCGGTGGGAGGAGGTGACTAGGCTGATCCCGAGCTGAACCAGTGTCGTTGGTGACATTGTGGCTGGTTGTCCTTTGTGTGTGGCTCACCATCTTGGTATGATCTCATCAGGCAGATTGGCGACAATCTGATCGTCCCTGGAGGGGTTAAAACCATAGAAGCCAACGGGAAGATGGTGATCCCTGGAGGAATCGATGTCCACACTCGCCTGCAGATGCCATACAAGGGGATGACAGCTGTGGATGATTTCTTCCAAGGGACGAAAGCAGCCCTGGCTGGTGGAACCACCATGATCAGTGAGTGCAGCAGGCAGGTCCTGTATGTGACAGAACCCAGCACTCTTGGAATGTTGCCCAGTTATTTCTTTTGCTTTTTGCTTTTCTTGGTTGCCCTTGTTTTAAAGGTCCACGTCAGTGTATTCATCTTTCCTGTGGTCTCTGTCAATGCAGTCTAAAGAGTGAGGGGTGGGATGAATCTTTGGGACCCTTAGTAATACTGAAGTGGTGGGACAGCAGATTTGCATAGGACCATTTACCCTTGCAGATCCTGTGTTCTGCAGTGTTTCATTTTCTGTAGCAGCCACTGGGACCCTCAAAAAAGAACAATGGCATCACTTTTTTTCCCCTGTTAAATAGAAATAGGGCGGTGTGATGCTCAGAGTCATCTGAGGAACAGAGCATTATCCTGGCATCCCGCACTGCTCGGAAATAAACAGTGCTAACGAAAAAGGAAAGGGAATTCTGAGGTCCTTCCTTGGAGAAGGCCACGGCTGTGCAGTGGTCTGAGGTCTAGTTTTTACTGCTGTGCAGTGGCCACAGCTGTGTTTACAGCAGGATTTATTGGGATGCAGGAGCAACTGTTGATCCTTCCAGTAAAGGATCAGAGGGTTTCTTGCCCTCCCCCATGGGCCAAAAATATAAGTTGTGTGAAATGGACTGTGGCAGGGCATGGGGATTACATGGTGGGCAATAAAAGGCGCATTAGTGTTGCTGCGTGGGAGGAGGCTGTGTGTTAATGGGGTGGAAGCAGGAGTGAGGAAGGACAAGGCCCTTCATTTTTCAGCTGATTTCTCAGCAGAAGCCTGTAAAAGCCCCTGGTCCCGAGCCAAAGGCCATTAAGCAAAGGCTTTGCGTGCTCCTCTGCCAGTAAATGGGCATGGTGGAGCCCAGGCACATTGCAGCAGTGATGGGGTCTGCCCTCCGGAGCTGCCCTGGGGCTGCTGAGAGGTGACCTGGGATTGCAGAGGTGCCTGGCAGCGGTGGGGTGGCTGCTGGGGAGCCCCTGCCCACCCCTCACCCTGCTGTGCCCCCGCAGTGGACCATGTGGTGCCGGAGCCCGAGTCCAGCCTGGCCGAGGCGCTGGAGCGGTGGCGAGAGTGGGCAGACGGGAAGGCCTGCTGCGACTACGCGCTGCATGTGGACATCCCCCGCTGGAGCAGCCGTGTCCGGCAGGAGCTGCACACCATGGTCCAAGAGAAAGGTTTGCTGCCCACTGGCCCCTGCGATCCCCTTGCTGCAGGGTGGTCCTGGTGGAAGCAGGGCACGGGGTGACCCTACTTTCATCCCTCCTCTTGCTGTCGAGTGCCTGCTGGGCTCGAGCAGGAGTTGTGCCCTTCAAATGGGCTGGGGGGTAAGGCAGCCCAGAGCGGGGAGAGCCCCCAGCTCAGCCCTCTCTCCTCTGCCCCCAGGAGTGAACTCCTTCATGGTGTACATGGCCTACAAGGATTTGTACCAGATGTCAAACACCGAGGTGAGACCCCCTTTGCTGCGATGGTTGTGTTGATGCAAGGGGCAGCTGGGGGGATGGCGGCCACACTGGGCACAGGGGGAACGGTGGACATGCTGGGCACGGGGAGGCCAGAGCAGCAAGCAACCGGCTGCTCCTGGCCATTCCACATGGTTCCTCTCCTCTGCCCTCACTGCCTTTGGAGGGCTGTGGGATGGTGTGCCTGCTGTGGTCTGTCCGGGCTCCTGCGTTGCAGGAGGAGGCAGAGGTCTGGCCTGGACATGACCAACAGCGTCTGCCAGTGGCTGTGGCCCTCGGCAAGCAGCACCCAGCATGGCTGGAGCTGGTCCCGGGGTGCCCACGCCAGCCCTGCCACTGTCCTCTGGGTCGTATGGGGTGCCAAGGGCGGTCTGTCTGCTCAGTGATCATTGTTTCTTGTCTCCGTTTTAGCTGTACGAGATATTCAGCTGCCTGGCAGAGCTGGGTGCCATAGCTCAAGTTCATGCTGAAAATGGAGATATAATTGCACAGGTAACAAGCTACTCTTCTGGTGTTTGGGGACTGAAAGTCTATCGCAGGTGGGGGGCATTGACAAAATGAGTCTAAAACTGCATGGGTGCTCAGATGCAACATGAAATTTACCAAGATTTTCTGCTGTGGATATGTGGTGCAGAAGTGAATTTGAAATAGTGAATTAGCAATTATCTAAGTGGAAGAGGGTGGACTATCAAATACTGTGTTCACACCAACCTCAGCTCTGTGGTGTGGAGGGCCAGAGACCTTTGCCTTGCACACAATTGGCTCAGAGAGTTCAAGGGTATTGGAGAGTCCCGCAGCAAGGGAGGAATTTTCTCCCTGCTGTAAGCCAGAAGTGGCTGATGGAGCTGGATTTGCAGGGGAATGGTGGTGCTGGTGTTAAGTGGGTAGGCTGTATAAACCCGCTGTGTTGTAATTGGTGCTGGATGAGAGAAAGTCCAAATGTTTTGATTTTCATTGACAGGGAAGATGTTGCTCAGTTATGCTCTCTAAGTCCTTGTTTTTTCCTGTCTCTCTTATTCTTGAGAGTCGGAGTGTGAACTAAGAGGTCGTTCTTCAAACATCCTCTCGGACTACAAGAATCAGTTTTCCCCTGGACTTTTTAGAGCTGCAGTGCACAAATGGATGGCATGAATTCCACTTGTTTGTTTCCTTTGACCTCTCTCAAAGGGAGACATTTGAAACAAGGGAATGCGAGAGAAATCTTCAGGGTGCAGGCAGGAGATGGGTAGGCCAGTGCATGCACCACACACACACACAATCATGCATGGTTCTTATTTATAACAGCAAAATACTTGGGTAATATTAATACAGGAACCAACATCCCACACCACCAGCTTCATAGAAGTTGATACAGGACAGGATTTAGCACTTGCTGATATCCAAATGATTAAATAACAACACTGGAGACCCAGGAGTAACCTTAGGAGGAGAATGTCTTATTGGCTTTAATGATTGTTTTCTCCATAGTTTCTACTCAGACTGCTTGTTTTTCAGAAGGGGAGCCAGGGAAGGCCTTGGAAAGGGACTGTAAATATATCAAGTGCTGTTTGTGGAGCTGGGAAGTTTTGTACCCTTGTTTTCTCCACACTGTGCTTGTTTCATCAAAGAGGTTTCAGTTGGTGTCCATGTTCCCTCCAAGCACTCCTGTTTCCCCATCCTCCCTCTTTCTCTCTCGAACCCCTTGATGGTGCAGCTGCCTCTCACCATGCCTGGTGGTCCCACAGGACACAGGGTGGTGGTGGTCCCAAATGAAGGGCTGGATGCAGGAGGGATCTGCTTTTCTGTGTGATTGATAGTTTCACAGTCTTGCATTGTCCTTCTGTTCTTTCAATGTCCTAGGAACAAACCAGGATGCTGGAGATGGGAATAACTGGCCCCGAGGGCCACGTGCTGAGCAGACCTGAGGAGGTAAGGTGCAAAGGATGGCACCAGCCTTGCACTGCAGAGCTTTCCCCACAAGTCCCAGTAGGACTGAGTGTGTGCACTGGGGCCAAGCAAGTGTTGTGTGTCTCTGTGTGTGGGGATCCGTTTTTACAGGCAACACTGTCCTGTTCATCATCAGCCCAGGAAAGAGGGAGGTGTGACAAACATTTTTCAGTCTGGCTAAAGAGACAAGGGCTTCTGAGTCTCCAGCAGTATTTAGGGCTGGTTTGGGGGCATTTGTCTTTTATAGGTGACTCTACAGATGTAAGAGGCCTCAGAAGAATTGAATGGCTAGTTTTAGTTTCTCTGAAAATTCACTGTTCGTGTCTGTCTGAGTGCAGACAGATTCCAGCTTCTTCCTGCTTAATCTCTGCTTAAGGTCTAAAGTGTGTTTCAAAATCAGATGGACAAAGCCATTGGTGGAAGCAGTGGGAGGGAAGGAGAGGGGGAATTTCCTGGTTACAAATCATTGTCAAGACACTAATTAGATTACTTCTAATTTTAGCTCACAGGGTATTTTTCTGTTTGGTCCATTACTCTGAGTTGAGTCTAATTTTAGATAGGTTTTCTTGAGATAACTGCCTGCTGAAAGGTGCTTTTAACTTTCCACAGCACATGAGAGAAGAAAACGATAGACTTTGGTACAACAGCAAAGCCGAGCAGGGGAGCACAGGGACAGATTTATACATCAGGGTCTGTGGAAGTAAAATCAGTTGGCTTAAGTTGAGAGTGTAAGAAGTTGACTGTATTATGGCCGGTATCAACATCTATAACCTAGTGTAATACAGTGTTTAATCTCTATGAAGTGTGAGACTGTAAAGCATTTTTCTGTACAAGGAAGAGCCTCATTGTCAAGTACAGTAAATCAGAGTCCCTCTGTGTGCAAACTGCCATTTATTTTTTATGGCTCTAGATCCGTTGCCACTAGTTGGCAAGCTAACCCACAATTATGGGATGCTGTGGTTGTGCCAGGATTTGATAACTGTCCTATTATTGTAGGACAGCACTGCAGTTGTTCTGCTCCAGAGCCGGTAAAACGTTGTTGAGTGTTTGATCTTGAAATTCTATTAAAGTGTAAGGCAACTGAGAACAATGCAAGAACACTCTAGATACTGTCTGTTCAGACAAATCCAGATCTCATTGCCTTTGAAAATAAACAGTGTCCCTCCTCCAGAACATCCTCTACCTGGGAAAGTGTTAGGTAGAGCACAAATGACCCTGCTACCCCCTGTAAAGCCTGCAGGTTGATGGCGAAGCATTGAGAGGATGGTCCATGTCTCTGTGGATCTGCTCTGTCTCAGAGGTACCTCAGTGGGGATTAAAGACATGCTGTTCTGTCAGGTGATGGTACTGATTTGGTAGGGGAGGATGGTGCTGCTCCAGACTGTAAGGTGCTGTGGAGTGTGATGGCTCTGTTTGCTCCTGTCCACATTAAGCCCCGTCAACTACTCAGGTCCGTAAGCATGCTGATAAAAATATTTTCTGGTTTAAATTTCTGTTTAAAGAGTCTTTAAGCAGAAGAGATAAACCTCTTTTCACTGTGCAGCAAACAGGCTGCGGAAGTGTGAGGTGTCTGGGTGCAGTGTCTGCCTCTCCCGCTGCCGGGAGCGTTGGGCACGGGCGGCTCCTGGCCCGCAGTCACCGCATTCCCTGCAGCCCCGGCCTCCCCCGGGAGCAGCCTCATTGGTACATTGTCTTTTTAAGGCTTCTGTTTTGAACTTTCTCATGCCAAAGCTTGAAGCCAAACTGTAGAGCAAACACTTGGAGAAACTCTGGGGTTGAGCTCAGGCTGAGCACGGGCTGATGTAATAGTCCAAAGATATCCCTTGTGATGGAAACCTGCCCTCCACTGACAGCGGGATGGTGAAACGCAGGGCCATGTCAGCAGGCCGGGACGAGCAGCAGCTGCATGACAGGGCAGCCAGGCCCCGACACTGACAGCCTCCCACATGGCTCCCTGCACCCTCCATGGCTCCCTGCAGCCCCTGGCACCCTCCGCAGGGAGCGTGGCCTTTGGGAGAACCGAGTGCAGGAGAGCCCGGAGCAGTGTGTGGTCTGAAGGGACAGACCCTTTCTCTGGCATCAGCCTGTGATCCACAGTGCCGGGCACAGGCAGCGGTCCCTGGGCTTCTCTGGCTGTCAGGAGAGCTGGAGCCAGAGGACGGAAAAAGCAGATGCAGCTCTGTGCTGGCCCAAGCGCAGTCCAGGCAGCGCTCCCCCGCTGAGCATCCCAGGGCCGTATCCTGCGGGTTGGGCCAGGCCCCAGGGAGGATGAAGCTTCCCCATCAGGTCTGGCTGGTGAACCTGCCCTCAGGGAGCCCTGGGTAAGAGCCAGGGCACAGGGAGTCAGCAGCAATCTGTGGTGTGAGAGGAGCATGGGCTCTTCCCTGCCCGCCTGGCGCTCCTCTGCAGCCATGTGCCATTCTCTCTTCCAGCTGGAAGCAGAAGCTGTCTTCCGGGCCATCACTATTGCCAGCCAGACCAACTGTCCTCTCTACGTGACTAAAGTGATGAGCAAAAGTGCTGCTGACCTCATCTCACAAGCCAGAAAAAAGGGTGAGTGGCAGCTGCTGCTGCACCCAGCCTTGCTGTTGCCTCTGGGATCCTGGACAACTGGGTTCAGTGGTCTCCATGTCCTCATGGTTGTTTTGCCGAGACCACCACTGTGCCCTGAGTCCAGAGCTTCCCCTCTGCAGTTGGTTCAGGGATTTACCTGAGTTGTGAGGGGCGTGGGGACACTGCACCAGCCCACATGGAGCCACCTCCTGTTGTCACAGGAGCAGGGCTTTAAACACCAGTTTGTCTGTGCTGTGGCTGTGAAGGGCTCTCTGAGGAGACTCCTCTGATCCATGTCCAAGTGGTTTGAGCCCCATACAGCTCTGCAGCCGTGCTTTCCTGCACCACGCTCCCACCAGGCCTGCTGTCCCAGCAGGATTGGTGCCCCACGGTGATGGCGGGCAGGGCTGTGGGCCTTGCTGTTCCTCCTGCCTGCCAAAGCACCTGAGGTCCAAACAGGCAGTGTGGGACAGCCCAGCATGGGCCTGGGTGTCCTCTGGGCATGGCAGGCTGTTGGTAATGCTGTGGAATGGAGAACGCCTCCAGGCTCCACCAAAACAGTGTCCTTTCTGTCCCCCTTTCCAGGCAACGTGGTGTTTGGTGAGCCCATCACGGCCAGTCTGGGGACCGATGGGACGCACTACTGGAGCAAGAACTGGGCCAAGGCTGCGGCGTTTGTGGTCTCTCCACCGCTGAGCCCAGACCCAACAACCCCTGACTACATCAACTCCCTCCTGGCCAGGTGAGTGGTGGCTCTGCCATGCAGAAACGGACTCCGGCCTTGGGCAGGGAAGGAGGAGGTTATGAAGCACCTGGGCATCATGGGCCTTCGTCCAACCGAGCCTTTTGGCTGTCAGCATCTAATGGGCTGACTGATGGAATGGCTCTGACCTGGAGCTGTGGTGGCTTCTCCCTGAGAGCAGAGGGAGGACAGGGGAGGTGCCAGAATTTACTCCAGGGGAGGTGCCAGAAGCTTGACATCAGTAAAGACAAAAATACCAGGTTACTTATGAACCTTTGAACTTATGAACTTATGAACCATTTTGAATGCCCTGGAGGAGGCAAAGAGGAGCAGCTAACACAGACTTGTCAACAAAAGTCTTCACCAAGCTGGAGAAGCCCTTCAGCATGTGAGGGGTGGGAATGGCCGCCTGGGTTGTGATGTGCAGGAGAAGGTGGAGGGGTTACAGGTGGCCCCTGGTGGAACACAAAGCAGACGTTTTGTGATGTGTTTGGGTGAGCAGCAGTACAGCCTGCAGAGCGCACCAGGCCTTTAAGGGCAGCTCCTGCATGTCTGTCGGGGATGGTAGGTCATTGTTTCACCCTGAAGGCAAGGGGGTGCGGAAGGGATTTGTTGAAAATAGCAAACAATAAAAGCACTTCAGCTATTTGCTTTGACCTTTCACGGTTACACTCCATCCCCTCACTGGCAAGGCATGCGCAGCAGCTCAGGACGCAGAGCTCGTTGCTCTCCTCGTGCCACGTGTAAATTGCATGCCCCACTCACCCCGTGTTTGCACGCCGACCTGTGCACAGCAGCTGGTCTGTGTTAGCCAGTGAGGGCTGACACTGAGGGGGCTGTAAATGGAAATGACCTTTGAGGTAATGCTGGAAACATCTCTACTAGATGAGCAAGGGATGACTGGTCAGTGAGAGGTTTTTCTGCGGAGGGGCATATTAGGATAAACCGGAGTTGTGCCGGCGTGGAGGCGCCATGGCCTGAGAGAGGTGCTGCTGCATTTGGGGCTGGAATATGCAGCTCACCCTGGATTTCAACATTGTCAAGGAGCGAGATGTGCCTCTGCTCGGTCTGGGTGTATGAAATAGGTCCAGGTCTTAGGGACTGGCAAGGAAAAGTGAGTCCAGCTCCTGAACTGGCTTTCTAACCCTTTCCTTCCACTTCAAATTTACTCCAGACTTCAACGGAGAGGGAAAAGCACTCTGAGTCCCTGCGGTGACTGTCTTAATGCCTTTCCCACACTGTTTTCTGTGATGCTTCAGCAGGAGGAGAGCCTGTGAGGCCCCAGCTGGGCTGGACGGCTTGTTTTCTTCCACCAGGACAAATCTGGTGGAGATTAGGGAGCATGTTGTGTCGTCAGCCTGGGTTTCTGGCTGTGCAGGCAGTCAGACATATGGCAGAAATTATCAGAGGAAGATGGAGATTACCAGTGGATTAGGGCTGGTTCACAGCCCCGAGCAGAGCCATCGTGTCCATGCCGGGCTGGGAGCCACGTGCTCGAGGCCATTTGCCTCACACAGGCAGTGCCAGGAGCTGACCTGCATCGCTCCTCTTCCTTTGCCTGGCAGCGATGGCTGATGCTTCTGTTCCCACCACCCCGCAGTGGTGACCTGCAGGTTTCGGGAAGCGCCCACTGTACATTCAGCACCGCACAGAAAGCAATTGGAAAAGACAACTTCACGGCAATCCCAGAAGGGACCAACGGCATAGAGGAGCGGATGTCTGTCATCTGGGACAAGGCAGTGGTAAGAGCCAGGCCGGGGAGAGGGCAGGGCTGACGGGACACCCCCGTTTTCGCCCCCGCAGAGCTGGGCACCCGTCCTGGCTCCTCGCTGGCTCTGAGAGCCCAACCCAGCCAGAGCGGGAGAGGCAGCAGTCATGGGCTCAGGGTGAACAGCCAGGAGCTCTGACTGTGCCCCCACTTTTCAGTCTGTCTGGGGCCAATAGTGAGACCAGCCGCAGTGGCCTGGGCCCAGCCAGCCCATGGCGTGTGTGGGAGTGAGTTTGGCTCTTACTCTCCCTTTCCTCAAAAGAGCTCTCAGTTCCCTTTGTGTATGAGCAGGCCACAGGAAAGATGGATGAAAACCAGTTTGTGGCCGTGACGAGCACTAATGCTGCAAAAATCTTCAACCTGTACCCGCGGAAAGGGAGAATAGCAGTGGGCTCAGACAGCGACCTGGTTATTTGGGATCCTGATGCAGTGAAGATCGTCACGGCAAAAACCCATCAGTCTGTAAGTCCTCTGTTGGTCTCTGGGAATGCTAGAGGGTGGGAGGTGAGTAGTGCTGTGTAAAGGCGTCCTGACTGCTGGGAGCTTGGGGGACTCAGTCCAGGCAGCAGGCAGTGCCGACTGTGGCTGTGAGCCCTGGGCTCTGCTTTTCTCACGCCTGAGCCTGGCCCACGCAGGTGTAAGGACACAAATTTCTCCTTATTTGGGTTCCTCTTCCAAGTACAAATTTTTCCTGGCTTTGTCAGTGTGCTTTGTTCATGCCTTACCTCAGGCCTAAGTCCTACCCAGCTCTGTTCTTGGAGTCCTTGCTCACGCTGAGCTCCAAAGCAGCGGGTCCTGGTTCATGTTGGGAGCTCTGGTGGGTTCTTAGTTTGGACTAGTGAGGTGGACTAAAGGAGGCCTCTGGGGCAGGGAAGGTGTCGTCTCCCCGCACTGGTGATGTCAGCAGCGAGCTGTGGGGACTGAACAGACCTGAGGGGACAGGCAGTGCTCATGTACCTCCTGACCGTCATCTCCTGGTTGCTGCAGGTGGCTGAATACAACATCTTTGAAGGGATGGAGCTACGCGGGGCCCCACTGGTTGTCATATGCCAGGGGAAGATCATGCTGGAGGACGGCAACCTGCACGTGACCCAGGGGACTGGACGCTTCCTGCCCTGCAGCCCCTTCCCGGACTATGTCTACAAGCGCATCAAAGCCAGGAGGAAGGTGAGGAGACAGGGATGCCAGGAAACAGAGTTGGGAAACTGTTAGCCCAGATCAGCCTTCTCCCCAGTAACTGGTTGGTTTTCCAGTTGGCAGTGGGTGACGCCTGCCCTTGTTGCTGTCCTGCTGCAGCAAGAGTGTAGAGGGAAATGCTGAGTTTAAACCAAAGAGACTGGCCGAAATGGCCTTCTCCTTCCCCATCCATGCAGCATAAACGTGTGACTGTTGCAGGGGGCTCTGCAGGGTGGGCGTGAGGGGAGGCTGTCACACAGGAGGTGGGTGATGGGGCTGCTCCAGGCCTCAATGCCACAGGGAGGTCTTGGGCATGTGGGACAGGGGAGCCCTGTGGGAATGGCCTCTCAGTGAGACTAGGGAGACAAGGATTGCTGGGGCATGGGGCTGCCATGGCAGGCTGCTCCCTGGGAGCAGAGAAGTGTCACTGTCCTCTTCTCTCTGATGACAGATGTCGGACATGCATGCCGTGCCCCGGGGCATGTATGATGGACCCGTGTTTGACCTGACCACCACCCCCAAGGGGGGAACCCCTGTGGGGTCAACCAAGGGGTCCCCCACCCGGCAGACACCCCCTGTCAGGAACCTCCATCAGTCTGGATTCAGCCTGTCAGGTGAAGACACGCAGCGGCTGGGCTGGGAGGGCACAGAGCCACTGGCCACACTGTCCCAGCCCCTGGCCTGGGGCAGGGTGCAGGTGGGAGATTGCCTGGGGCAAGCTGAGCACAGGAATGGAGCATGGCAGGATGAGACCCCATGTGTCCCTTAAAGGATGTGGCTAGAGCTGGCACCTTGCAGCAGAAACAAGGCAGACTGTGGCCATGGAGGTGCCAGCACAGCATCAGACCCTGCTCTGCTGGGTCTGTTCATGAAGGAGCATCTACCGAGATGTTTGAGCCGCTGCTGCTCTCGGGGTCGTCACTGGAGTTGGAGAGGAGCAGGTTTCTGTAGACAGCCTTGGGAGGCCCTTTGGCAAGACCCCAGGCTGCCCGACTGCTTGGTCCTGTGAAGAAAACACTCTAACTTTGCTCTCCCCCTCCCCTTTGTGCTCTCCTGTCCTCTCCCAGGTACCCAGATCGATGAAGGCGTGCGCTCGGCCAGCAAGCGCATCGTTGCGCCCCCGGGGGGCCGCTCCAACATAACCTCCCTGAGTTAAACGTCCCTGCCCAGGAGGAAACAAAACCCCTGTTCAAGCGAAGGAAGACAAATGGTACATTGGTGTTTAAGAAGGAAAAGCAAATAAACCTGTTCTGAAGAATTAATAAGCCTCAAGCCTTATGTTTCACAAATGCTACTTGCTACCTAGCTTTAAAGATACTGCTTCATTTTGTTTTATGCATAGCCTTAAAATTCTGTTGTTGTTGTTGTTGTTGTGGGTTCGGTTGGGTTGTGTTTTTACTCTTCCTTTCTGTATGCATGCCGCTCAGACAGGTCGCTCGGTTCAGTGTGTTACTCGTGTTGAATGTGTGCGGGATGCCGCGGTGCAGGACGGCCAAACGGCCGGGCCGGCAAACGGGGGCTGGCCAGGGCCACGGTGAGGGGTGGGGAGGACAGGTTCATGGAAACTGTAGGGGCAGGTGGGTCTGTGTCGTGTTTGTGTCCTTCATCTTTACCCCACGCTCATCGGCATTTCTCCACAAGGCCCATGGGGGAGACCGAATCATCTCTGTAACAGCTGTCACAGCACCTCGTGTAAGGAGTTTTACTACTTTGTACACTTTATTAAAAAAAAAAAAAGTTGTTCCTTCAAACAGTTTGTGTTGCTGGTTGGCTCTTTTCTTCCTGGGATGCTGCTGGGCAGGACTGCGGTGGATCTGTGCCCCACAGGTGAGATCCAGGAGAGGCTCCGGGGGCTCCAGGAGGGGCTTTGGGTGGCGTTTGAGCTGGAGGAGCCCCAGTGCAGGGACAGGCAGAGGGAGACTGTGCGGTGCTCGCTGCTGGTGGTGTGTTGGTGTAGCTTCTCAGGCAAAAGCAGAGGTGTTGACAGAACAGTGTGTTGCAGGTAACAGGCTGTTGGGTCTGGTCCCCAGCTGCAGCCGGACCCGGCCGTCGCGGGCTGTGAACACCTGGTGGAGCTGTGCCTGTTGTCTGTGCGGTGACAGAGACCAGCTGCCATGGCACGGCCAGGCCCTGGTGTTGGCTCTGCCCCGCTGGGGAGGGACGGGGGCTCTTTTCTGTGGGCACCTGGTGAGTTAAACACTCCCCTTCTATCAAGCGGTGGTTATCAAACCACAGCCTTCTAAAGCTTGCAAAGCATGCAAGAAAAAACAAACTTGATTGCAGTTTAAGTATTACAAACATTAAGTGTCGATTTAGGCTGTGCTAAATAAGTACACTTTTTTTTCTTCCTTAAGTATTTGACCTTGAAATATTTATTTTCACAGGCCTGCAGCTCAGACAGCACAAGTTGTCCGTGCAGTGCCCCAAGGGGCCGTGCCAGGAGAGCGGTGCCGGGGTGGGGAAGGGGGCTCCTACTTACACGTTTAGTGAGATTCTGCTGCCAAGTAATTAAAGATGTTTTCCTGTTGCCTGGTAGTCATTAAGCTGAGACTGTGCCTTTGTTTACAGGGAAAGAGGGGAAAGGAGAGGTGGTTGTAGAAGTCTTCAGGGAATTTTTAAAGATGTGATGTTCTTACCATTTAAGTACTTGAGGTTGGGGTTTTTTTTTTGGTCAGCCAGTACAACGGTATTTATGCAGCAGTAGATATTTCCTCAGTGAGAAGCAGGGTTAGTTTCCTTGTTTGTGCTCCAGATAAACAGAATTTTGGTGTATGAACCTCTCTGCTACTCGCAGGGGACAGGTACAGCTGCTGGGACTGCCGCACCTGCCCCCAGACCTGCTGTAGGACTGGGCAAAGAACAGGATGGATGGAAAGTGCTACCAGAACCCCGGCTGCCCTCCCTGGGAATGCCGAATCTGAGGGCAGGGAGACACGAAGACCCCCACCCAGCTCAGCAGCCTCACTGAGAGAAAGGGATGGCTGGGGAAGGAGAGAGCAAGAACACGGCGATACTCAGTGTGTGTGTGGGACTTGGCAGGAGAAGGCTGTCCCACTGCAGTGACCCTCTCTGAGGACTCCGATAACCACTCACTGGTGAACTAATTCCACTCCAGCTTCCAGACGGGTCACACTGCCCGGTGGCCGTTTCCACCTTGACAGTGTAGACAGGTACCCCCAGCCCTGGGTGCAGAGGCAACAGGCAGGACAGACGATGCCCTGCCTCAGATTCAGGGGGATGGTGACGCTCTGCTCCCAGCAGTCACAGGGGTGGCCCCATCCTCTGGACTTGTGTAAACCACACATTTCCCAAAGCGAACCAGCAGCCACCATCACATCAATGAGAGAAGGATTATTCATGCGTCCCTCTATCAGCAGCAGCTGTGAACACCAATGGGAAGCCTACTGCAAAAAACTGGGGTTTTTTTTGTGTGTCAGTAAAAGACTGAATCCACAGCTCCACAGGCAGAGGGTGTCTGAAACTCTTCAGCCACAGGAAAACTGAGCCCAGTGAAGTCCTGGTTGGCTCTAGGCAGGAGGAACACCCATTCTGCCTTGCTATGCAAGTGACCTCAGGAGTAACATGGACTCAGATCATCTGGGAAGGAGCCTTTCATCTGCTGTTGGTTTTATTCTGATTTTTTTTTTTTTTGAGTTGATCAGATTTAGCCAGAGAGAAAGACAGGAAAGACAGGGGATACAAGGAACACCTTTGGGCAAATGGGAGGCAAACAATTCATCATGCATTCATTATATTGCTGAGGATAGGAAAATGTCAAATAAGGAGGTGAAACATCAGGTCTGCCAAAGCATTTAAATAATTGCATCATTCCCAGCATTACCCTAATAGAGATGCTTTGGCCAATCTCAGTCTTGGCAAAGACTGCACCAGGGTACAGCTCTTGCTGCAAAGAGTAGCTGCTTAAATCAAGTGTGATTTCAATGGCAGAGCAATGAAAAATACACATTTGAATTTACCTCTGATGTTGGAAGCCGGGCCCCATCAGATTCAGTGAGTTGCAGCAGTTTAATGTGATGGGCACGAGTTTTGCAGGCTGACCTGGAAAAGCACCTGGATGCCGTTTATTCACCAGTGCCTGGTTGTCACCCTTCATCTCCACGTCTGCGGCCCTGACTCCCCCCCGCCAGCGCCACTCTGAGAGGTCGGGTACAGGAACAGGCATGGAGACGGGGAACCCGAGGGGAAGCCTTTGCTGCCTCTTCCCAGCCAAGGATGGAGATCATCACTGCTTCCAGCCCCCCGTGCCCACACTCACGGGATGCTCACAGAAGGCCACCTTTGTCACTAGGCGCTGGGGGACACCCTGAGCTCAGAGCAGCCTCTTCCAGCTGGAGCCACCAGCTGTGAGCCCCTGTGGGAGGCCAGAGCTCCCTAGAGCCTGGACCCACCACCAGCAGTGACACCCCCGATGGCACCTTCAGAAGGATGCAGGCTCAGCCCTTGGGCTGCGCTGCTGGAGGCCACCCTGGGCTGTGACAGAGGCTTGCCCACCTGAGCGGGTGAACATTCTGTGTCTCATCCATTTTCACATGGTCACATTCCCGCCACCAAAAAAGGTAAAATAATAGCATCCATGTCCAACTGGCTGTGGCAAATTGTGGGGGCAGGACCCACAGCCTCTCCCCCCCAGGACCCACTGGGGTGGCGTGGGAGCAGAGGCAGGGGGTGCCCCAGCCCCGGGCTGTTGGCAGCGTCCCGGTGGTGGGGGACAGGTCTGGGAGCCAGCGTTGTGCCGGTGGGCAGTGGGTGAGTGCTGGCCCCTCGAGGACGCTCCAGCCAGGGCAGTGCTGCTCTCAGAGGTTGTTGTTCTGGTTGTCCTCCTTGCACGTGCCTCTGCTTTTGGCCAGTGTCATGGTCTCCTGGGTGTCATTGTGGTGATACCTCACCCTTCGGGAGAGAAAGGGAGGGTCGAGCTGTGAGAGGGAGCCCAGGCAGGGCCATGTCCCACGCAGTGACACGGCCGCCTGGGAGCATCCCCATCCCTGGCATGAGCGGCCGCTGGCCCCACAGGGGTCTACTGAGGCCCCACAGGGGTCTACTGAGCCCCCACAGCCCAAGCCCCCACAGTACCAGGGTGGGCACAAGGGGGGGCAGGGGA
>JAOQGH010000051.1:39715340-39739291 GCA_025769975.1 Gallinago jamesoni
ATCTCCAGGGCTCTGCTGTCCCCGCTCCCTCGAGGGTGGCTGTGTCACCCCATCCTACAGGGCACGGGGCTTCCCGGAAGATGGGGACAGGTCACCCCAGAGTGTCCCGGGGTAAGGGCTGACCAAGGGCAGCCCCGGCCACCAGCACTGGCTGGAAAGGTGGCCCCGGGGCCACAGGTGGACCAGCAGGTCCTGGGTGGATGCTGGCGGAAGGGAGGACGGATCTCTGCATCCATCCATGGGGCAAGAGCAGGAGAGAAGCAATGAGAGAGGCTATGGCACTTGGAGGCAGAAGCAGGTTGGCTGACAGCTCCTAAATAAATAATTAGCCAGCACTTTGAAATTAGAGGTCATATGCAAAATGGTGCTGCCAGGCAACCCCAGCCACACAGGAGAGGCACAGCCCTTCTGTGGGAACTTCAGCACCTCCATTACAGCCCCGGCAGTGATAATGAATTCAGATACGCCTTGTCCCTGTATGGACTTTTTCTCTTGGAGCACTTTGCTGCAGTCACTAATGAAGATTTCTTACAATAAGCCAGTTACATGGATTTAAAAAAAAAAAAACCACAAACAAAATGACAAAGTGTTTTTCTAATGAGTTAAAAGCTAATAAATATCAGGCAATTCTTCACTGCGAGAGCTTTGCCAGGACAAAAACAGTGTCTAGAGAGTAATGCAATAGTTTTGCCCGGGAAAAAGACTAAAGAATAAATGATAGCAACTTCTATAATATACCCAGCCCCAAATTCTCTTTGGAGCTCCCTCCCAATGTCAAATGCTCAAGGAAAAAGAAAATACCTGAATGAGTGAAGAGTATTCAACCATAATCCATTCCGTTTGTGAGCATACGTTACACACAGCCTGCATTGCACACAGGAGCATTTCCATTCAAATTATGACATTTTGAGCAAGTTTTAAGCAAGAGCCAAGAAGGTTTTAAAAGAGCTCTGCTGGGCAAAATGTGTGGTGCCCACCAATGCCTTCGACAGACACCAGGAGATCAGTCAGTCAGACTAAACACCTCCACAAATACTGCAGCATCCCGAGGTACCCTGCACCCTGAGGGTACAGGACACTGCCCCCAGAAAGCCAAAGACAACAACCAAATCATGGGAGGATGGTCCCGTCCGACCTGAGCCGAGGAGGGAAAGCCACGCAAATGAGGAAACCAGCAGGCACCTGAATTTGAACTTGAACATCCCATTTCTGACTCTGCACAGGCACGATTACAAAGCAGCAGGCACTTACCGTGCTCATCCAGCAAAATGTTGTCAGGCTTGATGTCTCTAAGGAAAAAAGCAGAGAAGGGGAGAGAGCCATTAGCCTAGAAAAGGGAGAGGAAACGGCAGCAGAGCCTTAGGGCAGCCCAGGCCCTGGGGGGACACGGGTCAGAGACATCAGGTGTCTCTGGTGGGGCTCCTCAGCTCTGATGTATCCGCAGGGTTTGATTTAGGCAAGAGAACGACTAATGGGACAGGAGGGGGAGTGGTGGAGCAGGGCTAGGGCTGTGAAGGCTGCTGTGGTCTGGTCCAGCAGCACCCAAGCACCACCTGTAATGACAGAGCTGCTGTTCATCTTCTTCTTCCTTTTACTTCTTAATCTGTTTCAATGCTATATTGAGAGCTGTCCCCCATTTACTCAGTAAAAATCAAATTATTTTAACATCTTTATTCTAGAAACAAATGGGTTCTGCACAGGTTTTGTTCTTGAATAATAAAAAAAAAAACCCAAACAACAAAATAACACCTACAACAAGGGTGCAGGGAAATGCTTTCTGCTGAAGGGAGAAAAAGTACACCTGATACCCCTGCTGTGTACACCTGAGCGACTGTACAAGACATTACCTGGTTTTAATGAGCTAATTACATCAGTCCCCATTCACCTGCTATCAGCCACCTGGCCCCCGAACGCCCCACAAGCAGCCCACAAGGCAGGCACACGTGCAACAACCCCACACCGTCCTCAGGCTTCCCACTACCCCCAGGGGCTCAAAGGAAAGAAATGGGCACATTTAGGATTTCATCTTTAAAAATGCAGTCACTAAAGATAAAGTTTGAATTCAGTAGCTACCTGGAATTAAGGAAAGACAATATATCTAATTATCACGTAACAGCTTACAGTTCTCTGGCACCTTCTCACCCAAACTCCTTCCTGTGGGACACAAATACCAGTCACCTCCTGGTGCCAGCCCCGTCCCATGGATAAGCACAGGGATGGGGGGCTCTGGCAAGAGAGAATGGGACAGCTTTGTGTAGGCAGCTGTTTTTCCCCAAAAGTGCAGCAAAACTGCGCCCCAGGGCAGAGGCAAACAGCCCCAATGGCCAGAAGTGCTGTATTTGATAGCGAAGAACGGTGATGCCACACTCGGGTGTTTTTGAGAAAATGTTAACTTAAGGAAAAACTTTAAGAAATGTTTCAGCAAAAAGAATTTGAAAAAAATGCATTCTTTGAATCCCTTGATACAAAAATATTGTCAAAGTTTTGAAATGAATCATGAATACAGGTGTTCGTTTCTCATCCAATTTTCAACTTTTTAATTATTAATTTTTTTAGCTCCTCTGGGGTGTTCTCTGATCTCAGTCTGGTGTGTAGCCTATGGAATTACACCAGCACAGTGAGATCATTCCCAGGGTGCAAACAAGGAACGGGGATCATTTTGTTTATTGATTATTTGTATATTTATTTTTTATAAAATGGTTATACCTTTTCCTAGCCTGAAAAAATTAACAAACATATCTCACTCTTCTACATGTAGGTGGGCAATGATTCCAGCCATCCCTCCGTGTTGCCTGCCCTGGCGCAGCTTTGTTCAGAGAAAATAAGCAATGGCTTGCCTTCTCCTGATGTTCCCATTTACAGATGTTGCAGGGTAATTGACTCAGCTGAGTCACTTTATTAATCTAACACTGTCCCACTGGGGCAACCTGTGGTACAGTGTTAATTAAATCACTTGCAAATTTTATAGACTGTCATACATGTTTTGTTGTACTCGATTCACCTTAAACACTGCTGGTTGAAGCACAGACTGCAGCCTGAGCTTCTCCTCCCTGTCTTTGCAAATAAACCCCTGGGAAATTGCAGGAGTTTTGCCCCTTGGCGATCTCTTCGCACCTGCCCTTATGCAGGACACCAGCCCTCCCCTCGGTGATGCCAGTGGCCAGGGGGTGCCAATGGCCAAGGGACACGGATGGCCACAGCTCCACAGGGATGTGGCTCAGAATGGGACGGCAGCCCCCGGGCACCCTCTGCTCCCGTAGATGTCACCTCCTTCATTGTTATGAGGAATGGTCTCCTCCTACTGCAGACTTGTTCTTCATCACCGAATTGTGAAGAACCTCCAGCCCTTCTCCCTGCAGACACCACAGCTGACATTAACACATCCCTAACGGAGAGCAATTCCTGCCCTGTGCCTCCCCCGGTCAGTGCCCCACGCAGTTTGCTGAGGCCAAGCCAAGAGTGCGAGGGTCCAGCGCAGGGGAGAGGCTGCCGAGATGCACTTCAGGATGATTAATTCATGGTCATCCATCATTTGATGCCGAGGAGCAGGTGCCGGGTGGTGGTGGCCAATGTCCCCATCACCACATGCTGGCTTAATGTCCCGCCACAGAGAGCTTGTTGGAGCCTGAGCAGGGAGCTGGGGTGGCCACCTGCCGAGGTGGGGGGCATCAGAGCAGAAATCCATGCAGGTGTGAAACAAAACAAGCAGGTGAAAGCTGAGACTCCTGAGAAAGAAGGAGCTTTCCCGGAGGAGGTCTGGCTCCAACTGACGCAGAGCAAACCCCGGGGCTCTCTGCAGTGGTGAGGACGTGCTGCGGGCACAACGAGCACCAGCCTTTCTGCTTCACATCTCAGATGGCAGCCAAACGGTACCGACATGAACAAGCGTTAATCTCCATCAGCCCTTGAACAGCACGTTCCTTCCCTCACTAACAAACACCATCATTTCAATTTTAAATTTTGAACCACACTTTACTTTTACCTCTCATAAGAATGCTCTCCTGGAGACAACCTTCTCTCCACCCTTACCAACCCTCTGCCAGTCCCTCCCTGTTCATACCCCGTTACCAGCTCCTCTGTCAAACCCTTGGACCCCCAAGATTTGCACTGCCCTGAACACCAGAAGGGAACAGCTGTGTGTCCGTCCGCCTGTCCGGAGCCAAACCCTCTCCAGAGCCAAAAGCTTTACCTCCTCCATTATTCTGCAGGTCCTTGAACGCGTGGGAAGAGTTCAAGTATTTTCTCACTGGCCATGAAAAATGTTGGTGGCCAAAAAGAAACACTCACCACTTCCAGAAAGGGATTTAACCTTGCCCAGAATAAAGCTGCGTTCAGTCCCACTCCTTGTCTCTTGGCACGGTACCCAGAGGGGAGCAAAAGGGAGACACCTCCAGAGTGACAGCCAGGGAATGCTGAACACCTACCCTCCCTGGGCCAGGATGGATATTAACAAGCTACAGCTAATTAAACCTATTAGAGACAGTTTTTTGCAAGATGAGCAAACAAATCAAACATGCTAAAACACAGCTATCCCAGAGGGAGAAACAACACGCTCCCTGTTGTACATAAAATGCTTTTCTCTTGGAAAGCAACTGTGTGTGGGAGATGTTTGGTTTAGCTCTTGAGCTTCTACTTGTCTTTTCACGTCTGAGAGGAGCAGGTCCAGCCCTACCACAGCCTAGGAGCACCGGTCCCCCGAGGGGGTCCCCAGCTGACCTGTGGATGATGTGCCTGCTCTGCAGGTAGTCGAGGGCCAGCACCAGCTCACAGATGAAGAGTTTCACGGTGCCTTCCTGGAACCGCACGTTCTGTTGGAGGTGGTAACGCAGGTCCCCTCCCAGCAGCAGGTCCACAACCATAAACATATCTTCTTCATCCTGGAACGAGTACCTGAAATGGCATAAGCATGATCTGAGGATGATACTTTTAAAAAAAAGACAGGTTAAAAAAGGGACATATAGTACCTCTGAGAATACTCAAAATTTCTTCAAACTTTTTAACTTGATAAATAATTTCATGACCTTTCCATGCTCCATTTCCCACTGTGACCAAACTCCTACCACCTATACTCTCAAAATAACTGAGATGACAATAATTTAGCTTCAGATCCATAACCAAGTTAGTGTCGTTGCATGAACGACTAGCAGCAGGCCCACTAGAAGAACAGGAACCCCATAACCCCCTGGTTTTGTGTTGAGCTTGTTACTCTCAGCCACTTCGGTAACCGAAGAACACCTAAAGCCATTAGTCTAGTGCAGAGGGCTGCGGTTTTCCTCCCTGTGACTGTAGTGCAGGGAGATGGATGGGAGCCTGGAAGGCAGCACAGCTCCCAGGAGGATCATCACGGGTATGTGTGGCAGCGACACAGCACGGGCCAGGGAGGACCCCGGAGGTGTGGGCCACACACTTTTATTTCGGGGAGGACCTGAGAGACGGTGCTGGCACATCTCTTCTGGTGCTCTGAAAGCCACCCAAAAAGCCTGCGCTGCCCCGGCCACCACTCACATACATAAGATCCCTCCAAGGGACCCTGGAAGATCTTGCTGCGACGTCCCAGCTGACCGAGCTACGGGTAACTCAGGACAGCAGTGGGAATCCAGCTCGGAGCTCTGGATAAACCCTGTCTGCTTCCCTTGGGGTTCACTCTCAGATCTTCAACATGGACTTTTCTCCTCCTACAGACACCCAAGGGGACATGACCAGCAGACCCCGAAGCCAGTGTGCCCAGTCCTGCAGACTGTGCACTGGACCCACCTGGAACCGGGGGCCGGTTCTCCCGGCAGCAGCCTGTTATAAACCCATTTTCTCAACACAACAGGGGATGCAGCTGCTCTCTGCTGCTCCTCTTCAAGTGACCTGATTCGATGCAATTATTTACCGAGTGTCCCTCTGAGACAGCCAGCTATGAGATTTCTTCCCGTAGATTTTTTTCTTATCAATTCACCAGCTTTGGGATGTGATGAGGAGCACCACAAACCAGAATTACTCGACACAAAGCTACAGTCTGTGTGTCACAGAGTGCAGGAAAGCTAACGGCTGTACCCAAGGTCAGGGATGATGTGATAAGAACAGAAGCAGGGAAATGGGGATCATTTTCTCTGTACGGGTCTATGACACACATAACTCTTTAGTTCTCAGCAGCTGAGTGAGTTCTGCCTGGAACCGCTTGTTCACGGAGGAAAGCAAAGTCTGGAGATATGTCCAAAGCTCTGGGAGGTCTAGATGCATGGTTCTCTTTCAAACCTGAGTTAGATCAACACTGAATGGCAACACCATCGAAATCCTGAGAGTCCACCTCACAGCACTCAAGTTTCAGGAGATTTCGAAAAGAAACACAAAGTTGTTCAAAGATTTGTGATCTTCAATGTGGTTTAACTTCATTTTTTGTGTTCATTTGTAAGTTCTACCTCATTCTAGAAATAAATCCAATATCCAATAAATGTAATTACCCACCACCCAGAGGAATCGTCTAACTACAGGATATTGGCGGCTGCATCAAGTGGTGTGTGAAATCACACCACTTGAAATGTTACTGCTGTCCTAATAAAATTAACCTGGCAGGCTCCAACAGGAATAGAATCTTGTTTAAAATTCCTTTCTACTGCCCCACTGCAGGAAAACATGCTGAATCTTACGAAAGGGGAAGAATTAGTGTGTCTTTTATCACTCAGCTGGTCAATCACATTGCTAATGGTTGAAAAAGGACTATAACCAGAGAACGTAGGTTGCATTTATCAGGTGCTCTTAAAGGAAAGACACTCATGTACACATTTCCCCTATAGATATATGGGTTTCTGCAATAAACTTTGAACAGTATTATTTTTCTATCAGTAGATTCAATGATAAATTGTTTGTGTCTTTGCTGATTAGCATCAATTCAATCGAGTATCAATAAGGCATGAAGGCAGGCTATTTAAAGTACAAAATAAACCACAAATCCCGAGTCAGGAGATGATGAGAAGGAAGCGCTGCCAGGGAAAACCCTGGGAGCAGAGCCCTGCTCAGCTATCGATCCCGCGTGTCGCTGCCTGGTCCCAGGAGCTGCTGCTCATGGCAAAAGAGCACAATTAAATAGAACTGGATTACGGTAACGAACAACACCTGCCGAGGAACAAACCATGGGGAACACATGAATAAACTCTCCTGTGCTTGTCTGGGGGACAAGAGGGATAGCTTCTTCTTTAATTAAAGAAGATTCCCCTGAGACCGGAGCCCCGGTGAGTGGAAGAGAGAGGAGCCCCCTCCAAGGAACCACGGGACGGGGTGGGTGCCCGTGCACCCAGATGTGTTCTGCAGCACAGGCACCCACCACCACGGGCACCCCCGCCCTCAAAGGTGTCCCTCAGTGACACTGCTGACCCAGCCAGTGGGCAAAGGAGCAATATCTTACCATAAATTAACTAAGAAGGGGTGCTCCAGGCCCTGCATAATCTGCAGCTCCTTGAAAACATTTCTCACTTCGTTACGCTCCACGCACTTTTGTTTATTCATGTATTTCATGGCATACATCTTCTTGGTGTCATTCTTCTGCACAACACAGACCTACGTGAGCAAATCAAGGGATAAATCAGAGATGACATGGCAGCAAACGCAGGCAGGTAAGACCCAGTCACACGTGTGTTCTCCAGTGGCTTGGGCAATGTCCCCACTGCCAAGTGACAGCTCCGGGCACCAACACTGCAACGCCAGGCACGGCCAGCAAGGTTTCAGTCAACCTTTTTTGTTTCACCACCAAATAGATCCCTGTGTCTGGAGATCCTTGCCGCACTCCGCACCGATGTCACACCCCGTTTCTGGCAGAAGAGTGCTTTGACGTGAAGGGGCAAATGACCTTGTAGAGTTCTGTCAGCATGTACAAGCAGAGAACTCCATAAAAATAAAACATATGACCATAACCCGATGCTTGATACCGAACATTATGTTCCACAGACAAATACCCTCTTTTAAAAATTGCCAGGCCTTTCAGGTTGACTGTAGTTCTTTACTAAAGTTGCACCATGATGTTCAGTGCTGCTTCGCTGGGGAATCTCAGAAAATGCCTATCCAGAAACATAATGAAATTAAGCTCATTTGATTTAGCAGTATCTCATTTTAATCTCCTGTAATATAATTTGTGGCTATGGAATGGATGAGGGATCGGGCTGTGATTCCTTCTTAATTACCAGGAGTTGAAGCTCAGGTCAAACCTCATTGACAATGCAGGGGTTTATTTCTTTACTCTCATGTGAGCCTCTAATTTGCCCATTTCTCAGTTACATTTATTTCCAGCTGTCCAAACGGTGATTAGTTCACACAACACTTACTTTTCCGAAGCTGCCTTTCCCAATAGCTCGCAAAATTTCAAAATGGTCGAAGGTGACTGCAAGAAAAAGTGAACATTCAAACATTAAATATCTGAGCAACTGTTTGATGATATTCCATCATTTCTACATTTTGTTTTTCCTTAAGATGAGGGCTGAGGAAAACAAGGGATACCCTAGCAACTTTCCAGTGCTTTTGGAGATCTGGGTGCCATTTAAAACCTGTTGTTTAACAGGCTTTTTTTCCTTTCCAGTTGAACTGCAAAGGCAGGTTCCCTGGGTCGCCTTAGGCAGATCAGGCAAGGAACCATCCAGCGAATGCTTCTGCTCTGCCCTGCCTGGTGGGGTCTCACCTTCTGCTGCTGAAACCAAATGCAAAGCTTTTTGCATCAAACGTTTATACCACGTGAAGGTGTAAGTGGGCAGCTGGATCTTTGTATCCTTGTGGCGTTATTCTAGATACCTGGGCAGGATAAATGCAGCGACCCTGGACACAAGCTTCACTGCCACTCAGCACCCAGAATGGCTGTTTGTGCTCAGAAGGGAAACAGAAGAGCTGTGGTTTGCAGACTGAGCACTGAAACGGAGAGGGAGGGACGTGAACACGGACTTCACCTCCCCTCCTGGCCTCTGCTGGGGACGGGGCTGGGGTGGACATCTGACAGCCAGGGAGAATGGTTTGTAGATGCTGATGGGAGGACCCCGCACGCTGAGTGCTCCTGACCAGCCAGGGTGAAGCTGCCCGTGTTTCAGCACAGGCAGTAAACAGACCCAGAGAAACAGCAAATCAAATTACCATGCAGCAAACACAGATTCACTGTGCTGAGCTCAAACCCTGCTGCCCATCACTGGTGAGGTCCCACAGCAGGGAACACTCTGAACCCAGATAACGCTCCTCCAAGATGCCGGTGACAAGGGAAGGTCATGCTCCAGGACCTGCTCCCGAACCAAACCACGTCGAGATGCCCCTTCAAGGCATCAGAAAAAAGTTTCTGACAGATTTATAATAGCTCATCAGCGTTCATTAGTGTGATGCCTGGAACTCAGAGATACCACCCATGTGATGGGATTGAAATCCCAGAGTTCATTTCCCTCCTGACCCTCCAGCTTCCCCACTGGCAGAGGGGGCTGGACCCCATGGCTGGAGCCAGCAAGGGAGGGCTATGTCCCCACTGGCATGAGGGGAGCCAGACAGCACATCCCCCTCTGCCTCGCAGCCACCCCCTCCCTGCTGGGACCAACCTCCCCCTGCTTTAACCCCCTTCTCAGAAGGGAACCGGCCGTGTGCTCCCAGGGCCAGTGTCCAGGTCCCAGGGGCAAGCTGGGCTCTCAGAACACTCGTTCCTGGTGCACTATCAAAATGCATGCATTTTCCAAATAAATTAACCAGGCAGACTGGGCTTCCTTCAGCATAAACACGATGCATGAGGGTCACCAAACTGCCATGGGGTCCACTAAGCCTGCAAAAGCCCACTAAGCCACAAACCCTCCAAAAGAAAGGCTGGAAACAGGCACTGCATACTTGGACAGGAGAGTAATACCACTGGGTAACTCATGAAATACATTTTTTAAAGCAGGCACGCTAAATTAATTTTTTTTTTCCTTTTCATTGCCATTATCTTTTCAGTTAGGATGCCATAATATAGACAAAGCAAAGTTAATGGCTTCCAGCTATAGCACTTGGAAAAAAGGCTTTCATGCACAGAAGCCCTTTTTCAAACCTGGAACAACACCTGCTGATATCAGCGCTAAATACGGGCTGGCAATGACCGAGTTTTACCAGGTCTGTTTACCAGCCAGGCCATCCAACAGCGGGGCAGTGGATATAAGGGAGCGTGGAGATGCTTATCGCCTGCAGGGAAACGGGAGGGGACAGAAGCCCCTGGGACACCGGGGAGAGGTGACCCGTGGGAGCTGCATGTCACCCAGCGCGGTCCCGAGGGCGGGAGAGGGAGACCCCAGGGGTGGGACCGCGCAGAATGCAGAGACCCCACCAGGCAGCAACATCTGGAACAGCTGCAGATGCTGGAGTGAAGCTGACAGCCAGATGTTGCAGGTTAACACCCTCCTTTTAATGAGAATGCTTTAATGAACATGCTAATACTGTCTGTCTCTTTGTCTTTTAATATTAATATTTTTATGAACATTTTATACATGGGTCTATAACTGAACTGGTCGTAAGAAAGCCAAATTGCATACTTTTTATTTAAGACTCTCAAACAAGGTACAATCCCATTTTAACCTCTCTGTTTTAGCTTTCCTACCATTCCCGAGCCAGTCCAGAGTCTCACTGCCAAAGAACACTGGAATTTGTGCTGTCCAAACCAGGAACCAAACACATGGTCTTTGTCCTGGATCCACATCTACAGATTTGACAAGCCTCATTTCACTGCCTGATGGCATCTAAAACAACGAAAAAGCCAAAGCATTTGCCCTTCAGACAGAAAATTCACGTGATATGCCAACTCAGGCAAATTGTGTTTAAGAGATGCCAAGGAAGATAATACAATTGCTGTAAAGAACCAACTGAAATATAAACATGAAATACCACTTCGAAAGCCAGGGCTGTAATTCTAAACCCAGGTTCAAGGAACAGTATTTCGATAAAAAAATACAGAACAAAACTAGCCATGAAAAATGTCCTCATCAGAGACAGGACAGCCCTTCCAGAGCCCCCACTGGAAGCCAGTGCTTCGGGGGGCTCAGGTCCCCCCACCCCTGTCACCCACCCCAGTACAGCCAGCATAGCACTGCACAGTCCGTTATGACTCGTCTTCCTTCTGTCACTGTAATTCCCCCCATTTTCATTACATTCTCTCCTTCCCTTCTCTGCAGCCTCAGGGAAACAAGTGCCACCACAGGACCAGGAATGCGAACGCAAGTCCCCCCCCGGTACCAGGGAGCTGAACTCCCCCAGATCCGGGCAGAGGAACAAAGATGCAGCAGAGTAAAGGGAGAATGGCTGATGGTGGCCTGGGGAGGGCACAGGCAAAGGACGATGGAATGACGTACATCCCTCTCACCCAGCCATTGTCCTCACCTACTACCTGCTTCTGGTTTATCTTCCCCCAAATTTGGCCAGCTGGGGAGAACGTCTGGCTGCCATCCTCTGGGATGCTTCCCGCACCCTTTTGCCCAGGAGCAGCACAAACAAAATCCGGCTTTTACCATGGTCTCATCCCGAGTGCGCCGGGAGGGGAGATCACCTCGCAGCACTGAGCCTTCTGTCTGGTTATTACATTTTCTTTTCATCTCGGTAGCTTATTATCCATAACTGTGCCTACTCAGAGGAAACGCCGACAGAAAACTAATGCTGTCATCCCACTTCAGCCGAAGGCAAAGCAGGCCCCCTTGAGAAGGCCATCTCAAAAAACCAATAATAATCATGGTACCACAGAAAATAGTCAAATTATACCAACAGCAATTTGTTGTGGTTTGTTATTATTATTATTATTATTATTTTAGGCAAAATGCTAGGTCTTACAGAGAAATGAAATGGCTGAACACTACAGCAGGGCTCCCCGAGCAGCAGACCCAACTCCCAGCGCAGCACGACGCTCGCTGGAGCAGGACCTTCCCTCTGCCCGGCAGCATCGGGCACAACGGCCCGGCCAGGGGACGGAGCAGGGAATGGGCAGGGTGGGATTCGGGCAGGGGAGAGGCGGGTGGCCCCCCCGGCACCGCAGCTCTTACACCACTCACGCTACTGCTGTGTCTACAGGGGTCCCAGAGGCACCGCCGAGAGGAGGGGATGCTCTCCACCGGCCAGAGGAGCCACGGTCCTGCTCCCCGCTGTGCCCAGCAGCTCTCAATTCGTTTCAATTTAAATTGACATTAGAATAAAGACAAGATTGTGACATCTAAGGTGACACAGTCTCTGGTCACAAGTTTGCCAAGATAATGGAAAAGTTAATAGGGGACATCCCCATTTCAGCTGGGTTCTTCTGCCTGCAGTATATTAAAATAAGATTAATTTGAGAAAAAAACCCCACTTCTTAAATTTGGGCAGGGCCATGGAAGCACAACTGCACTGGTCTGAACACTGTACCCGGGAGTGAGGGTGACCCCTGTGCCTACAGAGACTGAGCAGATGAACACCGAACCCCTCGTGATGGCTCTTTTCTGGGCTTTTCCCTTGACTTGCCAGCACGACACGTAAGTGCACCGAGCGTGGGGTTTGGTGTTCCACTCAGAAAGCCCCAGAAAGCTGCGCAGGGTGACTGTTCCCCTCCCCAACAGCTGCCAGCACCAGTAGCACCACGAGCACTAACGGCACCACGCGGGATATAATCACTGCCTTTCCAGAATGGAAGTGCGTTCTTCTCCTCAAGGAGCTGAGTGAGAGAGACCAGGTTCTGGTTTTTCCCCTTACACCCCCAGCAATTGGGATTACCTCCTCTCTGATTGGAGTTCTTACCTTCGGAACTGCAGTTTAGGAGTCATTTACGTTCTCATATTTTACTTTTATTTGTACCTATCTGTATTTACCTACATATACATTTTATGATTGCACCCAGGCGAAAGCCCATATGGCAGCTATCAAGCTGACTCATGCAATAGGAAATGTATTTATGGAACAATCTTTTAATGACTGTCTCTATAATCTTGGCAGCATGGTGACACTGGCCTCCAGTCCTGCTCTCAGCAATGTATTCTCCTTCTTCAGCCAACCACGCCTGTGTGCTGGTCTCCCAGTGCCAAGGGGCAGAGCTGCCCATCTGGGCGGTCACCAGGAGCCCCCACCTCTGCTGCTGCTGCCCAGGTCTCTCTTGGTGGCCTTCCCACCAAGCCCAAAGCAGGGATGGGAACAGGCAGCGTTCAAGCTGTCTTCTACCACACCTCGTACTGGTCCTCCCCATGCTGTCATCTCCAGAACAAACCTCCCCTGACTCCAGAACAGCCGCATTTCTTCCTGCCTTCAAAGCGCCTGGCAGTATCCCAGGGACATCTCAAAACCAAACCTCGGCCAGCAGTTATTGTCCCAGTGCCTGGCCGCAGGGAGAGGAGGTGAAAGGACCACCCGACCCACCACAGCTCTGCAGGAGACCCAGGGTACGCTGCTGCTGCTGCAGACCTTGGCTCACCCATGCTTAACGGAGATGCCCAGGTGTTTGCAACCCCAGGATGGGAGCTGGTGGCCACTCTCAGTGTCACCGTCTCTGCTCTGGTGGACTCTGCAGTCCCAGACAACAGCTCAGAAAAGCTCTTACCATCCTCGTTTTCATCAAAGGGTGGTGATTTGCTGGAGGTGTTTGCGCCCATGGTGTGTCCAGCCCCGCTCAGCTCGTTCCACTCCCTCAGGTATGTCACCACCTCCAAAGCTGGTGCCTCCAGGATGGTGTCACCTGCGTGTCACTGCCAGCAGACCCAGGCAATGTTCTGCTGGTGCATCCTGGAGGAGGCAGGAGGCAAAAACTCATCAACATTCAGGATTAAGAAGCATTTTGCAGCTTTCAAATTTCTGCCTGGAGGTTCACTGCTCCAGGGACAAAAGAGAGCATCAGGGAAAAAGCACGTTAGAATGGAATTCACTAGAGAAACCCCATTAACATCACAACCTAGACCAGGACTGCTGCCCACTCAGGGAATTGCAGAACAGACCAAAAGATCTGATGATCTGGCTCATGTTTGCTGATCATTGAACGTATATTTTGTAGCTTCAATGATGTTATGACCAACTTAGAGATGACAAAGCATGACTAATTGTAGTGAGGTTGATATCCAAAGTAAATGGATATAGTGACTTGGCTAAATAAAATCAGAAAGGCACTTTTGACTACTAAGGTGATGCAGAAGTGTAAAAGCTATATAAGAAGAAATTCAAAGTGTCAACCTTTTGATTTAAGCTGTTACAGAAGTCTCATTTGGAACAGAATCTGGAACCCCAGAATACTGTGGTTTTTTTAAATGAAAATCATTACTTTCTCATGGGGCCAAGGTGACTACTGCTCTATGTGTTAACTTCATGCTCAGCTGGACCACTCATTGTTCCACGAGCAGCAGCTCCTCTCTTCGGTGGTCCTGGGGTCTCGGCAGAAATCACACAGGCGCGAGAAAGCAGCTGGTTGGGAATGCCCTGCTCCCACCTCCAGAGCCTGGCACACACCTTCCCATATCTTATCCTCAACAGATAAATGGGAAACCAAAGCAAAGCAGAGGGAAAGTAACCACTTGAGTGCCATGGCCAGGGTGTGACAGTGGCACCGCAAGCAGGCTGTGCTCTGGTGAGGAAAGGAGCCCAGCGCTGCTACAGAAGAGCAGCCAGTTGCATTGTTAGAACTATCACCGAGGAGCTACCGAGCTTCCTTGGAAAAGGACCACTGACTCGGAGGGGTTCCACAAATAATTTCTCTTAACATCTCTTCATTACTTAAGCTGCTGCTGTTCTGCTGAACAACTGAAACTGGGCAGTCACACAGCAACACATGCTATTATTCTCTCTCTCTTGCCCCAGAGAAACTAAAGGTTATTCTGAGCTCCTCCGCAGCCACAGCAGAGCTCGGGAAGGACGAGACCGGTGCTGTCGGTGTCACCTTCGCTCCTCGCCCCACTGCATCTTCCCTCCGCGGCGCGGCCGTGCGACCCCCGCCCCGCCGGAGCTGGGGCAGACCCCGGCCCCGACCCCACCGCCGCAGAAGGCACCTACCTCGGGGAGGGGACAGGAGGGGACAGGAGGGGACTGCGGCGGGTCCCAGCAGCGCCCGGCGCCGGTGGCAGCAACCTGGGGCGGCGGCCGGGAAGAGGAGCCCCGGCGGATCCCAGGAGGAGCTGGAGGAGCCCCGGAGGAGCCCCGGAGCGGAGGAGCCGGAGGAGCCCCGGAGGAGCCGCAGCAGCCGCACGCCCCGCGGGTCCCGGGCAGGCTCCCGGCCGGGGGCAGCTCCCGCTCGGCGGCGGCGGGAGGAGCCGCTCCCGGGGCCGCGCCCCGCACACGCCGCCACTCCACGGGGGAGGCAGGGTCCCCCCGTCACCCCCCCCCCCGCGGCCGCGGCACCGCTGGCAGCGGCTGCCCGTGTCCCCGCGCCCTGACACCTCCCGGTGGTCCCACCGCCACGGACCCTTCCGAGACGCCCCCGAACCGCGCCCGGTGCTGCGGGTCGGTCTGCGGTGTTTCCCTTCGTTTTAACTCATCCGGTGCCGCAGGGTCCCGGTGAGCACAACCGTCCCCTCTCTGCGGACGTTCCTCTTTGAAAGGATCCGTAGAAGGGCGGACACCCCGTTTCCCGTCCCACCGGCCGGGTTCTCGGGACACCGGCTGCTCCTCTCCCCTTCGTCCCGGGAGCCTGGAGCCGGCTCGGGCTCCCGGGGCTCCGAGGGAGAGCGGTCCTTGCTCCAGGGCAGCAGAAGTCAGAGTAATTACCCGGTTTTAGCCGTATTCGTGCATTACTTGGAGAAGAACCAACAAGCTGAAACCCCTAAAACTACCCGAATTTTAGTGAAATGCACCAAATCAAATTGTTTGAAAAATAAACACGAGGGCTGCAGAAGAAGAAAGAGGCTGGGTCCAGTGCAGAGCTGGGCCTGGGGTCACCCGTCCTCCCCCCAGCCCAGGGGTAAGAACACTTCCCAGAGCTCCGGGGACAGGAGGACCCCAACTCCCATCCCCATGAGATAACCTGCACGCCCCTCCCGCCCGTACTGCGCAGAATTAAAATAACAAAGTGGCTGAAATAGAAACATCTCTGGTGGGTTGGATAACAAGTTCATGCTGCAGGGAATGATTAATGATTTATCTACAGCTACAGCAACAGGAGACGCCTGAGATTCCCTTCACTGCCCAAGGTCAGACTTTACCTTTCAAAGCATCCACCTGCTTGTCTTCTGCATGTTCAAAGCAGCTTCTGTTGAATGGAGTAAAAATTGCTGGATTGGGGATCCTCTCTATTTGATCTTTCACACTAGCAATTTGAACGAAATTTGAAAATGTTTACCTCAAGTTATTAGAATTCTTTTCTACACGTTATTCTTAAGATTTTGTTTTCAACAAAAGCTAGAACCCATGACAAAACCAGTACAGTCAGTGGCACCAGAAGTGAAACTGTAACAAAAGAATTAATTCAGAGTTGTTCTCTGCAGAGTGGGTCATCTGGAGAGTTTTAGTGTCTCTGTAGGTTGACAGAAATAAACCATTGCAGCCAAATTCCAGAGCACGCCAAAGACCAGTAACGGGAGGGCAGGATGCAGCGCTCCTGCAGCAGCTGCTGAGGAAGAGCCACCTCCGGCCCTGGTGACACGGGAGCAGACAGTAGATCTCTGGTGCCTTCTAATGGAGAAGAGGAAAGGCTGAGCCCTCTCCTCCGAGAGGCTCCTGCCACAGATCAGCGCTCTGGGCATTCCCAGACCCTTCCTCCCACCCCAGCCTTCGCACCGGACAAACCCCCATGATCTGCCAAGGTCTGAGGGAGCAAAGCACCAAATTTCTGCCACTGAATTTAAAAAAAAAAAAAGTTTTCTCTTTTACTCTTTTACAACTTTAACTCTTCAGACAACTATATTTTTCTTTCAAGTACCAAACTAATTTTTTAGCAATGGTTTACAAAAATAGAGAAGTTTAGCCACATTTACAGTACCTATTTCCCAGAACCATAAGCCCTGAAAGAAGTGAAATTATACTTTGCAGCCAAACCTCAGCTGTAACCTTTAACATTATGGTATGTCTTCCGAGCACCAGATTTTAATACCCGTTGCTGGCATCTCCTGTGGCTAAAGGGGGCTCAGTTTCACACGGGTGCCCGTGGTCCCTAAGGAATTAGAGGTATTTTGTATGCTTTGCAGTTCTAATAGGTGGATGCTGATACAAAAGTATAGGTATCAATACACATGTTTAATCAAACTTAAAACTGGTATGTTGACTATTTTAATCTACTTCATTTAGTTTCCCCAGCGCTTTCATCCCACCAACCCCCCTGCCCTGTCCCCACCTAGCACTGGAGGGACAAGGTCTCCACCAGCACCAGTGGTTCTACCACCAGCCACCAAGGGACATCATGGACCGATGTTCTCCTTTCCAGAGTGACACGGAGACCACCACCTTGGTTCCAGTACCCACACGGTGTCTTCAGGAGAGGTGAAGCCTGTGGTGGGGAGTCACCCAGGGGGGAAGGGGGGGGGCATGGCTGAGCCTCCCTCAGCCCCAGCAGGGGCAGCTCCTGGGCCCCGGTCCCTTTGCTGTGCTCGGTGTGACATGGGGACACGGACCACCCAGGGCTCCCTCCAGCAGCTCGCTCTCCCATGAGCAGGGAGCGAGGGGCTTCTGGATGGGCAAATCCATCTGGGGTGTCAGTTGACCCATCTTACACATATGGAAGCAAGGACTCACTTATTCCAGCTGAGGATCAAACCACTGTCTATTAATAAAGAGACTGCAAACCCTCCTGGGGGGGGGGGGGGGGCGGGGAAAAATGATACTATTCCTCTAAAGGGCCCTTAGAAGTCATTAGAGGTGAGATCTGCATAAGAAAAGTCACAAGAGCAGACTCTTTCTCCGAGGCCACAACTTCAGGTGTGACAGTGCACAAAAAGATCATTGTCTTCAGCTGATCATGTGAAACGGTGCCAATATCATTGGCTTGAATGAAAGGCTTTGGAAAGCTCTAGGCAGAAATGGATAACCTAAACAATGAAAAGCCCTGTTAGGGTTTGGAGGAGGTTTTTTTAGCTTATATTTGACAGATAGAATTGCTACCTTTATCCTCAAGAATCAAAATGGTCCACCCTTGTGGGAATGAGACAGTTGGAGACACGCTGCTGAGCTTGTGTTGATGGGAAGGAGGCCTTGAGGTCAGTAAAACAATGTCCTTATATGTTGATGTGTGTGTGTTGTGAAACAGATGGCAGTGTACCGAAACAGTAATGTTTTGTCAGCTAGGCAGGATAAACATTTAAATGTAGCCATTGCATTGCTCACAGGGGTGTATGGACATCCACTTGTAACCTGTCTGTGTAGAGAGCATAACCCTGATCAAAAGAGAGAAACTATATATGCTGGAAAAGGGAAACAATAAACATCTTCACTTCACCACTTAGCAGAGTCCGTGCCTCATGTGCCACACACCCCCAGGAGCTATAAAGTCCAAATTGCCGCCACAGACAAGAGAACTTCGCTGTGAATATTTCCTGAATATTCTGGACCTTAGCTTTAACCAGAAAAGAAGAAAACATTGAACAATTTGGGAGATGGGGGAGTCATGTAGCAGAAATTCTGCTGCTGGCATCACAGCATCTTGGATGTCAGCTGCATCCCCTGGGACTTCTCGTGTCCCTGGCCCCGGGTCAGGAATATGTCATCCAGCCTCTGTTCCTGTACCAGGACCGTGTGCCAAGTGCTGCTTTACCCCACTGGTGCCCCAGAGGAGCCCTGAGCCCACAAAGGAAGGCACTTAGACACCACCAGGTGCTACTGCCAAAGTGGAAACCGTTTGGCTTCTGTTCACCATGGGCACAGCTCGTTCACAGTTCTAACCCCTGTGCAGATGCCTCTTCCCAGCCTCAGGAGAGACAGCGCAAAATAAGGAAGGAGACATTCCCGCATTGCCCCTGCCAGGGGAGGAACTGAACCAGCCCAGCAGACTGCAGCCCAGGGCTGGGGATGCTGTTAGACAGCATTCTGCACACTTCAGATTTGCAGATGTTTCTGTTAAAGTGAGAAAGTTGTGCTTTCAAAGTGAGCAACCTGCAGCAGGGTCTGCCGGGAAGAGCGGGGCTGATACACACACCAGGCAGCTCTTCTCATCCCTCTGGGCATCCAGCAGATCACATGCCCTGCCTGCAATTTGTTAAATTGCAACAATTATACCTGTGCTAATGAAGTAACTAGCAGAGCTGGAGGAAAAGGAGAACAGTCATCTCTGACACTGACACATCCCTGCACAAATTCAGGCAAAGCAGCAGAAATTGTTTCGGGGCCGAGCAAAGGTTCCACCCATTAAAGAGCACAAAACATCTAAAGCAGTGCAGAATTGCAGATACCCTGCCAGTATCACGGGTTCATTTTGGTTTAAAAAGTACTGTGATTTTAAAATTGCTCCTACCAAACAGATCCAGCTCAAAAAAAGGAAGCATGTATGTGTGACTTACCCAATTCACAGACTCCCGAGACCTCTGGCACCGCACAGAGTCACTGCACCCACTTGTGACACCTGCTGTTGGGTGGCTTGTCTGAAAACATCTTGCATAACTTCTTCATAACGCAAGCCACAGTATCCTGGAGCCTGAATTAAAAGAGAATTTTTGAATACACCAGTCCCTGCAAGATTTCTGTTAGGGTCTGAGCTCCAGCTTGGAAAACAGGCTGAGTAAGAGCTGCAGGGTGTGAAGTGCCAGGACTCTTCAGCTAGGGGTCACTAGAATTTAAGGCAGAACAGGATTTCAGAACCTAAAGTTTCTCCAGAGGGAGGCCATGCTCTACAGAGAAGTCTACTGGATAAAAGCTTTTATATATTAATGGTAATGTTAACTGAAGTTCCTTATTCCTCCCATAATACTACTCCTGGTAAAGAGATTGCAAAATCACGACGCTTTGCAGGAACCCACTGGTGCTGCAGCGTCCTTGTCCCCGTCCCTCTGGAACACATGGTCTACGTTGCCCACTCCTCTTTTGCTGAGGGGCCACTGGGACACAGAGCAGGCTGCATTTTGCTTTGAAAGGGTCAATACTGAATCCCAGACATGAAGGACAAAAAATGCTTCATGGAAACCTTATCAATGTATTACACTTCAATAATCAGTTCATGCTAGAGGTTAAATCTATAAGGTTAAAATGTGCATCTGCCTCCCCAGCCCTGTCACTCCCCGTACTGAGGGTGTCCCCTCACTTTCAGCCCTGCTTTCCATTTGGTCACACTCCATGCACCCTCTTCCTCCAGCTCTACTTACACCTGGAATAAGGGAGTCTGTTTCCTGACGTGGACAGATAGGAAAGGAAATCCACCTTGTTTCATTTACGTGTTTCTCCTCTTTTGCCACAAATGAGGACCACCTAATCTTCGTTTTCTTGATTTTTTTTTTTTTAAACCTTTCCATAATATTTGTATTGTGAAAAACTAGGGGGAAATCAATAGTATGGAAACAAAAGTTTTGAGTAATTTTTAAAGCAAGTTTCTGCAGAAATGAATGCTTTACTAATAGCTTTGTGCACAAAAATAACTAGTGAATGTGAAATAGCCCTCCTCCAGGGAGCTGGAATAACTCTAATAACTAATAAGCTCAGTTTTACAGCAGTGAGAACAGATGCACACCCAAGTTAACTCTGTTTTAGGGTCACACGATGTGTCAATAGGTGGCCTGGGAAGTAAAAAGTATTCCTACTCCCACTCCTTTTAAGGAGTGCATATCATAGCCTCACACACTGGGAAGTCCTCTGTGTACATCACCCCTCCCATCAATGTTAATAGACTGTCACGTGCAACCCAAACAGATGCTCTCCCACCCCTACACATCGTTGAGGGCTCACCTCGTTCCAGGACTGAATGCAATGCAGTTAGAGCAGACATCATAAGACTAATCAATATCCATGTGCAGCCTTTCCCCAGGCATATTTGATTTCTAAAAGAGTTCTTCAAATTCTTAGAATAGAAAGGCATTTAATTTGCATGCGGGGAAGAGAGGGACCACGCTTGCAGGCAATCTTTCTTTATACATCAATATCACAAGATGTGCACTTCATTAGTGAAATCCTACCCTTACAGTGAGAGCTGGTGCTTTGAAAGAAGCAAGTCCAAGAATTACAGGTGATGTCTACATGGTCCATGGAGAATTTGCAGAAGTGAAGTCTGCAATAAAACTTTAAAAACACAGCAGCATTCTTTAAATCAATCCTCTCCAACGTATCAAATGTGGACTCTGTTACTAAAGGCTTTTTTTCCAACCTGGTTTCTGTAATATTGCAGGATTTGTGCTCCAGGAGTCAGTAGCTACCACAGGCCAAGAAACCCCGTCTGCTGCTCTCAGCATTTTCAGCGCAAAGAGGGAATAAATGGTCCCTGGTGAAAACATGAGAACTACAGAAGTGAGGACAGTCCTGCTCTTTAACCAGCTCTCGTATTATTTCTAGGCTCAGAGCGAAATTCGAGGCAAGCTTACACCCAACCATAAAGCACTGCTTGAATGCTAACTAAGAAGATGCTCATTCTGTTATTAAGGGCACTTTTCATATGTCTGTCTGGACTCAACTTGTAGAGAAGACAGGAGGCCATGTCACAGCTGTCAGAGATTAAAAGTGGAAATCAGGAGTTCCAGATGAATTTTCTCAATGTCTTGGACACCTGTGAGACAGTTACGTTTCAGCTGTAAAAACATCATGTGCCCATGACCTTATATATATATATATATATATATGTGTATACACACACACACCTTATATACAACTGGCTTTTGTTTTGTAAGTGCTTGGTATTTTGAAGAGTTCAGATATCCAACTTCACATTCCTGTTGCCAAAAACTCTTCATGAACGCCTTCAGCAGCAACTGTTTCTGAGAAATGCTTTGAAAACATGAAGAAAATGTCATCAAACACATGGTTGTTTGTGGCTTCTTCAAAACAATCATGTAAAATGAGACAGATGTGTTTATACGCATAGAAATCTTTGCAAAATGCTAGTAACAGAACATCATTAGAAACAGTAGAATCCTATCACCCACAGATGTTAAACTGATATTAGTAAAGCTTCAGTGTAAGGCATTTACAGGTTAACATGTAAAAAAATCAGAATCAAAGGCTCAAATAATTCTGGTGGTTACTCAGGAGGAGAAGTCAAGGTGAGGCAGCAGACTTTACCTAGAGCACACACAACACCCTCATCCCACGCAGACACAAAACCCTACACCTTGACCTGGAGCAAGTGGGAAGACAACAGGTCTTCAGCCAACACAATAACACTCGGTCTTTTAGATAAATGTTATCAAATAACAGCTATCCAAGTAAAGGGATGGTTACAGTTAGACCCTGTACAGTACCCATTACAGTCTGTCCCCTGAATGACAAAACAATAAATAATAAAAATGCTATGAACAATAAGGAAATAACAACATAAACTTCATCACAACAATTAGAAAGAGAGGTATTTGTTCATTGGTGAGCTTAGGTCAGAGAATCAGAGATCTTATTATTGTCATGACTCTATAAAGAAAATCTTATATATAGAAATATTCTTGTCCCAGATGGGCTTGATTGCCATATTTGCTTTCCAGTTTTTATAATTCACACTTCAAATCTCTGAGGAAAAAATTGCTCTAACAGCTGTTGATTTGTATGAACTAGCTTGCATAAATGTTCTCCCTCCTATCCTTCAGGGAAAAGTCTGAGTAAACACGAGCCAGGGAAATCTATTCCCTTAGAAAAAGTCATCTTCTGGCAATCTGAAAAACTCAGCCCTTTGTGAAAGTCAGTCAATTCAGCATTACAGATGTTTCTCTGATAGGTAAATCATGTAAGTCACGGTGAAACCAGACACACCACTGGAAAGGGCTCTGGTGCTGTACGCTCCCTCGAGGCCACATCCAACATCTAGCTGCCAAAGCACCACCATGGCCAAGGAATGACCACCATTTGCTGGCCACCGCGGTGCTCTGACCTCCCTGTCTCATGGATGCGGCCAGGACCAGCAGGTCCAGCACTTAGCCCCACACAGCACCTCCCAGTTGAGACCACAGCTAGCTGGAAGACCTGTTTTTTGGCACAAAAACCTCTGCTGTTCTTAAACTCATTTTTCTTTCATGTTTCAATAAATGTGGAAACATCTGGCAGACCTTCCATCTTCTGATTTGAAAAGCAGTGTTTCTCCTGGGAAATGAGTCCACCCTCAGACTCCAGAATTTCCCCATTGAGAATTTAAAAATGAATTCCATTTAAAATTTAAAAAAAATCTCAAACTTTCCATTGGATGTTACCCAGCAAGAGAGTTACTGTAGTGCATTAGCAATGCACAAGAGTCTGGAATCCTTCCCTCGTTTCTGTTCCTTTTCCTACTAGCAACACATTGGTGTTTCCTTAGCTCTAACCTATGCAGTGAGAATCCTGCCCACCTGAAAGTGGGAGGAATCGACCCTGAAGCTCTCCCAATGTAATTCCCACCATAAAAATAGTGACTAGAGACCAAAATTTTAACAGGTGCTTAGTGAAGCAGAAGGGAACCCACAGGTTTTTGCAGATCTGTTCTTCCATACTGAAGAGCTCTGAGAGGCCGAGGCAGCAGACCCTTATGCTCAGGATGATGGTGTGCTAGTTATTATTCAGGGACAGTATTATTTATTATTGAGGGTCGCATACCCACGTATTAAATGTTAGGACTTTTTCTGGTAACAGGAATCTAGTGATCTGGGGCGGAACTAGAAAACCTACAGGAAAGCACAAAGCACTGAGTTAGCTCTGCCAGCCCTGAGCTCAGCACCTGCTGGTGAGTCTCAGGTGAAAGCTATAGAAACGCTTAATTACAGCACGTGAATAATTAGTGCTATCTCTCACAGGCAGACGCAGACCATCTTCCAGTAGCTCTCGTGGCACAAACCCACGCCGAGGAGCCCAGGGCGGAGCCGGCAGCGGCGGGACCCCATCCCGCACCTTGCGCCGCGGCGTTTTAAAGAAGAGTGGGCCGCCGTGATTTACACCCGCGCGAGCCGCTGCTCCCGGTGCTCCGGGCGGACGGACAGACAGACAGA
>JAOQGH010000051.1:39748660-39763697 GCA_025769975.1 Gallinago jamesoni
GTGAGCACAGAGCAGCTGTATCACGAGCACAGGGAAAGAAATGAAAAGGCAGCCTAATAAATAGATTTTAAAAAAGTCAGCAGGGTAAATATTACGTTTGAAAGTTTCTTTCAAGGGCTGAGCAGAATGGCTGGCACCCGTGCCTGGGGGCTCTGCCCGAGCTGCAGCTGCAGCAGAGGCACAGGGCAGCGACTGTCCTCGGTGGGCACCAGCCCACGGTGCAGCCCCGCTCTGCCCTGCCGCCGGGCACAGAAAGCCCTTGTCCCTGGTCCCTGCCGTCCCCCGAGAGAGGGCAGAGCCTGCCGGAGCGATCCCGGCCCGCGGCCGCCCCCCCAGTCCCCGGCAGTGCTGCTGTGCCCGGCGTGGGTGTGTGGGGAGCTGGGCTGGCACCCTGGGGTCAGGTCTGTCCCACGGGGAGTTCAGACAGAAAGTGCTTTGGTGTGTGAGGCCTGGTGCCAGCTTGGTTTGTTGAATGTGATTACTTTAAGGAAGTTAATCTGTTGCCTTAGGAATACCTTCACCTTTAATTTATGAATGCGGGGTGTTTAGATTGTCCAGTGCCTGGGTGATAGGTTTCCTGATGGCAAGGCAGGCAGCATGCAGCACCCGGGGCTGTTAGTGAAACTGGGTTTTAGCTCAAAACTAAATACTGATTTAATGAGAAAATATATACTAAATAATGAAACCTATCTTTAAGTAGAGTAGCTATTTCCCAAATATCTTGATACTTGCAAAACTCAGAGTCCTTGAAAGACCAAGGATTTTGAAGGTATAATAATTCCCAGAGTATTTGTATTAATAGTTCCCGGGTTCTGAAAGGCTACCAAAGAGTGGAGTGTGTTTAAGTATCCCCAAGGTAACGATCATTTTGTGTTCTGTGAAGCCTTTAACAGTTCTCTGTTTTTCCACGTCTCTCAGTTTGTGCCCAGGTGTTGCGATAACATTTCTGGGGGTTTCAGTGGAGGTGACACAAAGGCCGTGATCTCTCATCACTTACGTTTGAGCCAGTTTTAAAGCTTAGCTTAAAGGTGCCCTTAAGCTAGAGGGTTAGCTTTTTAGGGGTTTTTAACATGAAAGCTCAGACAGAGGCACCTTAAAACTAAGCTTTTTACCTGAGGGGCACCTCTAGGCTAAGGTTTTGGCCTTTGGAATATTTTTGAGTGATGCGAGTAAAAAAATAAAAATAATTATTTCCTCATACGCTCCTCTGTGGTTGTGATTCCTCTGTGGGTGAGCACAGACAGCAAGGCCAGGTTTCACCTCTTGTCGTATTTAGATCAGTGGAATAGGCCAATTAACAAAGTGATGGAGAGTCTGCTTGGGAGCTGTTAACAGTGTCTCTTGAAGCTGAGCTGTGGGTGGGATGGAGCAGCCACAGGGTCTTGGTCTCAGCAAACCCTGCTCCAGGTGGGTGCTGGAGAGCTCTCGGGACAGCAGGAGCCCCAGCCATGGTCCTCAGTCCGCAGTGAACCTAAAATAGCCAATTTTCTGTCCGTTCTTCTCTGAAGCCTTAATAACTTTGTTATTCTGATGACCCTTAGACTTACCATCAGTTTTGTCCCTGCTGTGTCAGCCCCAAGTGGGCTTATTTTTCTGGTGAGTCATTCCTCTGGCTTCGACCCGAGTTAATCAGGCACCAGCAGTTGGGAGCTTCACTGAAGTCCTCAATTACCCTGGAGTAAAACCCACATCAATTAAATTTGAAGCAGCATTAATACTGCAGAATGGTATGTGCATTAGAGGTACAGTAACATTGTGTAAGTATGCAAATATGGTTTGGTGTAACTAATAGTCTATAATTACATGAAGAGAGGCCATTAGTTTAAGGCTGATGGAGGAGAACACTGAGTTAAGATTGAGCTTTCTACAATAATTGCATTTCCTGATTTAGCTGTTCTTTAATTTCTGTCTGAATGCCATATCAACCTTTGCTTTTTAGTGAAGAACATCAGACTTGCTCTAATCTCAGTTCTTGCCTTTATCAGAACTCGAAGGTGCCCAGCTCTGGCTGTGGGAGGCTCTGGTACTCGGAGGTCCTGTGGTGCAGACGGGGGGTTCGCTCCACGAGGGGGAATGGGTGCCCCCGCACTTCTGTTGTGGTAACTCAGGAGCTGGGAATAGCTTTCCTTAGCTGCACTAATTGCCTTTCCTTTGCAATTTCTCCTTGCTCTGTCCATTTCAAGGCCTTTTAGGAAAAAAGTAGCACTTTCATTATTAATATATATACTTACAGGGTTTTGTTTTGCTCTTTACTAGCTTCAGTTTATAAAAGAGGAAGAGGGCTGTTTCAGCTTCACAGATACGGAGCTTGCAGTTACGCTCTTTAATAGAACCCTTTGCCACAGAATGCAGTAATGCTGAGATCCATGGTTTTGTCTGGATAGGGATGCTCTCGGAGCATTTTCAGTGGGGAAAAAGTGTACAAGCCACTTTGAAAGATGTTTTTGTTTGATTAAGAATTTGGCTTGAAGTCTCTTTCTCTAATGATATGATAAATTCTGTCTTTTAAGGGGCAGAGAGTCAAAGATGTGAGGGAAAACTTGCTCTGGATGATTCCCAGTGCTTTAGTATTTGATCACATGCTCCAGCTCCCAATGTCCCCAGGAGGGGGGACCCAGCGCTGGGCTCTGGGGGCAGGCAGGGACCTTGGCCCGGGCTGTGGGCAGAGGGATGGGCGCCCGGCCGGGGGCTGTGGTGGCAGGGGGCCGGGAGAAGGAGCCTGTCACTGGCAGCCCCGGGAGGGTCACGCTCTGGCTGCGGTTCCTCAGCCGCTCCCCGTGCTCAGACTCCCCCTGCCCCGCACCGGAGCGGGGCTGAGCCCCCCCCCATCTCTGCCCGCACCAGGCTCCGAGCCGGGAGCTCACCATGGGCCTGCGGAGAGCCAGGGCAAAGGAGGACAGAGGTCATCAGTTAGGGGTGGAATTCCTTAATTGCAGCCAGTGGCATTTCTAAACCTCTTCATGCAGCATAGAAGTGCTTTGTATCTGTAACTGAGCTCTGACAGTATAAATATTTCTATACCGGGGCCATGAGCTTTCACGTGGTCTTACACTGCTGTGAGTTTACAGCCATAAAGGACATGACTATGCTGAGAGAGCTTTTGGGGTTTCTTTAAAAGAAAAAAAAAAAAAAAGCAAGAGTTTAGTAGCTCCTAGGCTCAGCAAGGCCTGAGCTGGAGATCAGCTTTTGTTATTACAAAAGTGTATGTATTTGCACTAATTTCCCAGGCTAAAACATGACCTCATTTGTATTATCTCAAAACTATTGGGTAGAGAGTGGGATTTAATTTGTTTTTAAATTCTCGTGGGCGTGACACTGAGCTGCTATTCCAGAGGAATTAATCTTTGTGTCGTACCAGGACCCTTCTGATCTGTCTGGATGCACTGGGATGAGGAGGTTGTCCAGGTTCTGCCTGTGGTTCCCCCTGGCTGCAGGCAGCCCCACAGGACTCCAGGCGAGCCCCCGGCCCCTGGTGATTACAGGCAGCAGTAGGAGTGCTGTGCTGTGTGGGCTGGCTCCTGGGGCTCCGTGTCCCAGGCCAAGTAAACTGGGACCAGTCTGTCCTACAGTTTGCTTTTTAGTGGGAAGGCCAAGGATGGGAAAATCCCTGACCACGGAGTTCATTATAGTAAGTGGGAGAGGACGTTGGGCAGGAGATGATTCTACTGAGTCTGGAGTTTTTAAAGTTTTAATTAAAACGCAGTTGAAATGGTGGCTCTAGATTAGCCCTCATGGGCGAGGTGGTTATTAGAATCGCACACAGTTTGCTTAAACAGCTCATTAAGGGGTTGCATACAGTTTCTTTTGAAGCTTTGTTTCTAGGCTTTGAAAATGCGTATCTTCTCTAAAGACAAAAAGAAAAAAGAGCTACTCCTTGTTTGCTGGAGCCGAGCTCTTTGTGTTCGGGACGATGCTCCCCTTCTGACGGAGACCGTCGGTCCCGGGCCCCGCCGGCGCTGCTCAGGGTGAGACACGGCGGGCAGGGGCGGCTCCCCGGGGCTGTCACCGGGTCCCGGGGGAGCGCGGGGCGCCGAGGCACCGGCGGGCACGGCGGGAGCGCTGCCGACGGCGGCCGGGCGGGGGCGGGGCCGGTGCGCGCCTGGGGCGGCCGCGCGCGGAGGGTCCCCCCCCCCCTTCGTGCAGGGTCCCCTGCGGGGGATGCTCGGTGCGGGCCAGCCTGTGCTGGTGGCCTCCAAGCGGCCGGACCGGCGCTGCCCCCCGGGGCGGGCTGGGAGGGGGTCTCCGGGCAGGGCGGGGGGGCTGTCGCTCTCGGGTGACACGGCACCGCGGGGACACGGTAAACCCGCTGCGGTCCGTGTCCCCGCTGGCCGGGAAGGCGTTGAACTGGCGGGCAGGGGCATCGTCCCGGGGGCGTCGGGTGTGCGACAGCGCTGGGTGCCCGTCCCGGGGGGGACATGCGTGTGGCATCCTCCGGCCGGGCTCGGCGCTGCTCTGGGGGGGTGCTGGGGACCACCCTCCAACCCTGCGCCCAGGGCTCACGTCCCTCTGCGGCACCTCACCCCGAGTGACCACAGGCAGCTGAAAGAGCTTTCTTCTTTAACAACAAAAAATGATACTGAGGTGGGTTTGTTTTAATCAAAAATACTTTTAATTGTGGGTGTTCCGTCCTGTCATCAGAGGATTTTGATGATGTTTTTTCTTTCCCCCAAGTTGGTGTTGGGAAGTTCCTCCCCATCCTGCCCTTGTGCCGATCTGCAATCCCAGCGCGGCTGCTGGTCTCCAGGCTGCCTGGTGCTCAGGCTTCCTGCAATTTAGTATGTTAAAAGAGCTCCAACAAAAAAAAAAAAAAAAAAAAGAGCCAAATTAAGAGCATATTTCCAAGGCTCCAGAGATATTTCCGTTATGTGACTGTATTTCACTTTCTACAGATGGGTTCAGCTGTAGCTTCCCAGTGTTTCTGTGTCGTCTATATTTAGTTAGTGCTGGAATCAGCACAAAGGTGTCTTCTGCCATCCCTCCCACTCTGAAGGGACCTGATTGAGGTTGCAGGGCTGCACAGCTCCAAAGGCTCAGGAGAGAGGGAGCAGCTGGCTGGGGAGCGGAGCTGCACGCATCTTGCATTCTGCGGCTGGCTCGAAATGGAGCTATTTTAAGCACTTCTGGGGCAGGCAGGATGGTGCATATGGTCCGACTGACCTACCTGGGGGAAAAACCACAGAAATTGTATCTATTTATTCTCCCCACTTTGCCCATGTGTTGGTGGCGGTGCCAGATCCCTTCTCCTGCCGTGGCCGGGGCACGTGTCTGCCCTGGCACTCGGGGCTGTGCTCAGCAGGAACCTCGGGCGCAGCGCCGTGATTGTCCTCAGACCTCGAGGCACCTCTAGCTGCTGTCCGGGCTGGCAGAGCAGATGGCAAATACCCAGTGACAGCCTCCGGCTTCTTGATTTTTGCGTGCTCTCTCCACCGAACCTGTCCAGGAATGTCACAAATAACCAGGAATGTCACAAATAACCGCGCTGGCACAGGGCACGAAGGGCCACAGGTCCATGTGTGTCCACTCAATGAAAACATTCACAAAAGCAATAGTCTGAGGTTTAAATTTTCTCTTTCCTCAGGCAGCTTTGCTAAAGCAAGGTCACCAAAAAAGCCTCAGAAATCTCTTAAATGTTTTGATATTGTGGTGGAGCTGCGCAGGTGTAATTGCTGTGCATAAGATCCTATTCTTACCACAAAAGCCTTGCATTATGCCAGTGACTGTTTGACAGCAACACAGCAAATTGGTTTTCATACTATACTCTAAATAATTTTCTAATGTGGATTATAAAAGAAAAACAGGCAGTCATAGGCTGATCTTGCTATATTTGGGAAATAAACGCACTATCAGCTTTGTGAAGCCATATGGTGAATTTATTCACAATCAGCAGTTCCTTTCAAATGTGAGTTCATGGCATTTAGTAATACATTTTCCAGGATACAGCTCAGCACTCTTTTTCTTTTTCCTTTCCCAGCGTATGATTTGAGAGCGGTCAGCTGGCTGGTTGTAGGCCACCCCTCGTCTGTGCAGCGCGTGTTCAGCAATATAATTAATCACTCACGTTACTGGGTTCTTACAAACTCCCCTGTACTTCATCACCAGTTTTTCTCCCTGCACAGATCTGTTTCCCCTGCTGCTGGCTGCTTTTTTCTCCTTTCTGCACAGTGTTGCTGGGCTCCCTTTGGAAGAGGTTTGTAGGGATATTGGTCACCTCATAGGGCAGCCACATAAAATAACTCCAGCATAAAATGTTCAGTTCCTGCCTGTCAATACACCTTTGAGTCTCCCACTCCTGCAGGTGAGCTCGGCTCTTGCTCAGAGACCCGCAGACTGACGGCTCCCGAGGCTGGGATCAGGAGGGTCGTGGTGCTTTAGGAGCCTGGCTGTAAACACCTGGGCTACCCCTGAGGAAGGATTTGTTCCTAGGGATTTCATCCCTCACTCTGGGCTGGATCAGGTCGCAGCTGGCTCGAATATGGGGCCATTTGTGTCACCTTTTTCCCTTGGCAGGTGCCACAGTGCGGACCCACGGGGTGGGAGCGGAGGCCGAGGAGCGTGTTGGTCCGGGAGGGACATCCCTGTTCCTCGCCCTGCAGCTCTCTTTCACTGGAGGCTCTGTCTGGGAGCTGTGGGGTCTGTGCACACACACATCCGTGTGAGCAGCAGAGTCACCAGTGTGGGCCCTGTCAGTACAAGCGTGCTCGCTGCTGTTACTTCTCTTTAATCCATTCTTTAGTTACCCGCCTGGAGTGGAAATTTCACAGCAAAACCAGTGCATTCAAAAGCAAGAGCTGATGAGAAGGCTTCCCTTTTATTTGTGCCTTGATCCTGCCTTTTAATTCAACGTTTCTCAGCCGAAATGAAAGAGTAAGCAACTCACAAGCAGATGGCAACAAACCCACCAGAAAAGCTATCAAGGTGCGTTTCTTGACCTGCTGCCACCTAGTTAGATGTTATTCCCTTAAAAGAGGCTAATTGATTTGACTGTTTAACCTAATAGCAGCTTAGGCTTCTCTCCATCCACATGGTTAATCTGAGGTCTTAGGCGACAGAATAGCTGGAGAAGAAAACAAGTAATCCAATTGATTAAAAACAGGAGCAGCCTAAGAGCAAGAAGCAAAAGTGTTTGTCGCTTGTGGAAACAAAAGGCCATCGTGTTCCCTGTGCAGTTCTTGTCCGTAGTGTCCCCATGGGCATGGGCACCACCAGGCGCCATCACTCCCCATGGGTGGGACAGCCCCTGTCACCTGGGGGATGCTCCCAGGGGCTCCCAGCCCAGGGGTCCATGGACCCTGCAGCTTGAAGGGGGAGAGGGTCAAGAGTCACTGAGAAATGCTCATTTTTGGAAGAGATGCAGGACCATGGTGACAACTCCTGAGGAGCCAGGCTTGGCCTTGCGAGGGGTGGTCAGGGGCTGCCTGCATCCCCTGCCTGCCCCATCCTCCTCACGTTGGGGGGGCAAAGGGCCCCCCCTCCTGCTCCTCTGGAGCACACCACCCCACAGCAAACGCATGGCCTGCAGAGGAGACCATTTACAATCTGCTGCTGCTCGGGCTGCCCTCAAATCTTCATCTTCTCCTGTTTGTGCTGACTTTGTAATTTTTCAAGGGTGGTTGTCCTTGAGAGGGACGGCATTGCTAGTTTGCTGTGCTTGACATCACTCTCTGTGTTGTCTGGACTCACAAGCCATAAAATTCACACTGGTGAGATTTCACGTGTGCGAGACGGGGAGGACTATGGAGAATGGTTTTGATAGAATGCCACAGCCATATTTTTCTGACACAGGTTATTTGAGGGCGGGAGTGAGGGGAACATTGCTGCTATACCCTTGACATTTTGTTCCCATAAATTTGGGTCTCGGGAACACGGAGCACTGCGACCTCTTTGCCATAGTCTGTTGGCAGAAGCTCCGTACGATGGCGTGAGGATGAAACACACTCTGCATCAGCAGGGCCATGGCTGACTCTCCGGTCGATGAGGACGTTGGAGCGGAAGGGCTGAGGGAGATGAAGCCGAGGGAGATGGTGAGATGGTGTGGGAGTTGCTGGGGAGGAGCCGGTGGGGATGGAGCTGCCGGCGCTGGTGTCTGCGGCTCCTCTGGTCGGGGCAGCCTTGGAGCAGGTGGGGTGAGCTCCTAATACACCTGAACTCAGGATAACCATGTGAAATGCATCTTTTTTTAATTAGCACAATTACTTGGTTTAGGTGAGTAGTCACGGTAAGACTGCGTACAAGTTGGCATCCAATTTTGCATATATATTGCATGAAGAATGGGGCCTTTGGTGTTTCATGCCTCAGTACTGCGCCAAATGTCCAGAGAAATCCTGGATTGATGATGCTTGTACTAATGAATCAATTACTCTCCATGCAAGAGTGTTTCTTCCTTTGTATGTTCAGAAATCATTTTAAAAAATGACAAGAATGAAATCAGTTTTGTTTATTGAGTTAAATTAAAGCAACTGGATTCCCATATGGATGGGGCAATTGGATTTAATGTTGCTTTGCATATTCCAGTCTCTTCTTGGTGGCAATAGTTGTCTCTTTTAGGAAGTAATTTTTTTTTTAAAGGGCAATAAAATCTTAATGATCACGTCATGGTGCTCCAATGTAGGCTTTTATACACAAGGCACTACTGACCTCGTGTTGCCGTTCGCTCCCGAGGCGCAGGCGGGTCCGTGTGCGGGGTTTGTCCCGGGTGTTCCCGGGACCCCCGTGGTGCTGGGCTGTGCCCCCTCCCCCGGCGCTCTGTAATCTGTTTAACATCACAGGGTCATTTGTCTTGTTTGCTGACTACTTAACAGATGGGTTTGTGGGTTTCGTAATTACTATATGAACAATAATAAGACGTGGTATCTTTTATTAATTAAGAGTTTTCCAGGTTTGTTTTTCCAAATGACATGAGGTAAATTATATGTAAATATTATTGACATACAAATATTAGTTCTACAACGTTAGCACTTGAGAAGTTGGGCAAACTTTTAAGGCTCCCCGTGGTGCCTTTTTTCCCTGCCCTAAGCTACACTTTGTGATCACTCTCCAGCAGCACAGCTGTTTTGGTTCTGTTAAAGGGTGGTCTCAGCGTAAGGGGGGCACAGACCTGGCCCATGTCCTAAGCCATTCTCCCTGTTTATCTGCCTGTGTGACGTTCTTCCACCCGTTCATATCCTTCTGGGACACTCGCATCCCATCTTTCCTCCCGGAGCGTTCCAAAAGTGGAAATCAGTGTAAACGAGTTCAAAACCTGCCTCTACCACTCGGGAGAGGAGCCATCTGCCCCTGCTGGCACACAGCCCTTTTGGGAGATTTTACTGTCCAAGGGCAGCACGCTCCGTCCTCCTGGGGAACAGCGAGGGCTGGTGGTGTGGGACAGGGCACTGCGGGGTTCGTGGTCACCGTGGCGTGACTCTGGAAACTGGGGTTGCTTGTGGTTTTGATGGAGGAGCTGCTTCTGTTCCCCAAGCGGGGACGAGGTGGGTCCCAGGGTGGGCAGGGGATGGGGACCCCACCAGGGGACCCCACCGGACCCAGTGCCGCCGTCCCAGGCTGCTCTCTGTGCCGGGGTCATCTCCCGGCGGCGATCGGGCGGAGCAGAATGCTGAATTTCGGGTGTTATGGAGAAAGAGTGAAGAGGGAGTGATGTGGAGGGAAGGCAGTGCCTGCCCCGGGGCCGGAGCCGCCGATGCTCCGTTGTTTGCTGCTCCCTGTCTGTGTCTGAGTCGCGGAGAAGCAGCGCTGCCCACGGAATGCGGTGCCACGGGCAGGTCAGAAGCGTTGAGCAGGGAGAGCGTAACGCTCCCTCGGCCTCCCTGACGCTCCTAAGGGCACCCAGCACCAGCACAGTTTAAGCTGAAAGGTTCCCTCCCACAGGGCATCGTGCCGTAGGAGGACACGGTGCCACACGCCATGCCGTGCTGTCACGCGAAGGCAGATGTGCTGTGAGCGCAGTGCAGCCCCCTGCCCCCAGCCCTCCCCTTCCGCTGGGGACCCCCAAGGCTGACCTGCACCCCGAGCCACCACCGTCTCCTCCGGCAGCTCCGCCGGCCCCTGCCAGCACGGCGGGGAATTGGAGCACACCGGGGTGACTCCTTGTGATTCTTCCCGTGCCAGAACAGTTCAGTGCTTCAAACACGCTCTCCATCGGCCGAAGCGTGCTGGAGGCTGGGCTGCCTTTCCAGCTCTGCGCTGAATTTCAGACGCAGTTTATGGGATGCGTTGCCCAGAGACCGCATCCTCCGGGGGCAGCACCACAGTGATCAGCGCTCTGCAGTGGCTGTCCCTTTGCGAAGTATCTCTAAAAGTTTACAGACTCCTGAGAATTTTGATGCAGTTGGCCATAGATGGCTGCTTACAGGCTCTCTGGCTTGTCCAGACCCTCTGGGTCTCAAACCCAGGCTGGGGGATAACGCAGAACTGGGTAAGGCAAAATAAAGCAGTTTTTGGCTGCGCTGCTTTATCGTGCCTTACCCAGTCCCGCCTTATCCCCCAGCCTGGGTTTGAGACCCCGTCCGTCCTTCTGGTGGTTGTGAAACTCCAACTAATCCCAGCACAAGATTGCTGCTCTGCCAGACATGCAGTCTCCTTCCCTTTGGGGAATTAGTCCTGTCTCACTGAGCGGTCTTTGTGCTTTCCATTTTCCAAGGATGGCCAAGCTGCATCTGGGTGTTCTCCTCTCTTCTGCTGCTGGGTGACATCTGAGGAGGAGCAGAATGGTTTTTGTAAAGTAGCAATCCCAGCGCCGAGTTCTCAGTGCTGTAAAACTCACTGTGCTTGTGTTACAAGATGTGGGCAGCCCTAGTTTAATTTATGCCGTGAATTTATTACTTTTTGATGTAGACCATGTTCAAATTAACTGAAGGCAGCGGAGTGCTTGCGGTTTAGGATGTACAATTCAAAATGACCTAGATGTGTCGGTTTCTCGCACTGGCCTATATTCTATCAAATAAAATCCACCTTTAGGGCCAAACAAAATTTTGCATATTTAGTGCTAATTTAATGGAAATAAATGCTAAATAGTAATTCTCACAAATAATATCTCATCCCAGGATACGTGGGGAAGCATCTGAGTGCTCAGTAAAAATATATTACATGATAAATTTAGGTTTTTTTCTGCACTCAATCTGATCCTGGGTTCTCCTTTTGTTACTTCTGATCTTTAAGCTGATGGATAAACAGTTTGCAGACTGTTGGTTGTTTTACAGCTTTCTGCGGTTTTGGTTTTTATTTATTTATTTATTACTGTGGTGTGTGATGGCCATCTTTGCTCTGTGGAATTGTTATTTGTCTATGGCCTGGTGACTGACATTTTTTAAGCAGGAGGGTGATGGATGGGAAGAGTGTTTGGAAGCCCATGGCACACGTGTCCGCGCCGCCGGTCCCTGCGTACGCTGTGTCCCCGAGCAGCGGGGTGTGCGGTGGGTGAAGACGAGCAGGTCACCTTCAGTTTAGGTTTGCAGTGTCTGTTCCACTCAAATGCACGTGAGAGTTCATGTATCCCCCTCCTGTATGGTAACCTAGCGTAATAGGAGCCATTGTGGGAGTTCATCTCTGTATGAAATTAACGTGGTGATTTTCTTCACCAACTGAAAACAAATCAACAGGGTAATCCATCTTTATCAATGATCTGGATGAAGGGATCAAGTGCACCCTCAGTGAGTTCACGGATGACACCAAGCTGGGTGGGAGTGCCAACCTGCTGGAGGGTAGAGAGGCTTTGCAGAGGGGTCTGGACAGGCTGGATGGATGGGCTGAGACCATCATGTGTGGTGGAGCTTGTTCCTCCAGTTAAAAACCAGCCCAAAGGAGCAAACAAAATCCCATCACCTGCAGAGGGGCCCGTTTCCAGCACTGCTTAGGGGAGCTGTTTTCAGGTGAAAACTTATTCCTGAGCATGGACTGTGCTGAACACCGATGCTGTAACATGTGGCCTTAATCTGCAGAAATGGCAAAGCCTATTTACTGTGTAAGTATTTAAGCTAATTATATCTCTGATGTGAAGAACATGTGACACAGTTCACACTGTATCCTTTGAAGGACATTGAAGTCTCGGACCCTCTTGTGCTTCATTACACATTTGGGGTGTCATGTATTCTGCGGTGTATTTAGCAATAATATAATTTAGTAACGATACAGAGAAAGTGAGTGTGATGTGGGTGGATTGTCCACAGAGCAAGGGAAGGAAAGCTCGCTCTCTTGGTGGTGGGTTCATCGCTGCCCTCACCAGCCCCAGCCAGGGAGGACAGTGGAGCCCACGTGCTGCTCAGCAGCTGGGGCAGTAGCCAGGTTGGTGGGGCCACCAGCCATGCGCTGTGCTATGGGTTAGTCCCATGGGAGCCCCCAGAAGCTGCAGCGCTGATGGTGGGGTTCGTGCCGCGCTGGGCAGCATCACCCCCCTCTCGGCAGAGCACAGGCGATGGACTGCAGGGAAAGAAGCCAACGGGCTGAGAAGCAGCAGTAGGTAATGCAGGTCCACTGCTTACGAGACCAGAAATCAGACTCTTCTCTTTCTAATTTCACTGTGGTCCAGTGTTGTTTCTCACTGATTTTTCGTATCATCTTTGCAATCACTAAGATAAATACTTTCTTATATATATGAAGTTCTGCTATATATAAAGGTACCAGTAAATAATATATCCAAAGAACACAATGAGATAATACAAAAGAAATACCTGAAAATGTGGTTGAGAAGTTATATCTTATCTGATATCTCTATATCACAGTCTGAACTTGTGGGAAGAGTTCCTAGTGATTATTAGCCCTGATAATTGCAATGGCTGTCAGTTACCACTGCTCTTAGAAGAGCAGAGAACAAACTGCGAAACCTTGATAAATTAGCACAAAAATGTTTCTTCTTCCAAATGGCTCTGCAGGGGTGAAGTGTGCTGAGGTTTGATGGCTGCCCGTGATGACGGGGAGGGTTCTGGCCCCGCTGAGAGCTCTGGGTGGCCACGGCCTTTCCGCACTCCACGTGCGGTGTGTGCACTGACACACGGGCAAAATCCAGCACTACCCGAGCAAAATCCGTGGAGTTTTGCACTTCAGTGTGTCCCCCTGTCTGTCTGGTAGCTATTCGGGTGTGTACGGGGGAGAGCAAAGCTTTGGCTCGGAAGAAGATGATCGAGAAGCAGTGGCAATGGGCACTGCATGGGGCTGCTTGAAAAAAGGGCAAAAGCAGTAAATAGGCAAAGGGGGGCATTTTTCAGACCCTGGCATAAAATGCTTAGTAGGGAAAGAGTCAAAATGAAGCGAGGCCTGCCCAAGTGACCCAGAAGCTGGTCAGCCTAATTGGAGACACGAGAGAAAGTGCTTGGGGAGCAGCTATTCCCTGAGCCGGGGGGGTGCGTGCCGTGCTCGTTACTGGTGTGCTGTTAATCACCTACAGCTACAGCTATGTACCAGTAACGGTGCGTAGCAGGGGGGAAGGCCACGTAGATCCATTTATCATACGACCTTTGGGAGGCAGAAGTCTTTGTCTACTTTGCATTTGATGAACTGATTCTTTCCTTTTTTTGCCCCAAGGCCCTGACCCGTGTTCTGCGTCGCTCGTGAAGGAGAGGGCTGTGGCTCGCCCGTGGCGTCTGACCTGACTTCCCAATTTTCTTGATCTTGGTTTAATCCAGTAAATTATTTTTCTTCCTGAAGTCATGCTAATTAAGGTTTGTGTGATTGGGACTTCATCCCACGTATGGGTTACATCTTCCCCAGCTTTCTTTTGTGACTTAGACTTGAAAGCAGGAGAAATGAACTGACTTAGTGTAGTGAAATCTCAGTGCACGTTCTGCTGGGCTCCATGGGAAACACAAGGGCACGGTTGCAGAGCACGGGCTGGGGACGTGCAGGGGGCTCAGCGAGCCTGCTGAGGTGCAGTGCCATTTGCAGATGGTCTCCAGTGACCATGCAGCCACCCAGCCCTCTGTCTGTGGGTGAGGAGGATGGCCGCCCATCCATGAGGATGTTCCCCTGGGACATCCCTGGGAGAATGTTCATCTACACGGCATGTCTCCTGATGGCTGGATGGGAATGGTCTCTGTTGGTCAGCACAAGCTGGTGCCCATCCCGAGCCTTCCCCAGGCTCCTGGGGCAGTAAACAAGAGCCTCAGTCTCTGGGTACTCAGCTGGATGGCAGGACAGTATTTACCCATCGCTGTGACGTGCTTGGGTGTCCCTGGTCCTCTGGAAGGAAAGGTCCCTGCCCTGGTGTCTATCTCTGGTTCTGGACTGAGCCCCCGGCGTGCTGGGCTGGGTGCTGCTCTCAGAAGGCTTCGGGACCTTCGGGCTCCCGGGGCGGCTCCGGAGCTCGGGGCTCTGGGGTGTGCTTGGGAGCAGGGCTGGAGGCCATGAACGAGGGATAAAGCCCCAGGAGGCCACTGAAGGAGGCTGTTTGCCATGGGCTCGGCTGCAGGGTGACTGGTGTGGTCTCCAGTGGTGACCACCAACTGTGTTGTCCCCTCAGTTTGATCGGAATACAAGCACTCCTCAGGAGAAGACCTTCCCACGTAAGGGGTCAGCTGTGCTTTCAGGGTGACAGTGGCCTTTCAAAAGGCAATTCTGGTCTAAGGGACCACATCATTTTATGAAGCAATGATTGGCACAACCAATGTCATGAATTCTAATTAACTTATATATGCATTAAAGTGCACTCTTGAGGAAGATGTTATTTCTCTTTCAAACACACGCAATTAAGTATCTATCCCTGTTGTGGTCTCTGGGCACAGTTGGTGTCTCTCCCAGCTCTGCTGCTCCCACCATCTGCCAGGTTCCTGGGGCACCATCCAGGACCCTCCACAGCAAAGCTGGAGCCCACCAGGAGCGATGTGGGGAAACAGCCCAACTTGCTGGGCCTCTGATGGTCCGTTTCCATGAGCCACCGGTCACGGCATGGGGAGGGCTGCTCAGCAGCCCTGTCTCCAAAGAGCCATCTCCTTCCACATGCCAAGAGCAGGTGAAGATGCTGCAGGGTGGGAGCTCATCCTGCTCCCGGGGAGCGTTTCCTGTCCCACCCTGGAGCGGGGGGATGTTCTGCTGGTGGGAAGGGGCTGAGTGG
>JAOQGH010000051.1:39766731-39794003 GCA_025769975.1 Gallinago jamesoni
GCCGAACCGATCCGATCCGAGCCGTGCCGATCCAAGCCGAGTCTTGCCGAGCCGTGTCTTGCCGATCGCATCCGATCGGATCGGATCCGAGCCCGGCCGTGCCGTATGGGAGGAGCCAGCGGGCTCCGCCGCCCCTGCGCCCCCCCACCGCCGCCGCATTTCGCGGCCGGCCGCCGCGGAGCAGGGCGCGGGGGGGGATGATGGATCCGCGGCTGCGGCTGCTGACGCCCCGCGCCCGCCAGCCCGCCGTCAATGGAGGAGGACGTTGAGACCCGCAAGATCAGCAGCAGTTTCCTGCGAGACCACAGCTATGCCACGGAAGGTGAGCTCCTGCCGCGGGGGCGGTGGCGGCCCCTGCCCGCCCGCAGCAGGTGGGGGCCGCCCCGCAGCAGCCCCCGGCCCCCGCCCGCGCTTTCCCCCGCCGCCGGGCCGCGCTGCTGAGGCCGCCGCCGGGCTCCGCTCGCCGCCGGGGCCGAGGCCGGGCAGCCCTGTGGCGGCGGGGCCGGGGGCGGTGCGGGGGTCCCCGTGGGTCGGTGTGGGCTGCGCCCTGCGGCTGAGCCGCTCCGGTGACTCAGCAGCGCCGGACCCGCGGGGTCCCCACCGCCCTCCCGGCCGGGTTTGGGGGGGTCCAGCCCGCCCCCCCGCCGCTCGCCGCCGCGGTTGGCCGGTGCGGTCCCTGGGCGGGGGCGGGGGGCGCCGCTCGGTGCCCGGCTCCTCGCCGCCGCGGCCGCTGCCGAGCCGGAGAACCGGGACCCGCCCGTAGTCCGGCCCCGCCGGAGCCCCGCTCCTCTCCCTGGGGAGCCGGGGCGGGTCCCAGCCCCGCCGGGACCCCGGGCCGTTCTGCCGCGGGGCCGGGGGGAGCCCAGGCCCGTCGCTCGGAGCGGCCGGTGGCTGCGGGGCTCCCCGGGAGCGGCGGGGCCGCGGCGGCGAAAGGCACTTGGCTAGTGGTGGCGCACGGGTGGCTGCCGCGGGTGAGCCGTCACCGGCCGCGTCCCCCGGGCTCGGGAATACGGCAGATAGCAGTGCAGTTCGTGTCACAGGAATTAACTACTTGTCTCAGGGCTGTTTCCCTGGAAGCCGCTGCGGGAAGAAATGCGTGTTGTGCGTTGCAGAGGCGAGGAGATGCCGGAGCTGTTAGACACGCACCATGGCGTAGCCCCGGCCGAGCCTGGGGGTGCGTTTGGCCACGGTCCCCGGTGGTGTGTCGGGGAGCGGAGGAGCCGGGGTGGCCGCCTTGCGCAGCGGAGGGTGGGTGGGCTGTGCGGGCACATGGCGCTGCCGCCGGGGTGGGCTGGAGGGACGGGGACACGCACGGCCGCCTCGGCCGCCGGCTCCCCACCAGCTCGGCCACCGGCTCCCGTTGCTCCCTCGCCTCTGGAGGAAAACGCAGCGGCTGTAAAGCAAAACCACATCCCCCCCACCCCATCCCCCCTGGTGGCACTGACCCCTCCCGTGAAACTTCAACAACCGGACTGCGCACCAGAGAGTCTGAAGAGGCTTATTAATAGCTTAATTAGTAGCTGAAGAGGCTTTCCCTTACTGTTTCAGTCTCCTAAGGCTCTAGAGGAAGCCAACGTAGGAGGAGGTTTTGGGAATTTTGTGCCTCCAGCACATGGCTGAAGGAGGGTTTGTCTTGTGGGTGTAACATGGTGTTGGGAAGCGTTGGGTACCCGGTGGGCACAGAAGAGGGTGGTGTGTGGCTGAATGATGTGTGGAGCTGAAACGTAAGTGCTCGGTGTGGACGGCCCCCCGTGGCAGGGGAGGTGGTGCCCCGGCTCATCCCTGGCTGCACTGCTCCCACGCCGTGGGGCTGGGGGGCACGCGGAGGGCACAGCCAGTTTGCCAGCACGGGGTGGAGGGATGGCGCGAGGCTCTCCCCAGAGGGTGGTGTGGCCACTCTGGGGCTGAGCTCCCGTATTTCCCCATTGCTGGGCTCTCGTCCCCTGGTGCTGTGGCCCATGGGAGGCTGAATCTGCCGTTGCTGTAGGACGAGGCGGTTGCAGCAGCCAGCAGGGAAAGACGTGAAGGTACTGCTCTGTGGTGACCTGCTGAGAACTCGGATTTGCTGGTTGGGAAGGGTGGAGGGTTGGGACGAGCCTGCAGCGATTTCAGCCGGGGCCAGTGGGAGGTCTGGGGATTTTCCAGCCCGAGATTGGAGTGATAAGATCCAGTCCATCTGTGGGGAATTTTCCCAAGCTATAAGGTGGCTTTTTCAGAAGAGCCTACTAGAAAACTGTAGCAAATCCCTCCATAGAAATGCAGCATCTGGGGGTGTTTGTAGGGTAGGAGCGGGCTGAGCCGGGTGGTGGAGCTGGTACCTGAGCGTGTTCAGTGGCCATACCTCAGCAGGGAGTTTCTCTTCACCTCCTGCTGTTGAGGAGTTGTGACTCTTTGTGCAGTTGTTCTGCTAGAGGAAGGCTGAGTGCTTTGGGATGGCAGATCTGGCTAGCGTGGCAAAAAATTAAGGAAGATAATTCAGTTTTATTTTTTCTACATGTGAAAGCAGCACATGACTAAACCAATGCAGTTGGTAACCTGCCTTCTGCTTAGAACAAAGATGTCCTTCCAAAGCCTGTTTGTAAGGTGAAGACTTGTTTGGGAATGAAGATGTTTGGGGTGTCAGCTGAGGGAACAGACCGGGTCACAGTGGGGTTTGGAGGTGGTGGTGTTACTTAAGTGGGTCTGGCATTTTTATGCAAATGCGGGGTGAGGAGGTATTTCTAAAGCACACACTTGAATGCCTTGTTCTTGTGGGAGCTCAGAAGTACTGCTAATGAAGGGAAAGGGCCATCCTGCTCATTCCACTCCAGTTACCAGGGAGTGTGAAGCTGCTGAGCTTCCTGCTGAGTGCACGTCCTGGAGATGCAGAGGGTCCAGGATAATGCCAGTAAGGTTGGTCACTGCCCTGACCCCACCATGCTGCCCCAGAGCAGCAGGTCTCATGTGAGAAATATTCAGAAAATGTGCTCGGTTTGTTGCTGAGTTTGTTGCTGAAAATCTATTTGCAGTTTTGCTGAGTGCCTGGTCAAAAGTAGGGCAAATTGAGAGTATTTGAGTACAAACAAGCCATTGGAGCAGCTTCCACTTTCAGACGCGCTTGCTAGAGATGTTGAAGGGCCCTTCACCACCACCACCCCTTCACCATCCCCCCCCCTCACGGGTGGCCCATTTCCAGTAGCTTGCCCCAAAATGCCCATCTCCTGAAGTCTTCAAGCTGTGGGTGTGACCGTTTCTGTGCATCACCGTCTGCCTGGCAAGTCTCCGGGTCCTCCTGCTGGCCTGGAGCTGGGTAAATACCTCCAGACAAAGGAGGAATGGCATGAACGCCCTTTCTCTGCTCCCTGCCCTGGTGAGGGACAGCCACAACAGCCTGGGTGCTCAGCGGGCTGGGGTGGGACAGGAGCGGTGGCCACGGCTCACCCAGGGGGACAATGCCTCACGAACAAGGGTGTTTCAAGTCCGTAGATGCCTGCTCCATTGCAGGGCAGGGTCCTTGAGGGAGGAGGGTGCTGAGCCCCTCCTGGGGCAGGGCTGGCTTGGGGACAGGGCCAGGCTGGTGCTGCCTGTCCACCAGCTGGGAGCTCAGCTGGGAGCATGGCCATCACGAATGTCCCCCCTTGGTGGGGACAAGAGTCTCCTCTCCATAGATCACAGAACGGTTTGGGTTGGAAGGGACCTTTAAAGCCCATCCAGTGCCACCCGTGCCCTGGGCCAGGACACCTCCCACCAGACCAGGTTGCTCCAAGCCCCCTCCAACCTGGCCTTGAACCTCTCCAGGGATGGGGCAGCCACAGCTTCTCTGGGCAACCTGGGCCAGGCTCTCACCACCCTCACACCAAAGAAGTTCTTCCTAATCTCTAATGTAAATTTCCCCTCTACCAGTTTGAAGCCATTACCCCTCATCCTATCACTGCATGCTCTTGTAAACAGTCCCTCTAGCTCTGTCCCTCCCCCCTTCTGGTGGATGTCCTGGGTTCAGCACAAAGAGCCTGCGGAGCTTGGCCCCGCAATAGCCGCAGTTGGGTGGCCCTTTTGTACGGAGACACATCCCTTCCCCCTGGTTTGGTGTAAGGGACAGGGAGGTCTGACGGCACGCGATGGGTGCTGTGGAGGTGCTCTGCGGAGGGTGGCAGCAGGAGGAGCCCCTGGTGAGATGTGCCTCCCAGGGTGTGCGCTTTGGCTGTAAGCATCATGGCGCAGATGCCCCGGGGCCAGCCGTGGCTGTAGGCGATGCAGGGGTGGGTGCTTCCTGGGCACCATAGCTCCCAACAATGCACTTGGGGAAGGAGAGGTGGTCTTGTCTGGGGCTGCTTGGGGAAGTGGCCCCTGGCCAGGTGGCTGTGCTGTTCGAGGAGGACCCTTAGGAGGACCCATGGCCACGGTGTGGGCCCACTGTGGCCATCTTGGCCCCCCCAGTAGGGCATCATTGGCTCTGCCAAGGGAGCGTGGAGGTTCATGGGGCCATCCCCAATGGGGACGTGTGGCCTCAGGGACATACCAGCTGCTGCTGGGCGGGAGGGCCATGACACAACACCCTGCCACCGCTCTCCATCCACCGCTTGGCTGCTCCTTTTCCCGGGGCACTGGCTGATGCCCCAGCGAGGCTTTAATCCCCTTGACGAGCGTTTCCCAAACTGAATAGATTTTGCTGTTGAGAAATCTATCATTAAGCCTTCATTTCCTTTTCCTGGTTTAATCTCGTTATGTCAGCTGTGACCCCTTTGCCTCTCTCGGTTGTTCCCATCCACCTCTATCCCCGCCATGCTGCGGGAAGAGCTCTGGTGCCGGTCCCCCTCTGCCCCGATGCCGGGGATGTGTTCGTGTGAGTGACACCTCGGCGGGGCCGTTAGGTGCGTGTGGCAGGGGACAAGTTCAGGCTCCTCTGTTCTGTTTTGGGGAGAAAGAAGTGACCCAGGCGATGAAAACCTGACAGGATGGTCCCCAGTTTCCCTGGGTAGCTGGCCACGTGTCCATGTCCCCAGGGGGTTCCTGTCCCTCCCTCTGTGGGCACACTCCTGCCTCCCCCTGACCCGGGCAGACTCTTAGGAGGAGCCTGGGGGTGCCCCCAGCCCCCTGCCCGTGTTGTGCTGTGCTGGGTCCCCAAAAGCTTTCTCACTCCCCGGCTCAGTTTGCTGACAGCTCTCTCTAAAAAAATCTGTGTGTAGCCCCCAGAAAAGCACAAAGTGAGGTGTTTTTCCCCAGTGTGGGGCTCGGGGTGAGAGCTGCTGGGTATTTTTGTTGCAAATGATGTGAGTTGCTGTTTGGAGATCATCTGGATTGAGATTTAATTAATCCGGGAACCTCCTTGAAGTTGTTGTTTTATCACATAAACCCTTCGATTACGAAACACGATCCCATCCTTTCTGCATTTTATTTCTAAGCATGCCCTATGTTTAGGCCTCCCCTCCTCTCCCTGAGCCCGTGCTGCTGCCGGGTGGGAAGGACCCACGGACACGGCTCCTGTCTGACGCGGGATCACGGCGGGGAGAGCCGTGTGCCTCCGCCGTGTGTGCGCCCTGCGTCAGAGCCCGCTTGGGGATACTTTAATCCAGAGATTAATGAGAGAATAGATGTGCCTGGGACTCGGTAATCCAGGGATTACTGAGAGGACCGGGAGCGGGCAATGGTGCCTCTGTGCCCCCTCACAGATGGGCTGTGGGAGCACCCAGTCCCGGGGGGGGGGGGGGTTCGCACCCCTCTGCAGAGGATGGAGCTTGGCATCTCCCCGTCTCTAGGTGAGGACCCGTCCCCGTTGCTGCAGTGTCCGTCTGCTCTGGGCACCAGCTGCCTCCAGTCTGAGCCCAGCATCGGCCTTGCCCTCGAGCCCCGGGCTCCGGGCCCGCTGTGGGGGCTCACACTCGGGCTGCTGGCATGGGACAGCAGGGTTCCCGATGGCTCTGTGGGACTTGGTGAGGTGGTGGTGGAGGCCCCAGGGCAACAGTGGTTTTCCCTACACTCCTCCCGTCCCATCCCGTCTGTGCCTTCCTCTGTTCTGTGCCTCCCTGGGACACACTTGCTCTTCGGCCAGTTCCTGCCGTGATGCCTACTCTATAGAACCATGGAATTGTCTTGGTTGGAAGGGACCTTTCAGATTGTCGAGTCCAACCATCAACCCAGCACTGGCAAAACCATCTCTAAACCCTGTCTAGTGTCTCATCAGGGGGCCTGTTGGGCACTTGGGGTGATGTTTCCAGGTCAGAGTGACCATTTCTGGGCTGACAGGAGATGCCAAGTGTTTTGTGCTCCTGCTCTGTCCTGCAGCCATTGCTGTGTCCATGGGGCTGCGTGTTGTGGCCAAAGTCTCCTTGGGCCACACCAGGAGCTCCAGTGGGGAACCTTCTGAAGGTCCAGTGGAGCAGCAGCCACATGTAGGGGAACAGAGTTGGGAAACACCCATGGGATAGTCAACCCTTGTGATCTTTTAGCATCTGTGAGAGGAGACCGGACAAGGTTGTGAGAGCTGCCAAGGTTTGCTGAACGCAGAGGGACCAGCTCTGGCTCAGGAGGCTCCTAAGCTGAATGTTTTTTGGGGGTGGGAGATTATTAGTGGAAAGATGTTGTATGGTTGTGCTCTTTGTGTGTGTATCTCCCCTGTCCCCTGGAGATGGGGTACTGGGCTGTGTGGGCTTTTGATTTTACCCCATGTGGCCTTGCTCCTGGGCAAGGTTCTGGTGGTGAAGGTTCTTGTTCTGTGTGAGCAAGAGTCTGCAGGGCTCTGCCAGACCCCCAGCGCCTTCTTCCCAAAGAGCTGGCAGGATGCTGTGCCTGGGAAGGCAGCAGGGCTTCACGGCAAGTGCCATGGCAGGCCAGGTAGTCATCAGGTACCCTCGGCTGTGGGAGTCAGAGCCGGGGCGTACCCCTGCTGGCGGGGCTGGGGGGGTTGGCTGTGGGGACAGAGGCTGGTGGAAGAGATCCTTTGAGAGCGTGAGTCCCAGCTGCGGGAGAGGCCAGGGCTGGTGCGGGGAGGGTGCCGGCTGGCGCAGAGGTGAGGCCGGCGGAGCCGCGCAGGGTGACGTGGCAGGATGCTGATCAGGCAGGTTAAAAATAGCAGCTGCTTCCTCCCGCTCCCCCCGATCCCGGCTGTGCGGCGGGCGCTGGCAGCGCGTACGGCAGCGTGCTGAGCCGGCACAAAGCCCCGCGGCGCCGGGGCAGCGCTGAGCTTGGGTACCACAGCCGGGCAGTGCCCACCCTGCGGCTGGAGCGGGACGCGGGGCGCCCTGCGACGGCGGCTGCTGCTCGGAGCCCTGTCTGGAGCTGGGGGGTGAACACCAAAACGCCCTTGGGCTGCTCCTCTCGGCACCTCTGCACGGTGCTGCCGTGGCTCCCGGATACCGCACAGAACCCTCTGCAGCATTTTTGATTCCTTTAAAAGCTGTTCCCTGGCTCGGGGGCTGGCAGCGGGGCGGCAGGGCACGATGGCCCGTCCCTCCTAACGCCATGCTGAAGCAGATCCTGCGAATGGAAAGGTAACTGAAATAGAAACCAGACACCAAAATAGACCACTAATCTCCCATTTCCATCTTCTCCGTCCTGTATTTCAGTTGATTCCCTTGTGCAGTCATAAAACACGACCATTATCTCCGCTTCCCGAGTATGCAAACAAATTGCTGTGATTTTCCTACCCATGGATCAGTCCGTATCCATATTCTCTGAATAACAATAAAACGTTAATGGAGATAAAGACTGTTATCTCCCTCATGTCTATTTTGTCATTGGAATAACAACTTTAAATGTTAAGAGTGCTGAGATTTATAGATGCCAAGCCTGCTCAGCAAAAATAAATCATGTTCCATAGTGCACATTACTGTTTGTTGCTGCTGTGTTATCTGGGGCCGGAGTGGGTGTTAACCCTGTGATGACATCTTCAAAGGGGACTTTAAATTATTTTGTAGTTTAATTTAAAAATTCTGTTGGCTGCCTGGTTTGATCTGAGTGCAGGGGTATCAAGGTGGAAGCTATCCAGAATCATAGAATCATCTAGGTTGGAAGAGACCTTCGAGATCATCTAGTGCAACCATCAACCCAACTCTGACAAAAAAAAAAAATCACTAAACCATGTCCTTCAGCACCATGTCAGCCCATCTTTTGAACACCTCCAGGGATGGGGCAGCCCATTCCAATGCTCGATAGCCCTGTCAGTGTAAAAATTTTCCCCACTATCCAATTCGAACCTTCCCTGACACAACTTGAGGCCGTTTCCTCTAGTCCTGTCGCCTGTGACTTAATGCCGATAGCAAGCTCCCCAGGAAGTTTGGCGGTGGGGGAAGCCCAGGTCCTGATGCAGTTTCAGCTCATGGAGCCTGGCCTCGCACGCGTGGCGTCCCTGGTGCCCGCTTTTCTGAGGTTCTGTAGGCTTTGGGGGACTGCTTGTGGTTTAAAGCTTCATCTTGGTGTTTTCATTCTTGATACAAAAGTGCTCAGTGACATACACACTGACAGCAAGACAGAGGTATTTCCATTGTTATTTATTACATCTCTCTGGATGAAGCCCTCGCACTGTGACCTCCCTCGCCTTGAGGACGGAGCGATGCCCCACAGCAGCAGTGTGGTGACACACACCTTCCGTGGGCGCTTGGTGCCCAGTGCAATGCCTGAGGTGTCCCCTGATGAGTGCCCGGCTGTGTCCTGATGTGGTCCTGCTGGTTTGGTGGCCTTGGTGGCCTCACTGTAGCCGTGGCAGTGCTCAGGACCTGCTGCTGTGTCACCAGGCAGTGCCCAAGTGAGCAGTGCAGCCGTGGGGTGAGTCACTCGGCATCTCTCTGCCTTCCCTCTGTTGGCTCCGTGAGTAAAGAAAAATCTGTCTGGCTGATGGAAAGCAACCTGTCTGAGGAGCTTGGGCGTTTGTCCAGACAGCGAGTGCCAGCCATCGCCAGCCCTGTTGTGTGGGGGTGCCCGGCAGGTGAGCAGCATGAGCTGGGGAGACGGATGCCTTCGCCCCCCGGCTGGGTCAGTGTTCCCGAGCGCGTTGGGGCGGGAGGTGGGGGATGCCAAGAAGCCGGTCTGTCCTCCTTGCTCTGGCTCTCCTGGCTGTTCTGTGTTCTGTCTTTGGCCGTCTTTGTTCGGGGTGGTCCAGGGCAGGGGGAAGGTTGTGGCCCCACCACCGGCAGCAGGAGGTGATCTTGCCCAGGGTGTTCTGATGGGGTGCACAATTCACGTAATAAAAGGGAGCAAAACATTTAGTGCGTTTAATCTGAATTTTCTGAACACTTAGTATAGGTGGATACATATAAAATTAATTCCTTTCCGAACCTGATTTCCACCTGTCTGGCAGGTCGAGGAAGTCACTGTTAGGAGCAGATATTTCATGACTCCTGACTCAGGACCCTGGCATGTGCTGTTTTGGAGCAGGAGACATGATGGAGGTTGGACACAGGCTGGGGTGGGAGCTGCTCCGGCCTGGGCTGACGAGCTGCCCATGGAAACGTGTGTCTGTGAGGGACTGGGGGAGGCAGAATTAGAGGTGGTTTCTGAGAGCCCTCCCTCACAATCCCTCCACAGACTTGGCTGGGGTTGCAGCAGGCTGGCAGACCCTTAATTACAATAACAGCGTGAGCGGTGTTGCTGTGCAGGGGTTCAGGGAAGGTTTCTGGCTGGCAGAGCGCCGTGCCAGATGTCTGCCTGCGATGGCTGCCGGGTGGGAAGATGGGATGGGGGTAGTGCTCGCAGCTGGAGGGTACAAATAGCGCAGGTATCCAGGGGTGCTTGGTTTGCTTGCCCCGTTTCTTGGCAGAAGGCCGAGTCCCATTGCACAAGCCCATCAAAACCTTTGCAAGCCTCCCTGCAGCAATTACCTCCTGCAAAAACTCATTATGTTAGAAGATACTGGGTTGAATGGGGATCTGCACAGCTCCAGACAGTGACATACTGCTGAATTTTGGCAAAGTTTGGAGGTGTCCCTCTACCCCAGCCGTAGTAGTGGTCTCTGGGCTGCGGGTTGTACAGCCACCAGGCCAGTGGGATTCCTGTCTGCTGAGCCGTGGCCTCGTGCCGAGTGTCACCGCAGTCGTGCAGTGATGGCTCCTGACCGCCCCAGCGATGCCTGTGAGCCCAGTTTTCCCAGGCTGAAAAGTGCACAGAGCAATGCTCTGAGCCCGGGATTTTTGTGTCGGAGTCAAGAGCACCCTGGGGATGGGCGGTGGGAGAGGGCTGGAGGCAGGCGGTGGGAGTCTCCAGGCTGTGGCCAGCAAGCGTTGGGAGAAAGGGAAAGAAGTTGGCCGGGGAGAAGCCACCTCACAGCCAGTCTGGCCAGCACTGTCATGCTGCTGGCACCCTGAGGGTATTTACGGGAGTGTCACATCCAGCCCCACTCCCCCAGCGTGGTCTTGAGTTTCCCCCCAGCCAGAGCGTTTTGGTCGTGGGGCCAGTTTCGTACTGCTGTCAGACACCTTGAAGTAATATTCTCGTTAGGAGTCTTGCCGAACACAGCAGCCTGGTGTTACTGGTGAAACGCCTCCAGCTAGTAACAGGTTCTTAAGCCTTTTTCAGCCATGGAAGTAATGAAGAAGCATCCTTTATTAGCCATTGGGCATAAAAATAAAGTCAGAGGCCAGCACTCACGCGGTAAATGATTTAGTGTGGCCAAAGTTGGGTTCACGATGTCACACCGAGATCATAGCGGGGCTGTCCCTGGTGTCAGTGGAGCCAGGTCTGTTTCTCCAGGCAGGTCTCAGAGTCTGTGTCCACGGTTGGTGTGGTGCCCCTTGGGGGGCCCCCCTCAGTGCCCCCCTCCACCCCCCCACCTCAGTGCCCCTGGGGGGCACAGGTGCCCTTGGGAATCCACATCTGGCCGTTGTGTCCATGGGAGAATGGGGAATGGGATTCCTGGTTCTGGTTCAGTGCTCCTTTGCCAGTCAGCCTCAAAGAACTTTACAGACAAGACGAGGCTTCTTGTTCGTATGTTAGGGATGGATTCAGGGATTCTTACCGATTAGTGACCTTCCAGGCTGGGCCTGGGTCTTGGTGAGGCTGCTGTGAAGCTGGAGCTGTAGTCCCAGTGTTGCCTTGTCCATACGGGGCTCTTGGGAGGAGACTAGGAGGTCTTGCCATGTTTGGACATTTGATCTAATGTAAGAACCGTCTAATTAGGATGTTTATGAGTTAATCATGTGTGACACTTTGTTTGCTCCCTGCTGGAAGCCTGAGATGTGTGTGAGGATGTGGGGAAGTGGATCATCCTTTTTTTGGCTTTGTGTCACCCTAATGCATTATCTCCATCTGGTTGTCTCCTCCCCCCTTGTGTCCCTCAGCTGGAAGTAAGTGTGTACCAGTGGCTATTAATAGCTGAATCCTGCAACAGTCTGCTCTTGCAGATGGGATTCTCAGCTTCTGAAGCCTAAAACTCATTACAAACAAAGCAATACGCTGTGTGGTCCTTAATACAATTAGGCTTGCTAGAAGTTAGGATCTCAGGGCCAAATGCTGCCCTCGGTTTCTGTGTGGATCCAGAGAGGTGGTGGCTGCCCCATCCCTGGAAACATTCCAGGGCTCTGAGCAACCTGGTCTGGTTGAAGATGTCCCTGCTCATGTCAGGGGGTTGGACTTGATGGCATTCAAAGGTCCCTTCCATCATTTGTTTCTTCTTGGGGGCTCTGGCCCACCCAAGGCAGTGTTAACATCTCCCCCGTTGACCTGATGGTGGGGTTGGGCCACTTGGCTCTGTGGCACCGGCCAGTGGAGGGAGCAGTGATGTGACTCCAGGTCCCTGGTGAGGGTCTGTCCTCACACCAACTGCCAGGCAGTTCCTGTTGCTGGGGGATTCTGCACCAGACCTTGCTCTTGCCCTTTCCCTTCACCCCAACCTGCCCCATCCCCACGCTCCACCTCCCGGCCGGGCCGGGGAACCGGGGATGGACCTGTGGAGGGCTGGGCAGCAGCAGAGCGGTGCGGGCTAAGATGGAGACCTCCTGCAGGGGCAGGAGCAGGGACTCTGCGCAGAGCTGTGTTTAGAGAGAAACTGCCAGAAGTCACTCCCAGTTGTGCTCAGCTCTGGTGTGCGTCCCCTTGCCAGGGACCCAGCGTGGCTTTGGAGCTTTACTTTTAAAGGCTTTGTCTCTTTAATTGAGAGAGCTCTGCTTTCTTCTAAGAAACCTGCTGTTAAAACCACGAGGTCGTTCTTAGATTCATTTTACCTCTCCTTGCACTTTTTGGAGGGAGGTGTCTCCTTAGGGATGCTCATGGGGCCAGGGGTCCCTCCCCGTCTCTGCCCTCATGGGGGGGGGCACACCTTGCCCCCAGCCTTCCCTCTGCCTGTGGATCGTGGCTGTTCCCATGGCAGGGCCATAGCGCGGCTGAGGGACACGGGGGTCACTTGCCTGGCTGGAGGTGACTGTCCTGACACCAGGGAGGAGACGAGCCCCCCGGCTGGAGACACCATCATACGGCTGAATTCCTGACTTCTGTGGCACTTTGTTCTCTATCTTTCGGGAGCTGCTGCCTCACCAAACCTCTTTCTTTCCTTGCAATCTGTTTCTGACAATGTGCGAAGTTATTGACGAGGTGATGAAATCTGGTGGACGAGGATTTGCCAGAAAAAGAAGGATTTTTTTCCCCTGCATATGCAGTCTCAGGCCTTGAATTGAAACCATCCCCCCATAAACCCATGTCCCCATGTGCAGTGTGTGGGGTCAGAGTGGTGGCTGCAGGCAGTGGCCACTGAGCTGGTGGCATCATGGCCCATGGGCTCAGTGGTACCTTCTCAGTGCACGTGCAGAGATGGGAGGGGTATTTAGCACAAGAAAATACACTGTGATATTGTCCTTGTGAGTCTTCCTCCATCGGGTATTGGGTACCGCTCGCCAAACCCTGTCCCTTCGGCCTGGTAAGGATAAACCTGCAGCACTTATCACCTGGAAAGAGCAGTAATTTTTAGTGCTGTCTGATGAAGTCGATCTCAAGACTTTTAATGTGTTTTATATCAGCCTGGCATCCAGGAGCTCGTGTCGTGGCAGGGGCAGGAGTCTCTGGGGTGTTCGGGGTGGGAGTGGGTACCCAGGTGGGCTCTGCAAATGCTTTGCCATCCACTGATAGACTCGGTTTCTTCGGTGAGGTTACTGAGAGACAACACAAGTGTGGTCAGATGCGTTAAATGGGAAGATGCTCCCAGTGGATGATGACCCTTACTCATCCAGATGAAGCTTTTGGGAAGAGTTTGTTGGGAAAAAGCCTGTCTTAGCAGAGTGCTTGGAAAGACTTTAATTCTGCAAAGTTAATGTTGGGTTTGGGGTGGCATTTGCTTGTGGCTGCCCTGTGGAGAACCTTCCTGCCAGCCAGGGCCCAGATGTCCATGGGCACTGGGGGTACTGAGGGTCCCCCAGCCCAGCCGGGAGCTTCTCCAGGGGCTGCCTTTCCCTGCACCCTTCCAGTAGTCTCTCTGCAGGACAGTGCATTAAAATAGAAGCTTGTTTTAGCTGCTGCACTCGGTTACCTCCAGTGTGAGAATGCTGATAGACAGCTTGGCGAGATCGTCAGATTTAGCTTTTGTTCCGCTCTTGGCAGTGCTATTTGGAGGCTGGAAGGCTATTTTAGGTGTATTTAATTACAGTTTTTTCTTGCTTAGCGAATAGCTGCTGGTACAATTATTAACCTGTAGTGAAAAAATGTTAAAGCAGATGGGAAATACTGAAGGCATTCTTTTGTCCCATCCCCCTCCAGAAGATGGGAAGAACAATATTTATATTTATTGGCAAGCAATGTTTTCTGGCCAGTGGGGCTTGTGAGCAGTTTACTGTGTGTGGTTTTTTACATTCCAAAAGCCATTGATTTTAGCAGCGTTGCAATTAGAAAACAAGAAGCCTATAAAATGATGTTATTCCTGTATTTTAAAATGGAGTTTCAGCCTCCTGCTGTCTTTTTATTGGTTTCCCCCTTCCCAGCCCTGCTGAATGTTGCTGGAGTCAGCATGTTGTAATTGGCCTGTGGAGATCCAGGTCTTGCTGGTGTCGCTGAAAACCCAAATGTCTTCGCTTCAATTTCGCTGTTCTTGGGCTTCCCACGCATCGGGAACCGCGCAGGCTCCTGAGCGGCTGGTGCTGCGGCTGTACGGGCTGGGAGCACTTGGCTAATCACTTCCTGTAATTAAATTCTTCACTAGGAATAAAGTTAATCTTCTCAGAGCATGTAAAACCTGACCCGCAGCCTGAGCAGGCAGAAATGCCATTGTTTATAGGCACCTTTATCCAAGTGTAAAGGGTCCGTTCCCAAACCAGAAGCAATTAGTATAATTAGATATTCCTCATCCTGAGCCAAGGATATATAATAATAAACTGCAACTGATACAGTAGCTTTCTGCTGAAGGTTTCATAGATTTTTCAAGGTTGGAAGGGGCTGTTTTGCCTGTTCTCTGTGACCTCTGGTGAGACACAGCTTCTGCTCCAGCCCCGTCCATTGCACGGGGTCGTTGGTTCTGCCTCTCTGGGTGCTCGGGGCCAATGTGGAGGTTTTGTTTTGGGGGTTTTTAACCATTTTTTTTAGATTAACATTTTCTTGGCCCTGTGGTGCTTGGTACGTTTGGCAGAAAGAAATCAAGGAGACTTTCCCCAACTCTTTCTCTGTGTTTGCATAAACACATTAATAAGCTAATTGACCAAATCCTTGCTGGCTGGTGGAAGCATTAAGCTTGCTGTGGGTAGCTGACTTGAACCATATGGTTTGGTCCCAAGGCTTCTTTGAGTTCTTAGAAGAGGTTCAAAAAGTGCCTGTTTGCATCATCTTGAAACATTGACATTCCAAGCACAAATAGTTTTGCATAATTTATTACTCTCGCTGTAGCTTTGCTCATGCTCATAAGTTCAACTTCAAAGTACTGCATCCACACTCATAATTATTGATGTGCAGCAAAACAAAACAAGTGCCGTCCAAGCATTGCTGTGTTTCATTTGATGGAGAAACTAAAAATTTTTTCATAGTCATAAAATTTCTTGTTTGTTTATTAAGAGCCAGTCAGAATAAAAATAACCTTTCCTGGAACTTAGACCCATCAAGATCAAGTGCTTATGACAAGGAAATATGTATTAGCTGGATGATGCCAGGTACTCACCATCAGCTGTTTAATTTGGACAATTAAGGTGCATTTGTCAGTTCCACTTCCATTTAGAGCGGGATCCACTTGCCAGTTCCCACGTGCTGCCTCAGTGCCGTGACATTTCGTTGCAAACAGTGTCAGAGGGGGGGGTTGTGAGGTGACAGGAGTGTTATTTTCTCCCCCCAGTTCACTTGCACTACAGCCCTGGGAAGATGCTATTCCCCTTCAGAGACTTGATGCCCATTGCCCTGGGATCCTCGTTGCCCCTGTGGCTCATTAGCAGAGACCAAGCTGGGCTGGGCAGCAGCGATGGCCCCCCCACGTGGGACCAGCCACGGGGCGAGACATTGCCCTGTCATCTTTGCAGCAGATGTTATCATATCCAACATCAAAAGTGGAGGTGAAAGGTGTGAAAGTGCCCCAGTAAGCGGAGTGCTGGGGGCACCCTGGGAGTGGGACTTCACCAAACCTGCTTGACTCGTGACATCTGGTTTGCCTGTCCTGAGCTTCCCCTCATCATGGTCTTGGGTTTCTGCCGATGGATGTTGCGCTGGCTGATGGACCATCGTGGAGCATGATGGGGACTTGCTCTCGTGATTCACGTCCCTCCTGTCGTTGATGCTAATGAAGGGTACCAGGGAGACATCAACCATTACCATAGTCAGGGTCTGAATAAACCCGTGGCCATGGACCATTGAGCATTTTTGCTGTAAAACAAATGGCCTGTGGTCAGTTAATCATATAAAGAAACATCTCCCAGACCTCCTGGCGTTATTCATAAGTCCTAAATCCTCTTGCAGTTTCATAAACAGAACATCTGTTAAAATATGGAGAAATAGCAGTCTGGAACAGTTGTTAGACTGCGGGGGGAAAGGAGCAATAGAGGTATTTTTTTGTGAAAGGCTGATCTCTCCACCATTTGAATGTCCTTTCACCTGTAGCTTGCAGGTCTCCTGGCAGTGATCCTCCAGGAGCTCTGTCTCTCTCTCGGGTGCTGTGGGAGCCCCCTGCGGGGTCTGTGCTCACTGGGCACCTGGCCACGGGCACCTGATCCCCCTGCAGCCCCGTCTGGAGTAGGGGTGGGAGCCCCAGCTTGTGCCGGGGGGCTCTCGCCATCACGCTGGGGGTGAGAGGCGGGGGTCCGGCGGGAGGGCAGGCAGCCCCCATGGAACAGTGGGGAGATCTGGCCTAGAGGAGTGAATTTACACCTGGAAGCGGCCTAAAAGGAATGGGAGAGGGTGAAAGGCAATTAGCAGATCAAAGGCAGAGAAACCAAGCCCCAGAGAAAGGGTTGGGTAAAGCAGAGCGCTCTGGAGAGGATTAAAGGTAGGCGTTAATACACACCTGGGCTGTTCAGCCACAAAGTGGGGAAGGAGAAGACAATTCCTGAGGGTGACTGGAGCGCGTCCTCACCCCAAAGCCCCTCGTCTCTGCAGCGGTGCTGTTTTCACCTGGATTTATCCAATTCTATGCCCCCCTGTCAGACAGGGCGCTCCGGGCCCCCTTTCACGGGCTCTGGGGGGGGGCTGCCTCCCCACAGCAGCTCTGGGCTCCCCAGGTCTGGAAGCCGCTTCCTTCTGCTGAAGGCCTCGGATTGATGTCTGTTGCTTTTCCATCATGGTTTAGAAAAAAATAATAATCTAACTGTGGCTGTCCCAATTTACAGTTTGTGTTTCAAGAAAGTGGCTCTTATGTCTTGCCAGCCCTCAGCACGTTCACTTGTTAAATTATGCATATGCTAATGAAGTGTGAAAATCAGCCAAATAACAACTCTCTGTAATCGCTTAATGTCCCCAGAGCATTGTGGCTTTTTTTTATTTATTATTATTTTATGATTTGTGACCCATTCTGAGTCACGTTCCTGCAGGGCGCTCTTCCAACAACTGAGGTTAATGAGTGTTTTCACTTTTTCCCCTTCTGAAAGAAGCCCAAACGTGTGCCCACAACCCACAGCGCAGTTTGCATTTCCCATTTTGAAGAGAGCAATTCTCGGATTCTCATTAGAGCGGGGGGCGGCTTCCCGGCACAATGGCTGAAATCCACGCCGTTACCTGCTCCCGGGGCTGTTGGGAGGGACCGCGCCAGCCCTTGGCTGTCCCACAGGGGCTTTCCTGCCACGGCCGTTTTGGGGGGATGATGCTGCTGCTCCGTGTACCCCCTGGACAGTGTCCCCCCCTCCCTGGGACAAAGCACTCCCTTGTCAGATGACAGCACGTTGTCTGCCACCGGGGGTGGCTCGTCTCTTTTTGGTGACCCCAGCCCTCGTCCTCCCTGCTGGCATGGGCCGATGGCCAGTGCCGCGTGTGGAGGTGGCATTGTCCCCACCAGGGTGGGCCTGGGGGCTCCTGTGGTGCCCATCCCAAATTCGTTAGCACCACAGTCAGTGCCAGGCTGGACGGGGCGGGTGGGAGCTGCGGCTGTGGCTCGAGGCAGGGTTTGGGTGGGCTCTACCTGCTGTGTGCCCATACCCAGGACCCGTGGGTCCCTTGCTGGAGACCCTCAGCGGGTGGCAGGGCAAGGAGGGGGAGGCCTGATGCCTTCCTTTCAGCATCGGACAGGCCATGGATGGCAAATAAAAGCAGTGTTGCCTAACATCTGGTAACCTGCTTTCACTGACCCAGGGAGGAACAGAGCCGGGCACCCAGCTCCCACCACACAGAGGAGAGATTAATGCTTGCAAAGCCTTGAGGTCATTTCTAGAAGGTCTGTAAGAGAATGTGGTGTTTATCACTGTGGGTGTTCAGTGGAAATTGTTGGGCGTTGTACGATCACGACTGTTCGGTGTTGACTGTGGGTGCTGGAGACACACTCGATGGTCCTTCTCCTGCAGGATCGGAGCCACGTTTCTCACCGACCCCGCTCCTCGTGTCGGTGACCAGACTGTGTAGAAGGTCTTTGTGTTTGTGGAGCCGCCGTTGTCCTGTGGTACGTGTGGAGTGACCGTGAACCACAGCTTTGTGCAAACAAAGTGGACAACAGAAGAAAAATAGTCTTCCACCTTCCTTTGTGACGAGGCCCTTACTCTTGGGAAATTACATTTTATATAGTCCATGAAGTGCATGGTTGTAAAAGAAGAAAAAAAGACAAAGACACAGGTAAAGCCCAGTGTTTTCGGTGGCGGTGCTGCGAAAGACTGTTTGAGTCTGGGTGGCTTTGCCCCGCAGCCCGTGCCGCGGGTCAGGGACCGGTGTCAGCCTGTGACCCCCCGCAGCGTCCCTGGCCGTGGGTCTCCCCGGGGAGCAGCCAGGGGCTGCCGGCTCCGGTCCTGCCCTGTGCTGGCCGGCCCCGGCGGCCGAGAGCCCCCGTCCCACATGGACGCCCCTGGCAGGACCGGGCAGGCAGTCCATTTAAGCGGAATTATTTGTGGTTTGACAGGAAATGGGAGGACCCGAGAGTGGGGTGTTTTACTCAAAGCACACGGGTGCTGTTTGGTTGCACGGGACCATCTGAACCATCGCTGTGTCTCGATGGGCGAGAGCCCTCGCTGCCCGCCCCGGCGTGCTGTGCCATCGTTTCTGTGTCTCTGCATTTGTCACTAGTTCTAGATTAAACAAACCAGTTTTCCTTGCACTCTAATTAATTTTTTCCATGTTACTGTGTTAACGACAAGACCTCTCTGGGAGCAGCCGGGTTCAGCTGCGGCTCCAGTTCCTGCAGATGAACAATGTCAGGATTGTCTCAGTCTGACGATTCTGCCCCAAATCCCCGGCACTAGCGCTGCCCGGGGAAGCACTATGTTTAGCTTCAGTGAAATAGCCCCGACACCAGAAACACAGCTCCCAGCAAAGACCTTTAATTCCCTGTCAGAATCAACTTAATTAAATCCCATTTGACTGGGAGAGGGTTTTCATTCGATCTAATGAATGTCCGTGCCTCTGGTTGGAAGCTTAGGGAGTTTACGCCCTGATAACGAGCGAGGTTTGTCTGCTGCTTTCCACTGGAGATAAAGTAAAATAAACCCAAATATGTTTTCTTTCCAAGGGGAGAGAATCCATGGTAGGACAATGGGTTGGAAGTGGAGAGCAAAGGGTCGATAGCTGAATTTTGGGTGTGTGGAGTGGTGCCTGGGGGGGGGTGGGGGGGTGGAAGCTGGGGCTGGGGGTCAGGCCCCTCAGGGCAGAGGGGCTGTGCTGAGTGGCATACCCATGGCAGGGACACCAGTGTGTCTGCGATGCCACCCATGAACCGCTATGGTGCGTGGGGGATGTCTTGTGGAGCGCAGCCCCTGGGGTGGTGGGAGCCCCTGGGGGTGGTGGGGTGGTGGTACTGCTGACGCAGACCCCAGGTGAGCGCTGGAGATGCTGCTGGGCAGGAGGGCTGGGGTCTCCCTGGGCTCTCCCACCACCCCGGAGGGAGTCTGCTCCCCGACACCCCAGTTGGTCCCACACTTGCTCCCAGTACAGACCCACAGCCCGGGTTGGTGCTGGGGAGGGGGCTTTGCGGGGGGGCCATCAGCAGGTACCCCACGTGCTACCGAAGGGCCCCTCAGTGCTCGGCTGGGTCTGCTCCTGGCAGCGGGGGGTGGTGACCCGCAGCCCGGCGAGGATCCAGCTGCGGACATCTTTAAGCTTGAAGATATTAGTTCCCCACATTAAAGATGAATTCTTGTTATCACAACCTCCCAGGTACTAAAAATAGCATGACTGCGACCTCTCCCTTTCGGGTGCAGGTTGAGCAGCGATTTATCACACAGGGAAGTAAGCAAGGTTATTTCTTTTTTGGGCGGACGGGAGGAGGCTGTGTTAGGTCCTTATCTAAGCCAGGAGATGAGCGGTACCACCGGGAGGAGTTCCTGATCAGTTTCACATAGAAATATTTGTTATTTACACTGGCAATTTATAAACCAAGTGGTTTTTTACTCTCTGATAGTTACCGGCAGGAGACAGGGTGCCTGCAGGGGAAAGACAGCGCTTGTGATCTCCCTGTGTCCCGGTGGCTCCTCCGGGCTCTGCCCCACGGTGCTGGGGCCACTGAGCACCAGACGCAGGGTCCCCCTTGGGTGGCTTCGTGGTGAAACCAGGCAGGACTCCACAGACAATGGTGCCCCTTCCATTTTCTGAACCGTTCCATGGAACGCTGGCGAATGCTGCACACACGCACTGCGGACCGGCAACGAATGCAAAGTTCAGAAGATGGGCCCATTTAAAGCTATAATCTGCTCCTTCAGCTGCTGCACAAATTACTTTTAAGCAATTCATTTTGGCGGCTCAGAACATCATGTAATGAACCTAACACTAAATTGAAAGAAAGAAAGTTTAATTAAAATACTGCATGGAAAATGTCTTGAGACGAGCTCTTCCAGGGGCAGATTGAAAGTGATGGCACAGACATTCAGCTTCCGTTGGAAGAAATGTTAAAGTAGGCAGAAAATCTCATTTACGATGAGTTTCAAACCGAGCAGGCAGAACCTGTGCTGCGGACTGGCCTGGCCAGTCAGGCTTTTCCTGGGTTAACATCCGTTTTGGCTCTGCTCCGTGAGGGGTTTGTGCCCCTGGGCGAGGAGTGCCGGAGCCGCGGTGGGCATCGTCACCGAGCCCTGCACCCCGAGCGGCAGCGGGGAGGGCAGGGCGGTGGTGGCTGCCTCCCACCATCCTGGGGAGGGGACCATGGGCTGGAGGAGGAGCGAAGGACCTGCAGCTGCTGGGACCCGAGTGGGGCAGACGCAGAAGAAATGCTCTTGGCAGAGCACTGTGGTGGACAATGTCAAAGGGAAATGTCCCCTTGGCGTGGACATGGGGTGGTCCCGATGGAGAAGGTGCATCCTGTGCTTGGAGCAGCGTCACCGGGCACCGCTGGGCTGCAGCTGCTTGAGCCCAGCATGAAATAAATCCTTTTGTGATGCCTTCCTGCTTGATACAGCCCCAGATGTTGGATTAAGCCATCTTTAGCTGATTAAATTCAAATCTATGCAACAAATGCCAGGCGCTGTCTGTCCGTAGCTTGTATGTTTGCTTTCCCCTAAGTATAGCACTGGGATATGAAGCACATTCTTTGGAATATCGGGGCTCTCTGCAGGCTGTGGTTCCCCTTCGCTATCTTTACAGGTGGGTTGTGGCAGGGACAGCCCCGCTGCTCCCAGCGGAGGGTCTTCATCTCCCGTGGGCTGTGTTCCCTGTTTGCCTGCTCCCGTTCCCCCTCGGTGAAACTATCCCCCCTGCGTCTCACTACCCCGGGCAGCCCAGGAGATGGGTCATCTTTGGGGGTCTATGAAAACCCTGCAACGGGGCCACCTTCTTTACACTCTGTTTGCCCTCTTGCAATAGTCACTCCTTTTCCCGTTCTGGGGATAGCTCTGTCATTGTTCCAGGATTCTCCGTGGAACAAGTCTCCATCAGCGGAGCTTGTGGCCGAGCGCTCAGTGTCAGGGTCCTGTTGAACCTCCTCCTGCAGGAGGAAGCCTCTGTGTCGGTCGCTGTGTGTTGTACTGCTGGGGGGGGTTCAGCCAGGGGGGCTTGTTCCTGGGCACCAACCTGGAGTGACGAGATGAGAATGACATCAGTGCAAGATGACAGCAGTTCTTGGTCATAAGCTGAAAACAGCTGCTATACATGAGAGGAAAGCTTGCTGCTTCCAGATTTTACTCACTTAGCTGACATTTGGGTACTTCTAATTCAAATTTTAAAAAAAATCAATAGTTTTTGCTGATAAGCTAACAGATGGCTTCAGCAGGATGACCAGAAAGACAGAATGCATGGCACACGGAGCGCTTTGGCAAAACATCCATCCTGGGGGCTGCACACCGACCCTTTTCTGTAGTCGTAATTTAACTGATATTAACATATTAGTGTTTCCTGGGTCCACAAGGCAGCGTGTTGGGGGTACCCGTTTGTGCTGCCCATCAGTGGGCTGCTGGGGTGGGCAGCACCGCACTGGTCCTGCCAGAAAAGAGCCTTTGTGTTCCTGCTGGGGAGGAGGACGTGGCAAACACAAAGAGCTGGGTATTGTCAGTGTCTGCGAGTCCCTGTTCCTCTGTCAGCTGTTCAGGTTTCAGCAGCCGGTGATGTCACTTGGAAACTACAGGTTTTTGGAAACCAGACCGCTTTCTGGGTCGCTTATTCTTTATGCCCGTGAATGAGGAGTGCCCAGACAGTCTTGTGGCAGACCTGGGAGAGAGCCCAAAGTGTGTAGAAATCCTTGGGGATTTAAAAGGTGTTAGTGTGGAAAGGGTGGAGGACTCGATCGATGATGCTTTTTACAATGTCTGATTTATTTTAGGAGTGTATTTTTGCAGGAGGACTTGGGTTTTCTATTCTGATTCCTGAGCCCAAATCAGCCATATTGAGGAGGTTTTGTGTCTTTTGCCTCTCAGCCTCTTGGCAAGAGGATGGCAGCGAGAATCCTGCAGCGAGCCAAGGCGTGGGGTTCAGTCGGAGGAGTCTGGGGATGCTGCTGGCAGTGTCAGCCGCTCGGCAGCCGGCGCCGTGTCTGGGTGGGCACCGGGGGTGCGGACAGGCTGTGGTCGGACTGTGGCACTGCTCCTCCCGTCCCCTGTAACGGCAGAAACCTCAGCGTGTAATGGACGGCCAGTGGAGAGAAGAAGAGTAAAACAAGAAGAAAGCAGATACAGGAAATGATGGACTTTATTAATTGCACAATTCATCATAGGTTTGATTTGCTTTGAAACTACCGCACTCCATAGAGCGTGTTTGCCATTGTCTTCAGCATCCTTACAGCGTCTCTGTCCGGCCACAGCCAGGACTATTGAGGTGGCATCTTTAAATCCTTTCTGTCACATGTAGAGTTGTGGGCACCTTTGCTTTCCACATGCGGCCATGCCGCCTCCTCCCCTGCTGCCAGGTGTTCACATGGTGTCTCTGAGGACCACGGTGGTGCCCGGTGCTGGGTGGCAGCCCCAGGGATGGCTCCTGTGGTGCCTGGGGGCCAGGAGGGACGGTGGCCACTGGCCTGGGACATGGCCCGTCCTGCTGCCCGGCTGGGGTCCCTTGAGGGGCGAGAGCCAGTCCCTGTGGCCAAGGCTGTGCCACCCTGACCAGGGAGCACCTGTGTGGCTGGTGATGGGTGGCCCAGGTCTTCTGAAAAGCCTGCGGCACCGGAAAGCAGCTGATAATTTTCTCTTAAAGTGAGAAGGACTGATTGCGCTGGTAGAGAGATTCTCTGGGTCTGACGCTAATTGTCTTGATTAACATGGTGTTCTGCCATCACAGGTGTGATGTATAACAGCTCTATGAGGTTTTCACAGCCTGACCAATTAAAAATTGTCATTAATCCAAGAGCTAATGAGTTGCACATCTTAATGCTGGAAGAGGAGTCTTGAGTTGTATGTGCAAGTCCATGGCCAGCGAGAGGGAGTCATAGACTCACAGCATGGTTCGGGTGGGAAGGGTCCTTAAAGCCCCCCCAGTGCCACCCCCTGCCCTGTGCAGGGACATCTCCCCTCCAACCTGTCCTTGAACCCCTCTGGGTTCTCTTGGGAGCATCGTCTGCTGCCGCCTGACAGAAGGTGCAGTGTGACCCCGGGTGCAGGGCAGTGGCCACGCTGCGTGGCCGGAGCCTGATGTCTTCTGGTCTCACATCCTTGGGGAGGATGAGAACAAGCATGTTCCTGCCCTGTGCTGGGAGAGGTCCCTGAGCTCCCTTGAGGTGAGGGCTCCTGCCCTTTGCTTCGCCCCGCGCGCCTGTTACCATCGGCTGCGTCGGGGTGAAAAAGAAGTGTTTCTGTTGGGTGTAAAGTTATAGTTCTGTCTGAAAGCTGCTGTTGGCTTTCTTTTCTATTGTATTGTTCTGTGTCTGTTAACTCACCGACCCATGGCATGGGACATGGTGTGGGTTCTGCTGACGGTGTTCAGCTCCGGGGGAGCGCTCGGTCCCTGCTGCCTCGTGTTGGGGACAGAGAGCTGCCACCCAGGCTGGGAGAGCCACTGCTCTCCTGTGCCTTCTCCGACAGCTCCACGACGCTGTTCCCTCCTGAGCCCCCATCTCCAGCGCTCACAGGGAATTAAACCCCGTGCGGAGGGTGGGAGAGAGGTGGATCCATCGGGGCGCTCTGGAAGAGCCGGGGACGCGCTGGGGGAGCCGCGTTGAAGAAGGATCCCGGGTTCCACTGTCTGGGTCGGTGGTGCTAAAGTATTCTCTGCTGTAACGAGGGCAGAGAAATTTTGACTGTGCCAGTATTTTTAGCACTTGAATCTAGGAGAGTTATTCCATTCTGGGGAGGAGCAGCAGCTGCTGCTGGCTCGGCGGCGTCCCGAGGAGCAGCCGTACCCGGGCGGCAGAGCCCCTGCCTCCAGCGCGCCCCGAGGCTCACGCCGTGACTCCAGCCCGACGCCTGCGGGGACCGGGGCTCGCCATGGGCACAGGAGCAGCTTGGGTCTGCCCTGGGGCTCCGAGGGGCTCTGCCGTGGGGGTTTTCTATAAAGCCTGGCCTTGGGCCCTCTCCTCCGCCACAGCCCCGGTCTGTCTGTGGTGCCAATCTGTGCCGTGCTGATCCGAGCCGTGCTGATCCGTGCTGTGCTGATCCGAGCCATGCTTCACGCTGTCAGCAAGCAATGGTGTTTTGGGGCATTTTGCTGATGATACCAGCTCCTTACTGGGCTTAATGCAGTGGAATTGATTTCTGTTTGCCAGGCTATCATTCACCCCAGCAGGGAAAAATCAATGCAGATCAATCACATGTGATTTTGCATGCCGTTAGATCCCGGTTTAACCTCCGCTGGCCTCTCCCCCGCCACTGCTGGGGACCACCCAGTTTCAGGGAGGACTGATGGCTGGGCTCAACCCTGCCTGACCCTGTGGACCACACTTTGGTGGGAGTTGAGTGGTGCTTCCATCTCCCCTCCAGCCCCATAGCGCCGGGCTTTCCCCTGCAGCCCATCTTTTGTGTATCTGAAACCTCCTCCTCTGGTTCCCAGGGGGGCAGAAAGCTGCAGTCGGGTCTGGGGGTGAGGTTTCTGCTGGTCTGGAGACCAGGAGCTCTGGTTCTGCCACGGGCTGGGTCATGCTCCTGCTGCCGGCGCCGCTCTCGGAGCTGCTGGGATGCTTGATGGGAAGTGTCCCCAGGGTGCCGTGGCTGTCCCCAGAAGAGGTGGAACCTGCAGAGCTTCGAGGCCCCTGAAGTGGCCGGAGGGCTCCTCAGGTGCCTCCCTGCCGGGGGGGTGCCCGCTGCCTGCTGTGCATCAGGAGGGGTTGGCCCCAAAAGAATTTATTCTCCATTTGTCGGCCAGTCGGCACCCATGGCAGATGGGGCGGTTGGCCTCTTTGCGTTTGGGACTGGTGGGTGGTTTGGGTTTGCATTGGTTTTTAACTTTGTAAATCTGAACTTAGAAACGTGAGAGCAGGTCATGGTTCCATTTGAGATGGCTTGCTGTGCTCAAGCGTTGGTATTTTCACAGCTCTCCGTCAAAACTCTGCGAGTCTGCATTTAGAGCTCCGACATGCAGTGTGAATTCCTCATTGCTGACACCATGTGCGTTTCAGAGTTATTAAAAAACCCTGCTCTCTCTTTTTTTCATTTTAAGGGAGGCAGACAGGGAAACCAAAGGGATCTCTTTTAAACAGGGAAATGTGAAGAGTCTCAGTTTCCTGCGCGAGGTGGGACCCACTGGCTGTCGCTGAGCTGGGAGCCTCCTCGGGAGGCTGAGGCTTGTGCTGCATTATTCAGTGGGAGCTCCAAGGTCCTCCTCGAAACCCCTTTTTGAGCTCGGGGTCCACCTCCTGGCACGGAGGGGTGGGATGCAGAGACTGTGCTTTGCCCACCCCGAGACCCTGCAGAGGGTCTGTCGGGGGCTCGTGGTCCAGCTCTCCCCTTGCCAGACACGGCTCTGCCTTTCATTTCCCTCCCTGAGTCCTTTAATTTTTCATGACCTCCCCGTGCTTTCTTCATCCCCCTGAATGGTTTCAGATGTAGATGTTCTCCCGTTAACTGGACCCGTCAGCATCCCATTTGCTTCCTCCATCTCTGTCAGGGGGGGGATGCTGTGCAACCCCCTCCCCACCCTGGTACTGGTTGGGGGGCTGATGGGGGGAGGGGTGTTTGTGCTGAGTTATTATCCCACTATTATCAGCACTAAACTGGATTTGACATCTCATAGGCTGGGATTTGAATGATCTAAATCCTTCTCCATTTGGCAGCCTGGTTTGCTGTTATTTATGGTGCTCCCCAATTTATTGTCATCTGCAGAGTCGGAGGCTTTGTGTGCGGTGCCGCCAGCCCCGTGATTTATACAAATAATGAGGAGCTGGGGGCACGGGGAGCGGAGCGGCCGTCGGGGGGGTCCCGGCAGTGCCGAGGGGCAGGAGCACGGCAGCCGGCAGCGAGGGGGCCAGGGGCTGCCGGGGAAAGGCAGAGCTCCCCCCGAGAGGAATCAGGGGAGGCATTGTCCCGATGGTGTCATCTGCACAACGCCTGCCTGGGGGTGCTGGGTGACGGGCTCCCCCCGACAGCGACCTGTCCCGCTGGGAGAGCAGCCGGAGGGGCTGGAATCCGTGTCGGGGATGAGCCCTGGTTCTGGGCTCAATGCGGGCAGATTGCCCCCCGCCACAGAAAACCTGCGGGTAAATAAAAAAGTAGAGATAAATGAGAGCAAAACCCTGCACGGTGGAAAGGGGCTGGGTCACCAGGGCTGGGTTAGAGGCAAATCCCTTCTGCGTCACCCCAAGTGTCCCAGGGGGATGGACCGCGGCTGTCACCCCTTCCAAGGAGCGGGGAGGCAGGGGTTGGTTCCTTGGAAATAAAGCTGGTTACGATTTGACCGTTTTGTTGTAATTTTGTCAACATTTTGGTAGGAACAAGGACAATCCTAAAAGTCACTGAAAATTTTGCAGATTTATTTTCTGCCTTTTTTTTTTTTCTCCCAGTTACTGCCACGTGATGCTCTTCTAGATCCTCCAGGGGTGTAAATGGACCCATCCCCTTGACTTCAGCAGGGCTCCCCCACGGGTGTCTGTCCTACAAAGCGCAAGGCCACCAACCTGTCACTTCTTGGGGGGAGTGATACTCCAGGGTGGTTTTATGCATGAGTAACAGTGACTGAGCACCGGCACCTGGACAACGTGTCAGCTCCCCCATCCCGGTGCTGGGGGGATGAGACATTTAGAGGAACAGACAAGCTTCGGGGTGAAACTGTACAGAGCAGCATGGGGATGTCACTTCTGGGTCTTGTTGGGTTGGAAATTGCTAATTTTGCAGCTGTAGGAGTGACTCGTTTGTGGACCCCAGACATAAAGTTTTCTGTTTGTGATCTTCCCTCTGAAGCTGATTTATGGTAGCGGTGCTTATGGTAATGCTCTTCCTGCC
>JAOQGH010000051.1:39794103-39810880 GCA_025769975.1 Gallinago jamesoni
TCTGGGAGGGGATGGGGTACCGAGGCCCCCGCATGGGTGGGGAGGAGCAGAGGGGGGGCAGTGTGTGCAGCTCCCGCCCCAGGTCAGGCTGTTCCGGGGATGCTCAGCATGTTCCAGGGATGCAGGTCTCAGCACCTACTGCAGCTTCCCTGGTTTTGTCTTTCTTTTCAATAAGGGGTTCGTTTCCTGTTCCTGGTGGAGAGCACGCCTTCCCTCCACTCTGGGAGAGGGGGAGGGGGTGTTTGTATTATAAATTTCCTATTTTTCTGATAAAACTGTATTGCTACGGCGGAAATCAAATCCCATCTTCGATATTTTTAGCATGAAAGCGTGAAGGAGCAGGGATGCTGAGGGAAGGGAGGACGGGTGGGTGCTGGTGGAGGGGAGGGTCTCCATGGAAACTGTTTTCTTTAAATTCCCGCATTGGGGCACTGAGCGTGTAGGAGGTGATGGAGGAAATGAAAAAGCAAAAAAAGAGAGAAGCTTTTTTCCTTTCTGTTGTCACAAAACTGCTGTAGGAACCTTAGGAGAACCAGGCATAAATTATTGATCATTTCATGCGAATACATGGGAATTTTAATTAATAATCACCCTGTGGTGTCTCTCGAGTGTGGTGGGTGGGGGTGAGCAGGCAGCAGCCTGTGACCCACCAGCCTGTGCTGGGGGGGACCTGAGTTTGTCAAGAGACACCTTTGGGAAGGATCTGGTGCTGCCGCGGGCTCCTGGGCCGTGATACCCCCCTTCACCCCATGGGGTGCTTTCCCGCCTGACGCCCGGCTTTGTTGGTACCCAGAGATGTTGGGGAGAAGAGCCAGAGCCCAGCCCACGGGTGCCGGGGGGTGACGCTCCTGCCCACGGTGTGGGTTTGGGTTGGGTTGAATGCTTCTGCTCATGAGAGGTGTTTTTTAATTGATATTTTTTCTTAAGGTAAACCCTATCGTTACCCTTGTCTGAGATCCTGACGGCGGCACGAGCAAACAGTCGATGTGGGAGGTTCTGTGGTCCTGCACCCCCTTCCCGCAGAACAAGCATCACCAGATTGGTGTGCCGAGCCTGGGGCAGTGCCAAGCCTGGGGCAGTGCCGAGCCTGGGGCAGTGCCACGGGTGGCTGCAGGCAGTGGGGTGCGGCGCAGTGGTGTGTGCCGGTGAGCAGTGGTGTGTGCTGGTGAGTCATTGTGTGCCAGTGAGCCACGATGTGCTGGTGAGCAGCCGTGCGCACTGGTGAGTACCGGTGTGTGCCGGTGGGTGCCCCTCACCGTCTGTGCGGGCACTGCCTGCTGCGGTGGCTGTTGTCACTGCCTGGAGCCTCTCGCCCGGCTCGGATGCCGTCCTGGGGCAGAAGGAGGGTGTTTGGGGGCAGCTCACAGCCGTGGAAGGGCCCTGAGATGCCTCCTCTGGGAGATCCATGGTGCGGGGTGTTTGGTGGGTGCTGCCTGGGCTGACGTCCTGGAGGATGGAGAGGGTCAGAAGCGTTCCCAGCAGCTGTGAAAGTCTGTGCCAGTCTCTGGGTCTGGGTCGATGGCCTTTACTTCCTTCCCTCTTCCCATCTGCTCGGTAACTTCCTGGTTTGTGTCTGAGAGGGGTGGAAATCACAGGCGGGAGAAGGGACCGTGCGGATTATGTGTCCCAGGTGCTTTCTGTGCTGGCAGGTGGCAGAGCTGGTAACTGAGAGGGATCAGGGGAAGCTCGGAGGCTCCGGGGGTGCCGGTGCCCGTGGTGCCGGTGGTGCCGGTGCCCTGGGGCGCAGCTGGTGTTTGCAGCTGCGGCCGCACCGGGCTCTGCCCCTTCCCGGGGCTGCGGAGGCTGCAGCCGGGGCCGTGAGCGCTGCGGGGTCAGGAACGCCAGGAGGAGCGGTGCGGATCCCCTCAGTGTCCCGCCAGGAGCCAGCGGCTGTTTTCGGGGATGAGTGCTCTTCATCCACAACCAGCCTTGTGCCCGGCACCGGGGCACCAGGGCGGCGTGTGTCCCTCCCGGCACCGAGCCACGCTCCGGGCAGTGGGCGAGCACCAGTTGGGTAGTAATTACCGTGGAATTAACCTCTGACATTCTTCTAAAAATAGGCCCAATAAATCCAGTCATTAGCGGCTCTCCCGCTCGCTTTGCCCCAAGGGTGAACACTGCAGATTAAAGCCTTGACAAGTCGCCGGTCCCTGCGCCTTTCCGCGCTTCTCCCCGTGGCTGCAGCCGAGCACCGGTCCCTGCGCGGGGGCTCTGCCCTCCGTGGTGGCATTTCGGTTGGTGGGAGGGGGAGCGGTGCAAGGATGGTGGCTTTTGGGGTGACAGAGGGCCAAAAGGCGTGACTTGGATTTACTGTGATAACGATGGGAGATTCATCACCGGGCAAAGGGAATTTTGTCAGAGTTGGTGTGGTCTCGGGAGGGTTTGGGTGGAGAACATGAAGGTGTCTTCACCCACCTGCTCCCTCCCCTCCCACAGGAATGCCAAATCCATCACATCGCCCAAAGTCTGGGGGTGGCTCCCCAGGGTGTGGGGACATGCCGTGCCATGCCATGCCATGCCATGCCATGCTGTCCCACACCGTGCTGTGCTGTGCCACGCTGCCCAGCCTGGTGCCCCTGCTGCCGGCAGCAGTCCCCTTGGGCACAGGCACAGCCCGGAGATGGAAATACCCCTGAATTCGGCCATCGGGGCGCAGGGCATGGGCAGGGGGCAGGAATGCTGAGCAGGTCTTGGTTCCTGGCAGCAAAGTTCCAAAATGCTGTAGCCTTTATTGTTATAGACAATAGAAAATCGGAGATTTATGGAGGTGGCACAGGGGACGAAGCGCTGACAAGGCGTGTGGCTGTACCGGGAGTGGTGCTTTCTAGATGCCTGTGAAAGCCAATCTGCCATTACTTAAATTGTCTTTGTCTTCTCCTTTCCAGCTGACATCATCTCTACAGTAGAATTCAACCACACTGGAGAATTACTAGCAACAGGGGACAAGGGGGGCCGTGTTGTAATATTTCAGCGTGAGCAGGAGGTAAGTGTCAGTGAATGCAAAATGCCCATTTTATCCTTTTAAGAGAAGCTTCCTGCTGTTCCCTAATCCCTATGTGTCACTCCTAACCTCAGGTCCCCCCTGGCAGACTCCACACTGAAAAGTCACTGTTAACATGAGCAGGGCCAGATTTCACCTTGTAAAACACCCTCAAACCGTGCTGCATTTCCTGCATCCTTCTCAGCTGTCTCCCCGTGGGTGTGTTTGCTGACGGAGGGGATGAGTCAGGGCTGGCCATGAAAAATGTCATGCTCTGATGATGGTTTTAAATTTTTCTCAAAATTACAGCCTCAAAATTATTTCTGTATAAGCTGGAGAGAACCGATCGGTTAAAGGTTACACTCATAGACACTTCATCAGCCTTCCCAGCAGTGTTTCATTTCTCATTTCTCTCTCGTTCTGTTATTCTACTGCTTTTCTTGAACTTTAAGCTTCCTGACGTCACACCGGGTGTATTCCGTTCGGCTTCCCCTGCGGAGCAGGGCTGTGCTCCAGGGGACAGGGGGCTTCACTGGCCCAGAGGCATCGTTTGCGTGCGAGAAGCTCATCTCCACCACAGTTCTCATTTAATTACCTCGGCCCCATTCAGAGCCTGGCGCTGGGTTCACCACGCGGGGTTTGCTGATCCACGGTACCGCAGGAGCCCGAGCCGTGCCACGCTCACCGTCGCTTCACGCGTGGAGAACCCGCGCCAGCAGAAGGTGCTCTCTGGCCCTGGGTGCCTCCAGCTCCTCTGTTCCCCCCTGCAGAGCAAACACCAGCCCCATCGCCGGGGAGAGTACAATGTCTACAGCACCTTCCAGAGCCACGAGCCGGAGTTCGATTACCTGAAGAGTCTGGAGATAGAGGAGAAGATCAATAAGATACGATGGCTCCCGCAGCAGAACGCCGCCTATTTCCTGCTCTCCACCAACGGTAGGTGGCTGCAGGCAGGCGCTGGCGCTGCCGTCCCACCGCCCCCGGCCCTGCTCGGTGGTGTTGCTTTGGGGAAAAATGTATGTTAAAAAAATGTGGACTCCCTCCTCCCTTGAGGGTGACACGGGTGTCACAGGGGAGCGGGAGCCTGGCCAGAACCCTCTGGCAGGTCTCGGTTCCTGTGCAGCTGGTTTTGTCCTTATTCACGGCATCCTTTCCCTGTGAGGGAGGGGTCCTGTGCCCCTGCTGACACCTCATAGTTCTGGGATCTTGGGAACTCATTTTGGGTTTTTTTTAACTCTTTTTTTTTTTTTGAGAAAAACTGCAGCTGATTTGTTTCAATTTGCAGCTGCGTTCAGCTCAGCAGTTCCATGTTATGTTCAGATAAATATCAGGAGGATCCAGGAATATTACTTGGGATGAATGGGACCTTAAGATGGATGTGACTTAATTACTTCAGGGGAAAAGGGGGGGTCTAATTATCTTCCATAACCAACTTACTTTGTATTATAGAATTGACTCTATTGATCATTGTAATAAAATTCAAAGACTTACTAAACTCATTTGGGGGGAGAATCATTGAAATGCAATGAAGATTAATTATAGAGCATAATGTTCTGTTAATTGAGTTTTTAAATAGTTTTTTGATTAACAGGGGTATTATCTTTCCATTTGGGATGGTGCTTCATGTGCTAGCAGGTTATCAAAATTATTCTTTTAGAAATACTCCCGTGTTATGCTGTTTCTTTTTGTTCTCACTGTTAAACTAACATTATATATAGACAACCCCTGAAGTAAAGTGGGTTAATAAAAACAAAATTAATGGCACTCTGTTGGAATTGCCGTGTAAAGGAGAAAATGAAGATGGATGATATGGTTGTGTATGAAACCTGGTGGAAGTGATGATAAACTACGGATAGAGTCTCTGCCAGGAGTGAGGAAACAAAACACCATTATTCAGGGCAAACCCACATGTTTCGGGGGCTTGGGGCAGGGGGCGGGTGGGAGCCCCGAGGGGACAGGAGCCACGGGGGCAGCTTGGAGCTGCCTTCGTTCCGTGGGAACTGCTGGGCTCTGCGCGGTGTCTGGAGGGGAGGCTCGGGGTGACTTTGGAGCGAGTTCCAGGCACCGTTTCACCTCCTTGGGGAGCTCCTGGGGAGGTTCCCTCCACCCCAGCTTCCCTCCTTCCCAGCTACGGGAACCTCTGCTGCCCAGTGCCCTGCTCCACGTGTCCCACGCTGGGGGGTCCCACGCTTTTCTGGTGGGGGTCAGCGGGGACAGCTGGGGGGTCAAAGAGGAGAAAAAACAGTAGAATTGGAAGAGCTGCTGCATCCTCAGTGTTTAACACCTACCCAATTACTAGAAGCTAAACTAATTTGGAAATTAGGATTGAGAAGTGCTCTAGGTAGACCCGCTCCGGCGGGGGGGTTGGAGTAGATGATCTCCAGAGGCCCCTTCCAACCCCATACGATTCTATGATTCCTTGAAAAGTGACTGTTTCCCCCTGGATAACTGCCCTTGGTAACTCGGCCCCATCACTCGATATATCGAACATCTGCATCCAAGGCATGAGCTGAGGCTGTGAGCCCTGGGAAGGCACTTCCCTATTACTTCCCCATTAACCCAGTGGTTCTGTTCTGTTGTTCAAGCACCTCTCTTCCATCTGGGATAAACGTGCCGGCAGTTGTCCGGCAGGAACAGGAACCCCCGGGCTCTGGGGACAATGTGCAGTGGTGATGGGTACATCTCCTGTACCCACTTCCAGCAAGGTGCAGGGGGCAGACAGCAGATAATTCCCTGTTAAACAGGACGTGTCCATCGGCGTGGCCTTGGCGTGTCCGTCGGTGGGGCCTCGGCACGTCGGTCGGGCCGGGGGGAGCTGCCAGCTGTAACGCCCTCCTCTCCTGCCCCCAGATAAGACGGTGAAGCTATGGAAGGTCAGCGAGCGGGACAAGCGGCCGGAGGGATACAACCTCAAGGATGAGGACGGCCGTCTCCGGGACCCCTCCATGATCACCATGCTGCGGGTGAGTGCGGGGAGACCCGGGTTCTCGAGGGCCTTTCTCTCCAGTCTCTGGGTGAAAATCGCCGCCGGTGTCCCCTGCGTGCCACAGTGCCGGTGATGCTGGTGAGACATGGTGGGTCGGTGCCGGGGTCAGGGGGGCTCCTTGTTTCGGAGGCCGGTGCTTTGGCTGATGTGGGCGCGGAGCGGAGGAGGGAGCTGCTGCCGGAGCGGTGCCCGGGCTGCGCGGGCTCGGGGCCGTCGTGCTGTGAAGTGCCACCTTCCGTCTCCTGTCAGTGCCTGGTGCTGAGCTGTGCTGCCCTGCACACACCGTCCCACCCGGGGGCTCTCCCTTCACAGCACGCTCGCAAGCGCGACTTCTGCTTTGGGGGCGTAAATACTTCTCTGCGCGAGTTTTCCTCCCAGCTCAAGGAGACTAAAACCAGCCTCCCGAAGCGAATGAGAACTCCTAAGGCCATGTTTTCTGTTGCCTCCGAGGGGGATGGATGCACAGACCCCATTAAAGCAGCCGCCCCTGGGCGTTTGTGGTGAGGGAGGGCTGCTGGGCATCGCTCTGCGCCCAGCCCTGCTGCCCTGGGGGTCTCCTTATGATCTTTAATTTGCATATAAAGAGCCAACTCCAGCCTGAGGCCATGCATGCCCTGTTAATTCAATCAGAGCTCACCCTGCACCCTGAGGAGCTCTGGCAGCGGGTACAGGCAGTGGGTAAAGAGAGTACAGGCAGTGGGTACAGGGCACAGGCAGCACTGGGGACCCCACGGTCGTGGGCTCCAGCAGGGAGCGGGTGCCCCTCAGCTCCCCTCGGCTGGGTACCAGGGCAGAAAGAGACAGTAACTCCTGTAACCCATAGGCTGGGAAATGCCAGGTATGCAGAAATTTTGTCATGACATTAGTCAGACCACACCAGCTTGTAATTTATTAACATCCTGTCAGAATTTGCATTTTGAGTACTTGGGGGGTTTATATTTATATATATAAGTTGTTCCTGTGACTGCCCCTGGCTCACTTTTACAGTTTCCAGTTCCATTGCGGAGAAGGCACTGAGAGCCCCAGACAGGTAGTTAATTCTCATCTCCGCACTGAGTTCTCCTGCTGGCTGGCAGGCATTTTTCTTCAGAGTAAGAAAGCATTTTATTTCATGTACATACGTATCTGCTGTCATGTTTCAGGCAATGTTTCCAGCCCGTTCCCTAGACAGGTACCGTTGAGGCGTTGGTGGGGGATCGGGATCCGGAGCTGGGGTTACCATCCCTCTGTGGAGCCTGGGGGGCAGGTTTGGAGAGAGGGCAGTGTGAAGGGCTGTGACTGGGTCAGCGCCTCCTCCTCTGGCCCTCCAAACGCCCTGGAAGAACCCTGGGCTTGCTGAGGAGCCGAGGTGATCTCTGCCCCAGGCACTTTGTGGTGTTGGTAAGTAAGGAAGCACCCCACAAACCAGCTGGGGTGCTCCTATCCAGCCCAGGGACCGGTCCTCTGGGCAGCGGGGTTGTGTCTCACCCTGGCTGTTGGCGACTCAGGAGACGGCTGTGGTACAGAGGGTGGTTTTCTGTGGTCTCCACTGGACACTCCATGGGCGAGGGACGACCCTCCCGGACCAAGAGCACGTGGGTGTGATGAGCAAGTGCATCGCTGTGCCCAGCTGGTGTTTGTAGCTGCCAGAAAGTGTGTTCTGATTAAGAGCTACCACTTCCCTCTCCCAGTTCCAGCAAAATCCTTCGTAAATTCTGTTTTGTATCTTCCATTTTGCCAAAGCACTCAGATTTTTTGGCTCCTGGGGATGCTGTGCTGGGTTCCTGCTGCATCCAGTGCAGCCCTGGGCAGCCCCAGCATGGGGCTGTGTGATGGGAAAGGGACGGGGATGCTTCAGAGGAGCTGCCGTGCTGCTGCCCCTCTGCCCCAGCAGAGACATCTCTCTGTCTTTTCCTTGTGTGCATTCTCCAAAACGTTATCATTTCAATGACAAAGTAATATGAAACATTTGGCTTTTTTTGGCTATAAAATGCACATGGCAGAACTAATCAATTTCAAACGATTGCCATCAAACCATTTCCACAGAAATTAAAAAAAAAAAACAGGTTTTCTCACTTTCATGAGCGGCTCACATTGCTCTGCAGCAGCTCAAAGTGTAGCCTTTGCGTGCTCGGCTGCTCTGGGGGAGCCTGGCCCCTCTGCCCGGGCAGGGCCCTCTCCAGGGGCTCTGTGCTGGGCTGGGACGTGCTCGGCATCGCTGGGGTTTACTGGTTTGGAGGGGCTGGGTTGTTGTCACTCCTAAAGCAACACCCGGGATGAGGATGGAAGGGCTTGTCTGGGTCTGGCGGGGAGGCACGGCCAGGGGCTCAGGCACCGGGGTCCCTGTGCATGGGATGGTGGTTCCCCTGGGACGGGCAGTGCAGCCCCTCGCACCATGGCCCAGGGAGCAGGGGGGTCCGGTGGGACGCGGCGGTGGCCACAACCGGTCTGTGGTGTGGGGACGACCTGCGGGGACTGGAAGAGAAATGAAGGAGCCCCTTTGCCTGCTGCTTTTCTTGTCTATTTTTTATTTCCTAGATCATGAGTTGAATTCTGTATTTTCTGTTGAAAACTCATTATTCATCCTTTTAATATTTGTAAACTCGCCTTGAATTGCTGGTGGCCAGAATTGACCTTTCGGATATTTTTTTCATCTCTTTTTCCATAGCAATTACACTGCTGGTGTCGGGGTCTTGACGTCCTGTAAAACCAGTGAGCAGGCAGAGGTATTGGCTGGGTTTGGATTCCTTTGGCTTTGTGTTTGGTAATGGGGCTGTGCCTCTGCACGCTTCTGCCTGGAAAAGCAGGAATATTGTAAAGTGCTTCGTGGGATTTTACTGACGCTGGCTCTTTTTCTGCAGGAGAAGGGAATTGAAAAATACCTTTTCAGACAATTGCATCTTCAAGGGGAATGCAATTCTAATGAGATTGGCATGAAGCGTTCAGGGTTTTTAACTTCAAATAAGGAAGATTTTCTGTTTGTTCTTTGAGATTTCTGCAAACTTATTTCAGAGTTTAGGTACAGATGGCGAAAGTAATCTTGGAGCGTAAGAGCTGAACTAGGACAAATTCTCAGTTACAAACAAAAAAAAAATCCTATCATACTATAAAAACATACAAAGAACAGGAAATCTGGGATGGTTTGTGCTGCGTGTGGAACGACACTTGCAGTCAGTGCTCAGGCTTGCACTAAAAACCCTTCGTGAACTGGCCCCGTTTTTGGGGGGTATTTGTGTTGGTGGCCCGACCCGTTGGCCCACACGGGCTACCTTCAGGCCCTGAGCTGGCACCTGGGAGCCGATGGAGCGCAGCCAAAGGACCCTCCCATGGCTCATCCCCATTGCCGAGGGGACTCGCTGCCAAATGGCTCCTGTTGGCCTCTGCCCGGGATGACAGCCCCCTCCTGCCCTGCTGTGGGGCTGGGGGCTCCAGGAGCAGGGACCTTTTCTGCTCCCGCAGCACGTTGGGGTCTCGGCACGCAGCGGGGTACAGCGTGAGGCTGTTCTGTGGGGCACCCCCGGTGCCGGAGCCCTGCCGTGCGCCAGCAGCCTCCTCCATGTGCTGCCTGCACCATCCTCCCCATGGGCCGGGTCTCCGCGGTCCTCCCCTCCCCTTCACCCCCTGCCGGGACCCAGGCCCTTTTGGGGCAGCCAGTGCCTTTTGGAGCTGCAGATATGGAGGTGTATCTCCGTCTGGCAGCGAGTCCGTGGCTGCGTGGCACGGTATGAAGACAGTCTGGGCAGTGGTGTCAGTGCCACCGAGCAGGGGGGGGATGTCTGGGGAAAAGAGATGAGCCCAGGAGCTCTGTCAGCTCTGGTGGCCGGGACCGAGAGAGCAGGTTTATCCTCCCGCGGGGGGTACCTTCCACGCTGCGTGGGGACACTCCAGTAAGACAAAATCCTGAAGAGCATGAAATTGTCAGTCTGCCATGAAGGTAGTGTTTGATGCACATTGTGTCTGCAGAGTATTAACCTGTGGGCGGCGTTGGCCAGTTACAGAATGTGCCTGTTGTAGGTGGGCAGTAGAGACGGGGCAGCACTCTCCGGGGGGCTCGGCTGCTGCAGCAGGAGGGGAACCCCCTGCGTTCATCCCCGCACAGCCCCTCTGCTCCCCCCTTTGCCAGGAAGGGGGTTACATCTTCCTTCCCGCAAACCCGGGGCCGGGGTTAATCTGGGCTCTGGCTGCGACTAATCCCATGTGGCCAAATCCTCGCCGGGGCCACGCTGTCAGCCGTGGGGCCGTGCTGGTGGCACCGGGCTGTGCCTGGCCCCGCTGCCGCTTGGCTGGCACCAGAGAGGGGGTTGTGCTGCCGCGGGGCAGGCGTGAGGGAAGGTGCGGGTTCCGCGGGGCAGGCGTGAGGGAAGGTGCGGGTTCCGTGGTGCCGTTGGGTGCCAGCGCTGCCGAAGGCGCGGGGCGGCGGGAGCAGCTCTGCCGTCGGCGTTGCCCGTCCCACTGCACAGAGCTGGTGATTGCCTGGCTTTGGCTGAGCCTTGGTAACCTCCGACTGGGTGGGGACTGGGTAGACACCTAAATGGGTTATTTATTGGTTTTTTTCTTAACGTCTACTGCTCTGGGTCAGATTTGGGTCTCAGCCTAAGTCTGTTGTGGCTCTGTGTGCTGAGAGGGTTTCTGTGGAGGTGTCCGAGAGCAGAACATCCTTCTCCATTATCCAGAGATGGGTGCATGGTCCAGCGCTGCTGGGTCTGCAGTGGTCATGTCCCCCGGCCCCCCAGGGGTTGATGCAGGGGACGGCGCAGGGGACGGTGCAGGACCCGCAGGGGTGGTGCTGGGTGGCTGCAGCAGCTCCGTGGGCAGAGGCAGCGTCCCTGCTCCGTGTGTTGGCGCTGGGCTGTCCCTGCATGAGCCCCCCTGTCATTGTCACACCCGGCAGGGACTCTGGCCCCCAGCGTGTCCCGTGAGGATTCCCAGCAGCGCTTTCCCCCCACTTGTAGGCGATTGACCCCCGTCCTGCTGTGTGTGGGTTCCATGTCACCGGTCCCACGGGCAGCTCGGACACGGCCCCCGCTGGACTCGTGCGTGTGGCAGGTTATGTAGCCACAGCTCCCAGGAGATGAGGCTTTACCCTTTTCTCCTCTATTTGGGCTTGTGTTTTGAGAATGCTGCTTGCCCTACAGCACCTCTGGGCAGGGGATGAGGTTTCCCTGAGAAATCTCCTTATCTCTGCAGGCCATGGCCATCGGGGCCGTTGTGGCGCTGTAAATGAGGAGGAGAAACTCCGCCACAGGAAGCGTCTCCCTCGGGAGCGGGGGGCCCTTGGTGACAGTCGACATGACAGGCAATGAGAGGGGGGACGCTGACAGGAGCGGGGGCAGCGGGGGCTGACGTGGCATTACCTGCTCTCACAGAGGGGGCAGGGGGACATGCAGCAGGGACAGGGACAGGGCACACCGGCTCCCTCCACCCCCCAGCCACGGAGAAAATGAATTTTACCGCTGAAGGAAGGATTAGTGCTTCATTAACTCTGGAAAGGGGAAGCCTTCACCAGGCGAGGGGAGAGGAACGAGTGTCCCGTGCTCTGAATGATGGGGCCGGCTCTTTCACAGGGGGTGCTGCTAAAGGCAGGAAGAAAAATTAAGACGTATTTTGTTTTAGATGAAAAATGACTGGTATTCCCCCCTCCCCTTCCTTAAAACAGCAGCTAATTTAATTTATTAGTGGTTTATTTTATTTGACAGCCCTCCTATGTACTTGATGAGGTTTGTTACACTGAATTACCCTTTAATAAAGGGTGTGTGTGGCACCAGCGCCTGCCCTGCCGGGGGGCTCCATAGCTGGGGGGGTCTCTGCCGTGGAGGATCACCATGGCGGAGCTGGGGGCGGCCAGGAGGATGAGGGGGTTAGCCAGATGCTGGCTTGGGCTCTGTGCACTTGAAAAAAGAAAAAAAAAAAAGCCAAGTTTCAGTTGCTGCCACGTGTCCCGGTTGGTCAGGAGCGTTCTCCTCACTGACACAGCCCACCTGGGCTGGGGACAGCGTGGCTGCAGGGTCGCCCCCCAACACCACCCGGCCCTTTCCCTTGCTGTGCCTTGGGCAGGAGTGTAACGGGGGGTCTGTCCCGCTGGAACGGGCTGGGGGTCACGGGGCTGGGGACCAGCTTGGCCAGAGGCAGCCGGGCGCGGTGGGGATGGCGGGCTGAGGGAGGCAGAGGGCTCTCTGCCCGGCATTCCTGTGTCGGCGAGGGTGGCCATCAGGGCAGTGCTGGCCTCGGGCTGTCGGCATGGATTCATGTCGGCCTCCCTGGCGTTCCCAGTCGGATTTGGGGTGGGTTTCGGCACAAAAGACATTAAACCCAGGCTGGGCACTCCTGCACTGGGGGAAGCCGCTCCCCTTGGCCGTCTCAGGACGGGGTTTGCTTCCTTTCAGGGCTCTGCTGCCGGGGGACGAGCCCCCCAGGGGCACCCCCAGCACCTTCCCCGCTCCTCCTGCCACAGAACGTCAGCGCTCTCAGGCTTAAATACTCATCGGTGATACCCTTGAGCTAAAGCTGGCAGCACGTGGTGAGAAGGGGCAGGGACACTTGGTGGTTGCCATATTCCAGTGCAGGTTCTTGCCACCACAGCAGGTAAAGAACCCTGCCTTAGCAAAATACTCGGGGACGCCCAGGCGTGTTCCTTGCGCGGGGCTTTACCTGGTGCCAGGACGAGTTCCAGCCATAACAAAACTCCCCACAATCTGGCTCTGAGGTAACAGGTGGAGAATTTTCTTGGCTGGAGAGTTTCTCTTGGCTGCCCCACGGGAATGGGGGCAGTGGCAATGGCTCGGCCCCGGTCGCCGCAGGGGCAGGGCTCTGGCCAGGCTGCGCCGTGACCCCGCGGAGCCGCACGGCATCACTGCGCTCACCGAGAGCCCCTGCCAAAGCCTCGGCCGCGCTTGTTTCTCACCCACCGAGTCCTGGTGTAGGCGGTGAACCCTTTCCCTGTGCGCGACCGTGGTGTTCCCGTCCCCCGTAACCCCGAGCGGCGCGGGAGCCTCCGTCCCCAGATGGCTGAGCAGAGCCCTTCAGCGGCAAGCGATGCATCATTGGCCGCGTCAGGCGGAATTAGCGGGCAGGCTCGTCACATTAGGCTCAGGCTCTGCGCTGGCAGTCCCTGCGCTCCCGTGTCACTCCAGCTGGCTGTCACACGCCTGTCCCCACCTCGGCAGCCACGGGAGAGCTCTTTGGGCAGCGCACAGATAATGTGCATGGTGATGAAGTGAGGGGGCAGCTCCGGCACAGGGGAGTGCAGCACCGACACCTTCCCCGGGTATTAGGGTGCCCTAAGAGCGTTATGTCTGAAGTTAATACTTACACCGCTCCTTGCATATGCTCTTCTTACTGCATCCCTCTGTCCCCCCGTGTTTACAGGACTTGTGCTTATTAACCCAAAGGCAATGGTGTGTATCTCTGGTTCTAGTCCCTCCATCTGTCCCTGCCCCGTGCGTTCCCTTTCCCTGTCTCTTCTCATCTCTTTCCTCCCTCACTTCACTGTGAAGCAAATGTAAAGAAGTTAAAATAAAAATCTGTGCTGACTGGCTCCCTCTAGAAATGCATTTCTGTTAGAAATGCTCCAGGAGTTTCAAATCCCAGTTAATGGTGACAAAACAAGGCAGAAGTGGTTTTTATTATTTTTTTTCAAAGAAGGAACGGTTGCTGCAGCAGAGATCTGAGCTGGGTTTACTGGGCTCTGGCTGCCCCACAGCAATCTGACTGTACTGGTGCCTCTTTCAACAGTAAAAGGCTTTTGTGTCTGCTTGTCCTTCTGTCCATACGTTTAGGAGGGCATGAGGTTTCTCTGGGTGCTGACACTCTGCTTCCTGTCCCGCAGGTACCCGTGCTCCGGCCCATGGACCTGATGGTGGAGGCCACTCCCCGGCGGGTGTTTGCCAACGCTCATACCTACCACATCAACTCCATCTCCGTCAACAGCGACTACGAGACCTACATGTCGGCAGACGACCTGAGGATAAACCTCTGGAACTTTGAGATCACAAATCAAAGTTTTAGTATCCTTTGGTGCGCGTGGCCCCGGGACGGTCCCAGGGCAGGGATAAGGGAAGGTGGCTGGGCTGGGGAGTGGGGTGTGAAAGCCCTGGGAGCCCAGAGACAGGCAGATGTTGGTGGGAGAACAAGGCGGCTGGATGGGGAGGCAGGTTCCTGGGGAAGGTGGGTGGCAGAGGGGAACCTGCAAGGTCCAGCTCCCTGGGAAGCAGTAGAGCCACGGCCATGTCTGCTCTGATGGGACCGAGCAGGTTCTACAGTGTCTCGGCTGGCCCCGTCCCTGCTCCCCCATCCCGGTTCCTCGGTGCAGGAGCTTCACCCTCTGGCAGGATCTCAGGAGCGTGAATTGTTGCTGTGCTCCCTGCAGCCGACTGTGGAACACCTGAAATCCTGTCCCCAGGTGATGTTACCAAGGCTTGTCCCTTCCATCTCTGCCTGGGCTGAGTCAGGACGCTGGCGGGACATGGGGCTGTCACCGGTGGGACACTGGGATGTCTCTGGCAGGCTCCTTTGGCCGTGGGACCAAGCCAGTCCCTCCGTGGTGCGGGGCTCAGCTGGCATCATCCCTGCTCCTGCCTCCCCGTCTGGGTTTTGCATTTTGCCTGCAGGGTGTGCATGGGGCGGGCGGGAGAGAGGGGGCTCTGCGGATGATGGAGAAGACAGATGCCTTGGGGAAGAGGGAAAGAGGAAATATTAATGGTGCAGTCTCCATTATACCCTGCAGCGGGTGACAGGCTGCCAGTCACCGTCCCACAAATGAGGTCGTGCCAGTCACCCTTGTAGCAGCCGCATCAGAAACGACAGCAACGGGGCACTAATCATTGGTGATATTTATACAGCGATTTCTACTGAGACATGCCTGGGGCACGTGGCAGGTTTCGGCAGCCGGGGAGGATTTCAGCAGCCACAGGCATGGGGCTGGTGGGGGCTCGACACGGGTGCCATTGAGCAGAGCTGCAATGTATGTTGCTTTTTGGGGAAGAAGGTGAGGAGTGCTGGTTTGGGTAAAACTTCAGGGAGTAGAGACTGGAAACCTCTGCTGAGCAAAGCATGGGGGTGTCATGGGAGGGTTGCTGAGGGTCAGGAGATTGCTACAGAGCCACGGGGAGTGCAGCATCGTGGGGACAGTGCGGTGCTGTACGGATGCTCGGTGCAGACTGTCAGAGTGCCCCACAGACACCAGTACCACCAGACTGGGGGCAGATGGGAGGGAGCCACTGCTGTCCTGCCAGGCCCCATGCGGGGTCCAGGTCTGGCTGGAAGCAGGACCCCGGTTCTGCTGCAGAGGTGGCACGGCCGGGCTGTGAGACCTCACAGGGGTGGGAACCACGGCAGCTTCTTCTGCAGAACACTCGCTGCTGTAAAACACCCCACGTGGGTGGGAAATTCATATCTTTGTCTGTCTTGTTTTTAATGAGGATCTTGCCAGGGTCCTACTTTGGTTCCCAGGGGGGTGAGAAAAGGTATTGCTTCTTTTTCCCTCTGCATGGTGTGTATATTGTCCCATGCTGGCTGCCTGGATTGCACTGCAGGATCTGAAGCTGCCTCCACAGGTGGCCACTGGCTCGGTGTCAGGCCAGGACAGACACTTGTCAGCTGTCCCCTGCGGCGCCAGGGGGCTGTGTGGGGCCACACAGGTCCTTGCTGGCACCGTCCCCCCACGGGGCCTGGGGACAGGGTCTGCAGCACAGCTTTGAACCCAGCATTTCACTGAGCCCAAGCACCCCTGGGGGGACTCCCGGTTGTCACAGGCTGGGGCGAAGCCCAGGAGCCGGGGACATCGTCAGGAGGGGCAGCGGGAGCAGCAGGGTCTGGGCCGAGCAGTGGGGGCTCCTTGACTCACCCTGCCAGACATCGTGGACATCAAACCGGCCAACATGGAGGAGCTGACGGAGGTGATCACGGCCGCCGAGTTCCACCCCCACCACTGCAACACCTTCGTCTACAGCAGCAGCAAAGGCACCATCCGGCTGTGTGACATGCGCACCTCCGCCCTCTGCGACCGCCACGCCAAGTGTGAGTACAGCCCGCGGCCCGGGCAGGGTGTCCTTTGGGTTAAAAGAGCCCCAAAAAGGGAGTGCAGAGACTGACTCGGGCTCAGGACTCCCTGTCCTGCCCCGTCCTCCCTGCGCTGTGCCCCTCGGCGTTCCCATGGCCAACTGCCCTCCATCCTGCCCGGCCCTGAGAGAGCCCCACAGCCTTTGGGGACCCTTTAGAGCCCCGGGGTGATGTCTGGGTCCAGGGGGCTGTGGGGGTGTCAGTGCACACTGGCCATGGGGATGTCGGTGCCGGCAGAGAGGGAGTGCTGCATTTCATCGGGCTGTTTGTCCAAGCAGCCTCCCGTCCTGTGTCGCTGCATCAAGGGTCAGGATGTGCAGAACAGCCACCTCAAAAACTGGGGTAAGCTGGGCAGGGGGGAGCTTGTCCTTGGTCCCCCCCCAGCCAAGCCTTGTTCCTGCTCAGCCCACACGTGTTGGGGGTCGTTCCTGGGGACACCCTCCTTGTCAGGGACTGCTTGGTGAAACGCTGGCACCAACACCACGGTTTCTGGGAGGGCTGGTAGATACCTGCTGCTGTTCTCGGTGCCCTCGCAGTCCCCGGAGCTCCGTGCTGGAGCCGTGAGTGGGACACAGGGATGGGACAGACCTGAAGGAGCTGGGCGTCTGCCGTGTGGTGGGTGGGTGAACCCCTGTGCCTCCGCTTCTGGTTTGAGTTTTCTTTGGAAAGTAGCCAGTGTCTTTGTGGGAAATTAAGGAGGTTTTCAGTATTTAAAGTGTGATCGTGTTAAAAGAACACGCACAAGGCGGGTGCAAGTTACTGGAGCCCGAGGCTGA
>JAOQGH010000051.1:39810980-39828324 GCA_025769975.1 Gallinago jamesoni
GTTTTCAGTATTTAAAGTGTGATCGTGTTAAAAGAACACGCACAAGGCGGGTGCAAGTTACTGGAGCCCGAGGCTGAGAGAGTGCCCGAGCGTCAGGTCTCGGTTTCCTACAGCAAAAGGGAGTTACACACCAGCTGCTGCTTTTGTGCTCCTGAGCTGCAGTTGCAGCCTCACACCTGGATTTAAACTGGAGGGAAATGGGTGGAGAGGAAGGGTTACATTGCTGTCTGGAGATTCGGAAATACCCAATGGCAGTTTTCCCAAATTGTGAGCGAAACACACCTTTCTGTTCTTGCATTTCCCAGTGCGTGTCACAGCCCTGCAGTGGCAGCTCCCAGCTGAGGAGCAGAACATGATTAAGGTGCAAACAAAATTCATTTTCCTGACACTCGGGCGGCAGAAGCCCCCCCTGGCATTTCCCTTTGTGTGGGTACCCAGCGAGCTCACTGGCCGGTGAGATCCCGGCTGGTTTGACCTCTCCCGTGACATCTCCTTATTGATTCCCCTCCATCCCTCGGAAGCATCAGCCGCAGTCAATTGCGGTTCAGCAGATGTGTGAGTGGAAATTGAGACAGTTCATCAAAGTTCAAAATGAAAAGCAACATTGGCTTTTGGAAGCAAGTCCTCCAACGGAGACATTTAATAACTGTCAATATTTAATAAAAATGCAGAAGACAGTGCTGCACATCCCAGTCGTGTTTATTTAGATAGACGCAGTGTGCTGCCCAGGGCCAGCTTTTACTTATCTGCTTCTCTTATTAAATTCCGTTTGCCCATTTTATGTGGGGCTCCTGCGATCCGTGAGACCGTGCGTGTTCTTCCAGTGGCAGAACTGGCCTCAGGGAGAGCACCAGCCTCTGTCCAGGGATGTGTGGAGCTGGAGCTGCAGCACCGATGGGTCCTGCCAGGGGATGCACGAAGAAATCACCGTTGTCCAAAGCACCACAGGAAGCCAAAGGGGAGATGAGGATTCCTGGAGCACCAGCAGAAGCAATCCTGCTCTGAGAAGCGTGTGGGAAGGCGAGGAGGAAACCCCTAAGGTGTTACTAGAGTTATTTCCCTGTGGCAAACGCATTGGGCTTTCCACTTCTTTTTTTTAGAGTCACCTGCGTTGTACCTACCAAGCTCCTCAAACAGAAGGCTCAAAATGCAACCTCTTTCCCGAAGGAAGACCTTTCCCTTGTCTTTTCCCTGCTGACTGTGTTACAGCAACGTTTATTCCTTGCTGAAAACAGTTTCAGCTTTGGTTAGAAATAAGAAGCACACAAAGCTGCTTTGATAAGGTAGCTGACAGCTTACGGGTATTTCCTGGCCAATTTTGGAGAGGTATTTCTAAAGGAACCCCCCCCCCCTTGTGTTTGGGCAGGCACTGCTGCCCTTTGGGGATGCCCCAGGGAGGAAGGCCCAGCCACGCTCTGCGTGTGGCTGCTGGGAAGGCTGGCGGTGTCCCCGAGGAGCAGGGCCACCCCGGGCTCAGGAGCCCCTCTGGGGCAGCTCGGGGTGCCTTTGGTCAGTGTCCCCGGGGAGAGGGAGCCAGGGAAGCTGCTGGGGGTGGGGGACTGGCTGGAGGGGACGGCACAGGGAGGGCAGCTCCTGTCGGAGGAAAATAGGTTTGTTGTGTAACAGAGCATTAGTGCTCAGAAATCCTTTCCATGAGCTCAGCAGCCCGGATCTGCTTCTGCAGCGGGAGCAAAGCCCCTCGAAAGCCGGGAAGCAAAAATAGCTCCCCCAGGTCCTGCCCCGCGTCTGCTGCGGGTCCCAGGCCAGCCCTGGCCTCTCGGCTGCGCTGGGCTTCGAAAAGTCCATGGATCCTCCACACTGCACTGCGTTGGGGGTCTGGATCCCACACTGGACTCGATGCACAGCTGGATCCTGCCCCTTCGCCCTGTGCACAAGTTCCTGGGTGCAGAGGAGGTGCCTCCCAGGACCCCTCACTCTCCTGTTGGGCTGATGCTCCATCCCTGCCCCAGCGCCAGCTCCCCGTGGGCACGAGGAGACAGAGGACCCTCGCTGCTGCTTGGGCAAGACATGGAGGACAGAGACTCTCCGGAGGAAGGGGCAGCAGGGACGCGATGCTGTGCCAGCAGGAGTGGTCCCTGCATCCTGGAGGAGGGACATGGTACCTGGTGTCAGAGAAGCTGTTCCAGCCCCTCGCACCGCAGCCGTCTCACCCTTGCTGGCTCATCTCGGTGCTGCCTCAGCTCTGGGTTCGTTCTCTGAAGCCTTTCCTGTTTGACAATTGATCTGCAGTTTTTAACATTTTCTACTTCTGACGCATCAGCAACAATTTCCTCCTGCTCCTGTCCTATAAGCCCAGCACCTCCAGTCGTGACGTGAGCTCACACTCGCGCCTGTGACAGCAACGATGGATGCAGCATTAAACGAGCCTCACGACGCCAGCCGACCCGGTGTGAGCAAACCTGGGATGATCACAGCAAAGACAAGTCATGGCGCTCGGATGCTCTCCCCAGACTGCCTCAGATCTTTATTTTCTCTTGCTGCTGTCACTTTTCTTATTTAAAAAAGCCTGACGTGCCATCAGCTTTCCTGCTGGTGATGAAAGGACACGGAGCTGGGTCCTGCTGTGGGCGATGCCATGTCCCGTTTGCGGAGAGATCATTCCTACTGGCACTTCATGCACTTTCCCCGCCATGCCCAGGAGTTCAGGCGTTGGTACCAAGGGGGCTCAGCGAGGGGATGACAAACCCGAGCCAACGCCAGGGCAGGGGTTTGGAGCCAACAGCCCCCAGGGCAGAGGTTTTATAGTGGAGGGTTTGTTCATGAGCTGCTCCATTTATCCAGCAGTGTCCTCCAGAGCTGCGCTGGAGAGCTGTCTGTAGGGGCGGACAGATGTCCTCCGTCAGCAGCATCTCCTAGTGCATCTCTGAGATGATTTTGTAAAGCTGATGTTACTTTGAAATCAAATTTGTAAATACATTTAATTTGGAACTTCATCATTCTCCTTCAAACTGTTCAAACTCTAATTTATTCAAAGATTGATCAGATTAAATCTGCGGGTTGCAGTGGCTATAAAATATTTACATTGACTTTCAGTTACACTGCACATTGATTGCCAGAGGGCAGAAGTGACAGACGAGGCTGTAAATCTTCTGGGCTTCCCTGGTGCTCTTGATAGATGGGTCTCTGATGGTCCTGCTTCCTTACTGCAGGCAAAGGAGCTCTGATTGTGCCAAGTGAAGTCCTTAAAATATGGGCATTTGTCTGCTCTGGGCCAAGCCCAGAAGTGGGGAGCACTGGCCTGTCCCACTGCGGTGACGTCCAGGGGACACGGGAGCCTCCACTCAGCAGAGCAGGGTGGTGGCACCAAGGCTGGAGGGGGCTCGGGGGCAGTGGTGCCATCCATAGGTCTGGAACCTCTGGGGGTGCCCGCTCTCCACCCAGGAGCATCCTGTGGTGCCTGGTCCTGGGGACAGGGAGCTCCTGTCTCAGCTGATGCCAGGGCTTGTCCTTTTCTCTTCCACAGTTTTCGAAGAGCCCGAAGACCCAAGTAACCGCTCATTTTTTTCCGAGATCATCTCCTCAATCTCTGATGTCAAATTCAGCCACAGTGGGAGGTATATCATGACTCGGGACTATCTCACCGTCAAGGTGTGGGACCTGAACATGGAGAACCGGCCCATCGAGACCTACCAGGTGAGTGGGATGCGTCCGGGCAGTCCCAGCCGTCAGGCACCCACCGAGCTCCTCCCGAGCCATGCTCCTGGGCCACCAGCAGAGGGGACAGGGACAATCCTGATGGATGGGCACGTTGTGCTGGTAAATCATGGAAAGCAAACGGAGAACCGTTAAATGTGGACTCGAGTGTCCTGGTGAGTTGTAACCCACGTCCCCAGGTCAGGTGAGGGTGAGGAGGGGATGTGCAGGTGCTGGCAGCCCCAAGGGCCGAGTGTTGGGGCAGAGCAATGGTCCTTGCCACCCTTTGCCAGGGATGTCCCTGGCGCTGCCCGAGCCATACATGGAGCAGTTCTGGTGCTGCTCCTCAGAGGGATGGTGGCCGTGGTCCAGGGTGTGTGACAGCGTCTCCAACGCTGCCTGGCGTGGCTGCGGCGAGTGCGGGGCCGGGTCCTTCAGCCCCCAGCGAGCCCCAGGCTGGCGTTTGCCGGCGGCTGGACTGTTCCTCCGGTGCGGGGGCCTCACGCCCTCCCTCCCTGCTGGCAGGTTCACGACTACCTGCGGAGCAAGCTCTGCTCGCTCTACGAGAATGACTGCATCTTCGACAAGTTCGAGTGCGTCTGGAACGGGTCAGACAGGTGAGTGGCACGGTGACACCTCGGCACCCCAACACCCCGGCACCCAGCCCTGCAGGTGCCGTGCTGGCACTGGAGGGTGATGCTTTGGGACAGGCTGCTGGCTCCCGTGTCCCCATGTGGTCCCTTCCCCACCTTGGGCTGGGTGCGGGGTCTGGAGGGTTCTCCTGTGGGTACCACGGGGGTCACCCAAACCCACAGCCCTGTTCCCAGGCGCTGCTGAGACCATCTGATGGGGACCCAGCTGTATCTGGGACGGGTTAGGTTCCTGTCTCCATCTCATCCACACTGGGAGCAGGGTGGTGATGCATTTGGTTCCAGACTGCCAAAATCTGGGGGTCACAACTACCCACACATGAATCACACCAGGAGGCAGACGGTGTACCTGACCAGTTGACCTGGCAAGGATCCCCACGTTTTTCTCTCTGAACCATCAGAGCGAGTTAACGAGGCACAACTGGGCCTGAAGCCCAAATTCCAAACCTCGTTATCCCTCTGGATACTCAGTTGAGCTCTGAAAGATGTGAAAATAATTTGGTTTGGGTAAACTAAATCTTTGCCATAAAGACTGATCTCCACACGTGGTGGTGTCCTGGGAGGAGCTGCCTGCCCTGTGCACGCTCCCTCGCTTGAGGATGGGGACGTGGGGACACTTCACTGACCAAGCCTGAGCCCTTTGGTGTGGGGTGGGGACATGCTGCCTGGTGCCCTGTGTCCAGGCAGTTTGGGGGTGTCACGGGTGTGCAGCAGGGCCGGGGTGACCCGTCCTCCCTCCCTCCCCCCAGCGTCATCATGACCGGCTCCTACAACAACTTCTTCCGCATGTTTGACCGCAACACCAAGCGCGACGTGACGCTGGAGGCCTCGCGGGAAAACAGCAAACCCCGCGCCATCCTCAAGCCCCGCAAGGTCTGCGTGGGCGGCAAGCGCAGGAAAGACGAAATCAGCGTGGACAGTCTGGACTTTAGCAAAAAGATCCTGCACACAGCTTGGCACCCCTCCGAGAACATCATTGCCGTGGCAGCAACAAATAACCTGTATATATTCCAGGACAAGGTTAACTAGGAGGACAAAGTCTTTAGGAATCCATGTACTGAATACTAGTAAACACAAGATTTCAGCTCTTTCTTTTCTTTCTTTCTGTCCGTCTTTGTTTTTTTTCCCTTTTCCTTCCTGTTCCATTGTTCAGTCCTTGCTCTGCAGCTCCTGTTGTGCAGAGGGGAGCGCGCCCACCCCCCAGGGCAGGGGGGCACCCAGCAGACACCAGATTTCTCTTTATTTACCTGTGGAGAGCGAAGGCGTGGGGTGGGGAGGTGGAGGCTCTGGCTGTGCCCGTGTCCCCACGGGGAGGGGGCTGGCTGCCCCTGCTGGTGTCCCCCTGTGGTGACACAGCAGGGGAGAGGGGGCACGGGGCACTGGCTGGGGGCCCTGGGGCGGCTTTAGTTACAGCAGATTGTGTTAAACTGGTCCTAGAAATACCCCACTGGTTACACTGCGAGACCAGAACATCATCCCCTTTGCCATTTTTCCCATTTGTCTTTTTATTATTATTATTTTGTGTTTTTACCAAGACAGACAGCAAAACCAAACGTAAAAGGGAACAGCTCAGCTTTGCAATGGACAAGCATAAAGGGGGGATCTGCTGCGACTGAGCGGGGTCTGCACGGGCCCCACTGCTCCCCCCCCCACAGACACGCTCCTGAGGATTTGGCTTTGTGGATACTGTGGTGCCTTTTTCGGTATTTGAAATACCTTTATAGATGATGCTTCCAAACTGCATTGATTGCAAACCAAATTGAACCCGGGCTTTTCTTCTGCATTTCTTGTCTTTTGCTTTGGTCATCCTTACTTGTTCTGTTGTAAACTCTTGCATGTTGTGACTGTCTCTCTCTCTCTCTCTCGTTTTCCCTTTCTTTTTTAATTAATTTATTTATTTATTCATTCAACTTTTTTAAAGATAAAGTATAAGTTGCTAATTTATGACCTTCTAAAAAAGAATCCAACCGTATATTGCTGTTAGCACCTGACTGCTTCAGAGAGAGGCTGTCTGCGGTCATACATTATAATAATAATAATAAAAACAATAACTCTTCCTCTTTGCATGGCAAGGCTGCCCCTTTCTACTCTGGAGATTGTTCAGGTCCCTCTTTTACTTGAGCAGCTTTTCAATAAAAAAAAGAACTACTGAATTTTCAGTCAATCTGAAAACTGCTCCTGCAACAAAAAGCAAATGAATAAAGTCAATTAAAAAAAGCAAATTCAACACTGTCACTGTAGAAGTGGCTCCATGAGAGTGACCCTCCTCTGCATCCGCTCCGGGGGGGAGGGGCAGTGCCTGCATCCCGCATCCCGGCACGACTCCACGGGCAAAGTACCCCCGTGACAGTCTCCACGGGGCACCAGGAGCCCCCCAGTGCGTCCCACCATGGCCTTCAGCTCTTCCACCCACCTGGGGACACAAACTGCTGCTGGCTCCAGGAGCGAGGGACCCCAAGTAAAACCAGGGCAGGGACTCCCGGCTGTGCCCGGGACAGAGGATGGAGCCCGGGGGGCTGCAGGGTCCCCGGCAGCGCAGGGAGAGCTCGCTGCCATCAGAGGAGAGATGACAAGGGAAAAAACAAAGTGCACTGGCTTCGAACTTTGTTACACATGATGGCTTTCAGGAGTAACTTTTTTTTTAAAAAACGAAATGGTAAAAAAAAAAAAGCAAGAGTAAATGAAACATTTTTTTAAAAAATGTTCTTTTTTGGTTTCTGTAAAGAAAGCCTGCACTCTGGTGTCAGAAGTAAAGTTGTCCCAAACGTGTCCGTATGGTGTCGCTGCTTGTTGTGCCTCGTGCTGGTGAGGGCAGCTCCATGGTGGTCACTGGGGACCACCGTCCAGCTGTGGCCCCCGACGCAGCCCTGGGGGCGTGTGAGAGACCAAGGGACACAGCATGGCGGTGCCATTTGGGGATGCTCCCCGGGGCTGGGGGTGACAGCCCACCCTGCATGTCCCGCTCCCCGCTGTGGGAAGCGACACCCCCACAGCCCAGACACTCGCCCCGTCGCCCTCAGCAGCTCCCCGTGCAGGGCCGCCTGGGGTGACAAGGGCTGTCACCCCTGTCTCTGGAACAGGGAGCTGCCTGGACCCTCCCGGCCAGTGACAGAGCCTGGGGAGCGACTGGGATCCCCTTGAACCCCCCCGTGTCAGGGGCCAGCCCGGCACTGCCCTCTCTCCAGGGTCTGTGCCACGAGCCGGAGCCGCTGGCTAAGGGGGGGTGACTCCCCTTGGCAGGGACAATGGGTCCTGGGGGATTGGTGGGGACGTTTGTGCCCATAAAGGGGGTGCCCTGTGGGGGGTTGTTGAGGCCTCAGCCTCACCTCAGACCAAACACCTTAAATCACAGAAAGCAACTACAGCTCTACCTCCACACACAGGCTTGGCAGTGAATAGATAAATTTATCTGTCTATTTATATAGATAAATATAGATATATATCCTCCTGGCCCTGAGCAGCATTTCCCTCAGTTCCCCACCTTGAGGGGGGGGGGCTGAGCCCTTCTCCCTGCCCCGGCCAGGGCTGGGCGGGGGGAGATGCTGTGCGGCGCTGCCGCTATCCAGGCGGTGGCTGAGCTCGTTGCCTCCGTGCAGCTAATTAATAAGCTGTGATGAGGCTGGGCAGCTTCACTGAAACGCCCCCCTTGCCCTGGGGGGAGGCTGCAGAGGGGCTGGGGAGGACACGGGGTGCCTGGGGAGGACACGGGGTGCCTGGGGCTCCTCTGGCTCCGGCGCAGGATGGGCCAAGGTCCGTGAGCTCGGTGTGGCACGGCCAGGGCCAGCCCCGGGCTGCCGGTGCCACGTCTGTCCTGCCGTGCCGATCCGTGCCAGCCCTCGGTGTCGCACAGGGAGAGCCTGGGAGGGTCCAACGCCCCCCCTCCCCCCACAGGACAAATCTCATTATTTGGTAAAGCATTAAAAGGAACTGTCAGTCCCTCTGCAGCCCTTCTGCTAATTCTCTGCTGTTCTTGGTGATGAATTTAAACAGCAGCACCTCATTAGAAGCTGCAGGGCATGGATTATACTGTCAAGGAAATGTTATTCAAACAGACACTCGTTTACCTTCCCATTAACGGCGTGACCTCCATCCACACGTTTGTTCCTCGCTGTGTGGTGACAGTCCCTGCAGGGCGGCACTGGGAGCGATTCCTCCCAAAGAGTCCCGGAGTGAGTCCTGGGTGCTCAGAGAGCTCTTCAAAGCTTCTAGCAAGGATTCTGACATTTCAGGTGGCCACGTTTGTCCTTACCTCCATGGAAACGGGGGTTTCGTGCAGTGGATGAGGGACAGCATCACCACCGCCTTTCGCCAGAGCCGAGCTCTGCTCAAGTGTCCAGAGCAGGGTGTGGGGAGGGAACCAGGAGGAACAGGTCCTTCCAGCGGTGGGAAGAAAAGAGTATTTATCATGAAGTTGATGATTTTCCCTGGCTGCCCCAGCTGGTGTGCTGGGGGAGGGTGCCTGGCGCTGAGCAATGATTATGGTCAGTGGCTAACGACAGTCACAGAACTCTCATGTTAATTCATCACATCTCACCTTCACTTGTGGGAATGCATAAGAACTTCCAGTCCTAAGTAATCTATTTAAGTTTTTAATTTCGGTCTGACACACCCTGGTTTTCCATCACTATTTCACTGATGGGCCATCATTGCCACCACAGCACCCCCAGCAGGGGCCCGGTACATCAGGCCTAATTGCTTTATCCACAGAATAAGCAGATAAATAAGTGTTAATGAACATCTGGTCTCCATAAACAAGATAAATTAATAGTAATCTTATTCACTTAATGAACAAGTTCACCATATTTTAGAAGAGCCATAAAAACCACACGGTTCCCCGCAGGGAGGCACCGAGTGGGGATAAAATCATTTGTGCCAGGCTCAGCTCCACCAGCGTCCTGCTCCAGGCACCGTCCGACCCCGGACACGGCCACGGACTCTGGAGGAGACACGAAGGCAGAGTGCAGACTGGGGGGCCTGGGGGGGCCACAGCGGCTATGGGGAGGGCATTGGGGTCCCCCAGGGAGCAGAGGACCCAGCGCTGTTGAAATGAGTTGACCCGTGTCAGCATCACCACCGTCTGCTGGAGCCCTCTGAGCACTCGCTGCCCAAACCTCCTGCTGTCCCCGGCGCAGGCAGGAGCCTGCAAGGGACAGGTCCCACCTGGGGACACTCATTGAGCCAACACGTTTTTCTGAATTGCGGTTTCCACAGCAAAAACCTTCTGCCGTTTTGGGGGAACCGCTCCTGCTCACCTGGTACCGTGCTCCTGCGCCAGCTCCTCGCGTGCCCCTCGGTCCTCACCCCCTCCTCGGGTGCGAGCAAATGAGCGCGAGACCCCTCCGCCTGGAGCGGGGAATCCAAAATGCTTAGGGCATCCGACATTTGAAAACAAGACAGAGAACGCGTTAAAATGAAGGGGAGTGAGGGAAGGGTCTGCCCGGGCAGCACAGGCTCCTCGGGAGCAGCCACGCTCTCCTACAGCCCCCAGGTTTCACAAACCCCTCCCAGGGTCCAGGTCTCTGAACAACCTTCCCCTGCTGGTGCTGCAGGTCCCGGCCACCAAACCAGGAACTGCTGGGAAAAATAACCACCTTCTCCTGGGAGAATGAATCCCTCCCCAGCCCTCACTCAGAGGAAGAGATTCACGTCCAACACAGAAGAGAAGGAAATACTTTGACACTCCTGTCCCCACCATTTCACACCTAACCAAAAGACTAATGAACTCAATTAGGAAAGTTTTCCTCGTCTGCCCCTGCCCCGTGCCCAGCTCCTGCTCCTCTGACCCCGCGTTCCCGGGGGCCTTGGGGGCTGTTCTGCCAAATGCAGCCAAGAACGTAGGCGACAGGACTTCAGTCGTTTGCTTTACTTGTAAATTCACAAGTCCAACAAAATCCAACAAAAACTGGTATTAGGCCTGTACAATCCATATATAAAAAGGGTTGGTTTATTGTAGTTCAAATACATAAACTGAACAATCCCAACATTTCAAAATTAAACTTTAGAAACACAAGTTTAACATTCAAAACAGGAGTATAGTTTACAAGAATTGCCCAGAGGGGAAATCCACAGTCTAATCCAGAAGTATGTAAAGATCACTTTATCGTAAATAAAAATGTGTTTATACAACCGTCCTGTTCTGCGCCGTCCCCGCTGGCATTTACCAGGCATTTCCCACTTTGAGTAAAAATTATTAGACAAATCTTCACTTGGGCAGAGCAACCCCATTTTGCTTCTAATTCACGGGCAGGGTAAGGAACAAAGCAGAGCTGTGAACAAACCTGATCTGGTCTCCCTGCCCAGCTCTGACTCGATGGACTGAGCTCTGGTGAGGGGTGAGAGCGAGCAGAGAACGGGGACTTCTGTTTCCAGAAGGCGACCGTCAGCAATCAATAATTTAAGCTACGAGCCAGCATTTCACCGAGGGGACGCTGGTGGCACCCAGGGGGTACCCGCTCAGACCACACTCCTCCCCAGGACCGCTGAGAAGGGGGTGCCAGACACCCACCCCTCACACACACTGCACCGCTCCCACCCCTGGAGGTACCATGCAGGGCCCACTGGCTCGCCTTCGTCAGCCCTGACCCAAAGAAACTCATAAATACCTTCAACTTGGGTTTTTTGGTGTTGGTTTCCCTCCCCTCCCCCCCAAGACCATATTATGTTCACAAATGCTGCTTCTTCCTCTGCTCCTCAGATGGTTTTGCAATATACTCACGGTAATGTGTATGTATAAACCTGACAGATGGCTCATGCAAGCTTTTGGATTTAACATATACCCTTGGCCTAAGAGTATTTTGTAACTATTTTGTTGTTCGCCTGGTGGGCTCTGACGCTGTGGGGGGTGGAGGTGGCCCCCGACGGTCCAGGTCATCCACGTAGGACACGATGAGCTTGCGCCGCTCCTCCGGAACACAGTCGAGAACCAGGTACCGCTTGTCGTTCTGTAGTATCTTCTCCACATCCTTCAGGTGCTGGTCTGACTCCTGGATCAACTTTTTGGATCTGAAAGGAAGGGCAAGAGAGCTCGGGTGCTGCCACAGGACACTGCTCTGAAGCAAAAAGAACCCCGCTCCTGCACTGCTTCCATTTTCACTGCTCGTTTGTCAGCAGCAAAAATGTCAAAATAAAGCTAAAAGAGGTCTCTGCTGCTTAATTTTTTTTTTTTTTTGACAGACTATAAAAGATTGTAAAAGTGTAACTGAGACATCAGCTTATGCTCAGAGAAAAGACAGACATCAGTTTGTTGCCGTTTCTGTGGAAAAGCACAACAATAAATTAGTCCTTTGCTGCCATTATGCTACAGACCTGTAGGTTATGAATTTGGTCTCTTTCAATAGCGTTCGGAAGTCGGCTTTGGCAGTGATGTACTTGTCTCTGATGTACTCCTCAAACTCCCTTTGCTTTTTCTGGAAGAGAAAAGATAAGCTTAAAGCACTGAATGCAACAACATACTGAACGTAAGCAGTAATTACATCTTACCTTTATTTTTCCTTATCTTTCACATTTTTAACTTTAACAAATTCTTATTTAAACAATGCCACTTCTGCTCAGACAAAGCAGAAACCATGCCAGCGCCCAGCGCCCTGCCCCCTCCGGCCCCTGCCCCACACAGTGAGAACAGCCACACGAACCGCTTACCCGGTCACTTGAGGAAAATTTAATGCACCTTGGATCTTCTTTAATGATTTTTTTCACTTCTTTCCACGTTGATGTTAAAGTTATCTTTCAAAAGAAGCAAAAATAGTTAAATTAAAAGAAAATTAGATTCTAAGAATACGGAAAGTAAATATTACTCCACTCCATTTATAAGGTTTTAACCATCTCTGGAATCCACTGACAGGGTCACTGCTGCATTTTGAAGTGTGGGGTTTCCATGATTTATACAACCACGTTCGTATCTTTAATTAGTTGATTTTAGATATCTACTTCTCTTTAGTATTTTGAGATGGCATTTTCAGATCAAAGATTTCCATCCCAAAGTCTTTTCCTAGCCCATATTTATGTATATGAATGTGTTGTTAAAAATTACCTCTAGAAAACTTGCTCCGGAGCTACACGCCTGTCATTTTACTCTATCACACTAAAAATCTGCCCTGTGTTCTAAGCACTTTTAACAAATGCATTAAACAACGACAGGTTAAGAGAGAGCTGAAGCTGGCAGGTAACTAAAGCGTGGGACTCCCTAACCCCCCGGCACACAGAGGGGTGATGTGATTCCACAGCAGCACAAGGTAAAGCAGAAGAACATGATGAACCCGGTAAGTTTATACACTGACACTCGTTAAGACAAACACACTGGCTATCTAAAAGAGCAAGATACCACACAGTAAAGAGTAGCAAAGAACTCAGTGCTGAAGAAAGGTAACATCCTGCAGGAGATAAAGAGATCACGGGTTAGAAGGTTAAATGTAAATGAACTACATGTTAAATCAAAATAATACTGGAGATAAACAGGTAAGGAAACATGATGCACAAATTATGTTATGAAAAATAAGAGATGATGGTAAAGCAAAGGGGCCCTGGAAATAGAACCAAATGGGATTGTGTGACAAATCCAGAAGAGGACAGGCAAAGATCTGCACAGTTCTTACCGCTGAAGTTTCATCCAGAAGTTGCCTAAAGTGTTCCCTCTTCTTTTTGGTAAGTGCTTCAATGTGTTCATTAAAGAGCTTCTCCTTCTCCTCTCTTTCTAGCAAGGAGCCAGACTCCCACCGATGATCTTTGCGCAGAGTCCTCCTGGTATCAGACCACGACACATCTGAAGAACGCACCTGAGCCAAAAGATGAGTATTTTTTTAAACCATTTTTTCTACAGTTCACTGATATTTCTTAGTTTTCTTACTTCTCTTGTTAGAAGTTAAGGTTTAAACTAAAGATTACATAAATCTAAGCCAGCTTTTAAATAAGAGACTGCAGCAGGATCCTCACAAACACAGATGAGGCAGCAGCAGAAGGAATTACTTTGCACCAGTTCAAGTGCAGATGGAGACACCCCACTGCTCTGCCTGGGCAGTCTTCAGGATGAAGGATCCAGCATCCTCCTCTTCTGTGCACAACATCCTGTATTAACTCTACATGGTCAGAAGAGAGACAGTGCCAGAATAAGGGGACTATTCCTAATGCTCAACAGTACCTAACTGTCCAGAGCCACACGGCAGTTTGCAGTAGCCCGTGCCACCACCCGCTGGACCCAGAGCAGCCCAGCAGGAATGCTGCTGCCCCCAGCCCCGAGCCAAGTGCCAGGGCATGAGTCCCAAAGGCAAAGCGTCCTCTTCCAACCCCGGCAGGACTCACAGCGAGGGGAGGGCAGTGGGGAGAATGCAACAGGATCCTATTTCTATATCAACTTAATTACAAGTGCCCAAAAGCCTCTGCATAGTGCGACGATTAGAGAAAGGATGCCCAGACAGGCTGAGCGTGCCCGTCCGTGTCTCACCATGTCTGACAGAAGCGCTTTGAAGTTCTGGATGGCTTCCTCCCGTTTGTGCTGCTCGCGTTCCCTGTCGATTTCCTTGGTTTGCTCCGAACGAGCTTTCTGCACTTCCCTCTCTCGCTCGCGCAAGCTGGCCTCGATGCGAGCCTGTCTCTCCAGCTCCTTCTCTTTTTCAGAGTCTAAATTCTGAAACATATGAACAAACGCCTCTCAATACAAACACCACACTCCCTTTGACATTCTCATGAGGCAAGTAAGTAAATTAAAGAGTTATCAAACTAATGGCATATTGGAACAAAATACTGCAGGGTGATAGGAGCTCTACAGAATACAAAATTTGCTGCCACAGCTACGGTAAAGCATTACAGGGGGCAGAGAGGTTTGGTCACAGAACCACCGTTCTCAGGAGCAGGCTGTTGGGGAGACAGGGGGAGGACAGGGGGAGAGTGGAATTGCATTTATTAGCCCAGTTTTACATTCTCAATCATTCATTGCCTGAAGAGAAAGGGAGGAATATTGAATTAAGACAGAAAAGGAACTGTGTGAGAACAGCCTGTATTCCTGAAGGCAGCTCAGCTGATACAAAAACCACAGCAAAGGAAACTGTCCGTCCTGGCAAGAGGCAATCAGTGTGGCTTCTGGGTTTGCTGTAGTTTTACAGCCATTTTTACCACCAATGGCTTTACGGGAATCTCTGCCCTTCCTACTCTGCTGGATAAGTTCTCCTCAGTACAGTGTGGGTGCACACACCACACACCCTGCACCCCCATCAGGGATGGTAGGTCTGAGTTTCAAGCGCTCATTCTGGGATGCTTCTACAAATAATGATGGTATAGAATTCTCTTCCGTACAGACCTAAAGCACCTCTTTGCTTATCTCCTGGTTCGTTACCTCGCTCATTAGCGGCCACGTGCCCAGCAGAACACCCCCAGTCCCACACCACACCCGCACCTTAGCTATTTTCTCTATGTACTGCTTGAAAAGGTCTTCTCGCTGAGATGAGCTGTCGACCGCTTTGTACCGCGGGTCAGTCTCCACTTTGTCCTTCACTTTGCTCCAGCGAGACTGACTGTCCAGGTGGTGGTTTGCCAGCAGCTCAAAGAAGTCCATTTTGATCTGTTTTACAGATGGAAACAGGACAACAACCCTTGAGAAAGACACTTTGACACCCAACAGTTTGCTCTTACGAAAAAAGGCGTCGACTTACCTCCAAGAGAGGAAGCACATTAACATTACATACCATTACAATTTAGAGAAATAACTAAAACTCTGGATTTAGACATAACCGCATCTAAAATCACTTCCCCACAGGACAATTTTACTAAAGCAGATACATTAAGAAATCTGCTATATCTTAGATGAACTGTATTCTTTAAAGAATGATTTACCAATACACTTTTTATCATTTTAATCCAATTTAAGCTTCTTTTTTTGAGATTTTATATATATATATATCTATCTATCATTTCTCTCAAAGTAACAAGTTACTGATTCTACATTGTAGCATTTTTACTGCTATATAAATGCTACTGCTATATAAAATACTATGCATTTTTAAGCAGGGCTCTAGATAAATCAAGTCCTTATGGATTCATCCTCCAAGGGTACAATGAACAGAGGTAAAGACTTGGATCTGCTGATAAAGAGCAGTTTCTTAAGATGGATCTAACCAATAAAGAATTACCCACATACGGTGATTAAGTAAATTACATTTAAGATGGATATGCACACATATGTGACAGTTTAAGGAAAAGTTTTAGTCTGGTTTTTCAGCTGTAAATGGCAGGCAAGCACTGTCCACAGCAGCAGCTGTAGCCGGGGGCTGGCAGAGGATCAATCCCACTGAGTTTTATCTCCAGACAACACGTTTTCAGCCAAAGCCCAGGACCAGCAGGAGCAGCCGCTGTGCCTTTATTACATGGCTTTTTTCTGGGGTAATGATCTCCCTGTTCCTGCTGCACTCAGCTCCCCCCTATTTTCTCCTCCTGGCTTCCCCCGGCTGTGGCTGGAGGTCTGGTGTGGCACCCAGCCGCCAGCCCGGGGCGCAAGGGACCGGCCGGGGGTCCCGGGCACAGCGTGGGCACTGCCTTCACAGCACCCCAGCCCCGCCGGGCACAGAGACAACCCGGCCATGATTTGACACCAATTAAAAGTCCCAAGCCCTCGCGGAAGCGCTGGCCGTTTGTGTTTTGCTACTTATCTCCCCTCCTCATCCCTTTAAAAAGAGAGCAGCAGTTTTCTTTGGCTGTAGAACACGAGGGAGGGGGGCATGGGGCCAGCAGCAGACTCAGGCTGGGCAGAGAACTGCCACATCCCCCTGCGCTGAAACACCTTTAGTTACAGAATGCAAGAGAAAATGGGGACCAGAACCAACATCCTGCACCCTGCCCAACGATAATTTTAGTTCTTCTCAACGTTAGCATATAAACGTTAAGAGGCTTTACAGGCTTTTTCTCTTTACTGTCTCAACAGAGAGATTAAGATAGTAAACAGGGATCAGAAACAACTGGTTAGTGCCAGTGGGAAGTTGCTCTACATCTACAGCACTATCACTTTTTCTTAAAGCAGCTGAACAAAAAGCTAAGCAAACTGTTTATTCATTGTAAAATTAAGAATGTTGTTTCAAAACATCTTAAAACATGCATGCAGTATCAAAAAGATGAAGCTTTCTAAGCCATGGCATTTGAAATACTTGTTAAAAATCACACAATTCCCAGATGTTACTACAGAATTCTATAAAGTAAGGGTATCTCAAAATATCTACACAAACCCGACACGCACATAGAGATATCCCACAGGATAAAAGCTGCCCACCCTCCACGCTGCTGGAAGCCCCGTGGCACAGCAGCACCACACAGCCAGAGCCAGCAGCACCTGGCATCTGCGGGGAGATGCTTCTGCAGGGGCCTCCAGCAGCACCCCTGGCTCCCACCCACCCAGCTCCTGCCCTGCTGCAGGAGACATCAGCCATTGAGCCACAGACATCTCACCAAGGAATCACCTTTAACGATCACAGCTCTATGATGTTGTGAGTTTAGTGTGTCTATACACCATAACTAGCTCCACTAAGTAGAATGACGTTCCTGAGGGACAGGATGCCATCCAGAGGGACCTGGACAGGCTGGAGAAGTGGGTCTGTGTGACCCTCATGAGGTTCAACAAGGTCAAGGGCAGGGTCCTGCCCCTGGGTGGGGGCAGCCCCTGGTCCTGGCCCAGGCTGGGGACGGAGAGATGAAGAGCAGCCCTGCCCAGAAGGGCTTGGGGGGGCTGGGGGAAAGCTGGCCACGGGCTGGCAACGTGCACTGGCAGCCCAGAAACTCCCCACACCCTGGGCTGCAGCCCCAGCCTCGTGGCCAGCAGGGCCAGGAGGGGATTCTGCCCCTCTGCTCTGGGGAGATCTCCCCAGTGCTGCCTCCAGCTCTGGGGCCACCAACACCAGAAGGACATGGAACTGATGGAAGGGGGGCAGAGGAGGCCCCGGAGATGCTGGGAGGGCTGGAGCCCCTCTGCTGGGACGGGGGGCTGAGAGAGTGGGGGGGGGGTTCAGCCTGGAGAAGAGAAGGCTCCGGGGAGACCATACAGCGGCCTGTCAGTGCTTAAAGGGGGC